>OX463246.1:96807828-97407828 GCA_949820135.1 Sylvilagus floridanus | reverse complement strand
CTGCTTTCCTAGGCCATAGCAGAGAGCTGGATCGGAAGTGGAGCAGCCGGGACTTGAACGGCACCCATATGGGATGCTGGTACTGCAGGCGGCAGCTTTACCCACTACACCACAGTGCCGGCCCCCGTCTTGTTTTTTAGAATTATGCTGATGGGACCGTGACCAGAATCAGGAAGAAGAGAAACAAAGGTCGTGGGTGAGCGACACGAGCTCGGATGATTTGGCCCAAGAGACCAGCGGACGCGGCCCAGAAGTCCCTGTCATCACCCGCCTCTGGGCCGAAGCTCACCCAGCCACCAGTCGGGCACCTGGAGGTGGAGTGTGGCCTCGGGCCACCAGGACACCACTGGATTGCGTCCGTTCTCCCTGAAAGACTTGCCTGGTGGACATCAGCAGGCAGCTGAGCTGGCCTCGTCCGTGAGTCCCTGCGCACAGAGCTGACTCCTGCAGTGGGCTCCAGCAGCCTCGCTCGCCTGGCCTAGCGTCTTGAGACTCAGCGCTCAGAAACCTGCCTCTGGGCCGCCTTAAAGTCCAGCGCAGCCGCGCCTGGGCTCAAGTGCTGCTCTCCTCGCCTGGGGGTCCCGTGCTGGCTCGTGTTGCTCACAGCTGGACGGGCGCCTGTAGCCGCTTGTCTCTCCGGACCTGGAGCAGTGAACGCTGCTGCCCTCTGATCGCCCTCTGCAGGGCAGGAAATAAAAGGCATCGCTGCCACCCTGTCAAAAAAAAAAATTAATTCCTGAGAAGGCTGAAATGAGAAATTGAGAGGTGTGCAGGTCGTGCACACCTGCCACTCTCCGGAGAAAATCCCTGGAGCTGAGAGTGGGAGGGACATAGGGACCTTCTGTTCCATTCACTGATGGTTGCAGGCTCCGGGTCAGGTCTCAGACTGACAGCCACATGACAGCCACAGGCCCTGGGGCACACGTTCCACTAGGGGGCAGTCCCCTGTGAAGAAGCGCATTGCAGAGAAGATTCTAAGTGTCAGCGCCAAGCCAGACACTGAGAGAGCTCGGGCACAGTCACGCCGGACAGCGAAGCACCCTGACAGCCCACGTGCTGTTGCAGCGTGATTCGCAGCTGTTGGCCCGCCCTGCTGTGGTCTGTGTCCTGGGCCTGCATTGCTCAGGTGACTGTAAACCCCTCGAGGGCAGGAGGAGCCCCGCTCCTACCCTCTCGCTGTAACTGACACGGTGTACCTTAGGGTATGTGTAATTCTCGCGTCCTCCTAAATACTGGCTGCGGAAGAATTTGCTGAATCGAGCACAGATACTAAATTTAACTTGCATGGTTTGATGGAATTAAAAACAAGCCGACTTTCTCAATGAGATAATGATTTCCTTTCTTTCTTAAAATCCAGCTGATCTGTCTGAAATACACTTGTGGGAGGCAGGATTGGAGAAATACCTCAAATTAATTAGTGTCTGGCTTTTGCAAAGTATGTCACAACCGGGGCTGGTTCCTCCTCCCACTTCAAGGCAGTCGAATCAGTACTCAGGCTCCGCGTGGCTGGGAAAAGCCTGTCCCCTACTCGAATCCTCTGGGGGGCATCCATTATCCTCTTCATTCTCAGCACTGATTGTGGGAACGCCTGGCATTAGCATCATTTCTCTTTGCACCTGAAAGATGTGTTAAGAGAGTGGTTGGCTCCATCAGTTCAGACATGTATTTCTCCCATAAGAATTTTTCTTTGTTTTGAGTAAAGAATTTCTCCATTAGACCTGTGGTGGCAGGGGATCCAAAACCAAGTGGGGCTGGCGCTGTGTCGTAGCAGGTAAAGCTGCCACCTGCAGTGCTAGCATCCCATATGGGCGCCAGTTCAAGTCCCGGCTGCTCCACTTCTGATCCAGGGCTCCCAGTGACCTGGGAAAGCAGCAGAAGATGGCCCAAGTCCTTGGGTCCCTGCACCCGTGTGGGAGACCTGGAAGAAGCTCCTGGCTTCTGGCTTTGGGTCAGCTCAGCTCCTGCCATTGCGGCCATCTGGGGAGTGAACCAGCAGATGGAAGACCTCTCTCTCTCTCTCTCTGCCTCTCCTTCTTTCTCTGTGTAACTGTGAATTTCAAGTAAAATAAGTAAATCTTTAAAAAAAAAAAAGGAAACAATGATGATACCCTTCAACTGGTGAATGGATCAAGAAACTGTGCTACCTACACATAATTAAATATTGAGAGTTTTTAAAAAAAATAGAAAACAAGTCACAAAAAGACAAGAATGCATATTGCTAAGTGAAAGAAGCCAAGGAAGAGGCTACACAACTATCTAATCCGAACTACAGGAGGGCGATGTTGTAGAAAAGACACAAATGCAGACTCAACAAAAAGATCAGTGACTGCCAGAGGCTTGGGTGGGGAGAGGGGTACACAGGTCCCAGGTGGAGCATAGAGAATGTCGGGGCCGAGAAACTCACCTGTGTGGCGCTGGGATGCAGGACACAGGGCGTGCACCACCAAGCCTGAGCCCACATGTAAACCGAGCACTTCAGTTAATAGTAGCGTGTTGTCATCCATTATGTGAAATGATTGCTTTTACTTCTTTTCCATCGTCATTTTAATTTTTTTAAACTGGGGAGGTGTGGGGACCCATGGATAGGCCAGCCATGGGACCCCCCCATGGTGGGCGTGGCTTATAGCAGTAATGTGGATGTAGCAGCTGATTGAACTTTTCATCTAGCTGAGGATCGTGGAAAACAAGATGGTGCTGATGCCCTGCCTGCTGCATGACTCCACAGCTGATCGTGATCAAGTGCCGGATTGGAGAGCTCTGTGCATGGACTGTAATTGATTGACTGTGATTGGTTGAATTCTGGATATAAGCGGAGAGCGAGAGAGAGAAGGGGGCTCGCCAGCTTTCCCCCTTAAGGAACGTGCATGTCATCTCTCCCCCTTCTCCCGGTTCCCCCACTCTCTTTCCCACTCCTTCTAAGTAAAAGTCTTTTGAAGACCGATTAACTGCGAGCAGCGTCGTGCCTTCTGCGGCCAGAGGAGTCCACAATTGGTGCCGTGACTCGGATCCACAGGGAGGCAGCGATACAGAGCTTCCATCTGACAGCTCACCCCTAAAATGCCTGCACAGCCACCGCTGGACCAAGCCCAAGGCCAGGATCAGGGAACTCAGCTCCCTCTTAGGTGGCTGGACAGAACTACTGGCACCATCACCTGCTGCCTGTCCCCTGAGAGTGCACTGGGGGGAGGCTGGAGTCAGGAACCTAAGTTTTCTTATTTGGGATACGGATGGGATGCATTTACCAGCATGTGAACCACTAGGCCGAACGTCCATCCTGAGTATTTAAATTATAATCTAACTGTTATATTTAAATTCCGTTTACTCTTTATTTTTTATTACATTATTAATTAACATGATCATTGCAACAATGCACAACACTATTGCAAACTGTCGCTAATAGGAGAAGCCGTGTTGGGAAAGGGAGACATACAGGATTTCTACTTTCTGGTCAGTTTTCTATAAACCTAAAATGAAAACTAAAATATATTAATTTAAAAAAGCACAACTGAGAAGAGAGAGAGCACGCATTTTGGTCCTTCCCTGGCGATGTCTGGCCAGGTCCTGGCGTGGGGATTGGCGCACACCAGGCACCTGTCATTCCTGGCTTCTGGACATGGCAGGCTTGGCCTGCTTCCCTGCTGGAGTTCCTACTCCTCACTGTGAGAGTGAAGACACTACTTTGAAAAATTCAGATGGGCATTTCATTTGTTCCTGGTCATAAACACAAACAGTCTTAGGCAAAGAAGCAGATAATGAATGCAGAGTTTTGTTTAAGTTTTCTAAAGAGAAGGAATCTATACTTAGATTTTTTTTTTTGACAGGCAGAGTTAGTGAGAGAGAGAGCAAGAGAGAGAGAGAGAGAAAAGTCTTCCTTCCATTGGTTCACCCCCCAAATGGCTGCTAGGAGCCAGGAGACAGGTGCTTCCTCCTGGTCTCCCATGCAGGTGCAGGGACCCAAGGACTTGGGCCATCCTCCACTGCCCTCCCAGGCCACAGCAGAGAGCTGGACTGGAAGAGGAGCAATCGGGGCAGAATCGGCATCCCAACCGGGTCTAGAACTTGGGATGCCAGTGCCGCAGGCGGAGGATTAGCCAAGTGAGCCGCGGCACCAGCCTATACTTACATTTGTATAAAGCAGTGAAGAGTGACTCCCTCCTAGCAGGGCTAATTCAGAAAGACCACAATTGCTTATGCAACGTGAGTCCCTGTTCATAAGGAAAAAGGTTAAGTCCCATGGGAATGAAACAGAGATCCCTACACAGGAGGAACAGACAGTGCATTGCCCATCATCCCAGCACCACTGAGAAGTCACTGGAAATGAGCAGGTTTCCGATTTTTGCCCTTGATATTTGCTCAGTGTTTTCTGCCCTACCCTGTATGCACACTGTATGCACCCAGCTCTGCTTCAATGTGATGCCTCTGTATTGCAGCAAATAAAACCTGCCAAAGATTAAGGCCTAGATACATTTTCCTCTGTAGCTAAAACTCAGACACATACTTACTCCGTAACGTAGCTATTCTGTAGCAGGCACAGAACAGCTCCTCATCTCCTTGCTGGTCCTGGCCGTTGATGGTTACTGTTTTCAGGAGTTAGAATGCTGCCTTCTTTTTCTTCCTTGCTACCTTTCCCACACAGGGCAAATGTCTCAATAGCATCGGCTTGGGCTGCCCAGCTCAGGGGGGAGGGAGGCCTCAGTGCAGCACACGTGACCAGCAGCTGCCTGCAGCTGGCCACCAGCACGCACGGCCTGAAGATAGAGGGCGCTCTGAACTCGGGAGACTGGGGCATGGCTAGGCTCCCACGCAGCGTCGGCATGGGGGCGGGTGGTGGCTTTGTGGTTGCTTCCCCGAGTGACTGGGAAGCACTGGAGGGAAGCACTGGGCTGTCACTGGGCTGCCACAGGGTGTTAGGGTGAGGCTGGGTGGCTGCCGCGACGATGTGTTCACATCCCCTGGCACCCTGGGGCCAGTGGCCCGCAGCCCGGGTAGGCAGGCCTGTGATGCTCCTGAGTGGGGTGGGCATGCAGGGCCCATACCCACGGAGGCACTGTGTCAATCAAGACATGTCAGGGACTTGTCTGTCTTGTGGCCAGAAGGTTAGCGAGGCCAAAGCACCTTTGTGGTATCTGGGAGGCCTCACTGGGTCAGAGGTTTACTTGGCCAAACTCAAAATCAGGAGCAGGTATTTTTCTTTAATGATTTATTTATGTGTTGGAAAAGCAGAGTTTCAGAGAGGCAGAAGCAGAGGCAAAGAGAGAGAGATTGATCTTCCGTCTGCTGACTGGTTCACTCCCCAAACGGCCACAACGGCCAGGGCTGAGCCAGGCTGAAACCAGGAGCCAGAGGCTTCCTCCGTGTTTCCCACGTGGGTGCAGGGGACCAAGCATTTGGGCCATCTCCTCTGCTTTCCAGGCGCATTAGCAGGGAGCTGGATAGAAAGTGGAGCAGCCAGGACCTGAACCGGCGCCCATATGGGATGCTTTCACTGCAGACAACCGCTTTACCTGCTATGCCACAGCGCCGGCCTCAAAAGCAAGTATTCTTGATGGAAAAGCCTTCCCGTCCAGGGAGCTGCCCTTTTCACTCCAACAACACTAGCTCCGCCCTCTTAGACTCCCTTTCCAGCCTGCTCTTCCCCTTCCATGCTCCTGGACTTGCATAGCCAAGGCCCTCTTGGTCACCCATCAGGCCCCAGCTACAGGAATGGCCCTGAGTAGCATGACTGGTCTTGCAAATTCTCCAGTGCCCCAGGGACCGCCCCGAGGGCTTTACTTTAATCAACTTTCATTTATTCACTCAGCAAATATTAATATGGACCCACTGTGTGCACACGGCAGGAATTGTCCAGCTACCGAGAAACAGCAGTGACCAAAGCTTATGTCCTCAAGGGAGAAGACAGGAAACTGGCAATACGTACCATAAGTAAGTGAGACTGACAGCATAGTAGAAGGCGGCCAACATCGTAGGGACAGCGGAAACTCCTGCTAGTACAGGCCTTGGAGGCATGAGTGTGAGGGGGACAGGATGGAGTCCAATGGTACCTTCAATAGGCTCAGCCAAGAAGGTGAGACAGGAACAGCCCGGAGGTGAGGGAACCAGCCACGCGGAAGCCAGGCAGAAGCAGGGTCCAGACAGAGTATAGAGCCACAGCACAGTCTGTAAGGCAGGTGCCTGCTCCCCAGCTCAAGGTAGAGTAAAGGTGGCTGGAGCTGCCGAGCTCTGCAGGGCTCGCCTCCCTAGGCACGGTGGCTCCCTCCTGCCACCCGGAAAACTCCTGGGGAAGAGGAGGCCCTGGCTCCAGCAGGGGTTTGGTGGGACTTGGGCTCCTGCACAGAGACCAGGGTGGGAGGAATGAGGCTAGAAGCAGGGAGACCCCCGGCAGGCTCTTGTCGCAACTTGGGAGTCCTCAGTCTTTGCTCTTAAGGCCTTCGCCTGTTTGGATAAGGCCACCCACATTATCGAGGGTCATCTCCTTTACTTAAAATCAGCCACTCTAAATGTTCATGAGGGTCACAAAATCCCTCCGCAGCAATGCTGAGACTAGCGTTTGAAGACACAATGGGGGGCCGGCACTGTGGCATAGTGGGTAAAGCCGCCGCCTGCAGTGCCGGCATCCCATATGGGCACTGGTTTGAGTCCTGGCTGCTCCACTTCTGATCCAGCTCTCTGCTATGGCCTGGGAAAGCAGTAGAAGATGGCCCAAGTCCTTGAGTCCCACGCATTCCATGGGGCTGGGGCTGTGGCACAGGTAGATTAGGCTTCCATTCTGCAGTGCCTATCTGCCATATAGATGCTGGTTTGAGTCTTGGCTGATCCACATCCACTCCAGCTCCCTGATGGTGGCCTGGGAAAGCAGTAGAAGATGGCCCAAACGCTTGAGCCCCAGTACTCATGGGGGAGACCTGGAGGAAGCTCCTGGCTCCTGGCTTCAGATCTGCACAGCTCAAGCCATGGCAGCCATTTGGGGAGGGAACCAGCAGATGGAAGACTCTCTCTCTCTCTCTCTCTCTCTCTCTCTCTCTCTCTCTGCTTCTGCCTTTCAAATAAATAAATATATATATTTTAAATGTCATGCTTTTTTTAAAAAATGCACGATGAGACACTGCAGCCTGGGACCCTTCACAGAAAGCTCTACGAGTAAAGGTCCCACTCTTTCAGAAAATGCAGAACTTAAAAATATCACAATGTCTACCAAAAAAATCCACCAGCTTGTCACTGAGAGTAATCCATGCTAACAGTTTATAGCGGAGGCACCAGAACCCTCTGAGTGAAAGGCTACTGGGCGTGGCCCAGGAGATGCAGGTGCACGCCTCTCACAGAGGGACAGTGTTGGAGGGACAGTCTGCACCTGCTGCACTGCAGGCTCCCAGGGGCCAGGGCGACTCACCCAGGCTTTCGTGGGTTTCTCCTCGTGACCCATGTAGGGGGCTAGACAGGAGGAGAGCTACCTGTTGGAATGGCCAGGCAAATCATAATCATGACACAGGAGTGATTTGGGGAACAGATTAACCTGGGGGTGCAGTGGGATCTCCGAGGTTGCAGGGGAGGATGGAGGAGAGACCTCCCTGTGTCTCTGTAATGTCGGAGAAGGCTCTGGGTGGAGGCAACCCTTAGGCAGTGTCAACTTCATGACAAAACTCAAACCACAAATGTCCTGAGGCTATTTGTCACAGCTCAAAAGGACGTGGGGATAATCCTCCCCCTAGCGTTGCTGGCACACCGGGTTCTAGTCCCGGTCGGGGCACCGGATTCTGTCCTGGTTGCCCCTCTTCCAGGCCAGCTCTCTGCTGTGGCCCAGGAGTGCAGTGGAGGATGGCCCAAGCGCTTGGGCCCTGCACCCCATGGGAGACCAGGAGAAGCACCTGGCTCCTGGCTTCAGATCAGCGCGGTGCGCCTGCCGCAGCGCGCTGACCGCGGTGGCCATTGGAGGGTGAACCAACGGCAAAGGAAGACCTTTCTCTCTGTCTCTCTCTCTCACTGTCCACCCTGCCTGTAAAAAAAAAAAAAAAAAAGGACATGGGGAAAGTGCAGCTTAGGTCTTGACCCTTTCTCCATAGGTTAGGTCACAGGACTTTCCAAACCAAGAACCACCAACACCCTATTCACCTGCCCTTCTCCCCATTCCCATGTTTCTGACTTGGGGTTATCAGAAATAATCTCCAGGGGTGTGCTTAAAATCTCTTTAGATCAACTAAGTACATTGAATATACAATAAGCATGCTAGGTAACCTTTATATGTTGCAAAAATTCATCTACTTGTATCAGATAGGTTAGGGAAAGTAACTGAGACCCAAGCAAGCAACAATGGCATTTCACTTCCCCTCAAATGAAAACAATCCCCCTTCTGGGTATGCGACAGGTCAGAAGTCATCTCAATTAGCCAAGTCCTTTGAAAAATCCAATCAGATGTGGTTAGGAGCCAGAAAACTGACTAAGCCAAAAAGGCTTTTTTTTTTCCTGTTTTGGCCCTCATTCCCGACGAGAATCTTTTTTTAGGACCTATGAGAATTAACGGCCTCATTATCAAGCTGCGGTTATTGATCGAGTAACTTGTTTGCTGAATAAGCAGGGTGGCCTCTGTTCACAGGGATCTCTTGGGAAGCAGGCGCTGGCCAGAACACACAGAAACAATCGTGTGCCTGGCCGTCCGACTCCTGTGCACATGCAACCCCAAGGCAGGATCATGCGGAGGACTTCCTGAGAAGGGGACAGCATGGAAAAGCAGGACAGGTGAGGAAGGAGGGAGGGAGCCAGAAAGGAAACTGCCAGGAGCTGCAGGCTGGGAGCCAGGCCCCCTGCAGCCGTGGGCAGCCCAGGGAGCCAGCCCAGCCCTGCAGGAGCCACACCAAGGGGCTGGAGTCTGAAGGAGCCCTGGACTGTCCCCTCCAAACCTGGTGCCTGGGTGCTGATTGCTTTAATGAAAATCACATGGGGGTCAGCAGATGCTGGAGGAGGCTTGCCTCTGAGGTTCCCTCTTGTGAGTAAAGACCAAAGCCACCGAAGAGAAAGACGCTTGCCTTCCACCTCGCTGGCATCTCATTAACAAAGGAAGACTGAAAACCAAACACTACACCTGCAGACCACAGGAGCCTTGCCCCAGACCCTGGTCTGTTCCTTGACCATTCATTCCCCCTTGCTTGCTAACCCCTCAGCTGCCTACAGCCCAGTTTTCCTCCCAATGAAAGGGGTACAGACCTTCTGCATCTCCCCGAGCTATTGGGGACTCACCCCGCTGTACACAACGAGAGTGTGTGTGATTTCTCCCATCATCTGCGCTATTTCAGCTCATTTCCTGAGCATTTGGAGGTAGAGGGAGATACAGGAGGATCTGGAGCAGCTGTAACCCGGAAATCTCCCTTTCTTTCCTGGTGGGTATTTGCTGTTACGTTTGGCAGGGTTGGACCCCTGGGCGGTTTTCTTGGTCAGGTCCCTTTGGTGAGAATTCCTTCCTGGTCTCTGTGTTAGCAGCTGTGCCTCCTCCTCTCATTACTGCCATCCGCTCACAGGCACTCTCAACCCCCTGAGTCTCACACTCCTACTCCACTGTCCAGTGTGTGGGGACCATTTCTTGCTGTCAGTCATGGGCATAGCTGGGCCTGCACCTTATGGAGGCAAGGGAGGCTGAGCGGATCTCAACGGTGGCTTCAGCGGGACACAGATGTTAAAGTATTTCTTCTGCTTCTGCTTCTTCTTCTTTTTAAGATTTATTTATTTACTTGAAAGAGTTACACAGAGAGAGAAGGAGAGGGAGAGAGAGAGAGAAGTCTTCCATCCACTCTTCGCTCCCTAAGTGGCTGCAATGGCTGGAGCTGCACCAATCTGAAGCCAGGAATCAGGAGCTTCTTCCAGGTCTCCCATGCAGGTGCAGGGACCCAAGGACTTGGGCCATGTTCCACTGCTTTCCCAGGCCATAGCAGAGAGCTGGATAGGAAGAGAAGCAGCCGTGACTCGAACCAGCACCCATATGGGAAGCTGGCACTAAAGGCGCTGACTTTACCCGCTACGCCACAGTGCTGGCCCCTCTTCTTCTTTTTAAAAGGTGTGTGTGTGTTTGAAAGGCAGAGTGACAAAGAAAGGGTGAGGGGAGAGAGAGAATCTTTCACCCGCTGATTTACTCCCCAAATGGCCACATGGTCAAGGCTCATAACTGCATCTGGGTCTCTCATATGGGTGGCAGGAGCCCAACTTCTTAGGTCATCATCCAGTGCCTTCCCAGGCACATCAGCAGGGAGCTGCATCAGAAATAGAGTGGCTGGGACTCAAACCCACACTCCAATATGGGACTCCAGTGTCCCAAGCAGCAGCTTAATCCACTGTAACACATTGTCAACCATAAACTATTGCTATAAAGGAACAGAGTGTCACTCAAACTCTCCTTTCTGAGTTTCCCTGGCCCCAACTACCCTGCTCAAGGCCTTGGACATTGGAAGAGAAAAGCCAAGGTAAATGTGGTGCTGAGGTTTAGATCTGGTCTAAGTGTGTTCTCTAAAGTGTCATGTGCTGGGAGCGGGGTCCCCAGTGTGGTGATGAGGAGATGGTGGCACCTGCCACAGGTGGTGCTGAGTCAAGGGGATTAGCTCACTGGGGGCATTGCTCTTGGGGGAAACTGAGGCCACTCTCACAGAGTGAGTTATAGAGGAGCAAGCCCGGCTTCCTCCCCTGGATTCCTGTGGCACACGTGGTCTCTCCTTGCACGTGCCCCCATTATGCTGGTATCTCCAGGCTGTGACACAGCCAGTGGGCCCTCACCAGAGCCCACAGCAATGGGGTTGCCCAGTCTTGGGCTCCTAGGCTCCAGAACTGTGAGCTGAATAAAGCTCTTTTTCATTACACAATGTCCAGCCTCAGATGTTTTGTTACAGGAACAGCTTTCCGCCAGGATAGTAGACATTTCTTTTCTTTTGTGAGTTCCAAATGAAGAGGTGCAAGTTGCTCTGGATGCCGCACACAGCCATTCTGAACAGCAGAACTTTTGCAGGTTGTCCAGCAAGGTGTTGTGATACCATGGACAGCACCCCAGGAGCAGCTGCCCAATAAAACGGCATTACAGTAAGATTCTGCAAAGCTGTCTAGGTGAAACACAAAACAGGTTTGGCAAAACCACATTCAAGAGACTGGTTGTTATATATTAATTCTTTCAAAAGTAGATCATAGGATCTAACAACTGACATTGAGAGAAGAGATAATAGCATGTCCGTGAGTGTTGATGTCCCCTCTGTGCCTTGCATTCAACTGCACACGTGGCACAGCTGACCCTGGGGACAGCACCTGGGGCAGAGTGTGTTGGCTGGCATGCACACAGAAACAGGGCTGCAAAATGACAGGAGTCAGGCACTGGGTGCAGAGGATTGAATGCCCTGAGCCTCACTCTTCTTGTCTGTGAAGTGGGGCTGCTTCTACTCAGAGTTGCTGAGGATTGGAAACATTGAGAGTAGAGGCCTCAGCAGAAAGATGCCCATTGTTTTAGAACCACTGAAATTATGTAGCCACATCTCCCTCCATCTCTTCTGTCTTAGCGTTATAAAAAATAAGATACTGCTTTTAAAATTTTTTAAAACTTAAGAAACAGACAAGAGAGAGAGAGTGTGTGTGTGTGTGAGAGAGAGAGAGAGCGCACTCCCATCCACTAGTTCACTCACCAAATGCCCACAATGGCCAGGGCTGGGACTGGGACCAAAGCAGGGATTTGGGAACCCAATCCAGGTTTCCCATATGGGTGGCAGGAACCCAATCACTTGAACGGTCACGTGCCCCCTAGGGTGCATGTTAGCAGGAAGCTGGACTCAGAAAGAAGATGGAGCCAGAGCTGGGACTTGAACTCATGCACTTCAGTATGGATGCAGGCATTGTCTGGTGTCTTAACTACTAGCTTAAAATCTGCCTCTAAAAACACAGGTTTTGTACATTTGTTTATTTTATCTCTGCCAGCAAGATCGTGTTGCTCCACCCACCAACTGGACTCCAGAGACACCGATGGAAGACATCCGTGGGAGGTGATGTGGTGCAGGTGGAAAGCCCACCACTGGTTCTGTGGTCCCTTGTTAGGTGCCCACTTTGGCAGGTAAGGTCACATGTCTGATCCGCAGAGTCCCTTTGTATAAGGTGGGAATAGAAAGTTGTCTTGCAGTGTTAACATAGCCAGATGTTCAGATGGGGCTGTGGGTGGCTGAGAAACCCGCTTGTCATAACCTCAGGAACCTGGGAATGCCCTTTACATGGCAGAGGGCACTTTCAGACACGAGCAGTTGAGGGTCCTGCAGTGGGGAGGTTTTATACAGGTGGGCCCTTGTGTGTGGGGGGGTTAGACTCAGGGGACAGAGCAGAGGATGGGGGGATGCTCAGGGATGGGGGAGGAAGGAGCCACAGAGCAAGGATAGTGGCTTAGGTTTTGCAGCCAACAGGAGCTAAAAAAGACACGGAAGCAGGTTCTCTGCTCAGAACCCCTGGTAGAAAGCAGCCCTGCACCTCCCAGACTGCAACCCAGAGAACCGATTTAGACCTCTGTCCTCCAGCACTGTGAGATAACAAAACTACTATCACTATCTGTGGTTTTATGTCACTGTTTGTGGTATTTTATTACAGCAGCAATAGCAAAATAATACACTGTTGCTTTTGCATACTGTGTGTGCGTGTGCGTGTGTATTTCTCTTTTTAGTCAAATGGAATCACATTAAGCTGGGTGCTTTGTGTCTTCTCGTGTTGTTAATATCATTTGCACGGCACTGTCTTTTTTCTGAAAAGCTTCATGGTTTTCCTTTGCATGGATGAAGACCTTACACGCCCTCTGTTCTCCAGGCATGCATGCTTACTCTCCTGCAGAATGTCGCTGCAGTGAGCGCCCTGCACACAGCACCTTGGCCACTCTGCCTGTGCATCTGCAGGCTGGATGTCTAGTGGCAGAACAATGCCAGACTCCGTGGGCACGCCAAGTGCCTCCCAGACACACTGTGGTATGAGACGGACCACTTCCCCACACCCCCTGCTGGGTTACCACCATCTTGTGTCCATTTTTTCCCATTGGAAGTATCTCTCATTTTCTCTTTTTTGATTTGACATAGATCTTTACCTGATAAATACTCAGATATCACTTATATGTCAGATACATTGTAATCTTTCCCTCTCCTTGTGATCGTCTTTTAGCTTTTTCATGACATCTTTTGCCAAAATGTATTTTTTTTTAATGTCTTGAGGTATGAAAGGACTTTTTAAGCCTGGAAGTCAATAAGAAAAAGATTACCTGATACACATTCTCCTATAACTACTTCCATATTTTGTAGCTCAATTTTTGATGTATCCTCAACATGTCTGAAATTGTTGTATGTGTTAAGTTGGTAAATAATTTGATTTTTCCTAAAGAGAAATCAATAATTATTCCTATCCATAGATATTTGAAACTGCTTCTTCTTACCAGTGTACAACTAGCCAAGTCTGTTTCAGTGTTCTCTGTCTTCGCTCTACAGATTTATTCATTCATTCATTTATTGCAAAGGCACAGACAGAGAGAGAGGGAGACAGACTAGAACCCAGGCACTGTGACAAGGGATATGGATGTCCCAAGAGGTACATTAACCACTGTAATCACCCACCCTGATTTATCTTTCCTACTGCCAGCCCTGCAGATCAGCTGGGTCTCCAGGCCCTGACCAGGCTCATGGCTGAGGACCTGCAGGGTGACAGAGGCAACGTCTTCCAGGGCAGTGGCTTCCCTACACTGCACCGTGAGCCTGACCTCTGGCTATCCTGCAAACTCCCACCTATCAACCAGCCCTGGTGCTGCTCCCCCAACCCCTCCCCCCTCCCCCTGCCCCACTCTCCTAGCTTCTCCCACACCTGTGGGCTCTCACTTCTAGAATAAGTCTTCTATTTCTGTAATACTGGTAGTAGCTGGTTTTGTGTTTTTTTTTTTTTTTTGACAAAATCCTGACACACGAGGGAAAGGGACTTCAACAGAGCAAAGGAGAGTTTGCATTGTTAGATCATACACTTCAGAATTCATACACAGTTGTGAAAAATTGTTACCAAAAAGTGCTTCAAAGCCAAAGACAAAAACTGCCCAGGAAACACAAAGGAAACGGACATAAACAGAACTTTGAGCTACACAAACTGGAAAATGGTGATGAAATGGCTGTTTTGCTAGAAAGATGCAAATAACTCAATGGGACTGAAGAACAGAACAACGGGAAAGAACTCTTGAATAAATTAGGCCAAGGGAAGATAGGCCCCAGGACGTTTTGATAAATATGAAGAAGATATTTGATAATATCCACTTCTGAACTTTAAACAGCTGCGGGACTAGGAATATAATTCTCTTTCTTTGTAATCTAATAACCTGTAGGACACCAGTATAAAGTGCATTAGCGATGAAAGATATGGCTATGCTCATTAGGATCAAGAACAAGAGAAAATGCCTACTACTGCCGGCGTGGGTCATCATTGATTTGCAAACTTTAGACAGTAAAATAAGTTGAGAAAAATATGGAGCTGCATTCTGCAAATAGGAGACAACAGTACCTGTCTCTGTGGGAGATCTGCATGCCTACTGAAAAGACCCAAGGGAATCAGCTGATGGAAACTACCTTAATTAATCACAAACTCTAATTGGGTGGTTGGTTACCAATCCAATACACAGAAATCAATACCTTTCCAATATAGAGACTATAACTAGAAAATGTTTAAAGTATTCAAATATTTTCAACAAAAATATGAAAGTATTAGCCAGAAACTTTAAGAGAAAATACAGAGCACTGTGAAAACATTAACACTTTACTTCAAGACATGTAATCTTTTAGTACATGAAGACAGCATTCTTCCCAGTAAGAGATTTGTTTTAATTTATATATATTTAATACTATTTGATAAAAATAATTTATAGAATCTAAAAATGTAGTATAATATACTGAAATGAATAAAACTCCATTGGGCTTTTGATTTGAACTTGTCAAATTTTTCTAAGATTTATCTAGAGCAATCCCTTTGAGTAGACTCACCAATTTATAATCTAATAATTAAAACAGTATTTTTCAGGTCAAAGACAGGCAAATCCCTGGGACCTGACAAAAACTTTCAAAACATGCTCAAGGAGTGGCGCTTTGCCCAGCAGGTCAGATGTCTGTGCCCTGTGTCAGGCTGCCTGGGCTTAATTCCCGGCTCCAGTTTCCTGGTTCAAGTAATTGGGTCCCTGCCACCCTTGTGGGAGACCTGGATGGAGCTTCTGGTCCCCAGCTTTGGCCTGGGCCAGCCCTAGCCATTATGAGAATTTGGGGAGTAAACCAATGGGTGGGAGATCTCTGCTTCTCTTTCTCTGTCTTTCAATTAAATAAAAGAAATACTTTTAAAAAAGGTTTATATATTTGAGAAACAGTTACAGAAGAAGAGAAAGAGAATTGTTTTAAAAAAGATTTATTTATTTATTTGAAAGGCAGACTTACAGAGAGGCAGAGAGAGAGAGAGAGAGAGAGAGGTCTTCCATCTGCTAGCTCAGTCCCCAAATGGGCACAATAGCCAGAGTAGGACTGATCTGAAGCCAGGAGCCAGGAGCTTCTTCTGGGTTTCCCACATGGGTGCAGAAGCCCAAGGACTTGGGCCATCTTCCATTGTTTTCTCAGGCCATAGCAGAGAGCTGGATTGGAAGTGGAGCAGCCGGGACTCAAACTGGTGCCTATATGGGATGCTGGCACTGCAGGTGGCAGCTTTACCCTCCACATCAAGGCACTGGCCCTGAGAGAATCTTCTAACCATTGGTTCACACTCCACCTGTAAAGGCTGGAGCTAGGCCAATCCAAAGCCAGGAGCCAGGAGCTTCTTCCGGGTCCCCAACAAAGGTACAGGAGCCCAAGTACTTGAGCCATCTTCTGCTGCTCTCCCAGGTGCATTAGCAATGAGGTGGATCAGAAGTGGAGCAGCTGGGACTTGAACTGGCATCCATATGGGAAGTCAGTGGCTCAGGCAGCGGTTTTACCTGCTACACCACAGCGCCAGCCCTAAGTGCTAGTTAATACTACTTGACTAAGTCAGCCACCCATTTCAATCTTTGTTTCCGGGTCATAATGGCAGTTCCACACAGGTACTAGAGACCCCATCTCTCCTCCTCCAGGCTCATCTGAGACTGGGCTGGCTGGGAGCCTGCGGCCTGTGGCACTGAGGGCCACTCCTTACATATTCGCACACTGAATTTTTTTCTTGCCTTCAGTCTCTTCCTTTTGCTGATTGGAACATCTGGAAATGAGTAATGTTTTAGTTTGGGACTTTTGTATCTTTTTAAGAAAGATGTATTTATTTGAAAAGCAGTGTTACAGACAGAGGGAGAGGGAGAGAGGGAGAGGGGGAGAGGGGGAGAGGGAGAGAGAGGGAGGGAGGAGAGAGGGAGAGAGGGAGAGAGAGAGAGAGAGAGAGAGAGTGGGAGAGGGGGAGAGGGGGAGAGAGGGAGAGGGAGAGTGGGAGAGGGGGAGAGGGGGAGAGAGGGAGAGAGGGAGAGAGAGAGATCTTTCATCTGCTGGATCACTTGCCCAAATGGCTGTCATGGTCAGGACTGGGCCAGGCAGAAGCCGGGAGCCTGGAACTCCATCTGGGTGTCTCCTGTGGGTTCAGGGGCCCAAACACTCGGTCTATCTTCTGCTGCTGTCCCAGGCATGTTAACAGGGAGTTGGATTGGAAGTGGAGCTTGAACTGTCATTCATATGGGATGCTGGTGTCACAGACGGTCGCTTGATCCACTGCACCACAAAGCAGGCACATCCAAACTACACCTGTATGTACTAACCCAGTGTTTCCTGCCTGCAGGCCATGGAGCTGGAGCTGGGGCCAGGCAAGAGCGGGGATCCCCAGAGGCAAGGCTCCTGCTGTGAGGAAGCCAGAGGAAAGTGAAACATTAAATCGTGTAATTATCATTCATTCAAGGCAATAAGAGACTAAGTGAACCTAATTCACGGCAATAAGAGGAGCCTTGTCATTCATTTTCAAAATTGCCACTGTAATTTCCCCAGTCACTACACAGCTCTCTACCTCCTAATTCCATCACTTGAGGTGGCTGTGGCCAGAAAAGACTCACACGGGGTTCAGTGGGACCTGAGTTGGCAAAGCTTGGGCTGCACAGGCACTGTGGGAGGAGCTTCATGGTCTGCTCTGAACCACGGGTCAGAGACTGGAGACTGTGGCCAGCAGAGGGGCTGTGAACCAACCTCTTCCCACAGACCCCAGGTGTCGGCCGTGGGGGAGGGGCTTGTAGGGGTTCGGGTGGCTGCAGGTAGAGTGTCCCCAGTGGTGGCAGAAGCAGGACCTGGAAGGGGGTGAGTTGGTGAAACCTTGACAAGTCGGGGGACCATGGTCCTCAAAGAAGGGGCTGGGAAACACTCCAAGTGAGGACCAGGGTATCCGCATTGGGTGATGGGGACCCCTGCAGCTATCATAGAAGCTGTTACTCCAGAACAACGGATGAGGAGCACACAGCTCGAGACCCGCGAGGCTGCCTCGCAGCCTGCACATGACACCCGTTGTTGGCAACCCTGGAGCACATCAGCCACGAAACTTAAACTCTGAAGGGTTTGCCTTGCACCTTGTCCCTGCTCACAGGGATGACGCTGGGGTGACTATTGGTCCCCAAATCCTGATTCTGACCCTCTTGAGGACAAGCCCAGCCCCACCCCGCATCCTGCACCCACCACGTGGCAAGTTAACCGGAGCTTGGCTGAATACACACACGAGTGGATGAATTTATCCACTGAAGAAATCACAGAGAGTTGGCTGTAAAGGAAAGGCAAAATTTCAACAATTTGGGGACACTTTTTTCTTTTTTTAAAGATTTATTTATTTGAAAGTCAGAATTACACAGAGAGAGGAGGGGGAAGGGGGAGGGGAGGGGGAGGGGAGGGGGAGGTTCATTCCTCAGATGGCCGCAATGGCCAAAGCTGCGCCTATCTGAAGCCAGGAGCCAGGAGCCTCTTCCAGGTCTCCCACGTGGGTGCAGGGGTCCAAGGCCTTGGGCCATCTTCTACTGCTTTCCCAGGCCATAGCAGAGAGCTACATTGGAAGTGGAGCAGCCAGGTCTCAAAGCAGCGCCCATATGGGATGCCGGCACTTCTGGCCAGGGTGTTAACCTGCTGCGCTACAGCGCCGGCCCCGAAACTATTTTTTATTTTCCAGACATTCTGAAGTGGCAACATCCTCCACTCTTAACCTTTTTATGATAACGAGCTCTGCACTTGTTAACTGCTGTTTTGCACAGCTGGCCAGAGGGAGGCAATAAACACCCCCGCGCTCATTGGCGCCGGCTGGGCGTGGCTCCGGCCGGCTGGCCGAGGGGCCTGCAGAGCAACACGGACTCCTCCGCGCCTGGAGAAGTAGCCTGTGTGCAGAGGGTATCCCAGGACAGGATTCTGGAGCTTCCCAGAAACTCCCACCTGTTCCCTGCCTGACCTCACAGTCAGAGGACCACACCCCTGCCTGTACTCTGCCGAGCCGAGCCATCGCCACATCCCAGGAGACCCCCAAGGACAATGCGCCTTGTCTGTCCACTGCCATAGGACCTGGGTGGGTGCTGCTCCAGCCCTGGTGTCTGAAGGAAGAAGACAGGCTGAGGAGTGGCTCCAGGGAGAAGTGGGAGCGGGGGTGGGGGATGGTCATTTCCATTAGCCGCTGAGATCTGGGGTCATCCATGATGGCATAAGACAGGAGCAAGAGACAACTAACAAGAGATGTGCAGTTAGAACCGCAAACAGCACCCGGCACGTCCAGGCAAGCAGACCATGGGCCTGGTGCGTTCTTTTGGACATGCAGATCACGGCCACTCTGCAAGGTGGTGGCCCCAGTGACAGCCCTGGGCATTGTCCCCCTTCGAGTGAGGACAGGCAAGGGCTCCACCGCGAGCTCCCACCAGCTGCAGGTCCCTTTGCTTGGGAGAACTCGTTCTCTGGGCCCACATCCCTGGATGACCAACATCTTGTAACAAAGTCGCAGCATCCGGATTCAGAGCTGCCTGCACCGCTCTCAGTGACCAGGGACTGGAAAGTAGCAAGTGGACGGTAGCAGCGAGAACTGCGTTTCTATGCAGTTCTGTGCTAAGTTTTGTTTCTGGAGGACGGGTCTCAGCTGATGGTGAGGGACCCACTGTGGCGCCAGGTAGGCACACAACTTGAGCCTTTGGACATGAACTCATGGCCACCCCCTCTCTTCCTGAGTGTGGCCGTCCTGGGTTCCTCGCCTTCCTGCCTCTGCCACTGCAGCCATCGTGATGTGTGGCTCTCCCATCCCCTGCAAGGCTGCTGCAAGGAAAAGGCATTCAGGGAAAAAAAAAAAAAAACGCAGAGGGAAGGGCCGCCCTCTGGTGGCCGAGTGGGGCCCAGGCGTCGCCCCCGTCAGCATCTTGGCCAGCAAGCCACCGTGTCCAGTTCTGTGTGCATTGCCAAGAGGGGCCAGAGCCTCTCGGACTGCTCAGTGGCTCAGCGTCATGAGAACAGAATCCGCAGGTCTGTAAACTTGCTATTTTTAGGCTCTGGTGGCCGGGAGCCAGTTTCCCTGTGTAGTAATTACCCGCATGTTTTACTGAATGGGGCTCTGACAAATGAAAACACATGCCTCCAAATCTACTCAGAAATTTAAACAGGTTGAAAATGCCACGCGGCTAATTCAGAAACCCCGCCCCGTGCTCCTCTCCTGCTATGTTTGTCCACACCCCTCCCACCCCTGTGTGCTGGGCTCGCCCTGTCCCTGCGGCTGAGTGCCGACTGCCAGCCATGACGGGGCTTTCCAGACCAACGTGCGTGCTCCACAGGAGCCTGGCCTGTCAGCCGCCTCCTGGCCATCTCCCTGGGCAGGCCCACAGCTCCTGGAGAATGAATGCTGCCTGCTCCACTTGTGGGAAGACTGGCCTACCGCTCAGGCCGCCCACCTGGACACTTTGCCTTTCTCTTTGCCACACTCCCCGATCTGGCCTAGCGGCCTTGCTTTGACGTCTCCGATGCACCTGACCCCGCCTCCTTCCTCCTCCTTCACTTCCTGTGGGACTGCTACGGCCTCCCTGCTGGTCCCTGCCCATTTCCCTTTCACGGAGCATGTGGGGGAGTCTTGAGTACCCCCGATCCTGGTTACCTTGGTTGCTGGCTCAGAATCTCTAGTCTTGGGGCCGCCTGCAGCACCAGCATCCCACACGAGCACCAGTTCAACACCCAGCTGCTCTATTTCTGATCCAGCTCCCTGTTGACAGCCTGGAAAGCAGTAGAAGATGGCTCATGTGCTTGGACCCCTGCACCCACGTGGGAGACCTAGAAGAATCTCCTGGTTCTTAGCTCCAGATTGGCCCCGCTCTGGCCATTGCAGCCATTTGGGGAGTGAACCCATGGATAGAAGACCTCTCTCTGTGTGTCTCTCCCTATCTGTAATTCTACCTCTCAAGTAAATAAATAAATATTTTTTTAAAAAGGATTTACTGTAAAGCTACAGTAATCAAGAAGTGTGGTGCTAGTGCAAAGATAAATACATAAATCAAGGGAACAGAATAGTCAAGATAGACCCACATTTGGTTAAATAATAAAAAAGAATCTCCAGTGTGTACCTTCATCTGTGGGGTAAGAAGCCCTGGCCAGGGAGCAGGGCACACAGGTCTATGGGAGGCTTCCCTTCCCGGGTTTGTGAGTTGTCTTGGAAATCAACTGTCCCAGATGGAAGCTGCTGAATCAAGTGACTGGCTTAACAGCGACTGGAAACAGGGAAATCTTCAGCCCAGCTCGCACAGTCTTGAGCAACAGACAGAACAGACACCCAGAGGGGCTGGCAGGGAATAGAGAGCAGTTAGAGAAATAGAGAAATTCATTAGCTTGTTGGAGCTGGGGCGCGGGAGAGCCATTCTCCTCCATGAATGGGGAAGCGGGAGCCTGAACCAAGGGCGGAAAGCAGGGAGCAGATCCATCGGCTGCTTCTTCCCTCATTAGAGAGCGAGACGAGAAGGTAGACTTGAAGACAATTCTGGCTTCTGTAAGAGGCACAGGGAAACCACAGCTGCTCACACAGTCACGGGCAGGAGCTATGGGTCCAGCCTTCGGCAAGCACGTCACAGATGTGGATCCTTTTACTCTGCTCGCAACGTCTAGCAGGAGCTACGCGTGGCCTCTGTTCTTGCAGATGAGGCCAGGAGGGTTCATCAGCTTGCTAAAGGGTACACAGGATGGGGCAGAATCATGGCAAAGCCAGGCAAAGTGACTCAATGGCTTTTCTTAGCATGCACACGCGCACACACACACACACACACACACGGACCCGACTTGACAATGGACTGCATGTCCTATTGTAAGACTCTTAAGGCAGAGGGCAGATTCTGTCCCCTCTCCTGGAGGTGGACAATCTGGGCTTATTCACCTAGAACTGCTTACTTGGGTGGGGCCAGAGCGTACTGCCTCCTTGGGCTGCTGGACTGAGGGGTGGTGCCAGGCTAGCAGAGCTCTGCTGGGAGGATTGCACACCCTGCTCAGCTTAGCGTTTGTAGGCAGTGGAGCCACCATCAACACTAGCGACGGCTTCCTTTTGTGGCCTGGGACCAAGGTCCACAGGCAGGAGAGAGAAAGAAGGGAAGGGGTCTGTACTGGATTGGGAAGAAGCACTGGAAAGAGAGGATTTTCCAGTTTCGCTTCCAAGTCAGTTTGTCATTTTACATTGCAGATGAAGGAAGCATTTCTCCGACAGGCGGACTGCAGGTCGCACCGTGAGACAGGGGTGAGTGGTGAGTGTTCCCCAGTGTTTCTGAGACAAAGCCACGGACTCACTGCCCACCACCAAGGGCCTCCTGGGGCAACCTCCTCAGCGGGAACCTGCAGGCTGTGTTTTTCCCTCTCCACGTGGAACCAGTTACGGAGTTCTGACAGGTTTGCCTCCCGAACACGTTGTGCCGGGCTCAGCACTGTCTGTAGACAGAGTTTCTGCCTGTCTGGGCCCCTCGGCTGGACTCCATTTCCCGGTATCCCTGGAACCACAGTTCTGGATGCAAGTGAGGGGCCAGCCGCCCCCAGCCCCAGCTCCTAAATCTACAGCAGAGCTGGACCCACCACCCTGTTACTCCTGTCCTGCAGGCCCTCTGCACGGATGACCCCAGGCCCTGGGGAACAGCAGAACTCCAACCTGGAAGATCCCAGGTCCCTGAATGCCTGGGTGGAGCAGCTCCAGCTTTCCCTAGCCCAGGCCCACTGTGAACCCACACTGGACTGGGATGTGGATGACAGGAAATCCTCATCACCTCTGAATGTCACACCACTCCGATCTGAGCTTCTCTCCCACAGCAACTACAGCCACTGACGCTAACCTCTCCTCCCCAGCACGTTTGTATTAGCCAGCTTTCACATTGCGCCAATGAAACACCAGAGACAGGCGGCTTATAAAGGAAGTTTATTTGGCTCTGTCTTGGAGGTTCATGGGCATGGCACTGGCAACAGTTTGGCGACGGTTAGGGCCCTCCTGCTGCATCACACTGTGGCCGACGGCAGTTACATCACCCAAGGCTCCGGCATTTATAACAACCCTCTCGTGAGAAGCAGGGTCCCATAAGAGAGACCTTAACTCTTTGGAGGGGAGATCCTCACTTGCCCCAAGGATCTCCCGCCATCTCCCCACATGGCCATGCTGGGAACAGCGCTTCCTCAACTCTCTGGGGTGGCTTAAACCACAGCACCTTCCCTTCCCTACTACTGTGCCCACTGCCAGTCTGCTTCCCCAAACAAGTGCTGTCCCCAGACTTTATCCCTGCCTTCAACCTCACACCTCACCATCCCACCTGTTACGGCAGGGTGAGCTTCCTCAACAGCCAGATCACACTGCTCCTGGGTGTAACTCTCAGAGTGTGGTCCTGGCATGGGATCGTCCCAGGCCTGCTCAAAGGTGCTAGGCTCTCTGCTTCCCACCACCACGCACAGGTCCCTGGCATTTCTGTCCTCAGAGCCATTGCTCTCACCAGGCCTCATCCTGGAATGTCCATCCTGTTAGGACAGTTCTCTGCATCTCCTAGGGCTGGCCCGGCAGCACTGCCCTGGGTTCCCTTCCTGTGTACCCTGCCTCTGCCATGTATGAACACTGCCCACGCCTGTGTGGTCTGCATGGAGAGCATGGCTGTGCTCTCACAGAGACCATGTGGGACTCTGTGCACTTGACTCACAGCAGGGGCCCACATGCGATAATCAAGGCTCACCACACACCGCCAGGTGTCCCTGGAGAGGCAAGCCAGTCCTGGCTGAGAAGACCTGCCCTGGAGCGATGTAGAAGAGGCAGAGGGCCACATGAGCTTGGCGGGGTCACCTGTCCAAGGCTGACTGCAGCACTGGGTATTGCTGCATCAAGATCTCAGAACTAGACTTACACAGGCCGCATTCAGAAGAGACTGGAGTGGGGCCTGTGCTGTGGCATAGTGGGTAAACCACTGCCTGCACTGCCAGCATCCCGTATGAACCGGTTTGAGTCCTGACTGCTCCACTTCCAATCCAGCTCTCTGCTATGGCCTGGGAAATCAGTGGAGGATGACCCAAGTGCTTGGGCCCCTGCACCCATGTGGGAGACCCAGAAGAAGCTCCTGGTTGCTGGCTTCAGATCTGTGCAGCTCCAGCCATTGCAGCCAGCTAGGGAGTGAACCAGCAGATGGAAGACCTCTCTCTCTCTCTGCCTTTCCTTCTCTCTGTGTAACTCTTTCAAATAAATAAATCTTTTTTTTTTCTTAAAGAAGAGATTATGGTGGCAGCTCGGGTTCACCCCACCTGCTCTTTGCTAAGACTCAGTTCTTTTTCAGTATGGCCATGTGCCCTGCATGAGCAGCGGCTCCAGATGGCTCCAGGTCGTCCATGCTCACTCCATGCTTTGCTTTCCCAGCCCCTCCCGCAGTTGGGGGTGGCCTTACAATGAGACCTAGATAGCAAGGCTTACGGAGAATTCTAGTGTGAGTGTTCTAGAGAATCTGTGCTTTTCTGAGAAAGTGGACCACACACAGCAGACACTGCCTCGAGCATGGACATGTGGGCTGGGGCTGGGGTTGGCCATGGGGCAAAGGCCTGGGAAACTAAGAGGGGGCTCAGCTCACACCCTGAGCCACCCCACTAACAATGGCCCTCTGCCTCCAGAGTTCTTACACTACAGGAGCAGCATCACCGTTTTCTTTTCTTTTTTTTTTTTTTTTGACAGGCAGAGTGGACAGTGAGAGAGAGAGACAGAGAGAAAGGTCTTCCTTTGCCGTTGGTTCACCCTCCAATGGCCGCCGCAGCCGGCGCGCTGCGACCGGCGCACCGCACTCATCTGATGGCAGGAGCCAGGTACTAGGTGCTTTTTCCTGGTCTCCCATGGGGTGAAGGGCCCAAGGACTTGGGCCATCCTCCACTGCACTCCGGGCCACAGCAGAGAGCTGGCCTGGAAGAGGGGCAACCGGGACAGAATCTGGCGCCCTGACCGGGACTAGAACCCGGTGTGCCGGCGCCGCAAGGCGGAGGATTAGCCTGTTGAGCCACGGCGCCGGCCAACATCACCGTTTTTAAGCCTCTGCAGCAGGCTGAACAGTGTCTTCCCAGCATTCACGTTCCCCCAGAAACCCAGAACCTGGCCTTTGGAAATAGGGTCTTTGCAGATATAATTAGTTAAGGATCTGGAAATGAACTCATCCTGGATGTAGGATGAGCTCTAAATCCAATGACCTGTATATTTCTAAGGGGAGGGGTAGGGGCCGACACAGCAGGTTAAGCTGCCATCTGCAATGCTGGCACCCATATCCAGTGTCAGCTCTAGTCTCCATTTCTGCTCCCTGCTAAAGCACCTGGGAAGGCAGTGGAAGATGATCTAAGTGCTAGGGCCCTTGCCGCCCAAACGGGGACCTGGATGGAGTTCCAGGCTCCTGGCTGTGGTCTGGCCCAGCCCTGGTATTACAGTCATTTGGGGGAGTGAGCCAGCAGATGGTGGATCTTTCTGCCACTCTGCCTTTCAAATAATTCTTAGAGAGAGAGGAGAGACAGAGAGGCACATGGAGAGGATGGCCATGAAGACAGCAGAGTTGGGACGACGAGGCCCCAGTCACTCCCTGCAGTGTTCCATGCCCTTGCCCTATGACTGCAGCGCTTCCGGTAGGAGGGAGCGGCTGTCTCCTCCCGGCCCCTTGCTGCCCACCAAGGCTGCCATTCACAGCGGCTCAAAGCATGGTGAGGAAACAATGGCGCGTGGCTGCTTGCCTTCGGCTACCTGTGGACAGGCCGGAAGTGGGCTGCTGGACAGTGAGCATGGACTTATCATCCTGATGCTGCATGGCTGGCCAGGCAACCACAGGCCCCGTGTGACGACTCTAGGGCAGTGAGCCAGCAGCTGACCACGGCTAGACAGGCCCTGCCTGAGTCAGAGCAGAACCATGTAGCGGGCGGGTAGGCTCGTGGGCAACACTGGATGCTGACTGCCATGGTACTGAGTTTGGGGCGGTCTGTCACCCAGCAGTAGCTGACTCACATCCACACACCTGCATGTTCTCATTCACTTAAATACTCGGTGCCTGCACGTAACTGAATCTTCGCTGTGCTTAAGAATTATTTGGGGAGCTTAACTCACTCCTGGAGACCTGCAGCAGGCAGGGTGAGCCCAGGAACTCGTCTTTCGACCAGCATGGCTCATTCTGGCATGGGCTGTCCACAGAACACACCTTTTGTGAACCAATTTTTCCTCACGGGGGAAATCACTAACCCTACAGTGCTCTGATAGTATCCCCTTTTTATTTTATTTGAGAGGTAGAGTTAGAGACACCGAGAGAGAGGTCTTCCATCCACTGTTTCACTCCCCAAATGGCTGCAAAGGCCAGATCTGTGCCAATCCAAAGCCAGGAGCCAGGAGCTTCTTCCGGGTCTCCCACGTGGATGCAGAAGCCTAAGGCCTTGGGCCATCTTTTACTGCTTTCCCAGGCCATATGCAGAGACTTGGATCTTAACTGGTGCAGCCAGGACTCCAACTGGCACCCATATGGGATGCCGGCGCTGCAGGCAGACGCTTAACCTACTATGCCGCAGCACCGCCCCCAAGCCTTATCCCTCTTTCACAATCAGGAGAGAGGAGGCCCAAAAGAGAAAGTGCTGGGCTTATCTGTAGAAATCGATAAGCAGAGACAGACCTCCATTGCTGACAATGGCAAGGACTGCCTTTTACTCTCAGTACTGTTTCTTGATTTTTTCATTAAGAAATAGATAGCGTCTTATTTACACAAAAGGATTTATCGTCAGTAACAAAGCCCTGGCCCTAATTAAAGTTACTGGTGGCTGATGAAACCAAATTAAGGGGCAACAGCCAGAGGCAAATTGCAGACAGAGCACAGGCAAGAAGGAAAAGTCCTAAAATACGGAAGCCAGCAGGTGACAACCCGCCCGGGGGTCCTGGGAGGCATCGGGGGCTCCTGGACCGCCCGTGTTCACGCCCAACCCGCTGCCCGCCACACTGCTAGCGCTCACTGAGGACCTACCATGCGCAGACCATCCCGCGCAGGTGCACAGCCAGAACCAAGGGCCGATCACCATTCCTCCCCTGCTAGATTTTATGTGCTAGTGCAGCGGGAGGAGAGGTGGATGAGAAGGTCAACCCGACAAGGCCCTTCAGAAACTGTGGAAATGTAGAATTAAGACATGTTGCTTCCCTGAGAAAATCTGAAACCTCGCAAAGAAAAGATCTTTGAAAAGCTTATGGAAAAATGCCTATTTTGGAAAAACTAGGCATGGGTTTTTAAAGAAAATTTTCTTGCTGACACCTTGATTTCCAAGGTTTAGTCTCCAGGAAGGTGCGAGAAGAAACCTATTGTGTAAACCACCCAGGAAAGGAGCTAAACGCTAAGGGAAAAGTAACGCACGGAGAGGGAACTGGGCTGCTGAGTTTTAGTTGGTGGTTTGGACAGCGCGAGGAGAGGGCAGCCATGTGTCTCCGGCCCAAAGCCCCAGAGGCAGCAGCGTGCCGGCCCGTTAGGATGGGGCAGAGCTGGTGCAGGGCTGGACAGGCAGGGGCCGCAGGGCGCGGGCCGCGGTGCCGGGGGTCTGCACGCGTCGGCGTGACCCGACGCTCGAGCAACACCTGCCGGGTTTTCCAGGCGCAGGGTGAGGACGCAGGGTGGGGCTGCACCCCGAGGGGCAGAGAGGGGCCCGGGGGACGGCGGGTCCCCACCAGCCCCCGTGCACGCGCTCCGGCGCGGGGCCGCAGCCCCCACGAGCGCTAGCACACCTGCGCCCGCACCGCCGCCCTTCTCAATACCGCGACCCGTCCCCAGGCCTCCGCAACGCGCGGCCGCGGCGCCGGGAGACGCGGGCGCCCCGGGCCCGGCTGCGCACGTGCGCGCGGGGCGGTCCCCGCCGCCGTGTCCCCGCGGCCAGGCCCTTACGTAAGGCCGCCGGCCCGGCTGCCCGCGGCCGCGCACGGAAACTTCCACCCGGCGGCGGGCCCTGCGCACGCGCGGAGCGGCCGCGGCCCCCTGCCCTCAGCGCGCATGTCTGCAGCGCGGCCCGGCGCGGAGGCGGCCGCGGGCCCGGGACGCGCCTGGGGGCTGCCGCCCGCCCCGGCCCGGCGTGGTGCGGAGGGGCTCCCGGCGCCGGCCGCCGCTCAGCTCCTCCCGGGGGCCCGCTGCCTCCCGACGCCGGCCGCCCCCGCCCCTCCGCCGAGGGCGCCCCAGCGCGCAGGCGCGGTCGCCTAGGCGGCGGTGTCTAGTGAGGATTTGAAATCGGCCGCGCGTGCGCACTGGCCGCGGCCCGGCGAGGGAGGCCGCGCTTCCTCCCGCCGCCCCCGCCCCGCCCCCACTGGAGCGGAGGCGGCGGCCCCCTCCCCCGCGCCGCGCCGCCGCCGCCTCAGCAGCGAGCGCGCCCGCGGCCCCGCGCCGCCCGCCCTCGCCGATGGCCTCGCCCCCCGGCCCGAGCGGAACGCAGCCGCCGCCGCGGCCCCCGCGCCCGCCCCGCGCCGCCTGAAGCGCCGCCCGGAGCCGGAGCCGCCGCGCGACGTGCCGAGCCGGAGCGGCCCCGCGGCCTGCGGCCACCCGACGGGAGCGCGCGCCAGCCGTCCGTCCGTCCGTCCGTCCGTCCGCCGGTCGGCGCGCGCGGCGGGGGCGGGGCGCGGCGGGCGGGCGGCGCGGGCCCCGCGGGGGCGGCGCGTGGATGGATCCGCGCGTGGCCTGGATCCAGCCCGAGCAGAAGGGGCCGGCCAATGCCCTGTGGATGCAGATCTGGGAGACCTCGCAGGGCGTGGGCCGCGGCGGCTCGGGCTTCGCGTCCTACTTCTGCCTCAACTCGCCGGCGCTGGACACGGCGGCCGCGGCGGGGGCGGCCGGGCGGGGCGGCGGCCCGGGCCCCGCGCTGCCCGCCGCGTCGCCCCCGCCGCCGCCCGCGCCCGGCCCCGCCGCGCCCGCCGCGCTGCTGACGGCGCTGGGGCCCGCGGCCGAGGGCGCGCGGCGCCTGCACAAGTCGCCGTCGCTGTCGTCCTCGTCGTCGTCCTCGTCCAACGCCGAGTCGGGCACCGAGAGCCCCGGCTGCTCCTCGTCGTCCTCCAGCAGCGCCTCGCTCGGCCGGGCGGGCGGCGGCGCCTTCTTCCACTTCGCCGACGGCGCGCCCGCCGGGCCCGGCGCGGCCAACGCGCACCCCGGGCCGCGCGGCCCCGCGCCCGCCGGCTCCCCGCCGCAGCACCAGTTCCACCCGGGCCGCCGGAAACGCGAGAACAAGGCCAGCACCTACGGCCTCAACTACCTGCTGTCCGGCAGCCGCGCGGCGGCGCTGAGCGGAGGGGGCGGCCCCGGGGCGCAGGCGCCGCGGCCCGGCACGCCGTGGAAGAGCCGCGCGTACAGCCCGGGCATCCAGGGGTGAGTGCCCGCACCTGCCGGGCCCTGCGAGGACTGGGGGGCCGGGCCGGGCGGGGGTCCCCCGCGCCTCTCCCTGGAAAGCCGGACATTGCTTTAGGGAGGAGCGGCCGGCCCCGGGGGTCTGGGAGCTGCCCCTGGACGGAGGGGTCGCTGGCTCGCAGCTAGAAAGGGAAGTGGGCACTTTCTCTGTCTCCCTCTCCGCCCCGCCCCAGGCAGCTTAGGGACCTCTCGTCTTAGAGGTGTGAGTTTCATTGAATTGAAGCTGCAGGATGTTTGAGCTTGGCCGGGAGCTGGAGGCAGGGGAAGTTGTGCGTCTTTCTGAGAGAGCCCCTTTAAAAGATAACTAAGTTTTTGGTGGGATACAATTTAACCCTCAGCGGATTTAGAAGGCCCCCCGTTCTGTCGGAGGTTTGTGTGCTTTATTTCCTAAAGAAATTCACATGAAAGGTGCCCCGTGCAGATGTGTAGCACTGGCCCAGAGCGTTGCCAGAGTCGCGTGTTCGTCTCCTGCGCTCGTTCACTGGGAGATGCCGTCCTCGTTTTAGATATTTCCAGGGCAGCGTAGAGGGGCTTAGCAGGTCAGTGGGAGTGTGGCGTCCGCACAGGGGACGAATGCCGTGTGTGTGTGTGGGGGGGGCCCCAGGGGAGATGCTCAGGTGCCACGTTGATGCATTTCCTGGTGGAAACGCGGCATGTGTCAGGTTGGCACTTCAAGACCAGTTTTTCTTGCAGTTCCTAGCCAACTTAAAAGCCACGTGAGGATTTCCCAGGCTATCGCAGTTCGACAGATGTCCGTGATTGCTAGCTGTTGGTATTTTTTTTTTTTTTGTAAAGTTTCCCTCCCAGCTCCCACCAGTGTTTCCCTGGGAGCGTGTTGAAACACGGAAGCCTCCTCTTGAGGCGTTTGCTACAAGGTAAAAGCCTCCTGTTGGGCAACTTGTTTCACCTGGGTTGGAAGTGTTACTTTCTCAGTGCGCCGTGGTTAGGGGTCCAGTCTGCTGCCTCCCCTGGTCCCCACGTCTTGGTGTAGGAATTGTGCGAGGAGGGCTGTGCGGAGCAGGTGCCTCGTGGTTGATGGCAGTACACCTGAGGCTGCTTGGGAGGGGCTCCAGGCTTTCCGGCTGGAGCTGAATGAAGGGGGCGCGGTGGGCAGCGGTGTGCCCCCCACTCATGGAGAGTGTTGTGGCCCCGGCAGTGCTGAACCGCGGCGCCCTCACGCCTTCGGTCCCATCACCTGGGCTCTGAAGCTGTCGCTCAGCCATAGCCAGTAGGCTTCTGGTCAACCTCAGTGTTGGCTCAGTGCATGAGCCCACTGTGCATCAGGTGGGCAGGGTTCAGCTTGGGGAATAGTGTCTTGAATCTGACCCCCGACCTCGCCCTCCTCTGCGTGCTCCCATCGGGTCCTCGGAGCACTCCTAGCTGGGCAGACCTCCCTCCTCTGGCCGCTCGGTCTGGTGGTCCGTTCATCAGGTGCTGTCCCCTTGGTCCTGTTCTTCCCTCCCTGCCTCAGCCTCCCACAGGCTTCAGTCATCTCTCATGGAGGTTGCTCAGACAGTCCGAGGAGGTGTCTTGGTGCTGCCAGTGGGAGCAGTTTGATCCCCTTCAGCCTCTCCAACCCTTTGATGACACTGCCCCACCTCTGAGTTAGAGACCAGAGCCTGATGACACTGCCCCACCTCTGGGTTAGAGACCAGAGCCTGAGAGTCCGCACCTGCTCCAGGGCCCCCTCTCTGTCAGCCTCCCCACCTGTTAGAACTCAGTGTAGAAGGAGCAGGAGCTAAGGCTTTGCAGGGGCTCTGCAGCCAGCTGGGAGATCTGGTTTGAAAACACTACGTGGGGGCTTGGTGGTGCCCCTTGGGGCTCCCCATTTTCCCTTGCCTGGTGACCTGTCCTTGCCTGTCTGGGTGGCGCATGCCGTGCCTACAGGGCAGCCCCCAGTGCCTGCGTGTGTGGGGAAGGGGGGTGCCCACCGCATGGTTCGCTAGGAAGGGCCAGGAAGGAAGCAGGAGAGCAGGCCTTGGTGACTGGGAGGAAGTCCCTGACTATTTCCATGTGGGCTCTTGGTCTGTGGTGTCTAGAGAGAGCCCTGGAACTTGGGTCCCATCCACCAGCTGCCCCAGAGTGTGGGAAAAGCCGCCACAAGGCTGAGATGTGAGGGTGTGCCCAGCCTGGCCCGTGGTCACGGACCTTGTTGGTGAGAAGATGTTCAGAGTTTGCAGTCCCAGGATGTGCCTGTCTTCCATCCTCCAGCAAGGATGTCCCTTGTCGCCGGGTGTGGCAGGAGTCTGGGCAGCATTGGCTGAACCCAGGTGGATCCGCCCCTGCCTTAGTCTGTAGCAACCTGCCCCGTGTGTCCTTTCCTGGAGGGAGCTTTCTTCTGTCCTTGGGAATCTAGTGAGTGGCCTGGCCTCGTGGGACCACCAGGTGCTTCAGCCTCAAGTGGGATGAAGCAGCAGCAGGTGGAAGGAGCGTGGAGAAGGTGCGCTGGCTGTGGGGAGCTGCCGTTGCTGAGTGGCTACTCGGTGCTTAGCTGTATCCTCAGGCCTCTGTTTTGGGAGAGGTGTGTGTAGCATGAGACCTGCTCCCCACTGGCTCCTGGACTGGAGGTGAAAGGTGTGTGTGGAGGCTCTCAGACTCTGCATCCCCACCTGTGGCTGCAGCCGCTTCTGCATGCTCTCACCGCTGACCCTTCACCACCTGACCTGTTGCTGCCTTGGCCAGTCCTCGCAGCCACAGAAGCCTCCAGGGGTGAAAGGTGAGGCTGGGGGCATGGCCTGCAGAGACTCGGTGCTGTCCCTATTGGTGCTACAAAGCCCAGGAAGAGCCTCGCTGGACAAGAGGAGGTGTCTGCCCCGGCCCCCACCTGCAGTTCAGGTGGGCCAGCAGGGTGCAGCAGTCAGATGCGGCCTCCTCTCTGCCAGGCTCTTGACGCTATTTAACCTAGTGTTTTAACGCCTTCTAGTTCTCCAAAGACAGTTCCGTTCCTGGCATTTAGTCTGTGAGAAGCCACCAGATATGAGTGTTTGGGGCACGTGGTCAGCCCACAAGGGCCTCAGCGTGGGCTGTGCCCCGCTCTGTGTGTGCTCTCAGGAGGGAATCAGACCTTGGCCGGGCAACCCAGATCCCTCCTCTCCCTCTGTGGCTCCCCTGACCTCTCGTGACATAAAGTGCAGCACGTGTGACCTCCCCCAAATGTCCTGGTGAGGCCCAGAGGGCAGGCGGGCGGGCAGAGGCTGTACAGGACCTGCCATGGCACACGAGTGTCAGCGCTGGGCGTGCTCCCCTCCCCTGTCCTGGGGACATCACAGATCACAGGTGCACGGGAGCAGTTAGTGTGGGGCCTGCCTCAGGTGCACACACGTGCCCAGCTTCTTGGCTTCCATCCCCTGAGACCCCAGATGGAGAATGGGGGGGGGGGGGGGCAGGGATGACCAGATGACTCGGCCATGAGGGGACTTCAAAATATTCATGGGAAAAGTTGATTTTGGTACAGAAATGTTGAAGTCCATGGAGTGTCTTCATAACACCCATTTCCGTGAACTTTCCAAAGACTTCTCCTTTCAGCGTATGCACTGACTGTTGGTGAAACTGGCCCCCACTCAGCTGCCCCCCATGAATAATGGCAGCTCTCACTCCTGCCGCGTCTCCGTGTGACAGTGGACGTCTGGCACCGGCTGCTGGCTCTGACCGAGTTGAGGGGAGTTATGCTGGAGAACAGCTTCAGCCACATGCTGGCTGCAGTGGGTGGTCTGCAGAGTTAGGACAGCTGGCACGTGGGGCTCTGAGAAGCACTTCGGAAAAGGGCGGGAATATTAACGAGGATGGGAAAAGGGGAAGCCTCGGGTGTCTGTGCGGAAAGTGGCCGTCCCTGCTCGGGCCGTGAGAGCAGACGGGGGACAGTGGAGCCCGCATCCGCTGCTCTGCTGTGTGGGAAAGCGGGCCTTCTTAGAAGAAGCTCATGCTCATGACTCCCCTTGTTAAGGAGACTGAAGTATTTTAAAGTAGATAATTGTTAAGACTTACGTTGGAAGGTAAAGTCTCAGACCGTGTTTGGGCGCCATTGGACGGGAGGCGCTGGCTCTCATTTCCAGAGGATTACAGTCGCCCCCGGAAAGGAAGGACTTTTTGTGCTTGGTTAGGTCTTGTGGTTTAGGATCTGATTTGCTAGTTGTGGGATGAAAAGCACCAAAAAGCCTGTGATGTTCAGTTTCAGAAACTTGATTTTGATGATGAAGGTAGGATTCAGGCCGGGGAAGAGGGAGAGAGTAAGTCAGCTTCCCAGCCTCCCTGGGCGCAGTAGAAGCCATGGGGTGGCCTGGTGGCGGGGGAGGGGTGGGGAAGCCTGCTGTGGCTCCTCCATCGTTTCTCGTTGGGGAAGCCACACCACCTCAGAAGCTCTGCAGGAGAGCAGTGCCCCTGGGTCAGCACCAGGCCCTTTGCGCTGACAGGTGCCCCGCAGGCCGTGCCGTGTGCGACATGTGCTCCAGTGAGATGGCCAGGGTGCCTTCTCAGCACCCTGGGGGGATGGGATTGAGGTGCCTGCTGACTAATTCAAGTCTTATTCTTGAGATTTCTGAGCTGCACTCGTTTTTCTTTTGCTGTGTTGCAAGTTACGCGATACTCAGAGGCTTAGCACAGTGCTCACTCGTCTGTCGGTTTCTGTGGGTTGGGCTCTGCAAGGCCTTGGTGTGTTCTTGTTGTGCTCCAGGTCCTCTTGTAAGTGCGTTCCGCTTGCTGGCAGAATTCACTGTCTCGCAGTTGTAGGACTGAGTCCTCTGATTGCTAGCTGCCAGCTGGTGGCCTGTTAGCTTTTTAAGGCCACCTGTATCCCCTGGCTTCTGGCCCCTTCCACGGGCAGATCAGCAAGGTGCTCTGAATCTGTCTAACGATGTCTCTGCCAGCTGAGGGCTCATGTGACTGGGTCAGGCTGGCCCGATTACCTGCCTGTCGTAAGATGGTGTAGCAGTGTGTGGTCTCACCGCAGCCCCAGGCCCTGTGCCCGGGGTCGGGTGGGGTGGGTGCTGCCCGCCGCTGGTACAGGCACCTTTTCACGGGCAGACTTCTCCTGTCAGGGCAATGGGGCAAGAGCAGGCTGTGGTTTGTTGTCCAGGACGTCTGCCCTCGCCTGGACGCCAGCCCATCTCCATGACGCTTGCACATTGCCAGGCCTGTCATCTGGCTCTGGTTTCACTGCTGGACTCGGCAAGGAGTGACCGTGCAAGCTGTGAGTGTCTGTGCCCATCTCAGGCCGACTGTGCTGTAAAACATGCCATTAAAGAAAAGTTCACGGAAAAGCAAGGTGAAGAAGAGCAGATATGGTGATCGCCAAGCGCTGTCCTTGAGGTGTCCTGGGCTGGCCAGCGTAGGAAAGGGACATTCCTGTGAGGGCGGTAGATCAGGAATCCAGTGCTGAGGGCACAGCGGGCCGTCTTTGCTTGTGGGAAGGGTGACTGCCCTAGGAGCACCTGCCTCCCTCCGGGGAGCCAAAAGACCCCTCATGGCTCGTGCCAGCTGTCTGTCAGCTCCTGTAGAGCTGCAGCCCTTCCAGTTGGGCCTACACGTGGAGCCTGGCCCCTGGTTCCTGAGCCCGTTAGGGAAGGAGAGTGCTGTCTCTGCCTTGTGCCCAGCACCGCGGACGGAGTAACTGCTACATGAATGTCAGAGGGGTGGGGAGAGTGTTCTGTGTGAGAACTCGTAGATTTGATTGCCAACTCTGAAGTTCAAGTGCACAGAGTTTTAACTGTTACTATTTATCTATTTGCTTTCCTTAAGAGTGGCTAAACATTTACAATTTTATGCCTTGCGTCATAGAAAGCAAAATCTGAAAAAAATTGAAAAAAAATTCTCTACTGTGTTTGAAAGAGATCCCATTAAGATTTAGCTTTTTTTGTTGCTATTAAGTGGAACACCTATAGAAAATTAGAAAACTTGGAAAATATACAGGTGAATCACCCTGAAGGACCCCTTGCTGAGTGTCCTGTGAGCCTGGGCGTGGACTGTGTGCACCCTGTTTGTTGGCAGCAAGCAAGGGGCTGAGCTGCCCTGTGGGTCTGTGTGGAGCATGGTCCGTGGCCGAGGCAGTGGGTGGACTAGATGGGAGCGGCCCAAGGGGCCTGCTGGCGGGGAACGTCTGGTGGGTAGCACCACTCCTGCTGCTGTGGGCTGCAGCTCTTGCCATTCAGCTCCCCAGTGACTTCAGGCTGGCATTCAGCTCCTAGGTAAGAGCGTGTGGGTGTAGATGGTTTCTAGCTTCCCATGTTTCATTCAGATCATCACAGCCTTTCTGGAGTCCTGTCGAGCTGCAGGAGTGGCTTAGGTGCAGTAGTATGAGGGAAATGAAAAGTCACATTATTTCTCTGTCTGCCTAAGTTGTCTGGCTGCATCCATCTTCCAGCATTGGAGGCGCACGTGGCCTTCAGAGTTCACTGGGTTAGCCCACATCATGCATCCACCTCCAGGTCTGGTTCTGGTTAGGTTCCTAAGGGGTTTCTTACTACTACTACTACTAGTACTACTACCGCCTCTTCTTTTTTTATTCTTCTTTTAAGACTTATTTATTTGAAAGGCAGAGTTAGAGAGAGGGAGAGACAGATCTTCCATGTGCTGGCTCACTCTCCAAAGGCTGCAGTGGTAGGGGTTGGGCCAGGCCGAAGCCAGGAGCTTCCTCTGGTCTCCCACGTGGGTGCAGGGACCCAGGCACTTGGGCCATCTTCCACTACTTTTCCAGGCACATCAGCAGGGAGCTGGATTGGGAGTGGAGCAGCCAGGACTCCAACCAGTGCCCGTATGGGATGCCGGTGCTGCAAGCCGTGGCTTAGCCCGCTGCACCAGTGCTGACCCGGGTTCCAACTCCTGAGCCTCCGCTTCCCTTTCTGGGAAGAGGGCCTGTGACATCCTGTTCACCGAGTGCGCATCAACTAAAGACGGCTTGGAAGAGCTTCGTGAATTGTCACGTGAGGGATTAAAAAAGCTGCCCCTTCCTTCTCTCTCCTCTCAGGAAATTGAAACCAAAAATTAGGTTCTTCCTGTTGCCAGCTGGCCGGGAAATGCCTTTCTCTTGGTTTTTGAAAATACAGACAAGCGGCTCTCTCAGGCCAAGACTTTTCTGTTGGAGAAGCCGCTGAAGACTGAGACAGGGACAGCTGGGACCCGACGTGTCGCTGCGGAACACCCCCCTTTCTGCATGAGCGATGCCTCTCTGGGTTATAAAGCTTTCGACAGTGCCGTAGTCCTATCTTCATACAGCTTTAAAGGAAGAGTCTTACCTTCCCAGGGCTTATGGGTGCTCCTGGTGGCCGGTGTCGGGTGCGCCTCCCCTGCTGTGTGCAGCCTGCAGTTCACTGTGCACGCGGGAGTGGGTGCTGTGTGTGTTCTGTGAGCTCCTGGCAGCTTCTAGCGGAGTGTTGTGGAAAGGAGCAGTCAGGGAACGGGGCTGCTGGCAGGCAGGGCCAGCCCTGACCAGTGCAGGTGGGAGAGCTCTGGGTTTATTCTGCACAGGGGCTGCTGCTAGCCTTGAGTGGCTGTGGAGTGCTAGGAATGGCACGACTGCGACTGAAGACTTGAGCTCTGATTTCACTTCGGTTTAAGTTGCCGTGGATTTGGGCAGGACCACGCTAGCCTGACTCTAGACTATTGGGAACACAGGGTTTGATTCGGTAACTTGCTGGAATAAATTTAACTCAAACAACAGTCCCTAAAGCTGTGTTGCTCGGCAAGGTACCCCTGGGAAAGCTCTAGAAACTGCCTCTGACTTTCCTATGCCAGTCCTTTCCACCAAGCTGCTGTGTTAGTAACACACAGAATATAAGGTGGAGCAGGCAGGTGATGGGCCTCCTCGTCGGCTCACCAGTGTGCAGTTCTCTGGGGCTTGGCTCTGTGCATGTTTGCCCCTAGGGTTCCTGGAGCATGTCCCCAAAACGAGCACTAGAGTTTCTGTACCCTAGACAGAAAACCAAAGCCTAGACAAGGCCAGCGTGATCTGGCAAGAGATGCTGCACTTTGAAATGTCAGTCCAGAGCTGCTGTCTGGCACCACTAGCAGTGTTAATGAATGGGCTGTATGTGGCTGGCTCTGCAAATCTGGGTGAAGTGTGTTGAAAGAGGCCTTTGCCTATTCCTCCACGAGAGGATCCTAGGTCACATGTGTGAGATTCCTCCTGTGCAGACCTGCTGACAGTTCAGCACCAAGGAAGATGCTGGAGGGTTCAGGGCACAGGCAGCCACGCGCTGTCCAGGGGCACTCGGGCCGGGAGCAGGGCTCCAGCTGTCTGGAGTGCTCTCAGGCTGCATTCTGTGGGAAAGGGAGAAGTGCTGACTGCTGTATCTGATGACCGTGGGAGGAGGGCAGCAGGCCCAGCAGTCGTGCCTCCTCGGGGCCCCCTTGACGAGAGCTCACTCCAGGAGGGAAGCCCCAGGAGGTGTGAGCGCGTTGCCCGCGGCGCACTGCAGAACGCCAGTGTGGCTCACCGCTGCCTCCCTCAGAGGGAGCTGGGGGTCTGATCGGGCGAGGGGCAAGACCAGGCAGAGACAGGAGCATGGACTCTAGACACGTGCTAGAGGTTGGGCCTGTGAGAACTGACCAGCGGGGTCAAGGCTTGCTGACAGTGAGAGGCCCTTCAGGCTCCGAGGACGGCCGCGGGAAGTAGAAGGGCTGTGGACAGGGAAGGTGACTCCTGCTCAGAGCTCCCTTGCCCCGAGGCCAGGCCCTGCTGTCCTGCCGCAGGCGGTGTCTCGTGTGCTCCTCCTGGGGAAGATGTGGTTCTCCCCGCACAGAAGCAGCAAGGCCTAGGGGCCGCCGGGCGAGCTGCCGCTAAGCAGCGTTGGAGCTGAGGCCATCTTGCAGCCTTTTAACCACTGACATTGTGGAGCACAGAGAGGGAGTGGGCCACAGAGGCGGGGAGCAGGAAGGGGACACTGGCTCGTGCTGCGATCCAGCGTCTGGGCCCACAGAACATCTGGCTGCTTGGGAGAGACCGCAGAGGCTGCCGTGAAGGTCCGGCCTAGGGCCGCACAATCTGGTTCCCTGGTGTGCCCCAAAGAGACCCGAGAGCGGCTTTCTAGAAAGCAGACAGCAGAGTGGGGTGCTGTCCCCCACGGTGAGGAGCAGCGGATGACAGGGTGGGGCGCTGTGTTGTGCCCCTAGGCCTCCTGCAGGGCTCTGTCCTGGTCGCCTCAGAGTTGGAGGTTGTTTCTGAAAGAGCTTTAGTCTCTTTGAAAATTGATGATGTGGTTTTTCTGAAACTGATTCATGCTTTTGTTTCTTTAAAAAAGTAGAAAGCTTTAAAATCACTCACTCCCACCACCCAGAGAACCAGTTAGCTGTGGAGTAACTGCTATTGCCCCCCCCCCCCCCAGCCCATGTGCTGGGATCAGCAGAAATTCTCCCATGAGCATTCATGGTGTCCTGGAAGGAAGTTTGTTAAATTATTAATTTTGCTTGAAAGTGAGAGACGTTCAACTTCAGCTGGAAATACTAGTTTCCAAGAGAGATCGCTGCTGAGACCAAGAACACAAAAACACGAACTTTCAAGTGCCTTAGTGCAACAGCGTCAGAGTGAGCGTTTTGGTGAGACACTGGCGGGCTGTTGTGTGGCTTGCGGAAGTCCATCTTGACTGGCACTGTTACTTCTGTGTCGCCGGAGCTTTAGTACTGGCATTTTGTTCTGTGGTGTTAACCGCCAGTGTCCATCAAGTGTGTTATCACTGTGGAGTCGCCAAATCCTCAGGGCAAGGCTGTAGGGGGCGCAAGCATCTTGGTGTCCACATGGGGAAACTGAGGTCCAGAGCAGCTGAGGGTCTTGTGCAGTCCCTGCCCTGACCTGGGCAGTGCCTCTTTCTGAGGGTCTACGGTCCCACCTCTGCCCACATGTCTTCCCTCTCCACGCTCACCTCCAGGCCTCTGCCTACACGCCTCTGGATTCCAGGTTTCTTTCTTTTTCTTCCCTCCCCTCCCCTCCCCTCCTTTCTTTTTACTGATTTATTTATTTGACAGAGTTACACAGAGAGAGGACAGGTGGCGGGGAGGGGGGGACGTCCACCTGCTGGTTCACTCGGCAGTTGGCTGTAATGGCCGGAGTTGTGCTGATCCAAAGCCAGGAGCCAGGAGCTTCTTCCAGGTCTCCCACGTGGGTGCAGGGCCCCAAGCACTTGGGCTATCTTTTGCTGCTTTCCCAGGCCATAGCAGAGAGCTGGATTGGAAGTGGAGCAGCCGGGACTCAAACTGGCACCCATATGGGATGCCGGCACTGCAGGCGGTGGCTTTACCTGCTAGGGCACAGCGCCGGCCCCTGGATTCCAGGTTAACACAGAGAACAAGAGAGAACTTCCATCTGCAGGTTCACTCCCCAAATGGCTGCAACTGCCTGAGCTGGGCCAGGCTGAAGCCAGGAGCCTGGAACTTCACATGGCTCTCCCACATAGATGACAGGGACCCAAGTGCTTGGGCCGTCTTCTGCTGCATTCCCAGGCGTATTAGCATGGAGCTGGATCGGAATTGGAGCGTCCAGGACACAAACCTGCACTTTGAGGGCTCACCAGTGTGGCAGTTAGCTGCTTAACCCTCTGTCCCACAAAGCCAGCCCCTGCAGGTTCTTTGTGTGATTCAGGGTGGGAGGAGTGGGCGGGGCTGCACCTTTGTGCTGCCTCTTCTGCACTGATCAGCTTTGCAAGGTAGGCATCCCCTAGTATCCTCTGAGTGTGACCTGTGCTGCTCCTGTGACCCCGCTGTCTGCTCTCCCCACCTGAGACCCAGCCTTCCACTTCCCGCATCCCCGGGAGCTGCTGCCAGTAGTTTCTTGTGGGTGTGGAATGGTCCAGTTTTTGAAGAAGAGCTGAGTTGGGCTGCATTCTGTACCTGAACAGTAGGCTGACTTGCTCTGTGATTCTTGACCTTCCTCAACCTCTGCTCTCACACGTGCCCCCCCCCCCCCCCCCGTCTTAGACTTGGAGTGCCGTGAGCCTGAGGTGGGACAGTGGGTTTGGGGGGGGAGGGGTTGGGTCTGACTGCACACCTGTGCTGGACATGCCTCTGGTCCTCTGTGCTGCCAGTTGCTGGGCGGTTCATCCTGGACTCCAGCGCCTGGGCGCCTGGGCTGTTGAGTCTGATACTTTGTGAATGGTTTTATCTTCTCGTGGGTGGGAGTGTGCATCCCTCCAGGCCTCCCGGCTTCACTGGGTGACTTCATTGTTTCCACCTCCCGCCAGTCTCCCTTGACTTGGCTCTGCCTGCTCTCTGTCTGCCTCAGCGCAGGGGCCTCTCTTTTACCCCTGCTTACTGACGTGTCCTCAGCACCAGGTTTTTCTGTGCAAGGCTCTGTAGTGCTTTTTCCCCCAGATCCTTAACTTACATGATTTTCTTGCTGAGATTTTTCTTTTTAAGTTTTATTCATTTATTTGAAAGAGTTACAGGCAGCGATCTGGGACTGACACTGTGGGGTAGTAGGCTAAGCCTCTGCCTGTGGCGCTGTAATCCCATATGGACTCCTGTTTGTGTCCCAGCTGCTCCTCTTCCGATCCAGCCCTCTGCCATGGCCTGGAAAAGCAGCAGAAAATGGCCCAAGTGCTTGGGCCCCTGCACTCGCATGGGAGACCTGGAGGAAGCTCCTGGCTTTGGATCTGCTCAGCTTCATCCATTGTGGCTATCTAGGGAGTGGACCAGCGGATGAAAGCCCTTTCTCTCTGCCTCTCCCTCTCTCTGTAATTTTACCTCTCAAATAAATGAAAAATCTTCAAAAAAAAAAAAAAAAAAAAAAGATCTGCCATCCAACCATGGATTCATTCCCCAGATGGCCATAGTGGCCAGGGCTGGGCCAAGCCCAGCTTCATCTGGAGAGCTTCGTCTGGATCTCCCGTGTAGGTGGCAGGGACCCAAACACTTGGGCCATCTTCTGCTTTCCCAGGCCATTAGCAGGGAGCTGGATTGGAAGTGGGGCAGCCAGAACATGCACTGGCACCCACATGGATGCTGGTGTTGCAGGCAGTGGCTTTGTGCACGGTGCCACAACACCAGCCCTGACTTCACTGTTTGTACAGTGTGCTAGATCATTCTTCTTCTGCTCTCTCTTTGTCCCCATGTCTCTCCCTCCCACCCGTCCGTCCACCTGCCCATCAGTTCTTGGTATGTTTATGTGACTGCCCATCTCTGGATCTTCCTATGCCCTTTCCACTCTCCCAGCCTGGACTCTAGGTTTGTGGTCTACCTTTGGCCCGTCTTTCTGAGCCTGATGGCACCAGATGGTGGAGAGCAGAGGCTTAGGGGGAGCCAGGCCACCCTTGCTGGGGCCTGGTTCTGTTTCCTGAGTTTGGGCTTCCTGGGTCTAGTTTTTGGGTCCTGTCTTTCATGGCACTTGGTTAGCTCAGTGCCTATGGTTTCTTGCTGCACTGTTGTCACTGTGGGAGATGCTGGGGATGAGGGCTCACTTCTGGGTTTAGATTCAGGTTGAGCTGCCTTCCTCCGGGCTCACCCCACTTTGGGGGCTTGTCCCACAGTCCCTCCTGCCAGAACGCTGTCCCCGCCTTGTGTGGGGCTGCTGCCCACCCTTTGCCTCTCCGTGCCAGTGCCAGCTCTTTGGGGGCCTGGCTGCCCACTCCACCTGAAGCAGCTGCAGCTGTGGACATCTGCAGAGCAGCTTTTCGGTTTATTTTGGTTACTGTCTCCACCTCCTATGGGGCAGCCGCCCTCCCGATAGAAACTCTGCGAGCAGGACCTGCCTTCGTTTTATGCTGCTCTCTGCTCTACCGCCAGCGTCAGAATCGTGCCTGCCCCAGGGTGGGGGCGTAAACCGACGTTCTCCACTTCAGTGTTGACCTGGACCTTTTCCTCTGAGTTCTCTCTGCTCGCTCTTTTTCTTTCTTTCTATATTTTGGTGATTTCCTAGCCTCTTGTGTTGTCTTTTTCTTCCAGCTTTTCTCCTGTCAGGAGTTGTGGAGGTGTCGCCGAGCTGCTGCAGCTGTCCCACGGGGCTCATGCCAGTGTGTGGCCGAGGCGGGTCACTGGACCTCAGAGCCATCTGTAGAATGGGATGGCAGTGGTGTTTACCAGGCTTGTGGTGGCGTGTGTCTCCTGGACGAGGAAGCGGATGGAGTCAGCTGATGATCAAAGCACTGACCTGGTGGCATCACCAATGAATTTCAGCAGGTTTTCCTGCTGGGCCTGATGCAGCCTCAGAGTCCCGCTCACCATCACCCTCTGGTAGCGGCGGCTGTGGTAGAGAGCCTGGCGACGTCCCTGGTGGGGAGGCTGCTGCAGAGGCGCCGCTGTCCGGGATGGTGGGGACACATGTGCTGCAGTGTGGAGTCACTTGACTGCAGCACCTTGAGCTGACACCGTGGAAGTTTAGAGCTGAGGGGTCTGTGGCCTTGCTGGACTTAGGACCAGGCCGGTCACAGAAGACTGGAGGACAGACCACTTCATGGCAGGACCTACCGGACATGGGCGGCAGAGCCCAGGAGGGCCTGTGGAGGCCAGGACAGGTAGTTTATCAAGAAACTGAGTAAGACGGTACCCATGTCTGCTCTTTGGCCCTTGTGGGTAAGGTAATATGCATTAGTTGGGCTGAAACAACATTTTGTTAGGATGATAAAAGAAATCATTACTTAAGAAAATTTGCAAAGTGCAGAAAAGAGAGTTCCTATAATTTTGCTGTTGTTAACATCTGAGCATTTTTCTTTCCATGATTTTTAATGCTACTTTAGATATTTACAAATGTACCCTTTGTATTTGTTTGATTATAACAAATTCTACAGGACTGTTTCCGCCTGCCCTCAAAAAGCTCCTTTAACCAGTTTTCGAGTATTGCACAGGTGTGCATGGTTTGCTGAGCACTAGGGGAGTTAAGTGTGTAACTTCTCTCTGTGAAAGGCCACTTGCTCGGCATGGCTTCTGTCCGGCTCATTAGCGTGGAGCTCAAGTAGAAGACATTCACGGCTCTGGACCTGAGGCCTGTCAGGTGGTCCTGGGCCAGTTGCCATCTGTCTTAACAGTTTCTTACTTTTCTCATCTATATCGGCCTCAAAGACTGGTGGATCTTGAAAATGCCAGTCGTGCAGGCATTGTGCAGTAGTCCCCAAATTCATAGTTTTGGACTCCTTGCTCTCATTGTGTGTTGCTGCCCCCAAAGGTGATGCTGTCGTTTTCTGTCAGCATAAGCACATCTGGAAAGCTGACAGAAAATACTGCTGTTTTCATTTCAAAAGTGACCCAGTTACCTGAGCGAGCATGTGTGGCTGGGGGGGGGGGCAGCCTGCACACGTAGCACGAGCCTTCACGGTGTGCATCCCCAAGCACGTGTGGCTGGGGGGGGCAACCTGAACACGCAGCCATGATCCTAGACAGTGCACGCCCCCAAGCTGGCCTGCAGCAGTCAGTCGCCGTGCTGTGGCCCCGAGGCAGTGGGGGAAGAGCCAGCTGTCGTGGCCTGGTGAGGCCCCTTTTGGCTGAGAGCCCCAGCCTGGCTGCCCACTCTTCCAGGCTACCTGCCTGTCTGTGATTGCACCTTCAGACCCAGTGTTCGGTGACCAAGCCCTGGCTGCCTTTCGCTCTGAGGTGGGTTAATCAGGCGGAATGTCTCCCTCGGAGTTGCACCTGTGGTGCGGGTGGGTGTTGGCTTGTGATGCGTGGTGTCTTAGGACAGGTTCCGAGTGGCTCCCTCACCGCCCAGTGCCTGCCCTCTGCCTTCTGAGGTGCTGGGGCTGATTCCGCCCTGGCCTGGGCCTCACTACAGCTCCCTCTGCAGACGCTGCAGCCACGGGTGCTTTTTCTGTAGCAGAGAGTTCAGAAGATTTGCAGACTCCCAGGCTCAGTGCCGTGGCTCAGTAGAAGCCTCTGGTGTCTAAGCTCTTGTTTTCTATTCTGAAAGGAACAGAAGCTCGATGTGGCTCATCCTCCTCTGCCAGACAGAAGAGGCTGCGTCCCCCGGCACGCACAGGGCCCCCTCTGCGGGGCCCTCGGTCATTGCCTGCTCCAGTCCATGTGACTGATTCCAGGAGGGTCCTGGGAGAGGCAGGGAGAAGGCCTGCTTTTCCTGGGAGTGGAGTGTGTGGTTCAGAGTTGCCACATCCATTCCGAAGCTGCAGAGTCCTTCTGCCCTGGCTGTTTGGAGACTGCTCGGTGGTCTTAAACTTGCTGCCCCAAGCTGGCTTTGGCTGCTGCAGAGCGTGCCCCACTGAGCTTGCACACCTCCTGGCATAGCTCCTCCGGGTGCTGTTCCTGCTCCTGCTCTTCCCTCCTCCCCCTTCTCTGGCTGCCGCTGCCGCTGCCATGGGTAGGGGGGTGTGTACTCCTCCTGCCCGTAGCGCGGTGGTCGGGCCCTGCTTCTGCTTCCTCCCCGGGGCCTTGCCTGAGTGAGCAGGAGCTGAGACAGGCTCTGATGGCCGCTGACAGGGTGCCCTGGAGCCATTAAGGATTCTCATTTAAAGTTTCCATTTTTAGAAAATCCCCCTTTGAAAGCCTGATTCAAGGATTTCTAATTCGTGCAGAAACTAGCTGCCTTTTAGTGTAGGTAACAGTGACTTAGAATGAGCTCACTAGCTGCATCGTCATCAGGTGGGTGCTGTCGAGAGACTCGTTCACTCCTCAGCCCAGGAGAAGCCGCCATCCTGTCCCTGCCTCCAAGGTGCTCGTCCTCGCCGCTTACTTAGCTTGTCTGTCTGTCCCCCCTTCCTTCTGTCCTTAGGATTTATTTATTGAAAGAACCACAGAGAAAAGGGGAGAGAGTATCCATTGGTTCAATTCTCCAATGGCCTCAACAACAAGGGCTGAGCCAGGCAGGAGCCAGGAGCTTCATCCGGCCTCCCACGTGGATGGCAGGGCCCTAACTACTTGGGCCACCATCTGCTGATTTTCCCAGGCCATTAGTAGGGAGCTGGATTGGATATGGAGCAGCCGGGACAGGAACTGGCACCGATATTGAATGCCAGCATCACAGGTGGTGACACGCTGTACGCCACAATGCCGGCCCTGCTACGCATTCTTTCTTCCTAGGAAAGAGAAACGCCAATCCAGACCCTGCCCCTGCAACACAGTGGTTTTTGTTTTACTGTTAGTGCGTCAAAGTGTGTTATACAATCTATGAAATTGCAGTGGTTAACGCCATGTGTTTTCACTGAGGCATTGTTTTTTGGCAAAAAATGCAGACGGTGAACAGTGTGCAGCAATGGTGAAGGCACTCCGATGCGAGAGAAACTGCTCTTTAACGCTTTGAAGAGCGAGCTGGAGTGAGAGGAGGGAATGCATTGCCGGTTGACGACAATTTCCGGCACTTCCTGCTGCATTTGACATTGTAGTGGAGAAGGCTGGGGACTGAAGTATAGGTCGTGGGATGGCTTTTCCATTAGTATTTGAAGGTGACCCGGATGAGGAAGGGGTGTTAACGGCCCAGGACTAGCAGTGGACAGAGCTGGACTCGAGTCAGTGACCAGGGAGTGGCGGAAGCAGCAGCACTTTAAGGTCCCAGCTGCCCTGTGAAGTGGGCTACGTTCCTGTAACTGTGTCAGAGGCTCAGTCTCTGGCGTTTCTTTTCAGTAGAAAACATTGAGTGAACTCTGTTCTTTGGCCATCAGTTTGCTTGGAAGAAGCCACTGGGTTTGCCATCTAGGGGGACAACCTCAGCATGAACCCACTGTGTGTTCCCCACGCAGACTGGTGAGACCTGCCTTCGGGTGCGTGTCTGCTCCTGCCCTTGCCTCCAGGCCATGGCCACTGCCTCTGTGCCCCTTCAACCGCTGTTGGGCTGAGTACACAGATGTCGCCTTTTAGCTGCATAATTGCCGAGCTCTGGGCTGCGTGTCACCTCCCTGGTGGCTGAGGGACCCGGGAAGCCAGGGACCCGGCTTCCTTGGCCTTGGTTCAGCTTTGGACCGGGTTGGGAGCACCGCCGTCCCCCCCCCAGCACTCAGTTTCTTCCCGCTCATCAGCGACCTTACTAGCTGTGGGTGATGCGTTTGCCACTAGCTCCACGGCCCCCAGTCAGCATCCACAGGTGTTTCCAGCAGGCGTATACCAGGCACTGAAACCGTTGCTGATCATGATGGTTGGCTGTACCAGCAGAAGTCTGAAAAAGTTTCTAAAAATGGAGGAGTTAGTCAGCTCTGTGGGTTGGCATTCTTAAAAGGTGATGGTTGTATCAGCTCTCTGCTGTGGCCCGGGAGTGCAGTGCAGGATGGCCCAAGTGCTTGGGCCCTGCACCCACATGGGAGACCAGGAGAAGCACCTGGCTCCTGCCATCGGATCAGTGCGGTGCGCCGGCCGCAGTGTGCCAGCTGCGGTGGCCATTGGAGGGTGAACCAACGGCAAAAGGAAGACCTTTCTCTCTGTCTCTCTCTCACTGTCCCCTCTGCCTGTCAAAAAAATAAATAAAAAAAAATTAAAAAGGTGATGGTTGTAAATGAGAATTAGTTACTCTTGTTTTTCAATGAACTTTTTTTTAAAAAAAATTTTTTTATTTGAGTTACACAGAGAGAGGAGAGGCAGAGAGAGGGGTCTTCCATCTACTGGTTCACTCTCCAGTTGGCTGCAACATCTGGAGCTGAGCTGATCTGAAGCCAGGAGCTTCTTCTGGGTCTCCCACATGGGTGCAGGGGCCCAAGGACTTGGGCCATCTTCTGCTGCTTTCCTAGGCCAAAGCAGAGAGCTGGATCAGAAGTGGAGCAGTTGGGACTGGAACCGGCGCCCATATGGGATGCCGGTACTGTAGGCGGTGGCTTTCCCTGCTAAGCCACAGCACTGGCCCCTTTCAATGAACTCCTATCTCTGTAATTTTTATTCTAAGTAAGTACATTAGAGAATGCTTTAGAATTATGTTCCCTAGTAGTTTCATGATTAAAAACTAACATTCATGGCCGGCGCCACGGCTCAACAGGCTAATCCTCCGCCTTGCGGTGCCGGCACACTGGGTTCTAGTCTCAGTGGGGGCGCTGGATTCTGTCCCGGTTGCCCCTCTTCCAGGCCAGCTCTCTGCTGTGGCCAGGGAGTGCAGTGGAGGATGGCCCAAGTGCTTGGGCCCTGCACCCCATGGGAGACCAGGAGAAGCACCTGGCTCCTGCCATCGGATGAGTGCGGTGCGCCGGTCGCAGCGCGCCGGCCGCAGCAGCCATTGTAGGGTGAACCAACGGCAAAAGGAAGACCTTTCTCTCTGTCTCTCTCTCTCTCTCTCACTGTCCACTCTGCCTGTAAAAAAAAAAAAAGAAAACAAACAAACAAAAAAAAAACCTAACATTCACTAAAACTCTGGTTTCACGAATTAATCCTTAACACAACCAGCGAATGGATCTTTCAGGGCTGGTCTTGTGCTGTACGGGTTTGAGGTGGCTCTTGCCTTAGTCTGAGTCGCACCTGCTCTGGTGGGCCAGGAGCCCCCCTGCTGTCTCACACCCTCACTTCTCCAGGTGTGCTGTCTCCACAGCCCCTGAGGTGGAGTGTCCCTCCTGACTGCCAAACCCAAGTGGAGACAGGAAGCCACCATTGCAAAAAGCAGAAGTTCTGCTCCTGGTTTTGCGCCACAGCGGGTCTGCTCCTTGGCCCCTCACCCGAGAGCAGATACAGAAGTTTCTCAGGCTTCCGGCTGAGAGAGGCAGGCTCCTGATCCAGATCAGCTTGGCTGCAGCGCAGAGTAGTGGTCTAAGCAGCCTGCTGAACTCCCACCTCCTTCTGTGTGTCTCGGGGAACTTACCCATTGAGTGTTTATTCTCTAACATTTTCTGGGCATCTGCCATGGATGGATACAGCATTTCTTTGAAACTTATTTATTTTAACTTATTTGAAGGGCAGAATGATAGAGATGTCTTCTACCTGCTGGCTCACTCCACAAATACCTGCAAAAGCCAGGACCTGGCCAGGCTGACGCCAGGAGCCAGGAACAATACCTGAGTTGGTCATGTGGATGCTGGAGACCCTGGTACTTGAGCCACCATCTGCTGCCTCCCAGAGGTGCTGGTTTGGAATAGCTGGGACTGGAAATGTGATGGAGGCTGCCCAAACATCAGCTTAACTTACTGCACTGAGCACCTGCCCCGGAATGTCTCTGTGTGGAGACTGGATCAGCAGCGACAAGGTCTGAAGCATCATCTTTGAACAGAACATACTGGATTGGCTCCACCCCCAGACTGATGCTTCCTGTGAGCAGGCATTGTGCAGACAGCTGGAGGCAGAGCAGTGAGATACTGGAGCTGCTGGGGCCCTGGGCACACAGGGACTTCCAGGGGCCCTGGGGAAGGTGCTGGGCCAGGAACTCTCAGCTGCGGGCATGGGCCAGAGAGGCAGTGACACCCTTGGGCGGGTTTGAGAGAGTGCCCTATCCACTGTTGTTCTCTGTCAGTGGTCCTGCCTAGTTCTCTGTCCGAGGCGCCACCCCTCACCCTTTGAGGGTTCCACAAAAAGCAAGATGCAACCAGGAGTGGGTGCTTGTCATGTCTGCTCGGCTGTGGGTGATGCAGTTAGGACTTTGTGCATCCCCCTGAGCTGTGTCACACTTCCTGGTCCTTGGGCAGCTGCGGGAGTCTTGGCCTCGAGGAAGGGCCTGGGGGGACTCGGCCAGAGCTGTGTTGCCCGGCTCTCTCATCCAAGGGTCACTGCTGAGCCAGCCCTCCAGCAGCGTGCGCCCTTCTGTTACAAAAGGAAAGCAAAAATATTCTTGACTCTTATTACCTGGAACTTGTTATTGCATTCATGAACTTTGACGTCTGGCCTATACCGGATTCCAGGTGGATGCAGCTGCTGTTAACGTGTCTTGTGGGTAGGCCTCTGCCGTGCTGGGTGCCACCACTAGTTTGGGGCAGTTAGGTGGGCCGCAGCCTCCTTGTCACTCTCTGCCACAGGGTGGCCCTGGCTGTGCAGTGAGCCCCTGCGCAGATAGCAGGTGAAACCCTCAGCCGGTGGGTGACCTGACTGGGTAATGTCTCACGCAGGCCGCAGCAGATGCACCTCTGTGGCCTTCTCTGCTCTCCTAGAGAGTGGAGGGGAGGGGGTCTCTTCAGAGTGGGGAGGGGATGACCCTAATTGGGGATGCAGGTGCCTGAGGCCTGTAGCACAGACTGCTGTTCCGCATTTCAGATAGATGCAGTGTAAAAGCCAGGTGACAGCGGTGTGGGCTGAGTGACGTTCTGGCAGACGGCAGTGCCCTGTTTCCAGGGGATTCTCGGGGTGTCTGTGGGCTGTGGATAGATCAGCAATATGGCTTTGGTGCTGTTGCTCAGCTTTGGGCCGGTTGCTTGGCTGTTCTTGCAGTGACTGTTCTAGATACCCTGTGTCTTTATCAGCGTATCTCTGTTTCTGTGCTGCTGTCGTCATCCTCAGAGCAGGGCCGCGAGGCACAGGAGAGCGTGTGGCTGACTTCTCCCAGACTGTGCTCACGGGAAGCCTGGGACCCTGTCCCTGGTGAGCTGTGTGCAGTCATGGTGACTGGGGAGGCAGGGGCACCCTGCACAGATCTTGCGAAGAGGTCATCTGTGGCTCTTTCCTAGTGTGCACATTAAGCTGCCACCATTGCTGATGCTAGGAAATGTTGGGTAGCAAGGTAGACTGTAAAAGGCCTGCTGAGCTGGTGAAAAGACAGCTAAATGCCTCATATGCAGTTGGTGCCCAGCAATTGTTGAAAAGATGGATGCTTTACTTCAGAAATCTTGCAGTTTGATAATTTTGGATAAGTAACTTCACTTTAATGTTTAACGTTCTACTTTCATGGATCCATTAAAAACAGTTTGTGGATTCCTGAGTCAGGAATAAGCAGGATGCAGTTAGGTTTCAGCGAAGCCCGGTGCTGCAGGTGCTTCCTGACGGTGGTGTTGGGTGTGCGCTCCTCGTGGCCTTGGCCAGCCTGTCCGTCTGCGGCAGCGTTTGCAGTGCCTTCTCCGGTTGGAAAGTGCAGCCGAGAGATGATTGAAGTGAACCTGAAGCAAGAGCTGCTAATTGGACATCATGGCTGCTTAACCTTTTTTTTTTTTTTTTTTTACTCTGATAGGTTCTATTAAGCATTGCCCAGCTCAGCTATTTTCTAGCTGTTGAGCTAACCACGTTTTACTTGTGTATCTGCTATTCGTTTTATTAATCAAACTTAGAACGGAAGCAGGTGGCTCTGGTTTGCTATCGTTCCTAGGACTGGCTCATTTGCCTGCCTTCTCCATTTCTAATAAATCCCTTAGAGAAGATGAGGGGGATGTGCTTTCTTCCTGCTGGTGCAGTGCACGTCTGGGCCTGCCCTACCATAGGCTGCTGACTGGGCTTCGTCCACATCGTGGTGGCGGAGAGCCGCGCCTCAGGTGAAGCTGCAGGGCAGCCTCAGACACTCCCTGGGAGCTCTGGTGGTGGTGGGGGGGGGGGGCGTGCCTACCTCTGCCGCATGGGGGTTTGGTCTCAGCCTCCCTCAGGCGCTGTAAAGCGGGAGCTAGCTGGAGCTTGCCTGCTGCGGGACCCTGCGTGCCTGTAGTGAGCCCGTGACTTACCGGTGTCAACTTAGTGGGCCATGGGCAGGTGGCTTGGGCATGTGGTGACTCTTGAGACTGCCAGTCTCCTGGGGATGTGTGTCATCGTCCTGTCTCGGGCACCCCAGGAGGTGCTGGTGGGGAATGGAGCGCATCAGAGCTGGGGCCGCTCCTTTGGCACTCGTGCTGTGCTCTGTTTGCTGGAAGTGACATACACTGTCATTGTCAGAATTCTTGGAATTCTCCCATTTTCTTAATGTGAAGTCATTGGGATGATTCCTCTGTGTAAGTCTTTAAAGACCAATTATAAATTTATTGATAATTGGTACTGACAGATTTCACTCATGCTTTTTTTTTTTTTTTTTAAAGATTTATTTATTTATTTGAAAGCCAGAGTTAGAGAGAGAAGGAGAGGCAGAGAGGTCTTCCATCCACTGGTTCTCTTCCCCAATTGGCTGCAATGGCTTGGAGCTGTGCCAGTCTGAAGCCAGGAGCCAGGAGCTTCTTCCAGGTCTCCCACGCGGGAGCAAGGGCTTAAGGACTTGGCCATCTTCTACTACTTTCCCAGGCTACAGCAGAGAGCTGGATCAGAAGTGGAGCAGCCGGGACTAGAACTGGTACCTATATGGAATGCCGGCACCGCAGGCTGGGGCTTTACCTGCTATGCCACAGCACCGGCCCCGAGATTTCACTCATGTTAATCTGTGGAGCTAAACCATGCTGTGTGGTTCTGCCCACCACCGAATTTTTACTCATGACACACTGTAAAAGGAGCAGAGAAAATGGCTCTTGAGTGGCCAGAAGAACATACTCGAATGTCACACTGACGTGAGAGCAGGATGGAAGGTCGGCTTCGGTTTGGTGGTAACGCCAGTCTGCTTTCTCTTCTGCCCACTAGACTTCATGAGGAAATCATTGACTTCTACAACTTCATGTCCCCTTGTCCTGAAGAAGCCACCATGAGAAGGGAGGTGGTGAAACGGATCGAAACTGTGGTGAAGGATCTCTGGCCGACGGCTGATGTGGGTATCTGCTCTCCCCTCCCTCACAAGTCACTGGGAGCACTCTGTGGCTGTCCTGTGGCAGTCGGGTCTACCCAGACCTGTCCCTGCTTGACCGAGACCATGGTCCTGCATGGCAGCATCACCTGGGTGCTTGCTTGAGATGCGTGTTCCTTGGCCTGCCCTGCACCCACAGCGCTCATGCACGCCCAGGTGTGGGGACTGTTGGCCCGACTAGGGGATATTTTTTAGAGTGATGTGATGATTTTTCTCATTTTAAATTCACTTAAAGTTAGAAGTTCTGTCCCCGCCCACATCTCCAAGTCCTCCACCCTGTGTAGTAGCAGATGCCATGTGCACACTCTTGTTGCTGAGGCTCAGTTTTCACAGTGAGTGCACCTGTGTCACTGCATGAACCACCCTCCCTGACAAGCTGCTCACCTCCCTGGGCCTCCCATTCTACCCAGGCCCCTTCTCTGCCCATGACGGCCAGCCAGGGGGCTGATGGGAGACTGGTGCCAGTGGAGCCTGGCTGCCGAGGGGCGTGGGTGTCCGCAGGGATAGGGCTGCCCTTTGGCTTCCTTCTTTTAAAACGATGCACAGATTTTGGCTTTAAACTTCAGTGTCTGAGGGCAAGGGCCTGCCTCACGGCCTTAGCTCTGAGTTTGGGAGGCTTTGGCAGAGCTTAAAGTTGGCTCTGAGAAGCTCTGGCCTTGAGCAGGTAGAGGATTCATCCCTTGAATCCCAGCTTTTTTTTTTTTTTTTAAGCTTTTATTTAAAGAATATAAATTTCCAAAGTACAGCTTATGGATTACAATGGCTTCCCCCCCCAATAACTTCCCTCCCACCCGCAACCCTCCCCTTTCCCGCTCCCTCTTCCCTTGCATTCATATCAAGATTCATTTTCAATTCTCTTTATATACAGAAGATCAGTTTAGTATATATTAAGTAAAGATTTCATCAGTTGAATCCAAGTTTTAAAAGATCACCTTTTCAGGACGGGTCTTTACCTTAGGGGGGATTTTTTGGTTGTTGTGGGGTGGTGGTTTTCTACCTGCCTGGCCCCTGTAGTTTTCCAGGTGAGGCCTGGGGCTTCGTCAGGGCTGCTGGGATGGGGGCATGTTTCCAGACGAGCACTCTCTCTTCCAGGTGCAGATATTTGGCAGCTTCAGCACAGGTCTTTATCTGCCAACGAGGTGAGTGCCAGCGCATGCTGCGTGGGAGCGTGTCCATGCTGATTTGGGGCGGGCGCTGTGTTAGAGGCTGACGGCAGCTTCTTCGTAATCCAGCCCAAGGCCAGAAATGCCGGCTAGAGGAGGAGATTGGGGCGCACACAGGAAAGGTGGCAGAGATGACTTTAACAGTGAGACGATATTCCATTGATCGCTTTGAGCTCTTCTTCTTGCCCTTCATTTGTTGGGGAAGAAAACTACCGTACACTGGAAACAGAAGGGAGACAAGCGTGGGACTGGCTGAGTGCGTTTCCTGCTGCTGTAAAGACCGTGCCACACACTGAGCGCGTTACAAACAGGGACATCGGTTCCACTCCTGGGGAGGCCAGGCTGAGGGGCTGTGTCTGGTGACGGCGTTCCTGCTGCACTGTGGTACGCACAGGAGAAGAGGAAAAGGGGCCAAACGCTATCCTTTTCTTTAAAAATTTTTTTTATTTGAAAGATGGCGCTCTTCCATCTGCTGTACACTCCCTAAATGCCCACAATGACCAGGCCTGGGCCAGGGCCAAACCAGGTGCTGGGCTCCGTGCAGGTCTCCCACGTGTGTGGCAGAGACGGACCCACTTGGGCTGTCGTGGCTGCCTCCCAGGTGCACGTTAGCGTGAAGCTGGAGTCAGGCCTCAGACCTGGGCATTCTGACATGGGATGGCGGTACTCCCACTGCGTGCGTCCTCTCACCATCGGGCTGCTCTCGGGAGAACTGCCTCAGTCTACTCCTGCGGACAGCTCCCGTGACCTCCTCGCCTCTTACAGGCTCCACATCCCAACACACTTGAATTAAGTGTCAAGTTTTTTTTAAAAAAGATCTACTTATTTGAAAGGCAGAAAGAGATGGCCAGAGACAGTCTGTCTGCTGGGTCACTCCCCACAGGCCCACAGGGCCAAGGCTAGGCCAGGTGGAAGGCAGGAGCCAAACACTCCATCAGGTCCTCCGTGTGGGCGGCAGGGACGCAAGTACTTGCTCCGTCACCTGCTGTACTCCAGGCACACGAGGAGGAAGCTGGGTTGGCAGTGCTGAGTAGCTGGGATTCGGACCAGGCATTCGCGTGGGTGGGGAGCATCCCAAGTGGTGCCCTAGCCTGCTCTGCCATGCAGTGGCCACCCCACAGTCAGACTTCAGCCTGGCTTTTGGAGGGGAATAAATACAGTGGAGAATGTTCTGCTGATACTTTTGGGCGTGTTTTTGAAAAGTTGGTCAGTTGACTCTGTTTTCCTGAGATTCAAGCCACATTTTATTTAAAGTTTTATAAGGACCTTAACATGCTAGGAGAATGTCCAGCAAGTTTGCATTCTAGTTGTTTTCCCATCAAGGACTCCTCTGATACCCAAATTTTGTGTGCACCATTTCTTTAAGTTTTTCTCCCCTCACCCACTGCTAATTAGCATTTGGAAGCTGAAGGAGCTGCCGTCTTAGGATTTGGGGGGTTGGTGTTGGCAGGGCCACTGGGGAGCTGGACAGTTTTAGAGTGTACTAGGTAGCAGGAGAGATCCAGAGTCGCCAGCGCAGAAGAGGCTGATGGGAAAGGAGGGGCAGGATTTTCACCTTCACCCCTTGGTGAGCTCGTGCGGCTGGGAAAATCTGCTAACCCTTTTGCTTCCCAACCCTAGATTACAAGTAGTTCACAGCTGCACTTCCTCTGTCTGAGGGTTGAGGGCCCAAGGGAATATGCCTGGGCCTGGAAGGGGGCCGAGGCGGTGTGCTGTGGCGTGGCCCGTGGCGTGGTGAGGGCCGCGTGGCTCATGCGCACTTTCCCTTCTGCCCAGTGACATAGACCTGGTGGTGTTTGGAAAGTGGGAGCGTCCTCCTTTGCAGCTGCTGGAGCAGGCCTTGCGGAAGCACAACGTGGCTGAGCCGTGTTCCATCAAAGTCCTCGACAAAGCCACGGTGAGTGTCTGCCCCGTACAGGAGCCCACAGCGCAGGCAGCCCGCGGGCCGGCTGTGACCAGCTCATGCTGTTGACGCTTCGTCTGCTTCGGGGAGAAGCACGGTTATTGTACTCTGTGTTGCTGTTGTGACTCCAGCTGAGGACATGTTCAGTGACAGTCTGAACTATTGGGACTTGCGTTGGTACTGAAGTAGCTGGCCCTGTCTGCCCACGCCGGGGTGAGGAGGGAAGGACTCAGGAGCACTCAGGCGCTGCTGCTCTGCAGTGTCGCTCCGTGATCCAGTCGTGATGCTTGTGACTTACCATTGCCGTTTGCTGAGTTCAAGAAAGGTCCCTTGCCTGTTGGTTCCGTTGTTCAGAAAGTGTCTGCACGTGGAAACCTCCTGTACCGGGGGGATTCGGAAGATGAGGCCACAGCTGGTGTGTGGTCACTGAGGTTTAGGGCTCCCTAAGTTGCATGCCTGCAGTGTGACACTTATAGCTCATCTGTGCTACAAGCTAGCGTTGCATTTGTGAGCTGGGTTTAACTTACGAGGTGTGGTTAACATCCAGACTGGCGGAAGCCCAAGGAGGGGACTCGCGCCGCTCCGCGGGGAGAGCATGCTCCCCCTGTTCCCCAGTGCTTCCTCTGTCAGATGCTCTCGATGGGGTGGGTAGGAATGGTGATGTGTGCGCTGACAGCTGCGCAGTGTCAGGCCAGCATCTTGATGAGATCGACAAGGTGTGCACACCTGGACCCCCGCTTGTGGCCTGCAGGAGCAGCAGGCTCAGCAGGTGGGCTCTCTCAAGGCCCATCTCTCAGAGGGGCTGTCTGCTCCCCTGATGGCCACTGCAGATGGCCCTCTGGCTGCAGTCCAGTGCTTCCAGGCCAGAGGTGCGGGAGCTCGCGTCCGTCAATGGCCATTTGGACATTGATGACATCATCTGCGGGCCATACAGAATTCTCAGCTTGAAAGCCAGCCTGCTGCAGATGGACTGAATTTTGAGTCCCGCCTCCGGTAATTTCACTGGGCTTGTACGGCCGGTGGGCTGGACGTTCCCACCCTGGGTCGAGGCTCCCAGGCACTCTGGTTGCAGACAGCACGCTCGCCCGCGTTTCCCAGGTGAGGACGCTGAGGCACAGGTCATGAGCCCACAGTGGGTTCAGCAGCTCTGAGGGCGGCACCTCCATGCAGACTGAGCTCTGAGCTCGAGCAGCGCTCCTGGTGCCCCTCACCAGGGAGGGACTCGGCTCTCCCTTTTGGGGCTCCTCTGCCCATGTTTGTGCAGTCAGTGACAGCGCCCTTGGGGAGCAAAGGGGGCAGTGGGATTTCTGACCTGGTGTCCTCACTGGATTTCGAGCTGCTTACGAGGTCATGTCTGGTTGTCCCGAGCTCCAGAATGTTCTGTAACAGTTGTTACAGGAGCTGCGCAGGCTGCTCAGAGCCCATCAGATGGTGACAGGCACCTGCCGGCATCACCAAACACTTCTGGCGTGGCCGGGGACCCCTGCTGCCCCCTGCGCCCCACTGTCTTGTCTGGGGCACTGCTGCAGGCTGAGCTGTGTGAATCCTGCGTGCTGGGCTGAACACCTGGCAAGTGCCCTTTCTCGTCTCTAAGGTCTGGGCTGCATGATCTCTAAGCCCTGTCTGTGAATGAGGAGAAACGCCCAAATCCTTCTGTGTGCTGTGGAGAGTCCTGCATATTAAAGCACAATTATTTTTTTAAGCTTTTAACAATTTTTTAGAGCAAGAAAAAATACAAAAGAGGCTTTTATAAGATCAATTAGTAATACAAATATAAAATCTTCTAAACAATACTGGCATTGTTCTAACTGTAACACACTGGCGTGAACAATTGGTCCCATTTCTTGGTACCCATTCTGCTTGTTCATTTTTTAAAGATTTATTTATTTATTTGAAAGAGTTACACAGAGAGTAGGAGAGGCAGAGAGAGAGAGGTCTTCCATCCACTGATTCACTCCCCAATCGGTGGCAACGGCCAGAGCTGCACCAATCTGAAGCCAGGAGCCAGGAGCTTCCTCTGGGTCTTCCCATGTGGGTGCAGGGGCCCAAGGACTTGGGCCATCTTCTACTGCCTTCCCAGGCCACAGCAGAGAGCTGGATTGGAAATGGAGCAGCCAGGTCTTAAACCTGTGCCCATATGGGATGCCAGCGCTTCAGGCAGCAGTTTACCCACTACACCACAGCACCAGCCCCTTGCTTATTAATTTTAAACTCACTGGTCACACACTGAATCTGGGAATCAGGCAGCTAATGAATAGATACTGGTACTATAGATTTGGTACTGTAGTTTTACAAGAGTGTAGAGGGATTTTTTTGGAGTATGATTTCCTAAGCATGAAAGCTAACGTGATAAATGAGTGACAAATTAGTACATCATTTACATTTTAGTTATATATTCTGGAAAAATTGTTTTACGTGGCTGGTGATACCCTAGAGCACCCACAAAGTCATCTTTTACATTTGGAAGTTTAAAATTATGAAGGCAATGTTGTAAATTGAAAACATCCACACTTCCATATTTTTTTAGAAAATAAATCTTTAATTTAAAAGAATAGGATAATCTTGTTTTATACCTTATTAGCATAGATAGAAATCAATATTTGTGTATTAGATTGATATGCTGAACAGAATTAAGCTTTATTTATTTTTCTTTATTTTTTTTCCTTTTTTTATTTAGTAAATATAAATTTCCAAAGTACAGTTTATGGATTACAATGGCTTCCCCCCCATAATTTCCCTCCCACTCACACCCCTCCCATCCCCCACTCCCTCTCCCATTCCATTCACATTGATTCATTTTCAGTTATCTTTATATACAGAAGATCAATTTAGTATATATTAAGTAAAGATTTCATCAGTTTGCACCCACACAGAAACACAAAGTGAAAAATACTGTTTCAGTACTAGTTATAGCATTACTTCACATTGGACAACACATTAAGGACAGATACCACATGAGAAGTAAGTACACAGTGACTCCTGTTGTTGACTTAACAATTTGACACTCTTGTTTATGGCGTCAATAATCTCCCTAGGCTCTAGTCATGAGTTGCCAAGGCTATGGAAGCCTTTTGAGTTCACCGGCTTTGAACTTATTCTGACAGGGTCATAGTCAAAGTGGAAGTTCTCTCCTCCCTTCAGAGAAAGGTACCTCCTTCTTTGATGGCCCGTTCTTTCCACTGGGATCTCACTCGCAGAGATCTTTCATTTAGGTCTTCTTTTTTTTCCAGAGTGTCTTGGCTTTCCATGCCTAAAATACTCTCATGGGCTCTTGAGCCAGATCTGAATGCATTAAGGGCTGATTCTGAAGCCAGAGTGCTATTTAGGACATCTGCCATTCTATGAGTCTGCTGTGCATCCCGCTTCCCATGACGATCGTTCTCTCCCTTTTTGATTCTATCAGTTAGTATTAGCAGACACTAGTCTTGTTTGTGTGATCCCTTTGACTCTCAGTCCTATCAGTGTGATCAACTGTGAACGGAAATTGATCACTTGGACTAGTGAGATGGCATTAGTACGTGCCGCCTTGATGGGATTGTATTGGAATCCCCTGGCACATTTCTAACTCCACCATTTGGGGCAAGTCCGATTGAGCATGTCCCAAATTGTACATCTCCTCCCTCTTTTTGCCACTCTTATATTTAACAGGGATCACTTTTCAGTTAAAATTTAAACACCTAAGAATAATTGTGTGTTAATTATAGAGTTCAACCAATAGTACTAGAACAAAAAATACTAAAATGGGTGAAGTATTTTTTTATTTATTTTTTTATTATTATTTTTTTTTTACAGGCAGAGTGGACAGTGAGAGAGAGACAGAGAGAAAGGTCTTCCTTCTGCCGTTGGTTCACCCTCCAATGGCTGCCATGGACGGCGCGCTGCGGCTGGCGCACCGTGCTGATCCGAAGGCAGGAGCCAGGTGCTAGGTGCTTTTTCCTGGTCTCCCATGGGTTGCAGGGCCCAAGCACTTGGGCCATCCTCCACTGCACTCCTGGGCCACAGCAGAGGGCTGGCCTGGAAGAGGGGCAACCGGGATAGAATCTGGCGCCCCGACCGGGACTAGAACCTGGTGGTGCCGGCGCCGCAAGGCGGAGGATTAGCCTGTTGAGCCACGGCGCCGGCCGAAATGGGTGAAGTATTACGTTGTACATCAACAGTCAGGACAAGAGCTGATCAAGTCACACTTTCATATTAAAAGGTTTCTGTTTTCGTAGTGAAACTTATTAGAACTAATTCTATTCAAAATTCGTCTAGTGTAGTAGCAGGTATCTGGGCCATAAAAATGGATATTTTTTCCCTTTAAAAATTATTGAAAGTTTAATTTAATTAAAGGATGGTTTTTAAAGCTTTCTTTGAAAAGGTAATGTAACATGTGACTACAACGTCTACATTGCTTTAACACACTTAGTCAGAATCTGTCCCACTTCATTTTTACTTAAATATTACACCTGACACCAGGGAAATGCCATACCACTGAGAAAATAGCATTCTAGAAAGTGTGATACCACTAGAAAAACCAGCTTATGATTGTCTGCTTTCTATATATAAGAATATAAGTTAAATTAATTGGATTTGCTTAAATAAAAATAGTACATATTAGCCACTTAAACCAAAAACCAAAGTTTGAAAAGAGGAAACATTGATGGTTCCAAATAAAACCCTGAAGAGAGGCCTCCATTCTGTTCACGGCAGAGCTTGCAACATCAGCGTGAGATTTTCAGTCTTGTAGCACCAGTCGCCTTGTCCAGAAACCAGCCTCCTGTGACCGTGCTTCGGGCAGTCCCAGGGACGGACAGAAGCACACTTCTCTCATTACATTGCTACAGGTACCAATAATAAAACTCACGGATCAGGAGACCGAAGTGAAAGTGGACATCAGCTTTAACATGGAGACTGGCGTCCGGGCAGCGGAGTTCATCAAGAGCTACATGAAGGCAAGTTGGCGCGGGCCAGACTGGAGCTGAGGTCCCGAGCTGCCTCCTGGTCCTCTTCCCCTCCCCGCCTCTGTGTAGGCACGCCCTCGGGGATCCCGGCTGGAGTCTTGGGCCAGCAGCACACAGCTGCTGTCCACGTTGCTTTTCTGCAGTGGCCATCTCCTGAGGCGATGGCTGCTTTGGTGTGCAGGGTTCTCTGTAGCCATCTCAGGAAGGCCCAGCACCTAGGAGGGGCTGGCAGAGTTGCTGACTGTTGTGGACCCTGTAGGTGTGTGATCTAAGCTGGTGGCCCTTCCCCCTAGACTAAACTTTGTCATGTGAGATGTGCTGTGCAGTTTATTCAAAGTGTACTAACTAACAGAATTTGTTTTTCTTTTTGGGATTTACAGAAATATTCGTTGCTGCCTTACTTGATTTTAGTATTGAAACAGTTCCTGCTGCAGAGGGACCTGAATGAAGTTTTTACAGGTGGGATCAGCTCCTACAGCCTCATCTTGATGGCCATTAGCTTCCTCCAGGTGCGTACGCTTTCTCTCGGGGGCCCTTCCTGCCCAGATGCAGTCACTGCCTCCTGGTGCTGCCCCCGGGTCCTGCCCTGTGCCCCCGCCCCACTCCACTGTGCTGCTCCCATCTGGTGGAGGCTGACTTCTGTGTCTGACGGTGAAACCCTCTTGGTCAGTGCTCCTTTGTAGCTTGTTTGTGGCTGGCTTGACTGTTGGGGCAGGGAGGGCCACTCTGGTTCTGAGTCAGGTGTCAGTCTGGGCGCAAGGAGCCGTTCTTTTCCATTTAGAACATTCTGATTCCTTGCTAGACAGTAGGAAGTGATTTTCTTGGCACCTGTGACTCATGCTGGAAGAACATCTGTGTGCGGTGGGTGCCGTAGTGGAGAGGCGGCACAGGGCACTGGTGCTGAGAGCATGATGGTGGCTCCGTCGGCAGGAGCCCCTGTGTCCCACGCGGCCTGCGAGCCGTGCTGGCGCGCTCGGGCAGGGTCGGTGGTCTCGCGGGAAGCAGTGCTTTCTGCGTTTGTATCTTCCTGGATGAGGACTCCCTCCCTGTGCAGACTCCTGCCTGCGGACGTCAGCCGCATGCCGGTGCTCTCGCACGCTTGTTGTTGGTTTTGCCTCTCATGCCGTGCTCAGTGTGGGGAGTTTTCTCGCCATCCATGGTGCTGCTGGTGACAGAACTGCCCGTCCCGCCACTCCTGTCATGGCGACTTCCCAGCTGTCTGTGAGAGTGAGGAGTGAGTGCGGGATTCCTCTGTGTTCTCAGAGTTCTCATTGCAGTGTGTTGTCCACTTTCTGAGACGTGGCCTTCCAGCCGCTCTCGCTGGTGCTGCGTGGGATTCTGAGCCGCACGCCACCCTCGGTTCCTGACTTCCTCATCTGCTCCTGCTGGGAGCACCTCTGTGGTCCTGTGGGAGCCACCTTTAGGGGCCCACCACCTGGCTCAGGGCCTCCCCATCCTGCCCAGTGGCCAGCAGAGCTGTGACGAGGGTGTCTGGTGCAGGAGGGAAGCCAAACCCGGCGCGCGGCAGGCTGCGCTGAGAGCAAGGAGTGAGGGAGAGTGCACCTCTTGTGCTGGGGGACGTGCGGATGCACAGACGCCAGGCCTGCTGCAGGCCACGCTTTGCTGGCGGAGCTCTGTGCTGCAAGCGTTTCCTGTCCCCGTGTCCGCCAGGGCTCTCGTGTCCAGGGCACTGGGTCCCCTCTCCTAGACGGGCGCTGACAGTCGGCGTCCCTTGCAGATGCGCGTGTTCTGTGTGCAGTCAGGATGGCCGCCAGCCATGTGCAGCTGCCGAGTGCTGGCAGTGTGGCTGGTGAGGCTGAGAGGGAATCTTTATGCATCTGACTTGTTCAAGCAGTCGTCACAGGTGGGCAGCACCGGTCTGGACAGCTTGGAGGTGAGTCTGAGGTGCTCAGGCAGTGGTTTCGGTTCCGGGTAGCGGGTTAGGCCCTTGAAGGAGGTGTGGCGCTGAACCAAGGCCGGTGCTGAGCCGCGTGATCACAGGATGAGGTTTGCTGTCAGTGTCGGGTGCAGGTCTGATGCCTGCTCACAGTCCAAGTCAGTCCGTGCACGTTCTGGTTTCATGTGGCACTCCTCAGTCTGCTGCTGCCACCTATTGGTTGTGTGTCAGGGTCATGCAGTGAAGATGACTCCCAGCCTCCAGAGCAGTGAATTGTGCCCAGTGCTGTTGGCGTCCTTATCGGTCTGGAGCATGTGGGTGTTTCAGGTGCCTTTGTGTCTGTAGGAAGATGACACGGATTGCCAGTTTCAGAAAGCTGAGTGAGGGTGAGAAAGGATTGCTGGACTGGGGCCTTGCGGGTTCTGTCGGTGCCCCCCACTGCTGCCCCTGCGTTTCATGGTGCTGGCAAGGGAGCCACCCTATGCAGGCTTTCTGTGTGCTGTGTCTGGAATGTGGCTTGAGCACACGTGAACTGTGGACACCTTGCTTCACAGCTGCACCCGCGAATTGACGCCCGGAGAGCTGACGAAAACCTGGGGATGCTGCTTGTAGAATTTTTTGAACTCTACGGAAGAAATTTTAATTATTTGAAAACTGGTATTAGGATAAAAGAAGGAGGTGCCTATATCGCCAAAGAAGAGATCATGAAAGCCATGACCAGCGGCTACAGACCGTCGATGCTGTGCATTGAGGACCCCCTGCTGCCTGGTGAGGGAGGCGGGCAGCCTCCAGGGACACGGGGATGGGGTGGGGGGGTCATCTCAGGCCCTGAGAACCCAGAGTAGTTGGTGAGTCTGGGTGCAGGCCCCTCCAGTGCTAATGGAGTTCATAGTAGCATTTTTTTAATTCCTTACTTAACACTTGTAATACATTTTTTGTTACTTAAACTGTTCACATTCTGTCGTCATAATTAAGGAAAAACGTTCTTTTCTGATTACCCATAAACCATCCACCTTCCAGAAGCGTGGAGCATGTGCCGTGGGAAGCCGACTGCTCCACGTGGCTGTTGGTGTTTCTTGCCAGCTTGTTACTCAGATGCCACCCACAGCACCCGCAGAGGTGTAGATGTGGCCGGGACAGTGTCCTCCTCCCTCCCTGTGCTGCAGGGGCCGAGCTGGGCACAGCTTCCTCACGAGATGCCCCTTGCTGTGCTGAAGGGCCCTGCCGCCCCCAGACCTCGGCAGCTGTCTTACTGAATCTTTGCCCATCTCATGGACCTGTGTGTGATAGAAATTTCCATTTAGTTTAGATTTCCTGAATGGTGTGTGGGCTAAACACGTTGTTCATATTCCACAATGTTTTTTGAACGTTTGTTAGGTAAGGCACTGTGCTTTCTGTTGGTGCTAAGATCAGTGGTGGACAAGTGACAGAAGAGGTGGAGGAGGATGCCAGCCCAGGTTCACTGCTCTCTGTATTTCCTGTCGTGCAGCTCTGTGCCTCTGTCCTCCCTCTCCCTGCTGTGAGGAGCTGTGTGTGCCGTGGAGACTGCTCCCATCACACAGCCACACACGCCGCACTCCCTCTTGTCGTTCCCATCTGTATCTACTGTGTTTTGCTGTTCACCTTCTGTATAATTTCTAAAGTATCTTCAAGTTTAGTTCTTGTGTTTTAAGGCTTCTGAAGTGTGAGATGTGTTTCCTGAAATTGTTTTGAAAGGAAATAGGCCTGTTTTGTTTAATTGATATGTAAGTGAAAATTTGACACTGTGCTTACAGAAGCTAGGTTCCCCTTGACTGTTTAACCTGGTGGCTGCAGCAGTGGCTTCCTCAGATTGGCTGTGCACTCAGGGTCACACCTGAGACCTTCCCCTGGGACTGCCGCCTTCTGAAAGGTCACTTCCTGTCTTCCGTTAGTGCTGACTGAGCTGACGCACACGTGGGGTGAACTGTCCATGGAGGCTACAGCTGGCGATTAACTTTGTTATAAAATATTTACTTATTTAAAAGAGTTAGAGAGGGAGAGAGAGAGAGATGGTCCATCCACTGGTTCACTTTCCACATGGCTGGAATGTCCAGAGCAGGGCCAGGCCACAGCCAGGAGCCAGGAGCTGCTTCTGGGTCTCCTCTGTGGGTGCAGGGGCCCACACACTTGGGCCATCTTCTCCTGCTTTCCCAGGCAATTAACCAGAGAGTTGGACCAAAGTGGAGAGCCCCGGGACATACAGCAGCACCCACATAGATGCAGGCGCTGCAGCTGGCAGGGCGCCGGCCCCTGGTGGGTCATTTTGAGGACTTGTAATTCCCAGATCAGTGCTCACAGCTGGTCTGGCCTTCGGTGGTCTTTGGCTCCTTTGTGGTTTTTGCCACCTGCAGAGTGACGAGCTTCCCCATGAGGGTGCTCTGCCCAGGGTGCCGCCTCCCTGTTCACGTCGGCAGATGGGACCCAGAGCATCTCATTGCCAGCCCGGCCCGCAGCCTGTTTGCGGGTGTTGATTTCAGCGCAGGCCGGTGGCCGTGGCAGGATTCAGCTCGGTGGTGGTTTTGTGGCGAGGGACTGTGTACAGTCACTTCTGTGGAAGATCAGGAACACCGGGACAGTGGCTCGATCCCTGGCAGAATTTCACAGCTGGCTTTCTGTTGTAGGAAACGACGTTGGCCGGAGCTCGTACGGGGCCATGCAGGTGAAGCAGGTGTTCGACTACGCCTACATCGTGCTGAGTCACGCCGTGTCGCCGCTCGCGAGGTCCTACCCCAACCGAGATTCCGAAAGGTGAGCCACCCTGGGCTCCTGGTCCCTGGGGCTCGCCCTCGCGCTGTCTCTGTTGTTTCCTGCCCTGGACTCGGAGGTGCTGTCGTGTTTTAGTAGCTCTGAGCGTGTTGGTCCAGGGATTCAGGGCGGCTGTGTTTGAGTCGTCCTTGGGCAAGTTGCTTCTGATAGTGGACTTGACATGGTCTTCAAGCTGTTTGTTCTGGGCTGATGGTGCTGGTTGTGTGTCCTGGTGTTTAAAACTTTGGACAGGGTGTTGTTTCTCCTGGCAGTCTTGAGAGGGGCTTCAGCCTGGAAGTGAAAATGTGTCCAGCACTCAGCCCCGCCCTCTCTCCGTCTCACGTTCTGTTGTCCCTCACTCTGTGTTCTGGTCCGTGCTTGCACTGTGTGCTTCGTTTTGACCAGAAATAGTTAATGATGCCCTTGTGGTGGGTGACGGAGGGCAAAGAAGAGGGGTGTGGTGTGGAGAGCAGTGCTTGACGCAGCGTGTGGACAGCTGCAGTGGGCAGGGGGGAGCCGGGCTCAGAGGTTCCCCAGCGCTGGTGGTGGCAGCGCTGCTGCTGGGGCTCAGAGGTGCCCCGCAGGGTGTGCAGGTGGCGGCATTCAGTGTCACTTGCCACCGTCTCCATTCCCACATGTATAGCAGGAAGTGAAGATGCCAGAGCTCTGGGCCTGCAGGTGGGGCAGGAGTTAGCGATTCACGGACTGCTCCCTGGGTGAGCCTGGCTGCTCCGTGCCGTGGCCTCAGGCACGCACGGCGCCTGCGCCTCAGAAGGCACGGCCGCTTTGTGGGGATGACTATGGTAGCTGCAGCTGCTTTCCTCCCGTTTCCCACTTAGCAGAAGGTGATGTGTGGTGAGCTGTCCGGGAGGTCCGTGCCGTGTTGACACCCAGTCTTCTTGTCCCCTGCAGTACTTTAGGAAGGATCATCAAAGTCACTCAGGAAGTGATCGACTACCGCAGGTGGATCAAGGAGAAGTGGGGCAGCAGAGCCCACACATCGCCAGACCTCGGTGAGGGCAACTCGCTCGCGCCGCCCTCAGCCTGCCGCCCCGTCCGTGCAGACGGCTCCTTGTCATCCCTGGGTGGTAAATTGTGCAGACTGAGAATCGCTTGTTTTTAGGATGAGCACCTGCGTCACCTGCGAGGTCTCACGCAGTGCTGTCCAGGGCAGTGCAGTGGTCACCTGCGAGGTCTCACGCAGTGCTGTCCAGGGCAGTGCAGTGGTGCCACTCGCGGGGTCGTAAAGTTGTCAGTGGCTGCACTGAATGTGGAAGGAACAGGCGAACTTCACTGCAGACTATCAGCATTTCAGTACTAAAGAGAAGCACTTCAGTCTCTGTTTGTTCTCAGTATTTAAGATGCAGTGCGTGCTTACACTCCACAGCACACCCTAACCAGGACGCGGAATTTGCATCAGGAACACTTGATCTGTATTTAGATTTCACTAAGTGTATAGTTGAAGGTGATTCACAAATACACACGTTAACACCAGTTGTGGAAAAATTAAATCTAATTGAATGAAATCAAATTGAATGTAAGTTAAAATTACAGCTTGCAGTTGGGTCTGTCGCCTTGCCGGCAGTGACTTAAGGCCTTGGCTGCCGTCTGCCCGCAGTCCCTTCAAAACCTGGGCTTTGTCTTCCCTCCGCAGACAACAGGATCAAGATAAAAGAGCGAATCACCCTGTGCAGCGGGGAGCCTGCCCAGAACCGAGAGCCGGGGTCACCCTGCAGCCAGCGCCTGACCCTGTCCCTCTCCAGCCCCCAGCTCCTCTCCTCCGGCTCCTCCGCGTCCTCTGTGTCCTCGCTCTCTGGGAGTGACATTGTGAGTGTGCCCTGCCTTCCTCTGCCGTGTCGGGGTCGGCTGTGTCCACAGCGTGAGTTCAGAATCCTCCTCCCCTTCAGTTTGATGCCTTTCTGCCTCTTTGTGCTGCACGTAGGGGTCGGCCCTGGGGTCCCCAAGGCAAGGACCCCAAGAACCTCGGTCTCCGTGGCCTGTGGAGGCTGGGCAGCTTCGCAGGTGAACCGGTGAACTTCCTGGGATAGTTGTTCCACAGCTATTTGGAGATAAAAAATTAAGTCCAGGTGCCTGTTCTGTATGTCTTTGAACATTCTTTTGGGCAGTCTGGGTAGTGTGGACTACCTGTGGTTCAGAAGGCAGACTGACAGGTCACAGCTACCTTGAGGCAGTCGTCCCCCTCTTTTTGTTTGAAAGGCAGAAGGAGTAAAACTTTGGTTTATTTGAGGGGAAGAGAGGGAGCCTCTTTCCAGTGGGTCACTCCCCAGAGGCCTGCAGCAGTTGGGGCTGGGCTGGCCAAAAGCTGGGAGTCAGGGACTCGGCCCGGTCTCGCATGCGGGCAGCAGGAACCCAGTCACTTCAGCCACCGCTGCTGCCTCCAGCGGCCGCGTTAGCAGGAGCCGCGTTAGCAGGAGCCGCGTTAGCAGGAAGCTGCGTTGGCAGGAGCCGGAGGCAGCTGTTGGACCCAGGTGCTGTGACCTGGAACGCAGGGTCTCCACCACTTGGCCAAGTACCCGCTCTCCACTAGGTCTTTCTTTCCTGCTTTTAAGAAGCTGACCTTGTTTTTTGTGCTGGATTAAAGGATTCGGACACGCCACCCTGTACCACACCCAGTGTTTACCAGTTCAGTCTACAAGCACCGACCCCTCTGATGGCCAGCTTACCTGCTGCCCTGCCGATGCCCAGTGGCAAACCTCAGTCCACGCCTTCCAGAACACTGATCGTGACCACCAACAATCAGGTGCGTGCCTGCGTGCCGGCCTGGGGACAGACTCCAGGGACCAGTGTTTCGGCTGGGAAGGGCATGGAGGAGATGGGGACTAACTTTGATTAATGAGGTGTTCCTGTCCCGTTAGAGGGAGTTATCTCACTTTCCTGGCTTCGTACTGGGGCTGTGCAGGGCTGAGGCACGGAGATGCGGCTCTGCCTGTGCTGCTAGGTCCCCACAGATGCCTCTTTCTGTTCCAGACCAGGTTCACCATCCCTCCGCCGACCCTTGGGGTGGCCGCTGTTCCTTGCAGGCAAGCTGGCATCGAAGGGACTGCCACGCTGAAGGGCGTCCACCACTCGTCTTCCCCAGCCATCCCCTCGGCATCCCCTACGCCGCTGTCCAGCCCGCATCTGTACCATAAGGTGGGTCTTGTCCCGGCTCCACCTGGTGCCTGTGGGCTGTCCCCAGAGCTCCCGGGTTTCTGCCTCCCACAGAGAACCCAGGGGGATCATTTTACAAAGGGAGTTTGTGTTCTGATTATTCAGCTTTATGTTTGCTTTCCTTTCAAAAGAAAACTTTAAGAATGTGAAATTATTGAAATATGTAATATAGTGAATTCCCCTGTTTCCGCTGAACCAATAAGCATGAAGTGTGAAGTAAGCAAGGGTCAAAGGGAAGACTGCCTTGCTTTCTTGTTGCCTTGTTAAATGCGTTTTCTGCCATGGGCCTGGGGCTCCCCGACCGTGGCGGCACCTGCCTGCCCCACGTGTGCACTCTCAGCCCTGCCGCCGTTTGCTGTGCTCCGACGGCTCCTGACAGCCGTGTGTTCTCTAGCTGTGCCTGGTGAGGGATTCCACAGTGCAGGGGCCTTCTTTGGAGGCAGCCTGAACTCAGGCTGCTGGGTGTGGACGTGGGCGGGGCCCCCAGCAAGTGTCACCCACTTGGGTGATTGTAGAAGGTCCTGGTGGGAGGCACCTTCTTATTCTGTGGACAGATAGAACTGGAGGCGAGATTCTTAGTTGGTGCAGGTTGACCTCAGCCAAGATGCTCGGGGTGTACGTCCCACCCCCTCCCTGGTCAATGTGGAGACTCCCGGCGTGTGCAGCCGTCAGCCTTTGTGTGGCCTGGCACCTGTGCCTGCGGCTGAACGTGGCTCAGGGCCCGAGCTCCCCGCCCCAGGACCGAGTGTGGGTCGGGGGGAGGTCCTTGCAGGTGTCCGTGTGCTGGGCTCCAACACTGCTGTCCCTTTTGGTCTCTCAGCAGCACAATGGCATGAAGCTCTCCATGAAAGGCTCTCACAGCCACACGCAAGGCGGCGGCTACAGCTCTGTGGGCAGCGGAGGTGTGCGGCCCCCCGTGGGCAACCGGGGGCACCACCAGTATAACCGCACTGGCTGGAGGAGGAAAAAACACACGCACACGCGGGACAGCCTGCCCGTGAGCCTCAGCAGGTAGTGGCTCCGCTGCACACCCCCACCCACCCCAGGCTGCCCAGCACCTCGGCGCCACGCGGACCGAGACCAGCGCCCGGCCCATGAGCTGGGCCCGCACCAGTCACTCTGCATGTCTGTCTGTGTGGCGGTTGCGTCCGTTCCCAAGAACAACGTGTGCTCATCTGTGAGGCCTTACGAAGCGTGGGCGTCGATGCTGCCGCCCCGGGTTCTCCGATGTGTGCAGGAGCAGGCGGGCTCCCGCTGGGGCAGCCGCCCTGGCCCCGTGTCGTTTGGTGTCTTCATCTCACATGGGTCGAAGCAGCAGAGGCGATCGGACGCCATCGGCCGTGTCTCGTCCACCGGCAGGGTTGGGGGGTCACCGTCTTCACTGCCCTCGTGTTTGGTTTGAAGCTTCAGAACTGTTTTTCTGTGTACATATTGACAACTTATGATTTGTGCAATAACTCAGATATTTTTTATTTAATTTCGTATTTTCACATAAGTTATATTTCAGGGAGGAGGGACTTTTTTTTTAAACAAGCTCAGATCCTTTCCCGAGTCGTATTTTCTAAGTTGGGTCATCGTGTCGGCTGTTGTTGGATGGGCGTCGTCGCGAGCACCGTGCCGCGGGGCTGGGGGCTTTAGTTTTCCTTTGCTTGTTGGTCAGAGGAGTGAAGGAGCTGACAGCCCAGCGGCTCCTGGGGGCTTCAGCCCCAGGCCCTGCCACGGGCCCAGCTGTGGCCCTGCTCTGACCGCGAGTTTTAACATTTTGATTTTGTTCTTTTAAACTTGACAGCAAATCCAGCATTAAAGTGCCAGAAGCGTAACTTTCTAAGGGGAGGAAAGGAGTCACGGGGTGAGATCGTAAAGCACGTGGCCCGGACACGCCCGAGCGAGTGCTGGGAACAGCCTGTAATGACGGGGCTGCGAGCGTCAGCGCAGACAGTGGTACCCAGTTTTAGGAAGTGGAGAAAGGAGTAATGTTGATTCCGTTGAGGAATCTGTGTAGCAGTATGCCTTCGTTCTGTTAAGAGCAAATCCACGAGGAGGGCTCCCTCCGGCTGCTCGGCGTGCCGCGGGAAGTGTCGCCACTGGCGCCCACGCCGGACGCGTGCAGGTCCACTATGCAAGTGTGTTCCGCCACAGCCACCGCTGTCCTCGCTACCTTGTTGGGAACACGAGGAGCTCCGTCCTGCCTAACCCTGAGTTTCCACAGCACCACGGTTGTCCTGGGAGCGGGTCGTGTCCTGTGGGCCGCCCGGCCCCCCTAAACACTACAGGGAGGCCGGCCTGTGATGTCCACGCGGAGACGTCGAGAGCAGGACCAGCTGCTGCCATGTGCAGCGGGGTCCCGCACTGCCGAGTGGTGGACACCCAGCGAGGACGCCCTCAGGTGTCTGCCCCGCCCTGGAAAGCAGGCTGGCCTTCCCGGGAGCCGCTGCCTGCCCTGCCGGCTTCTTGGCGGCGGCCAGCAGAGTAGCACGCTGTGTCTGCAGTTCTTGGTGATCGAGAGTTATCCAAAATATTTAAAAAATATTTAAATTGTGAACCTATTGATAAGGAATATTTATAAAAACTGACCCGTAGGCCTGTACTAATCTACGCGTTAGCAATATTGACTGTAACCCACATTAAGGAAACCACTGTGGGGACAGCGGCGAGTGTCCCCGGGGTGCACATTTTAAAGCTCCGTTCATAGACACCGGTTCCATGTTCGTGTCCGTCATGGTGAACCAGATGAATTGGCCTGGCTGCCACTGTGGTCGCGCTACAGGTGGAACAGACAGATATCATGTTTCGATTTTTTTTGTGTGTGGACAACAATGTGGAAGCTAAAATCGACATATTTTTATGTAAAGTTTTTCTATTCTTTGATTTTTAATAAACTTTGGAAACCAGTTTTGTGTCTGAGTCTGCTTTCCCCTCGAGGTAAGTGTGACTCCTGCACCGCCGGGAACCTGGGGTGGAAGAGGTGTCAGAGGGCGGGCAGTGGGCGGGAGACGTCATCTGGTGGCTGGCTCTTGAAATCGGGTTGGGGTCCTGGGCAAGAGAAAAGGAACCGAGACAGGCGCTGTTCTTGCCGCGGAGGTGCCCGGGACCCGCCAAGTCGTGACTGATGCTGTTTGCACTCGGTCTCCCAGCGGCTGGCCTGTGGTGCTGTGCGCAGGCTTTCCCAGGAAGCATTTGCTGCTTCCACCTCTCCTTGGGGGTCACGCCACAAAGGACAGCGTCGCAAACCACTACGATCAGAACGTAGCTTCAAACACGACGGATCTGGAACGTGAAAAGAAACGTGTAAGAATTTCTCTAGGTCAGTGAGTGACAACTCTGAGCAGGCTGCACGGCCCCCTGGGTGCTCTAGAGCCGCCAGCCACAGCGCCTTGCACCATGCAAAGCCAGGTGTCATGGGCAAGCGCCCCTCCTCCCCGAGGTGGTTCTGGTGGACGCAACAGCCCTGACCTTGACAGTCACTCTAGGGAAGTAGGTGCTTGGGGAGAGGGCTGACCGCCAGCCTGTGTCCCCCAGATCAGGGTGAAACCCAGGGCTGGCGGGCACCTTCCAGCCACGCTGTGGAGACTCGAGCAGACTGGGTATCACCAACTTCACTAGAGTGGGCTCATGGGGTGCTGAGGAGCAGGTCTATGCTGGAGGGGCTGAGACACGGCTGACTTGGGATCCTGGCGAGAGCGCCAGGTGGACGGGGTAGGCAGGAGGGGCATGCCCTTGGCCTCTGGGGTTCCCTAGGATTGGCAGTGCGGCCTCCCCAGAGCCCATGCCTGCAGGGAACCAAGGAGCCTGACAGGAAGTGACCCCGGCACCTAGAAGGAGCCAGGTTAGAGGTGGGCCTGGAGCCCGAGGGGAGCAGTGAGATGGGCCCTGCTCTCTCGGGGTCCCCGGGGAAGGAAGGTGTCTTGGCCCCAGCCTTGGGAAGCAGGACACTCCCAGGAGGAAAGGAGGCCTGTCCCGTCCGGTGACAGGGCTGTGCGTCCTCCCTGGGCTCGAAAGGGACGTCAGCACACGGGAGTGTCTGGTTCCTGTCCACTGTGACTGACCTCACCGTGTGGCTCAGCTGTGAGTTTGCTGTCTGGCAGGATCCCTACCTTGGCTTGGAGCCCTGTGACCCCTTTGAGCTGTTCATGGTCAGGGCTCCTGGACTTCCCATGCAGTGGCCACAGCTCTCCAGTGCGAGCTCTTGTGAACCCAAGTGACCCGTGCTCAGCAGCCAGGCACCGGGACCCAGGGGCAGGTGGGGCACACAGATGCCCCTGCTGGGGGCAGGTGCAGGCTTGTGTTAATCCTGCCTTCCTGGGACAGTCCGAGTTGCAGTTTACTCTCACCCTTACCTGTGAGCTGCTGCCAATCCTCAGGTGACTTGGAAGAGTAGAGGACATGTGGTGACCAGTAAACACACATGCACATTCACACGTACCACATACATATGAATGTATATACACCCCACACACATACCACACATTTATACATGTGCATATATACACACCATACACACATGCCTATACACACCTCATGCAAACACATCACATGTATGCACATATACACCACACACATTACACATTAATACACAGACACACCACATACTGCACATACACATACACATTTACATATATACACACATATATGCACATACCACAATACACATATACATATACACATACACACATGCACACACCACACATACTATACACATGCCACACACATACACATGCATACACCACATGTACACAGGCACACATATACACATTCATGCACACATGTACATACGCATATACATACCACAATACATATACATATATACCACACATACATACATATACAATATACACATGCACGCACATACACCTCACTGTTTAAGAACAGCTCAAAGTTCGTTCGGTTTGTGGCCAGTGCCACCGCCTGGTCCTGAAGAAGTCCTGACGTCAGAGCCTCAGAAGTTCCAGTGGGAAGAGGACTCCAGACCTTAACAGGCCCTCAGGAACTGGAGTAGGGGTCAGCCACCAGGGGGCTGGGCGCTGCCCACAGTGGGGTGAGCTTGTGTGAGCGAGGGTCGGCACTGGCCAGGGCGGGTCTCCGAAATGGGGAGGTGGGCGGGGCATAGCCCTGGGTGGGCCAGAGCGCGTGGGCCACCAGCACCCTTCTGCCTGTGTCTTGACGTGTCCCCAGGGCGTTTTCCTGGTTGGAGGTGCAGGTGGTGAGGCCGAGTCCAAGTCTCCTCCACGCCCGTGCCCCCTCCCACAGGACTGCCAGGTAGCTTTCAAGCTGGGAAGAGGCTGTGGGGTCAGTGAGGGCAGCTCAGCCCCAAAGGTGAGAAACCGAAACTTGGCTTCTTAGGCCACAGCAGCTCTGAGCAGGTGCACCCGCGCGTGCCAGCCAGGGGGACAGTGCGGGGAGTTCCCGGCACCTGACCCAGGGTCTGCAGCTGTGAGGGGCTGTGTCCCGTGTGTCTCTGTGCAGTGTCTCACAGGCCTCAAACCCCGCAGCCCCTAACCCAATCACCTGCTTCCCCATCGCCCCGCACCCCGGCTGCTCCCAGCATGTGCCCCTCCTCAGCCCGGACCTCAAGTTCCACCTGTCAGCCGCGCGACTGCGCCGCCACCTCTGAGCCGCCTGGAATCTGCCGCCTGCGACTCCTTCATTACCTAGAATCATCCACACCTTTTCCTCCCGTCTGCTCTGGGCTTGCCCCCCTCCCTGGGCCCCAAGACGCCTCCTGGCCAGGTCCCAGGTGGCCCCAGAGGGTCCCAGGGGCAGAGTGCACATCCCGGCCCCTCCCCCTCTGGCGGGGGACCCCCTTCCAGGAGTTCCCTGCAGTGCGCCCCGCTGAAGAGAGGGGGCAGTCTTGCCTCAGCCAGACCATTCCCAGACCTGGGCTGGTCCAGGCTTCCCCTGAAACAGGTTGTGCATTAGTTAGTATTTAAAAGGAAATCCGAAACTCAGGTTTAAAACACGCTAGGCAAATGAGGCTGCGATTTGTTTCTCTGTTAAAGAGAGATCTGTGAGATCACAGGGACCAGTAGGATGCAGCTATGGCACAGCCCCTGGGGGTCTGGGCTGAGAAGGGGGGGATGGGGGCGTGGGGGGGTCTTCTGCGGCTCCAGAGGTGCCTGTTGTCTCCACGGGGGAGTGAGCGATCAGAACCCCTCACCCCTACAGAATCTGCGCCTGCTCTGAGCAGGGGATTAAGGGCCACTTTGTCACGGGGTGGGGGCGCTGATGTGCTGGGAGGGGCACCTGGAACTGAGGAGTGCACACACACCCCACTCCTCTGCCCCGTCTCCTTGTTCCCCTGCTGTTCTCTGCTGGGGAATCTGCCTGCTGTCCCAGATGCGGGGCCTCGGGGTGGGGGACAGGAGCAGGGGGCCGAGGGCCTGGGTCCATGTCCATCTCCCTCCCCGGTCACCATGGGAGCCCCTGGGCAGGCAGCATCCTGCAGCCAGCCCTTCACCTGGACAGGGATGGTGCACCTGCCGCCTGCGGGTGTGGGGGCCCCAGTGCAAGCCCCCGGGCGAAGCCCTTTCTCTGCAAGGCCAGCTCCTCCCTCTCCCCTTCCTGGCGGGACGAGCCTCATGGCACATCCGGCTGGCATTCACCGAGAAGGCTGTGGCAGCGGCAGGACCTGGAGGCTGGGTACAGGGAAGCTGTGGAGTAGCCACCGGGGATGTCAGGGCCCTGTCCCCAAACACTTGCCACTGGGTTCCACAGGAGCAGAGGGGGAGACAGGGCGCACCTGCGCCTCAGGTGCTCATGGGTGGGCGAGCCCAGGGAGCTGGGGCCACTGACTGGCCCTAGGGAGTGGGTGTCCATCAGCTGGCTGCGAGTCATGGGAGTGGCCTCGTTCTGGTTGCTGGGAATATGGCCACGGTAAGAGAACAGCAGTTTTGGTGAACAACCTATAAATAGTTACGTAAAACTGAAGGTAGTGGCGAATAAATATTTCTGCTTTGATTAATGGAGAAAACTCATGTTTCCTCTCTCTGCTTTTTTTGGTATACTCTGTGCTGCCTGGATTTCCTGTCCTAGAGGTAATGGGGTTTGAGGGAGGCAGCTGGGCCCTCTGTCCCCATTCGTCACAAGCCTGGGTTGTGTCCCTGCCTGGGGATCCTTCTTCCTGCCGGCCTCCCACTCCGTGATGCTGAGCTGCCCCTGGGTCCCCCAGGCAGGATGAACCACTTTTGGGAGAAACGCACATTTGCTGGCTCCTCCCTGGATGGCATGCAGCGACTCAGTCTGGGAAAGGCATGGGACCCAGTGGTGTTCCAGTGGTGTGTGCACACGACCACATGTGTGCAGTGCGTGTGTGTGCCCCATGTGTGTGCATGCATGTGTGTGAGCACCCACACAGCACGGTATGTGGCTAGAACCTGCCCAACCCTCCTTCAGGGCTGACGATGGGGCCCGGTGTTTGCCAGGAGCCGGGTGAGAGCCACCTCACCTGGCAAATGACTGGGAAATGCTTTTTTTTTTTTTTTTTTTAGATTTATCTATTTGAAAGAGGCAGAGAGAGAGAGAGAGAGAGAACGCTTATGTCTTTTCTTATGTCTTTTGGTTCTTTCCCTGAATAGCCTCAACAGCTAGAGCTGGGCCAATTCGAAGCCAGGAGCCAGGAGCTTCCTCTGGGTCTCCCTTGTGGGTACAGGGGCCCAAGCACTTGGGCCATCTTCTACTGCATTCCCAGGCCACAGCAAAGAGCTGGATTGGAAGTGGAGCAGCCAGGATGCGAACTGGCGCCCATATGGATGCCGGCACTGCAAGTGGTGGAGGCTTTACCTGCTGGGCCACAGCCCCGGCCCCTGGGACACTCTTAATCCTTTCCACTTCCCCTTTTCATCCTGACTGATCCCTTTCCTCTTGGACACGAATGAAGACGCAAGGGCTCGTGACTCGTGGCTTAAGGAGATCAGGCTGGGAGCCCTAGAGCTTAGAGTTTGGCTCCTCCTGGCTGCTGGGAGCAGAGGCTCCGGGCCTGGGCCTGGTGGAGTGGATTGGACCGGAAGCACAGCCTGAGCCGCTGCCCTTGCTGATGGCTGAGATTCCTACGACTGCCCAGGAGAAGGCGCTGGTACTGCTGTGGGTGAGGGGACAAGGTGGGGGTGTGTCCCACAGGCAGCGGCAGGGCCAGGACCTGCTCAGGGACCTGGCTCCAAGCCCAGGCTGCTCCCGAGGGGCTTCTCCAATCCTTCCCCGAATCCAGTCTCTGCTTCCGTGAGTTTGTTTCTCTTAGATTCCACGTACGAATGAAATGTGCCTGGCTGACTTCACTTAGCATAATGTCCCCAGGTTCATCCCTCGTATTGCCAATGACAGTTTACCCCCCCCCCCTTTTTTTATGACAGGCAGAGTGGACAGTGAGAGAGAGAGAGACAGAGAGAAAGGTCTTCCCTTACCGTTGGTTCACCTTCCATCGGCCGCCTCGGCCGGTGCGCTGCGACCGGCGCACCGCGCTGATCCGATGGCAGGAGCCAGGTGCTTCTCCTGGTCTCCCGTGGGGTGCAGGGCAACCGGGACAGAATCCGGCGCCCCAATCGGGACTAAAACCCGGTGTGCCGGCGCCGCAAGGTGGACGATTAGCCTATTGAGCCACGGCGCCGGCCAGGAGTTTACCCTTTGTATAGCTGCATGGTACTCCTTTGTGTATGTTTACCACATTTTTAAAAAGCCATATCAGGGGCCGGCGCTGTGGCTCAAATGGTTAATCTTCTGCTTGCGGCGCCCGCATCCCATATGGGCTCCTGGTTCTAGTCCCGGTTGCTCCTCTTCCAGTCCAGCTCTCTGCTGTTGCCCGGGAATGCAGTGGAGGATGGCCCAAGTGCTTGGGCCCTGCGCCTGCATGGGAGACCAGGAGGAAGCACCTGGCTCCTGGCTTTGGATCAGCACAGCACCGGTTGTAGCGGCCATTTGGGGGTGAACCAACAGAAGGAAGACCTTTCTGTCTATCTCTGTCTCTGTCTCTCTGTCTCTCTGTCTCTCTCTCTGTCTCTCACTGTCTACCTAACTACCTAACTCTACCTGTCAAATAAAAAAAACTTTTTTAAAAAGCGCCATTCATCCACTGAGCGACACTTAGGCTGAGTCCCGCCTTGGCTACTGTGACTCATACTGCAATGGACATGGGCTTGCAGAAGAGAGAGTGGAGGATGGAGCTGACCTGTCGCCAGCTGGCCCCACTGATGGCAGGTGGGTGATGATGTGGCACAAGCTTTGGCTCCCCCAGGGAGGCACTTGCTGGCGAAACAGGTGATCTCCCAAGCTCATTCTCAGCGCGCACCGTGTGCCCCACATGGAGCTCTTGGCTCTCGTTGTCCCAAGGAGGGGCTGCTGCCGGCATCTAGTGGTGGTGGGGGCAGGGCTGCTGCTGAACACCCTGCCCAGGGAGCAGAACACTCCCTTCCGGCAAGACAGTTGGCGCCCAAATGTCAGCAGTGCCCCAGGAGCGTAGTGGGTGTTTTATAACATTGAACCTGGCTGGTGGGCTCTCAAGGGTCAGTGCAATTCATGGACCCCTAAGCTCCTGCCCTGGGTGAAGACCCCTTGGCACCTTGCTCCGTGTTCACCAAGAAAGGACAGTGAGAGGACAGCGGGGTGTGGCTCAGACAGAAGCGCCCCGGAGAGAGTGGCGCCCTCTGGTGGGGGCCTCTGCAGCTGACCTCTGCAGGAGCTGTGGGATTCTCAACTTCTGAATGAAAACACCCATCATTTTCAAGGGTTTGCTCCAAACTTGGTGTGAAAACAGTTGCATCGCAGGGATCAGATTGCTGAAAGTGGAAGCAAAGTCACACAAACTCGGAGTTGAGGCAGGCAGGGCAGTGTGTCGTCCCCCCTCCGCTTCTCTGTTTACTTATGGGTCTGTCTGACATTAATTAAGATGGCATTGGCTGTTCAGGTCCATCCCCTCTCCGGAGCTCCTCAGAGATCTCCCCTGTGCCTGCAGCATGCCGAGTTGTGGCTGCCCCAACCCCAGAACCCGGGCGTCTTTCCTGATGCCATCAAATCAAGATGAGGCCATGCGGGAGCCAGGGTGACCCCTGGCCCAGGGACCCATCCTGATGGACAGGCTGTGTGCAGGAGCAGTGACCAGAGATGCAGGAAGAGAGCTCGGGTTGATGGTGGAGGCAGACTGCAACCATGGTGGCGGGCGGTGGGGGCTGGAGTGGGGGAAGGTCTGCCAGCTGCTGCCTGACACTGGGGGAGGGGCGTGGCAGGGAGTCCCCCGGAGCCTCTGAGGGAGCCCGAGTTCTGATGTCCAGCTGTCCAGCCTCCAGGGGGTGACAGGATGCTTTCTGTGGTTGGGGCACGTGGTTTGTGGTCCTGTTCTTACTGCAGCCCTGGGGAAGGCACACAGCCTCCCTGCTCTTTGCCAGCTGCTCCTGCATTTCTGTGATCCCACCTTAATGCTTGGCGGGCCTGGGGTGATTCCACCTTAACGCTCAGCCGGCCTGGGGCATTGCTGTCATCCCCAGCCCCTTACTCTCTTCTGCCCAGGGCAGGGACCACCACAGCTCCAGGCTCTCTCCCAGGGAAACAGTGCTGCTGCTCAACCCCTCCCCCACTGCCTTGCGCCCCCACCTCTCTGCCGGGGCACATTGGCTTGCTGAGACTGGGTGGGTGGGTGCAGGCGGCTCGCAGCCATCAGTGGGTTGCCCTCTCCTTCCTGGCGCCCCCAGCACTCCCCCACCTTCACCTCCTCCAGGCTGGCTGTGGTGGTGGGGACGAAGGCCCTGCTGCAGTTGGTGCTGGAGAAGAGGGGAGGGGAGGAGTTAATTTCAGACGGGAAGACTTAATAAATCATATATATATTTAAAATATTTGAGAGGCAGAGTTACAGGCAGAGGGAGAGACAGAGAGAGGTCTTCCATTCAAAGGTTCACTCCCCAAATGACTGCAATGGCTGGAGCTGGGAAGATCTGAAGCCAGGAGCCCGGAGCTTCCTCTGGGTCTCCCATGTGGGTGCAGGGGCCCAAGCACTTAGGCCATCTTGTACTGCTTTCCCAGGCACATTGGCAGGGAGTTGGTTTGGAAATGGAGCAGCTGGGACTAGAACCGGACTGGGATGGGATGCTGGTGCCACAGGCAGAAGCTTAACCTACTACGCGACAGCACCGTCCCCAACAAATCATATTTTTAAAAATGAAATAGGATCGTGGAAAGGGAGGAGAGCTGTCAAGAGGATGTGTTTTGTAAATTTCTTGTTTAATTACAACATTTGTAATGGACGTAAGATTTGACATTTGTGGAGCACCGTGTGACATGATGTGCATGTACAGTTGTGGGATGCTCAGGTCAGGGGAAGCGGATTTATCTTCTCAAACCTTTATTGATCTTCCTGGTGACAGCACTCAACAGTCTTCCCGCTTTTAAAATACGTCTACACCATGTCATCAGTATGTGGGGTCACCCTACTGTGCCGTAGAAGCCCAGCTCACTGGAGCTCAGCACCCACTCCCCAACCTTTCTCCATCCTGCCTGCCCCCGCCCCCCAGCCTCTCGTAACCAGCATTGCATTCTCAACTTGTGTGACGTCAGCATGTGTAGATTCCACGCAGTGCTTGTCTTTCAGGTCACGCAGTGACGCCCAGGTCAGTGATGAATTTTGTCCTCTTTAAAATGACTGGACAGTGTGTATGGGTTTGTGTCGAGGGCCTAGGTCACTGGAAGAACTAAGGTCTGACAGCTCCTTGCCAAGCTGGACCGCAGTGTGGGTCCATGATTGACAGCTCCAGCTGAACCACTACTGGACAGTTCCTCCCCGAACTGTGCATGGGGGCGGGTGGGTAATTGACAGCCTGGCCCTGCCCACATGACAAGGCCGTTTCTGTGCCCACCTCCCCTGCCCCAGCGAGCCGCTGCCCCTCGCTGAGTAGTGGAAACAGCAAGTCCCATACTGCTGTGACTGTGGAACCAGCGTTAGCTGCAAATATCCAACATGGCTGTGGTTGTGTCCCCTACGACCTCCAGGTCGTGACGTCATTGTAATACAATTGCCACGGGGCACAGCCACCCCCATCATGCACCTGATGATATGACACTGCCTGTGTCTCCTACAATGCACATGAAAATGGCAGTGCTCAAGCCCCACCCCAAATCCCGGGCTCACCCCTCCCAGACTTCACCCCTGTACCTCTGGAGGGGCAGGGTTGGGGAGTGTCCAGCCTGTGGGCTGCATAAGGCCCACAGATTCGTCTGGGCTGGCTCTCCAAGGCCACGGCAGCTAGGGCTTGAAATCCAGTCTCCAGCAGGCTAATTTCTACCTTGAGGGTTTTGTGTGGCACGTGAATGATGCTATAAACGTCCGAACGGCCCCTCGGCAGAAACCAGATTCCTTAGCCATGGACCTAACCTTGCTGGGGGAGCTTTCTCCCCCCCACCCCCTGTTGGGGGCTTTTTAACCCTTGGAAGTCACTTTTCAGGGTCCAAAGAAAGACCACACTCGGCCTTGGTAATCCAAAAGACCTGATGTGGTCACCCACTTTCCGTGTGATCTCTCAGGGGGCCTGGCCTTGGGTCTCCAGATGCTGAACAGTTAGCAGACGGCTTGCACGTTTAGTGTGCAGAGTAAGCGAGGCTCGCCAGTGAAGCACCTGCTGGCCGTGCCTGGTGGGGTTTGCTTTATGTCTGGTTTACAACCTAGACCGCTGCTGGTTCTGCTTGCGCCCGTCACTCCTGGGCGAGCCGGCTCCCAGGTCAATGCGTCGTTACCACCTTTTCTATAGTAGAAGGACCTGCTGAGGAGTGAGAAGGCAATGGGGCCCAGTCATTGCCAAGGGATGCTTCCTCTCCCTGGGGGCGCACCTGCAGCCTGGGGATGCTGTGGGAGCCGCCCTTCTGCTAACAGCTGACTCCGAGACTAAATTTATCCTGCGTTTCCTGCTGTGCCAGATCCAATTTGACTTTGAACTTTAAGAAAACAGCTCCTTGGGTTATGTAACTGGCACCACACTGAATGTGGGCTGGAAGGAAGTGACAGGAAATCCCGCAAAAGGAAAGGAAGAGCAGGTTTTGTGTTTTTTGTTTTCCTGCTCTGAGCGAGGTGATGCCGGTGACTGCCAGGCAAGGAGAGGGCCAAGGTCGCCCCTCACCTTGCCTCTCTTTGTCATCACCCTTCCCCGCAAAACCCACCACTCCCATCTGTGGCTGGAGCCCTGCAAAGGACCTGGTTGATGAAACTGGAACAAACTGAGGTTAAGAAGTGAGTGTGATAAAGGGTTTCATGCAGACATGGGCACCCTGGCTGCTCAGACTCCCCTGGGAGCTTGCAGACCCCTGACGTGGACCTCGTTGCGAGAGTGGTTTCACGAGGAGGGGGAGCCCGGGAGCGATGTTTTCAAGCTGTCAGCACTTTCTATCTGCAGCAGGACTGCCACTGAGGAAGGGGGTTTCCCAGGCAGCATCTGCAAACCACAGCGGTCATGGAGCCCTGTTATTTAGGTATTCGAACGGCAGACTTACAGAGAGAGAGAAGAGAGAGGGAGAGAAAGAGAGAGCTTCCCTCCGTTGGTCCACCCCTCAAATGGCCACAATGGCCAGGATTGGGCCAGGCTACAGCCAGGAGCCTGGGACTCCATCCAAGTCTCTCAAACAGATGGCAGGGGCTCAAGCACTTGGCCATCTCCTGCTGCTTTCCGGGTGCCTGAGCAGGGAGCTGGATGGGAAGTGGAACAGCTGGGACTTGAACCAGCACCCACATGGGATGCCAGCGTCCCAGGTGGTAGCTTAACTGGCTGCACCATAACGCCAGCTCCTGGCCAGACTTTTAAAATGCAAGTCTTGGCGTTTAGGAATACTGTACTCCCAACAAATCCACCAGAACTCTGGTTTGGATAAAACATGCAGAACAACACAGGATCGTTGCATTCACAGTTAATCGAGCTGTCTTAAAGCTATGCTTGGTCCTTGAATTTCCCAACAAACGGAAGGGTGGAGCTGTGTTAGGCAGGAGAAGTAGCTGGGTCTGCTTCATAGTGTCTGTGTCCTGACAGAGAAATGGGATCGGAGTGACATGTGAGACAGGACGAAGCCAGAGGTGGGTTCCATGGCTGGGAGTCACGATGTGTGTGTCTCCCCTAGCACCCGAGGACTCCACGGGCCCCCACCTGCACTTCTGCTCGGGCCAAATCCTGCCTTTTGGAGACCTTTTGTCATGGTCCTCATTTAGGAGACCAGGGAAGTTATGTTCCAGGACGCTCCATGTTCTAGACTTTTCTGGTTGTTTCTCCACCGTGTTTTCCGTGTTCTCCCACGGTGTTTCCTGGATTCTGGAGCTTATTTCTCCAGGCCTGATCAGCTCTGACAGCAGGACTTCTCTGGGAGCGCTGAGGGGACGCCTTGTCCCTCCACCCTCCACAGGGCCCACGCGACACGAGATGGTCTCCTAGCCCGGTGACCGCAGCCAGGTCCCCAAGAGAAGCTACACGTGCCCCGTGAGTGGTATTTTCTACCACGTGGCAGTCTTGTTCCCTAGCCACTCTGACGGTGCTTCCAGCATTTCTTGAAGATCTTTGCAGAAGTCATGGGCATATTTTTCCCCATTTTATTTATTGTTTATTTCTCTCCACCTTTTAAAAGTTGTAATGGACAAATAAAAATGATACCTGTCTATGTATTTACATATCTATCATCTATGTATCTATTATCTATCTATCATCTATCTATCATCTATCTATCTATCTACCTATGCACTGTGGAGTGATCAAATCAGGTGTGGGCACCGACGCCCATCAGTACTCACCGTGTTCTTGTGTTCTTGTTCTTGTTCTTGTTCTTGTTCTTCTAGGCCACTCCCCTGGCAGGTGTCAGGCCACAGCACGTCCTCGTTAGCTCCAGTCACCATAGATTTCCAGAACCTGTCACTCCACTTCACCTGGGCTTTGCCCAAAGGCAGCTTTGTAATTCCAACACATCCTCACCATAATCCAGAGTTCCGTGAAGCGCTGCCCCCCACTGGCCTTCTCGCTCCCAGTCTCTCCGTGTGGCTACGGGGGTCTTGTGAAGCTGCCAAAGACCCCACTCCCAAATCCAGGAGGCACCTCCTGACCTTGTGTGTCCTTGGCGTGGGTCACTCCTGCCCGGTTGGCACCCGGGGTCCTCGTGGCTCGGACCTCCTGGGGCCTTCGGCCACGTAGTGTCTGTGTTCGCTTTCTCCCCTGGTGGCTCCGTGCTGGTCTCTCACGCAGCCTTCTCTCCCCGTTGCTGGGAAGTGGAGGAGACACAGCTTCCTGGTCCACCTGCGTGGGGCCCAAGCTTGCTGCTCAGCGTGCACTGCTGAGTAAGTGTGTTCAGGACCTGTCTGCACATGAGTCAGCACAAATTGTCACCACAGGCTCTTGGGGCAGCCCTTGCAGGGATCCTCCCAGGGATGCACACACGGCTCGGGGCCTGCTTCCGCTTCCGCAGAGGGTTGTCCCCCGCAGACACGGAGCGAGGTGGCACCAGGCCAGACGGCACAGCCAAGGGTGCACGCGTTTCAGGTCTGCTCTGCGTCACACCAGCACACAGCAGCTGTTCTCACGCAGGGACCGGAGGAATTGGATTTACACGGGGGAAATCTGGTTGCAAAGAACAATGCAATCAGAGAGGATCACGTCTCTCCCGCGGTTCATACTGGGGGACTTTCAGAATAAATAGTTTAAGAATCCTTTAGAAAAGCAAATAAACTGGTACATATTTGTAAACTGAAAGATCTTTTTATACACTTGAATGTGTTAACTATTTTTTGGCCCATGGAGAACTGTTTTCAGAGCCAATGAAATTGTTCTGGAAAGATACATCGATTAGCGAGGATGGAGGAACACAAGAAGGTAAGACTTTACTGTGACTGGTTCAGCTGCTATGAGGCTGGTTTCCCTTATGGAAAGGGTTTGAATCCTGACTGCTCACATTCTGATCCAGCTCCCTGCCTATGCTGCTAGGCAAGCAGTGGGTGATGGCCCAAGTGCTTGAGCCCCTGCACCTTCATGGGAGACCTGGAAGAAGCTCCTGGCTCCTGGCTTTGGCCCAGCCCAGTTCTGGCCATTGCATCCATTCCAGGAGCGAACCAGTGGGTAGAAGAGCTCTCTCTCTGTCTCTCCTCCTCTCTCTGTGACTCTGCCTTTCAAATAAATAAATAAATCTTTAAAAAGAAAGAAACAAACTGTGGACCTGTTTTCCAAAGTGGCTGTGCCATTTTGCACCCCCAGGCAAGGGAGTGGTCCCAGCTCTCTGCATTCTCACCTGCACTTGGTATTTCAGTCTCTTTTGAGCAGAGTTATCGTAGTGGTTAGACACTGCTCGTGGTAGTGGCTCACTGTGGCTCTGATTTTCCTAATGATGAGGGGTCTACATTGGTGAAACATCTATTCAAATCTCCACCCATTTGAAAAATTACTTTGTCTCATCATTGAGCTGTACTAGGTCTTCATGCCTCTGGATAATGTCCCTTACCAGATACATGATTTATAAATATCGCTTCCCTTCTGCTTGTTGATGTGATTTGAAGGATAACAGCTGTCGCCATTAATAGGATCTAATTGATCATTTTTTTTCTTTCAGATATCATACTTTGGCTTTATGTCTTAGAAAATTTTGCCTTACCCAAGGTCACCAAGATTTTCTCTTATGTTGTTTCTCTACTGCTACAAAAAAAATCCTAAAGGGATTTTAATAGGAATCATTTTGGGGAATTTTATTAAATTAATTCTTTCTATTTATATATTTTAAAAAAATTTTTATTAACATAAAGAGAATAAATTTCATGTATTTCATAGGTACAATCTAAAAGGATAACCATACTTCCGGGGCCGGCGCCGTGGCTCACTTGGTTAATCTTCCGCCTGCAGCACTGACATCCCATATGGGCACCAGGTTCTAGTTCCGGTTGCTCCTCTTCCAGTCCAGCTCTCTGCTGTGGCCCGGGAGTGCAGTGGAGGATGGCCCAAGTGCTTGGGCCCTGCACCCCATGGGAGACCCGGAGGAAGCACCTGGCTCCTGGCTTCAGATCAGCACAGCGCACTGGCCGTAGCAGCCCTTGGGGGGTGAACCAACGGAAGGAAGACCTTTTTCTCTGTCACTCTTTCTCACTGTCTAACTCTATAAAAAAAAAAAAAAAGAAGGAAAAGAAAAAAAGGATAACCACACTTCCCTCACACACTCTTTCCCCTCCTCAATCCCCTTCCTTCCTTCCTTTTTTCCCTTAATTTTTGCAAAAGCATAATTTCAATCCATTCTACCATCACAGGCTGAATGCTACTGCTGTCTGCAGCTCATGAACGTGTTACACTTGTCTTGGCTGCTTCAATTCCTCTCTACAATGTTTTATTGGGCTCAGTCTTGGTCTTCTACTTCTCTTGTTAAATTTATTCCTAAACATTTTATTAGCCTTGATTCTATAACGAATAAGATTGCTTCCTTCATTCCATTTTGGGTTCTTGTGAGGTGTACACAGACTTACAACTGGCAATCATAAATTGCTCTTCTGTCCTATGACCTTCTAAACTCACTTGTTAGTTCTAGTTTTTTTTTTTTTTTTTTGCAGGTTATTTAAAATTTCCTACATAAAAGGTCATCTTGTCCGAGGATACTGACAATTTTCCTCCTTGCTTTCCAACATGGCTGCACTTCTTTCTGCTCCCTCGCTGGATTGGCTAGACTCTGCAGTCTGGTGTTGGATGCAAGTGGTGAGAACTGACGTCCTCACTTTGTTCCTGATCTCAGGGGGAAAGAATCCAGCCTTTGCCATCTAGGTTACTCCTTACAAGGTTGAGAAAGTTCTCCTGCATTCCTAGTAATCTGAGAATTTGCATCATGGACGGAGCTGGGTGTTGTCAAACGCCTTTTGGGCATCTGTTGAGAGGGCTATGGGGTTCGTTCCTTATTCTCTTCATGTGGTGTGTGACATCAGTCTATTTTCAGATGTTTGACTGCTGTGTTCCTGGAATACACCTCCCTGGTCACTGTCCTTTTTCTAAATTGCTGGATTCGGTTTTGGTTGTTCAGCAGGTTTGCGTCCGTGTTCATTTTCGTTCAGTTCAGGCTGTTTCCAGCTCCCCTTTCGGTTTCTTCTTCGGCTGTCAGAACCTCCGGCTTTCATCTGACCGTAGTCCCTCCCCCTCCTTCACGACTCCTGTCTCCAGGGCAGGCATCTTCTCATCCTTTTACCTTCAACCGACGTGCCTCTTTCAATCCAGAGTTTCTCCTGCAGACCGCACGGAGTCGGATCCTGCAGCGTTTCATCCCCTGATGGGGTTACATGTCTGCCTGCCATCTTGATTTTTTTCTTTCCTTCCTTACGCCTCCTGTCTCTGATCCTCTGAGAGTCTCCATTATTTCCTTCGTTTACGGTAAGCAAATAGGCTTTCTGCTCCATTTAATCTCTCTCTAGGCTTCTCAGATGCTGTGGTTCAGTTCCAGGGGTTGTAGACACATCCAGTCCGGTGATTGCCCTTCGCTGGCGTGCACTGGGTTCGATCCAGTTACTGGTCAAAGACACACCTTCTCAGAGGTTTCCCTCTCCCCTCATTTTCTTTTCCACCACTGAGCTAGGCCCAGGTTGTCGCGAGTGGGGTCACCACGGGCTCCAGTTCCAGCTACCTAACTCGCCACAGTTCCTGCACTGGCCTTTCCACACACGTGTGCCCATAGCTCCTGCAGCCCCAGGGGCCAGTCCTATTTTTTGGGGTGTCCAGGTGGCCCCTCACAGTGCACGTCCCCAGAAGGAGGCCCTCTGCCGATGGGCACTATTACTGGGCTCTGGCCTCCAGAGGGCTGACCCCTGCCTTTTCTCCCCGGCTCTGCACTGTGGCCTCCCAGGACTCGCTGTGGCAAACACAGACAGTGCTCTCCGCTCTGTCCCTGCGCTCCGTCCCTCCTGGCCTCCGAGCTGCCCTCTCCAACCCTTGGTGCGGCCGGAGACCTTGGCTGGCCCTGCACTCAGCAACCTCCCGACAGGAAGTGCGGGCCCGTCCTTTATTTCCAAATGCGTCCCCACCGTGTCAGGTGCACGTGCCTGGCCTGGGAGAGAGAAGGAGAGGGAACAGCAGAAGAACAAACTGTCTGCCTCTTATCTTCTTCCCTTCGACTCTCCTCTCCTCCCAGCCTGTTCTAGGAAGAACGTTCCAGCAAGTTCCAGCAAGCGTAAAGGTGGTGCGGAAACCACCTCTCTGGTCTGTAGTCACCTGGTCTCCTTCCACTTCTGCACCAGGGGCCAAAGGCGGCCAGTTAACAAGCAGGGGTCTCAGTGGGAGGCTCCTAGCGAGAGCTCAGTGGAGGATTTGGGCTTTGGGCGATCTGGGGGAGCAGCCGAGGCGGTGGGTGTTGGCTCTGGACTGGGATGTCTCAGAAAGCAGGAGAATCCGTGTCACGTGCACCCCATCACCCGGGAGGGAGCCCGCAGTGAGGACAACACCCGAGTAAGCACGCCCTCAGAGATGCTTCCCTCGACCGGGGCTGGGTTCAGTGGAAATGTCAGCGTCCACAGGAGAAGGACCGGGCTCCCCGTGAGCGCCTGGCCAGCTGCCAGGTGCCAGGCTTTGCCTTCCTTCCTCACCGGGGCTTCCGCAGGGGACCCAGCACTCTGCTGGATGGAACGTTCATCCTCCTGTGTGTGTGTGTGTGTGTGTGTGTGTGTGTGAGAGAGATCGTGGGCCTATCAGGGGACTTCAAAACCTTAGAGGAAGATGGAATTAAAAAATAAGTTTACTGGCCGGCGCCGTGGCTCAACAGGCTAATCCTCCGCCTTGCGGTGCCGGCACACCGGGTTCTAGTCCCGGTTGGGGCACCGGATTCTGTCCCGGTTGCCCCTCTTCCAGGCCAGCCCTCTGCTGTGGCCCAGGAGTGCAGTGGAGGCTGGCCCAGGTGCTTGGGCCCTGCACCCCATGGGGAGACCAGGAAAAAGCACATGGCTCCTGGCTCCTGGCTCCTGCCATCGGACAAGCGCGGTGCGCCGGCCGCAGCGCGCCGGCAGCGGCGGCCATTGGAGGGTGAACCAACGGCAAAGGAAGACCTTTCTCTCTGTCTCTCTCTCTCACTGTCCACTCTGCCTGTAAGTAAAAAAAAAAAAAAAAGTTTACTTTGTTGCAAAACACTTGAGATCCCTACATAACTTTTTCATGATTGCACATTTTCCGTGAACTTTTTGCAGACTGTCCAGCTGCATCACTGGGCCCACAGGAGCTGGTTTTACATCCCAGGCAAACAACCCGGGGAGAGAGACCCCGACCTCACCTGCCACGCCGCTTCCTGGTCGCAGCCGCCACCAACGCGCCTCTCTTACCCGCCGCGTCTTCTCCCAGGGCCACGGATCAGCCCGGAATTTACTCAGTCACCTGGGACAGACGGTTCGACTGTGGCTCTGCCCGACGCCCTTCGCAACGCCCGGTGCGCGTCGGATCCCACCCGGGGCAACAGCGCCCGGACCGGACGCCTCTGCAGAGTTCCGGGAGAACCCAAGAAAACGGAGTGAAAAGCAGCGGGGAGCTCTCGCGGCAGGAGCGTCACTGGGGGGTGCTGTTTCCCCACCGAGGCCGCGGGGCCGCGCTCCGACTCGGGCTCCCCTCGCTCGGGGTCTGCGGGCTGCGTCCCGCGGCGCGCACGCGGCTCCCTGCTCCCTACCGCCCGCCCAGCTCAGTACCCCTCCGGCTCGCCCAGTTCAGTGCTCCTCTGGCTTGCCCAGCTCAGTACCCCTCGGTGCCCTGAAGGCAGCAGCTTTGTCCTGTCACTTTTTGTATTTAAGAGAATCCAGCAGTTTATGACTGGTTAAGTGGAACTGAAGTTTGCAGTTAGATCCAGCCCTTCTGAAAGTATTTTTATTTTAAAATAAGATTTTTTTTTATTTGAAAGAGTTACAGAGAGAGAGGGAGGGGGAGGGGGAGGGGGAAGGGAGGGGGAAGGGAGGGGAGGGGAGGGGAGGGGAGGGGGAGGGGAGGGGGAGAGAATGCCTATCTGCTGGTTCACTCCCCAGATGGTTGCAACAGCCAGGGGCGGGGACCCTTGTCACTCCTTCGGCCATAAAAGGAACGACGCTGCTTGCAGCTAATCGGTCTTCAAAAGACTTTTACTTAGAAGGAGTGGGAAAGAGAGTGGGGGAACCGGGAGAAGGGGGAAGAGATGGCACGCACGTTCCTTAAGGAGGAAAGCTGGCGAGCCCCCTTCTCTCTCGCTCTCCGCTTATATCCAGAATTCAACCAATCACAGTCAATCAATTACAGTCCATGCACAGAGCTCTCCAATCCGGACTTGATCACGATCAGCTGTGGAGTCACGCAGCAGGCAGGGCATCAGCGCCATCTTGTTTTCCACGATCCTCAGCTAGATGGAAAGTTCAATCAGCTGCTACATCCACATTACTGCTATAAGCCAAGCCCAGCATGGGGGGGTCCCATGGCAAGCCTATCCATGGGTCCCCACATCTCCCCCGTTTTTATTATATTAAGTGGCATGGAAACGTGCCTGTCTTGGGTTCCCAATGGCGCGCAACCTGCTTACCCGTCATGGAGGTAATAGGAAGCTTGTCCTACCCTCTGTCTTAGGTTGCTAGGTGCGCCCATCAGCGATTACCCGTTATTGGCTACCGTTCCATTACGTTAAGCTACACTTCTCCATGGGGGTATGAGTGCAAGGTGGCTAGCATAGCCTGCTGAATTACCAGGTTGGTACACTGCTGGCAGAGTGTTACAGTTCTGATCACAACTTCTGGGCTATTGGACATTTAAGAAAACAAATCAAATTAGGTCAGCTTTCTTACTACTTGCTACTTAAATCCAACACATAAATTCTGGCAAATTCCTTCATAATTTCACATTAGCAATTAGGCACAAAGGATACATCTTATTCAAGAAATACTTGGTTCAAAGTAAAATGCTTAATTGGTACTCTTCTTCACATGTTCCAAATGCAGACAACCATTCCACATATCTTGTATGCTTTAAACACTAGTTACCTCAAATTCTCCTCCCATTTCACCCACTTGGTGAGGAAGGTGAGGCCTATATTGTCAGGTACAGCCTCGTAAAATTACTGTTCCAGGTGGTATTGATCATCTATCCCAATACTAGGGTACAATTAGAATTCTCATGTAAATCAGTCTCAGACAAAATTCAGTACAAAATCATAAACCCCTTAACAAACTTCATAATTACAAATCAATAATAAATGATCAAGCAATATTTTCAACAAGTCAAAAGCTAAACTAACAAGACATAGATGGCCAAACAATCTTAAAGATAAATTTAAACATTTACATTCTTTTATAAAGCAAACCAAGCATAATCCGCTCAAGCATTCCCATCAATAATAGGGGTAAAGTTAGTACATAATACAAAAACAGAATAGGTAGTTCAGACACTTCACCACGATTAGCATTAATGAACTGTTTTATGGCTCATCTTTTTTAACCCTATTCTCTGCGTCTGTAATAGAGTCTTTATAGTCTTTATCACAGCTTTTTTTCCTGTGCTTCTTCCTCTCATTATAATAAGGCTGTATCCAATTTAGATTTCCACATAGTTTTCGAAAATCATTTAAGATTTTCAGTCCTGTCATAGCAATGGCAAATTCCAAAGGGGCCGCATTTGTTGGTGTAAGCCCAAGTCCTAAATATCCAACTACAGTATCTTTTTGAACCTTTCCTGCCTCCTGCAGACATGAGCTTAATGTTATGAACACTGCTTCCAATATATAAATCCATATAGTGGAGGATTTTTGCTTCTCCATGTCGCTGACGAACAGGCTCTATTGCTTATGAAACATATGGTAAGATCAATCACAATCAGTACTCCCGCCTTTCTCCTGGTGTTTTACTCCCGGTCTTTACAACGGCTCACTCCCGCCTTTCTCTCGGCATTTTACTCCCCGTCCTTTGTTGACAGTCCACTCCCGCCTGTCCTCCGGTGCTCCACTCCCCATCTTCCATCGACGGCCTACTCCCGCCTGTCTTCTGTCGTCCACTCCCCGCGGTTATAATCCTAGGCCTTTTTACCCGCCTAGATTCCCTGTCTTTTGTCGACAGTTTACTCCCGCCTTTCTGGCATTTTACTCCCCGTCTTTTGTCGATGGTTTACTTCCGCCTGTCTCCTGGCATTTCACTCCCCGTCTTTGGTCGACGGAACCTCGGCTATAATCCTAGGCTTTTCACTTTACCCACCTAGATTCCCTGTCTTTTGTCGACAGTTTACTCCCGCCTTTCTGGCGTTACACTCCCCGTCTTTGCAACGGAACCGCGGTCATAATCCTAGGCTTTTTACTTCACCCGCCTAGATTCCCATGTATGGACGTTTATCCTGTTCTTACTTCCTGCTTCCAGCGATCAGTCCGACGATCCAAGATCCGAGTCACGGCACCACTTGTGGATCCGAGTCACGGCACCACTTGTCACTCCTTCGGCCATAAAAGGAACGACGCTGCTTGCAGCTAATCGGTCTTCAAAAGACTTTTACTTAGAAGGAGTGGGAAAGAGAGTGGGGGAACCGGGAGAAGGGGGAAGAGATGGCACGCACGTTCCTTAAGGAGGAAAGCTGGCGAGCCCCCTTCTCTCTCGCTCTCCGCTTATATCCAGAATTCAACCAATCACAGTCAATCAATTACAGTCCATGCACAGAGCTCTCCAATCCGGACTTGATCACGATCAGCTGTGGAGTCACGCAGCAGGCAGGGCATCAGCGCCATCTTGTTTTCCACGATCCTCAGCTAGATGGAAAGTTCAATCAGCTGCTACATCCACATTACTGCTATAAGCCAAGCCCAGCATGGGGGGGTCCCATGGCAAGCCTATCCATGGGTCCCCACAGACCCTGGCAAGCCCTGGCTGACGGACAGACCTGGTGCAAGGCCCAGGGCTTCTAAAAGTCCCGAGAGAGGTGCGTGACGCCCGGGCTGTGTCTTCGCTGACACCGGGCCCGGGACCCTGGGATGCCGATGGTGCAGGTGTGGGAGGCGGTCCCCGGGGTCTCTGGGAAGGCAGAGTCCCCAGAGGGGCTGAAGTCCGGGAGGGCTCTGCGGGGGCGGGGCGCCGTGGGGCCTCACTCCCAAAGCCACCGAAGCCCCAGGGTTTGCTTCTGCAGCACAACTTAGCAATTCCCACGGGCACGGAAAGCGCTGAGACCCAGGACACACTACACGGGCAATAGCTAAGAACGGCTGCACGAAGGAAAGGCGCAGAGCAGCTTAGCAGTCTGCCCAGGAGTTGGGAATCCTGGCCTTGAGGAAATACAATTTGTAGAGTTGCCAGGAAGGGGCCGTTAGGGGAGGCAGGGGCTGGCCGTGAACCACCCGCTGGGTGTTCCATCACCCGTCTTCCTTTTGGTTCCTAGCCGGGGCTCCAAGCATAATTAGAACCCTAAAGAGAAATGAAAGGACAATGAATGAGTTTTCTCTGGGCAAGAACAGCCCAGAGCAGAGCAGGTGTTTGGCCTCGTGGTCAAGACCCAGGGGAGATGCCCAGGTCCTACATATGGTGCGGGGGCTTGAGTTCCAGTCCCGGCTCCTGGCTCCCGCTTCCCACTAACGCAGACCTGGGGAGGCGGCTGGGTCCCTATAGCCCACGCGGGAGCCCTGGGTGGAGGTCTCAGCTCCCTGCCTCGCCCAGCACAGTCCAGGCCATTGTGGGCATTGGGGAGTGAGCAGTGGATGGGAGGGCGCTCTCTCTGGCTCTCTCTGGCTCTCTCTCGCTCTCTCTCTCGCTCTCTCTCTCTCTCTCTCTCTCTCTGCCTCTGCGAGAAGAGCATAAAGGCATTTCCCGTGCAGGCCCGGGGGAGTGGGTGCCTTCTGGGGCGGGGTCGTGAGCAGGCTCTGCGTTCACCACTCAGCCTGGAGACAGAGCAGACTTAGCTCGGACAGTTCCCAGGGTGGGCCTCTAGAGGGCGCCCCCATCCCACGACAGCTTGGTTGTTGGGCTGTAGAGTGTGAAGAAGGCGAGGAACCTGGTGTGGTTTTTACTCCACACGGAGCGGGTGTAAAAATTAATGTTGCCGAGTGCAGTTCAGATTCTCTGCTAGATGCAGATGTTCCCTGGTGAACTCCAGAGTCTTTGCCAAAGTGTGTGTGCAACAAAACAAGCTGGACGGTGATAATGTGGTTTACAAAACAATTCACGTCCCTGGCATTAGATGTCAATCTCCCTACTTTATTTCACTGTAATGACTTAGTTATGCTGTTTTCAAAAAATATTTTTATAGAGGTTTATTTATTTGAAAGGCAGATTGATAGAGAAAGAGGGACAGAGAAACAGAGAGAGAGACAGAGAGAGAGACAGAGAGAGAGAGAGATCCTCCATCCACTGATTCACTCCTCAAATGGCCAGAAGTGAAGCCAGGAGCCCGTGGATCCCTCCGGGTCTCCCACGTGGGCCATCTTCTGCTGCTTTTCCAGGTGCATGAGCAGGGACCTGGATCAGAAGTGGAGCATCTGGGTCTCGAACCGGCACCCGTATGGGATGCCAGAATCGCAGGTGGCGGCTTTACCCAGTGGCCCCAGGACAGTAGGCTTTGATACCTCCTTTGTTTATTTCCCTTAGTCACACTTGTCCAATCAGAATTTCATAAACACTACAGAACTATCTAAGAATAAATGACTTCACCAAGTCTACTCCCACACACCACCCCCCAGGGCTCGCGACAGCACAGACAGCCTGTGGGCCCTGAGGTGCCCGCTGCAAGCCACACCCTGCCTGCTTGTCCAAGCTGGGTGTGCAGACCCGCACTGTGTGTTCCAGGACGAGGCCACCTCCCTGCTCCAGGCAAATGCCGCACACATCAACTTCTCTCCTTTGCAGGCGGGATGGCTGCTTCCGCTGCACTCAGTCTTGTGGGTGGAGCTGGAACCACTTCCTGTATATTGAGCAGCGTGAATTCTGCAAAGCTCGGAGTCTGGGCGCTGCCTGTGCCAGCCGGCTCCCTCACACACCCAGCAGAGGGGCTGTCACTCCTCATAGGGCAGAACCAGCCCCCGCGGGAAGCCGGCTTCCATCTTGTATACCTTCCCAGCTGATCTGGGCTGGGTCTTTGGAATCATTTGTAAGAGAGCGTATTTACATGCATGTTTAATTCTAAGGATTTAGAAATATTTTTAATATCTAATAAGGAATTATCTCCCCAGAAAACTTACTTGCTTCCATCATACCCCTTAAAATACCCACTTGTAAGTATGAATAAGTCAATAAAAGTAGTTTAGATAAAAACAGATAGGAATTGCAAATCCAGGTTCTTTTCAACTTGTCTGGGAGTCAGTGCAGAGAGCTGTGCTCCACCGTGGAGCTGCAGTCGAGACCAAACTGGACTCCACCTTAGGGATCCCAAAATAGGGGTGTACATCAGAGCAACGGAGATCTAACTCAGTACATAAAGCCCCGCTGCGCTGTTGTGCTGTCGCTGCCAAATGCCTGGGAGCAGGCAGCCACGGTGGCGAGGAGCCCTGAGAACTGACAAATTCCGGACTGTCTGTTTTCTTTCTTAGGGGACTCTGCTGTGTGCTGTTGTGCCCGTTGCGTAGCTAATACAGGACCGGAAGTTGCAAGAGAGGGTAAGAAGCAAAACGCTGCTTCCAGGGAAAGCTAGAAAGTGCAGATATTTTTCCTTTTTTTTTTTTTTTTTGTAACCGTGAAAGAAGGTTCAGGTTCATATAGAACACGCACGGTATAGTGCTGTGTTTTTCTTGCTCCTCCTCTCCACAATTCACACATAGCTCCGTTGCTAGAGCCTCCAGGAACGCCACATTAATGGCGGAATCATATTCTCCAGCACGGTGGTGCCAGACTTAACCTTCCCCTTTTTAGTTCTTCCTCTTCTCATCGCCCTCTCCCCATCTTTTGTACTATTTACCTAGGAGAGGGTTTCAGAGGCACAGTGACTTGGGCATGAACACCTGCTGCAGAGTGGCACCTGTCCTCCCTCAGGGAAATTGCCAAATGCCTCGACACTGGCCCCAGTGCTCTTGTTCTTTGAGATGGGCGCCTAGTGTGGGATCAGCAATGAATCTCAAGTGGGTGGCTGAAGATATGTTTCCTGTCTGTATCAGATGCAGATGGCCGTACAGCGCAGGCGCTGACTCGCCCAAGTCGCTGCCACTTTCTGCAGGCACGTGGCCAATCAGCTGTGATCTTCTTCCTCTCGTTCCTCCCCCTCTTGGAAGCGTGTCGGTCTCCCCACATGACGGTCAATGTGTTCTCTTTGCCTTTCCCCGACGACTTGTTTTACCCATTCTGAAGCTGTTCGATGGATGAAGATTCATGGTGTTTAGGGGGCTACTCATCAATTTTCCAAAGTTGTCTATAATGCTTGTCATACCAAATTCTACATTGTCTGCTACTAATTATGTCTAAGCCTGCAAAAGAAGTCAGAAATTCCTCATTGTTCTGGCATATTCAGTTACCCCAGCCAGTGAACAGGAGCGTGAGGGTGCATCGTGCTGTGGCGATGTTGATCTTGGACCTTCATCTCTTGTTGGGTGGATGTGAGTCGGACACCTCCCCGCCTGGGGTCTTTCTCCCGTTGTACTTTCCAATCGCCATGGTGAGGATCTAGGAAATTGTTAGGCAATTCAGGCCAGTGTCTGTAACACATAACCTTAAGGTTCAGCACTGTTGACACCGGGGACTTTGATTTGATTGCTGAGCCGGCCAAGTGCTTCCCGCCGTAACCACACAAGGTTGGGGCTCACTGGACCCCAAGCCCTGTGACTGCTGCTGGCACACAGCCCCTTCTTTGGAACCACTCACACACTCACAGCCTCCCCTCTTCTCCTGCAGAGCCTCGTGTTCCTCGGGCTTGTGGCCTGCCGTCCAACGACAGCAAGCAGAGAATCTGGCCAAATTTATGGCCTCAAGAGAATGATCCACGTTTCCAGTCTCAAATACAATTCCTCTTCCATTTTGCTACCTACACACTAAAATAATGCTATATGTTTTAGGTCTCATGACTTTGTTAAGATACTGAGTACAGGAGAGCACCCATCTGAAAATCTGCAATCTAAAATGCTGCTAAACCCACACCTTTTACATATCGATGTGAGACAAATGGAAAATCCCATGCTTGACCTCATGTGATGGATTATAGTCAAAATGCAGTTGCACTAAAAATATTCCATAAAATTACCTTCAAGCTGTGTTGCATAAGGGCTCCATGAATATAGCTGAATGTCATGTTTAGACATGGATCTTGTCCCCGAGGCCTGCCATTGTGTATATACAAATATTCTGAGACTCCCCAAATATCCCCAAGCAGAAGCACTGCTAACTCGAAGCATCTCGGATAAGGGGCACCGAGCCTGCGTCTTGCTTCAGATCTCTACGTCTCGGAGTTGTCAGCGTGATTCAAGTGAGCCGACGTCCCACACAATCCCCAGATCCCAGCACTGCATCCCCGAAGCTCTATGAGGATATAGCTGGTGAAACTTTTATGCAGGAAAACATTTTGGAAAAGCACGCGTGTAGAGGGTCTTCAGACAGCCCGTGGCAAATGCATATTCCGAGGAAAGCTATGCGTGGCTTTCAAAGGGTTTTGCACCAGAATGAACCCATCTTTCGTTGTGTTTTTCCATGGACTGTGGAAGTATCTTGCCTTTCTTTCCCTGACACAGGCCTGGCAGGGTCGCCCTGGTTTCGAAGGTGTTGTTCCCTTGCCACTTCTGGGAACCTGGGGCAGGAGTGCGAGGGGAGAGGCGCATGGCTCCGCTCCTGACCTGGCTCTTTCTCGGAACTGGCTCTCAGCACGTTTGCAGTGCCCTGTCTGGAACTCTGCTCCCAGCACTGGCTGGCTCCAGAGGCCCTGGACGTAGCCGAGCAGGTCCAAAGGACATCAGCGGTCCTGATTGTATTACCAGGGGGCCAGCATTATTATTATCTATTTTTAAAGATTTATTTATTTATTTGATAGAGTTACAGAGAGGCAGAGAGACAGAGAGACAGAGAGACAGAGAGGTCTTCCATCTGCTGGTTCACTCCCCAATTGGCTGCAACAGCTGGAGCCAATTCGAAGCCAGGAGCCAGGAGCTTCTTCTGGGTCTCCCACGTGGGGTGCAGAGGTCCAAGGACTTGGGCCATCTTCTGCTGCTTTCCTAGGCCATAGCAGAGAGCTGGATCGGAAGTGGAACAGCCAGGACATGAACCGGCGCCCATACAGGATGCCGGCACTGCAGGCAATGGCTTTACCCGCTACGCCACAGCACGGCTTCAGGGCCAGCATTGTTGTACCCTCAGCGTCTTCTGTTCCAGCGTGAATGGGAGGCTCAGGGAGACTTGAAATCTTGGCTCTCTGTTCTGCTTCTTCACAGACAGCAAGTCCCTGGGGCTGACCTCTTTTTTTTTTTTTTTGGACAGGCAGAGTGGACAGTGAGAGAGAGAGACAGAGAGAAAGGTCTTCCTTTGCCGTTGGTTCACCCTCCAATGGCCGCTGTGGCTGGCGCGCTGCGGCCAGTGCACTGCGCTGATCCGAAGCCAGGAGCCAGTTGCTTCTCCTGGTCTCCCATGGGGTGCAGGGTCCAAGCACTTGGGCCATCCTCCACTGCACTCCTGGGCCACAGCAGAGAGCTGGCCTGGAAGAGGGGCAACCGGGACAGAATCCGGTGCCCCGACTGGGACTAGAACCCGGTGTGCTGGCGCCACAAGGTGGAGGATTAGCCTATTGCCATGACCTCTTTCCTTTGCTCCCTATCCATGTCTGTGCAGTGGAGAGCCCAGGACGCAGTCCAGCCTTCTCAGCTCTTACCAGCTTTTCCCACTGGTCACTGGCCATGCCTTTGCCTCAGAGTGAAGCAGCCCCTGATGGTGCTGGGCCAGCAACATTGAACGCCCATCCTCCTACAATGTCCTGGCCTCACAGCCCCACCTTCCTAACCCTATTGACCCCAGCTGCAGGGGGTCCTGTGGGACCTGGGCTAGAGCGTGGATGCCTGAGTGTGTCTGGGTTAGGATTCTGCCTTTCCTCTTGGGAATGTCTCTCTCTGAGGAGCTGGTCTCTCTCTGAGCTTGGCCACTGCTCTTGTCCTTTCTCCTCCTTCTCCAACCTTGAAACGGAGGCTGTCTGGGCTCACGGCAGAGCGAGTCCCTTGGACGCCAGGAGAAGGCTTGGTGATTGAATTTTCTGTGTGATGGAAGGGACTCCTTCCGGGGGTGCACGCATGACAGAATTAATACAACGTTCTGCGAATGACAAGAGGCCTTGGTGGTGGGAGAGGGAAGGTGCCCAAAGGGGTGGGGAGGGGGGCTCGAGGAGGCCTGTTTCTGAGTTTTACTGTGCAGAGCTAGGAGGAAGCACCGAGTAGGGCCACTTTCTGCTCATCCACCTTCTTGCAGGGACTCTCCGCATGAAGATGGGTTCTTCTGCTTCTTCTTTTTTAAGGTTTATTTTATTTGAAAGTCAGAGTTACAGAGAGAGTTAGAGACAGACAGAGGTCTTCCATCTGCTGGTTCACTCCCCAGATGGCTGCTATGGCCAGAGCTGAGCCTATCTGAAGCCAGGATCCAAGAGCTTCTTCTGGGTATCCCACGTGGGTGCAGGGGCCCCAGCACTTGGGCCATCCTCCACTGCTCTCCGAAGTCACAGGGGGAAACAGGAATGCACACCGGCTCTCGGAGGGCAGTGCAGAGCCCGGCTCCCTCTTCACTTGTCAGAGCTCTGGCTGTTTCCAGTGACAAGAACAGGGACATTCCACAGAAACCAGCTGGACAGACACATGCACGTTGGACATTTTACACAGATCAGCAGAAGACAGAGAGGTTTGCCTGACTTACTTGCTTCATACAGGGGATATTTTGAGAAACGAAAGGAAAAAAAAGTCCTTTAGAAGGGTGATGTCTATAAATGAAATTGAGAAAAGAAACCACTGAACACTGAGCTTGGAAGAAAATGTCACAAATCCAAGGAACACTGTTTACTGTGCGCTTTTGCACGTGTGTTTCCTGCAGTCTCACGAACTTAAAACCCCAAACACCTGTAGAATGGCAGGTAGGAAAGACAGTCCTTTTTATTACCGTTTTTTTTTTTCTCAGAAAAATTCAGAGTTTAGCATCTCTTCCCTGGCCTCTGCAGGAAATCGGTTTTCTCGGGGGTGAGAGGTGTGAGGCTGCACGGTGGCCTGTCTCTCGTCACCACGGTGCAGGTCTCTCGCTTTCAAACCTGCGTCTCCGGGGTCTGCCCTTACAGCTTCAATGTCTGTGAGTTTCTATCAGTCAGCAAGGGTGGGCGAAGGAAATGGGAAGAATCAAATGAAAAGGAACTAAATCGAGGGTCAGCAGTCTCTCTCCTGAACGGGCCATCAGGTAAGCGGTCCACATGGGCTTGGACTCGCTTCCACGGCGGGGAGCGAGCAGGTGCACGAGACTACACGGCAGGTGTGCTCAGCCCGTTGAAACTCTACGTGCAGATTCTCCGTCCCAACCCCACGTCATTTCATGTTTCATATTAACCTTCTCCTGATTTTTTCCGACCACCTTAAAATGTAAGAATCATTCTTAGCTCCCAGGCATCTAATAACAAGCGACACGCTGTGGGTCTCGGTTTGGCAACTTCTGCACTGAGTTGTACCCTTGATCCAACTTACCTGTGAACTGCCCTAAAAACACGTTCGAGCGCTCAGAACGTGATGTCAGTCCACCACTCATTGCGTGCGCTTACTTTCCACTGCTGACTTGATGCGTCACTTGGGCATCTGAGCGTGACCACATATCCCAGGGATAAAGATGGTGTAACCTTGGGTTGGAGGGCAAGGGTGTGGCAGTAACCATGGTGATGGCAGTGAATGATGAAACATGGGACTGCTGGAGGACTGCGGGCACCCGTCCAGCCACTACAGTGAGCCTATGGGTAAGGGGCAGGCATTCTCATGTGGCCAGGGGGACACGGAGTCCGGAGGCTGACGGCCCTGAGTCCCAGCTGGTGAGGCTGTCGGTCAGCTAGTCCCACTGATGACTTGGAGACACAAGCTGACCATGAACATGCACGTCAGCCCCTCTGCCAGCCAAGGACATGCCCAGCAGAGCTCGGAGCAGGCGCGGGCCCCGACGTTGAAGGGATCTGCTTGCTGCCGAGTTCGCTTTTCTCTGTTCTGTTCACGTGACCTGTGGATTAGTGAACCCAGCGCCTCCCACCCCCCTCACCCGTCTTCTCTTCACCACCACTCTCTCTGCCATATCGAAGGCAGTCTCATTAAAATCCTTATTTTGAGTTGGGGTGCTGGTGGTAAGGCAGGTTAAGAGGTTTTCCTTCTGGGTCAGAAGGGGCCTCAGACAGCTGCCTGGCCTGCGAGCCCACTGAGCCCTCCCGGCGTGGTCTCGGGGTGTGCCTGCCCAAGGAGGCCGAGAGAGAACTTGGAGAGGCTGCCTTGGTGAGGGCGTGGCTGTTAGAGCGGGAGCAGCCACACTCCTGGCCGGTCCCGGCTTCGGGCTCTCATCGGCTGCTTTGCTGTACAGGTGCAGGTACATGGCTCAGCCACCTGCTTCCTGTGAGATGCAAACAGGAAAATGATAAAATCATCATCCTGGGAGCAAGCGCAGAGCTTGTGAGCAATGGGCTTATACCGCAGAAGCAGGAACATACTCACGCTTCTACCGTGGGAAGGCCTTGTTCTCTCCAGGGCACGGTTGGTTAGGAAACATTGACGAGCAATCCCGATATCCACAGTTATTTTACTTTGTACACGCAGTGATCACAAATGCACAATCTTGGGCTCATGTACCACGAACGGTTCCAGGCTCCTTACATGGGTTAGCTTGGCCCTCGTGTGCACCCTCTTGGCAGGTGTAATCCTCACCCCATTCTACAGATGAGGAAACCCAGGGGCACAGAGGGGTTGGGGAAGACGCCCAAGGCCACACAGCTATTACTCGTGTTGCTGGAGGAGTGCTTCCTGGTTTGTCGTGGTCATAGGTGATGGTGGCCCAACCAGGAAGTGGAGACCGGGGGCTGTAAGAGCCACCAGGGTGGGCAGTCTGGCTGGGTTCACAAGAAGCTGAGCAGATTTCTTCTTCCATTCGCCTGAGCTCTGGCTTATCTCCCTCGGCTCATGGCGGCACGTGGTGTCACAGGCCGGGACTGGCCCAGACCCCTGCATCCTGCCTAGGGCTGGGGGCAGGAGGGGCCCCTCGCAGCACCCGGGGGTTGTGTCCCTGCGCCTCCTTGGGCTGGGCTGAGGTGGTGGTGAGCGCTCCTCCTCCTGCCCTGAGAGGGGGTGCTGCAGCTGCAGCTCTCTGGGTGTCCAGACCCCCTGGAGCTGGGACCCCTGCAGCCCAGAACTGTGCTCTGCAGTCCACAGCCGGGTTCCAGAAGCAGGCGCGTGCCTGGGAGTGGCTGCACTGGAATGCAGGGTCCCCAGAGGCGCTCTGCTCACTGCCACCAGGTGCGGGGGGCACAGGGCTGGAGGCAGCGGGCCCTGTGCCCGTTCGTCCCTGGCATTAGGGCCGTGCCAAATCCCAGCCAAGGGGAGTCTTTTGTCACTGAAATGAAGTAGTTAAAAATAGCAGGAAAGCCTTCCTATTTATAGATGTTTTCATAGACGCTTTTCAAAATATGACCTGGATTTGGCTCCAAGGCCCTGATGCTGGTTCTCCTGGACTCTAGGTGCGCTTTATTTTTAGCATCACAGAATGCTGTCTGAGCCCTGCGCTGGACTAGCAGGTGCGGGCAGCAGGCGGCTTCTGTGGACCGCCAGCCTGCTTGTGGTGAACAGCGTGGCCACCAGGAGATGGCTTTCCTGATGGTCTCGCGGTCGGAGAGTGAGCTTCGGTTCAGGGACTTCACACGGGCGCTCCAACAGTGCATGGAAAATGTGTATTGGAGGGAGCAACTCTATGGACTTTATTTTTTGTGTTCCAAAAAAAACCTATCTCTTAGCTCCATTCTCCACGAACTTACTCAGTGTGTGGTTTAAGAGACTCTCTGTAGGTCGTGTGCCTCGTCACTGCTCGCCCTGCTCCTGGCCGGGCTTCTGAGCGGATCTCCGTGGCACAGAGAGGGGCCTGGGTCTTGGGGAGCCAGGGTGGCATCAGCCTCGCTGGGGTCATGGTGGCTGGGGTGGCCGTTTCCCCGCCTCGCCTGCAGTCTGTAGCCCCAGCACCTCTTCACTTCCCCGGATAAGACCACGGAGTAGAGCGAGGCCTGGCTCCCAGCTCCCTGGGGCAGCCGCCGCTGCTGGGCAGCCCCCTCTCTTTCCTGGTGCTGTGCCTGTGTCCTTCCTGTGAACTCTCCAGGGGCCTGTGGGCCTGGCAGCCGTCACTCCTCCTGCTGTGTCGGGTGTGTGACAGGCTGCGAAAGTAAAGCCGGCTTGGAGAAGGCCTTCCCTCTAGGTGGGGCCTCCCCCAGGTCATCCCCCTGAGCTTGGATGGGAAGGGGAGCTCTTGGACCAGGAACACCAGTGCCTCCTTCAAGGGCTTGAGGGTTAGGGCTGCCAGAAGCGCCCTTCTCTACCGCCTTCCATGTGGGAAGTGACAGCGAGACCAACAACGAGAAGGGAGACAGAGACAGCAGGGATGTGACACAGTGGCATGGAGAGGGGTCTTGACAATGATTTATTTTAAAGATTTATTTGAAAGGCAAAGGAGGAAGGGAGGGAGAGAGAGAGAGAGAGAGAGAGAGAGAGAGAGAAATTGTTCACCCACTGGTTCACTCCCCAGGTGGCTGCAATGGCTGGGACTGGGCCAGCCTGGAACTCCATCCAGGTCTCCCATGTGAGTGCAGGGGCCCAAGAACTTGGAATATCTTCTGCTGCTTTGCCAGGCACATTAGCAGGGAGCTGGATCAAAAGTGGAGCAGCCAGGACTCGAACCGGCACTCATATGGGATGCCAGTGTAACCTGTTGAGCCACAGCACTGGCTCCCGACAAGATATTTTAGCCTCTAGATGTAGCTCACCAGAAGTTCACCATAGACTTCACACCGAGGTGAGCTGCTGTGTTCTGTGGCTCCAGGGATCTGGTATGGGGTTTCTGTCCCTCATCAGGGGCCTTGCTGTGTACGGCAGAGTCCCTGGGGAGACTGGCCAGACCTCTTCCCGTCCCTGGCTGCTGAACGTGGAATATCAAGGGGCAGGAAAACATGAAGGCTGTTCTAGACAACTGGTAGCTCCAACCATTGAGAAGAGAACAACTGGCCCTTTTACATTTGCTTCTGATTGGCTGTTGCATTATTGCAATGAGCCAGCTTGGACAGACTATGTCATTCATGTAATTCACTCTATCATTTTCTGGGGGAGGAGGGGTCTTAACAGCACAGCTTGGCCTTTGCATTGATCGCACTTGGCCACTGTTGAGTTAACATTATATTTGGGTGCTTTGGGGTCTTTCTCAATAAGGTCCTAGCTACATCACGTACAACACCTTAATTCTATTTGCATCTGACTTCTCAAACCTGGAAAAAGTGCTTTTCTGAACTGGCCTCCGGAGGCCCTCTGTCTTGCGCCTGGGTTCTTTCTGGATCCCTCCAGGGAGACACAGGTGATTTTCATCACCGCATGAGGATGCCGCAGGGTGAGGCCTTGCCTCCCGTGAGCTCCCGGGACACCCTGAGCGTCTCACCCATACTTTCTGGGCTGTGCTGGTACTAGAAAAGATTCTTCAAGGGGACTGCAAAACCTTGTTGGGAGTTGCCCAAGCCCCAGGGGCTCTGCCTTCTCCAAGCGCTCGGGCCTGAAGCTGACGTTCTATTGGCAGTGGCGCACCAGGTCTGAAGTTCAGTTTCCTGGACGTTGACCCAGAGCACGATGCACAGGTGCCGTTAGGCGAGACCTCGGAAGCTTCTCACCATGAGCAATTCCTTGCATGACAGTTTCAAAGAACAGCCTGGGGGCTGGCGCTGGGTGCAGCGAGTTAACACCCTGGCCTGAAGCATCGGCATCCCATATGGACACTGGTTCTAGTCCCGGCTGCTCCTCTTCTGATCCAACTCTCTGCTATGGCATGGGAAATCAGTGGAGGATGTCCCAAGTGCTTGGGCCCCTGAACCCGCATGGGAGACCTGGAAGAAGCTCCTGGCTCCTGGCTTCGGATCGGTGCAGCTCTGGCCATTGCAGCCATCTGAGGAGTGAACCAGCAGATGGCAGACTCTCTCTCCCTCTCCCTCTCCCTCTCCCTCTCCCTCTCCCTCTCCCTCTCCCTCTCCCTCTCCCTCTCCCTCTCCCTCTCCCTCTCCCTCTCCTTCTCTCTCTGTGTAACTCTGACTTTCAAATAAATAAATAAATCTTTAAAAAAAGAGAGAGAACAGCGTCAGTGCTGGAGCAGGTGGGTTACCTTTTGCAAACAGCGACACCGTTCAACACACCGTTACTGAAGCATTTTAAGACATGGGACATGGACAGAGGTGCCTTAGTTTCCCACATGCTCTGTATTTGTGGAGCGATTTGGCTGTGATCACTTGACAATATCCATGCTGCCCAGCCATCTTGACCCGACTCCATGTCTTGTCTGAATTACTGCAAACCTTGGCACTGCTGACCTGTTGTGTAGTTTTTGCCCCCACAGCTTTAGATGCACGAATCTCCATGATCCTGGAACTGGAGAGGGAGTTAGGGATGCGTCTTCCTTTGACAGGTGAGAAAGTGGAGACCCAGGGAAGGGAGGGCACTCGTGATGGACTCAGTGTTTCTCAGAGAAGACAGGAGGTGAGAGAAAAGGAAATGACTTGGGGAGAAGGGAGTTGCAGCTGTGTGCAGTGGGATTTAAAGAGTCAGGACGAGCCGGCCTCCTGCCATGAGCCGTCAGCCCGTCTCTGTCCTGGCTGAGAGGCTCAGGGGATGGAGATGGTGGTCCTTGGTGCCCATCTGGGCGGTGAGTCCCCAGAAGCAGCTGAGAGCTGCCTGGGAGTTGCTGATGCAAGGGGATCTGTTGACTTGGCACCACCTCCCCAACCCTGCAGCTTCTGACAGGGGTGAGGTGCTGCATAGCTGCAGCTGGAGTCTGAGGTCCGGGTGTAAAATACAACTGCAGCTCCTGACTGTGGCCAGAGATGGCACAGGTTCTGTAAACACAGAGAGGTGCCCTTCTGTCCCGGTTCCGAGCCCCTGTCCCAGCCAACGTTACCAGCTCTGCCCATATGACCTGGACAATAGTTATTCTTGGAGGGTTCCAAGATGGCGGATTAGGAAGAGAGTTTACTGATGGTCCAGGAGAAGATAGTTTAATAAAAGTGCACATAGTGTAGTCTCAGGGAAGAGTTAGGGGAAAAATGGCAGAAGAAACCCTTCCATAATTAGAAGGACACAGTGGATCTAAGTGGAGGGCATGGGCGCCCATGGCTTGGGACCCCAGCTGCCGAGTCTACACACCAGCTCTGGAAAGAGAGGAGAGACGAAACTGCAGTAGCTCGAGACACTGGTAGAAAAGTGGCAGGGGGGCCAGCGCTGTGGCATAGCATGTTAACAACCTGGCCTGAAGCACCAGCATCCCATATGGGTGCCGGTTCTAGTCCCAGCCGTTCCTCTTCTGATCCAGCTCTCTGCTGTGGCCTGGGAAGACAGTAGAAGATGGCCCAAGTCCTTGGGCCCCTGCACCCATGTGGGAGACCTGGAAGAAGCTCCTGGCTCCCAGCTTCAGATCGGTGCAGCTCCAGCTGTTGCAGCCAACTGGGGAGTGAACCAGCAGATGGAAGACCTCCCTCTCTCTCTCTCTCTCTCTCTCTCTCTCTCTCTCTCTCTCTCTGCCACTCCTCTCTCTGTGTAACTCTGACTTTCAAATAAATAAATAAATAAATAAATCTTTTTAAAAAATAAGTGGCAGGAAGAACCTAGAGGAAACAAGGCTTGGAGCTCCGTGGGAGAAAGTACACCAGCCTAACTAGAGGAGAGAAAAAATAAAAGGGATGGTACAGACACGATTCTCTCTCTTCAATCAGCTTACAAAGGCATATGAGCCAACAGAGCAGGCACCATTATGGACATACATAACAGCTGTGCCAGCTTGGGGCCGTACCCGGCAATCAGCCAAGCAGAAAAACCTGACTCTGGTGAGGAGTAAGAACAGGCGGCTTAGACCTAGTGCATTTATGGAGCTTATGAACTGGGACTGTGGAATAAAAAAACAACTGAGGGTATGTGGGAGAACTCACGGTGTGGCTGAGACGTGAGTAGTGTCAGTGGGAGACGCCACAAGCTCGGGCAGCCCTGGCTACCTGGTGAGAGACATTGCAGGGGAATCTGTGCTGACACTGAGGACTGCACAGACCCCTGGGACACAGCAGATGAATATTATACCCTTAGGGCTAGCGCTCAGGCACTGATCCCCATCGAGGAGAAGAGCTCAGCTGAGCAGAAGCACTTCCCTTCTGGTTAAAAAAAGAGAGGGAAGATTTACCAAAGATTTACCCAAGATTTATACACCAAACCTGGGTGTGTCACCTTACGCACACACTTAACCCTGAAGAACTGAACACAGCTCTCTGGCCACACCCACCACAAGCCTCTAGAGATTCACTGAAAGCAGACAGTCCACATATCTACAGAGTCATGGTACAATGAGAAAAGCCACCACAGCGAAAAAAAAAAAAAAAGGAAGAAACCAACGAGTATCTCCACAAACATCAAACAACAAATACAACAACCAAGTAAACAAGAACAAGGAAGTCATCATGACGCTCCCAAAAGAACATGGCACTTCAATATAAGATTATGAAGACGACGAGATAGAAGAAATGCAAGAAATGGAACTCAAAAAATGAATGAAAAGAATATTTAGAAGTAATAAAAAAAACGCATGAACTACTGAAATCCATGCAAAACATGAAAGAAAATCTCTCTCATGAAAATCAAATCTTAAGGAGGAATCAAAATGAAGGAGGAATTTAATAGAACATGAAATTGAGATATGAAGAGAAATCAAAATGAAATGAAGAAGTCAATAGAACAAATGACAAATACAGTTGAGCACCTTAAAAACAGAATGGGTGAGGCAGAAGAGAGAATATCGGACTTAGAAGACAGAGCACAGGAAAGAATACAGTCAAATCAAAGGCAAGAAGAGGAAATTAGAAATCTAAAAAATATTGTTGGGAATCTACAGGATACTATTAAGAAACCCAACATTTGTGTTCTAGGAGTACCTGAACGCATGGAAAGGGAGAAAGGATTAGAAGGCCTTTTTAGTGAGATATTAGCAGAAAAGTTCTAGGGTTTGGAGAAAGAGACGTCCAAGTACAGGAAAACACAGAACTCCCAAAAAACAGGACCAAAAGAGATCCTCACCACGACACATTGTAATCAAACTCACCACAGTGAAACATAAAGAAAAGATCTTAAAATGTGCAAGAGAGAAACATCAGATTACTCTCAGAGGATCTCCAATTAGACTCACAGCAGACTTCTCATCAGAAACCCTACAGGCTAGGAGGGAATGTGGAGATATAGCCCAAGTACTAAGAGAGAAAAACTGCCAGCCCAGAATATTATATCCTGTGAAGCTCTCATTTGTGAATGAAGGTGAAATAAAGACCTTTCCTATCAAACAGAAATTGAAAGAATTTGTCACCACTTGTCCAGCCCTGCAGAAGACGTTTAAAGATGTATTACACACTGAAACACAGAAGCACGGCCATCAATACAAAAGAAGGTAAAGGAAGAAAATCTCTCAGTAAAAATCACAGGAAGTTCAAAGCATATATTAGAAATATTTTTGGAAAAATGGCAGGGCAAAGTCACTACTTATCAATAGTCACATTGAACGTTAATGGCCTCAAGTCTCTAGTTAAAAGACACAGACTGGCTGAATGGATTAAGGAAGAAAACCCATCTATTTGCTGCTTACAAGAAACACATCTTTCCAACAAAGATGCATACAGACTGAAAGTGAAAGGTTGGAAATTATATTCCATGCCAACAGAAACCAAAATAGAGCAGGCGTAGCCATCTTAATATCAGCCAAAATAAACTTTAACACAAAAACTGTTAAGAGAGACAAAGAGGGGCACTATATAATCATTAAGGGATCAATTCAACAGGGGGATGTAACTATTATAAATGTATATGCACCTAATTACAGGGTACTGGGCTATTTAAAAGATACCTTAAGGAACTTAAAGGGAGACTTAGACTCCAATACAATAGTACTGGAGGATTTCAATACTCCACTTTCAGCAATGGACAGATCAACCAGACAGAAGATCAACAAGGAAACAGCAGGTTTAATAGACACTATAGACCAAATGGATTTAACATAACTTCAGAACTTTTCATCCTACACTTGAACAATACACATTTTTCTCAGCAGTACATGGAACCTTCTCTAAGATTGACCACATACTAGGCCATAAAGCAACTCTCAGCAAATTCACAAGAATCGAAATCATACCATGCATCTTCTGTGAGTGAGATCCCAGTGGAAAGAATGGGCCCTCAAAGAAGGAGGTACCTTTCTCTGAAGGGAGGAGAGAACTTCCACTTTGATTATGGTCTTGTCTAAATAAGGTCGGAGTTTGTGAACTCAAGAGGCATCCATAGCCTTGGCAGCTCATGACAAGCGCCTCAGGTGATTACTGATGGCATAAATAAGAGTGTCAATTGTTAAATCAACAATGGGAGTCACTGTGCACCTACTCCCCATGTAGGATCTCTGTCCTTAATGTGTTGTGCTATGTGAATTAATGGTAAACTAGTACTCAAACAGTACTTTATACTTTGTGTATCTGTGTGGGTGCAAACTGTTGAAATCTTAGTCTATACTAAGTTGATTTTCTGTATATAAAGAAAATTGAAAAGGAATCTTTTGGTGAATGAGATGGGAGAGGGAGTGGGAGATGGGATGGTTGTGGGTGGGAGGGAAGTTATGGGGGGAAAAGCCACTGAATTCAAAAACTATACTTTGGAAATTTATATTTATAAAATAAAAGTTTAAATATATATGTATTAGAATATAAAAATAAAAAATTATGACATCATAATCACGATGTTATAAACCACTATTATGAGATCATAAACCACCATTGTTATATCATAGGCAATTGTTATATCATGAAAGTTTTGTGATTTCATAATCAATGGAGATGTGATAAAACAAGACTGTTTTACCTTAATCCTACCACTGTTACATAAAGCAATATTATGATGTCATAAACCAACACTTGTGATGTAAAAATGTGTTGTGAGATCACAAACTTCCATTGTGATGTTCCACAATAATCAATTGCGGTGTCATTAAAACATCATGATATTCATGTTGATGCTAAAATATATTGTGATATAATACACCTACAATTCTGATGTCATATTCAGTTGTGATATAATAAAATAATTGTGATATCATTAAAAAGCAGTTATTTGTGAGGTGCCCTTTTCTTCTTGGTGTGCACAGAAAGTCTCAGTCATGCTTCTGCAGGTCTGGGGACTGCCCCGTTGGATGGATTTGCTCCAGCTGCCTTTGGTGGAGTGGGGTGGGCTGCGGGGCTGTCCATGTGAGATGTTGGAGAACTTGGTTGACCTCCTTGAGCCTTTCTTTCCCCAGTATAAAGTGCAGGTAAACACCAAACCCCACTCTGTGCACCCCTGCTCACAGCCATGTTTCCCACAATAGCCACAGAAGCAGCACCCCACGTGTCCCCCGAGGCGTGCGTGGATCCACAGAACGCGGTGATCTGTGTAACGGATCATTGCTCAGCCTTGGAGGGGAAGGAAATTCTGCCACCTGCTCCATGCGGGTGAGCCGTGAAGATGCCGTGTGACATGAAACAGGCAGTCAAGGAAAGACCAGTACCAGGATCCTACTACACGAGGCCCTGGAGCCACCTGTTCTTGGAGACAGTACAACAGTGGTTGCCTGAGGCTGGGCAGAAGATACTGTTTAATAGGAACCGTTTCAGTTTGCAAGATGCCAAAGTTACGGAGCATGCGGGTCACTACTGGACACTTCCAGCCTTGGGTAAGAGGACACGGAGGAGGTCCCAGCCACCTTGCAAGGGAAGCCTAGGAAATGCTGTTCGTCAGCTTCCAGGGATGGCCTGGGATTAGTGGGAGTGGTTAGTGCAGGCTTCAGACCAAGACCCAGCAACTGCTGGGTGCACATCAGGCCGGGAGCAGTTAGAGACAGAAGCGATTCAAGAGTTAGAACTGGGAAAGCTTAAGTGTTAAAACAGGCTAGCCAGCCACAGGGGGTTGCTGCTAATGGGGCAGAGGGCTCCACCAGCTCTACATGGCTCCGGGAGCGCCTGAGGCCTCTGGGCGTGGGCAGGGCAAGAATGGAGCCAATCAGAGCAGGGTTTGTCCTCTGGATCTGACCTTGGGAAGAGGGTGTGGCTAGGGCCCCTAGTGAGTGACAAGCAGGAAACCAGCCCCTGGGTTCTGAAGAAATTGTCCAGGAAGCCACCCCCGGGGTGCTCAGTGGGTGTGGGGGCAAACGTCACATGATTGCTGTCCCCCACGCCACTGCAGGTCAAGAAAGGCGTGAAGTCCGTCAAAGCCAGGTGGAAAATTCCTGTCCATGTGCTGTGGCATCCCTCCAGCTCTGTGTGTTCACAAGGCTGAAAGGAAGAACTTGGGCAGGGCCCAGAGCAGTGTCTCCCACAAGGGTGCAGGGGCCCGGAGCCGTGTCTCCCACAAGGGTGCAGGGCCCGGAGCCGTGTCTCCCACAAGGGTGCAGGGCCCGGAGCCGTGTCTCCCACAAGGGTGCAGGGGCCGGAGCCGTGTCTCCCACAAGGGTGCAGGGGCCGGAGCCGTGTCTCCCACAAGGGTGCAGGGCCCGGAGCCGTGTCTCCCACAAGGGTGCAGGGCCCGGAGCCGTGTCTCCCACAAGGGTGCAGGGGCCGATGCACGTGGGCCATCTGCTCGCTGCTTTCCCAGGCACATTAGCAGGGAACTGGATTGTAAGTGGAGCAATTGGGTCTCAAACTGGTGCCCGTACGGGATGCTGGCATCACAGGCAGAGGCTTAACCCGCCACGCCACAGCGCCGGCCCGCAGTTTTCATGTTCACTGTGAGGAAGACAGAGGCACGGGCAGGACTTGCGCAGAGGGGCTGCGGGATTGTCTGGGTGTTGTCACAGCACCTCTAGCCGCCGTGCGGAGAGCTGGCTGGGATGGCGGTGAGATCAGTGAGGAAGTGGTGTGTCTGCCCGATCTGCTGAGGGTAAGGGAGACAGAGGCCAGTGTGGACGCTTCACCTGAGAGCTGTGGGCGACTGCTCTAAAGAGTTTTCCAGAAGCTCTGCAGGCTGAGACGGGAAGAGGCGACGGGGTGACTTGAGTCAGCTCCTCCACTACCTTCCTGATCCGGGTCCCCGTCGTCTCTGGGCGGCAGGTGAGGACGGAGCCACGCACCCCCGAGTGCCAGCAGGTGGCGGTGAGGGCTCCTTCGTGGCGTTTTGCTTGTCCTGGCTGTGCTCTCGTGGTTCTGGCCCGGGAGTCAGAGGGGTCCCACTGGACACTGGCGTTGGATTTTGGTCTGCCCCGTCAGACCTTCTCGTGGTGGGCTGAGCTGCTCCCTGGACAAGAAAGCCGAGGTCTCTCCCTACACACTCGAAGGAAAACACGGGCAATCCAAGATCTCTGAGCTCTCAGAGGATGGCTCTGCCCTTCCACCAGGACGGCCAGGGCTGTGCTGACCACCAGAGGGGCAAGGTCTCCTGACATCTGCAGAGGTTAGAGGTTAGAGGTTAGAGGCTAGAGGGGTTTCCTGCTGCTCAGATCAAGGCTCTGCTGGGCGGGGGCTCAGAGGCTCCGTCCAGGTGGTGCACTGGGACTGAGGGGAAAACTGAGTTGTAGGGGGAATAGGAGCGGGGCTAGAGCTCGCTGCAGGGCTGGGTGTGCTGAGACGCCTCGAATGCGTGGGGCTAAGGCCGTGCACACCTCTTTGTCCCGTGTGTGTAAGCAGCTGCCTTCTGCCCTGTTCCGCTGTCTTCCCCCTCCTCCCAGCTCAGCTCTTCCAGTCGGTCCTAGCGTGTGCAGGGCCCTGAGGTTCTTTCCAGGCCAGGGTGCCAGATGTCATCCGGTCTGGAAGGAAGCACGATTCACGCGGGCAGAAGGGGAGCGCAGGCTGTCCTCAGGCAGGCCCGTCACCCTGTGGCCAGGCGTGGGAAAGCTTCTCAGAATGGAGACGCGCTCTGGTTCAAGTGCACGCGCAAACTGCTCTTTCCAGCCAACAACCAACAACCTGTTCGCACATCCAGCTTAGAGTCCTCCATGCCTCTCTTCACCTGTATTAGCGGGGATAATCGACATCTGCAGCTCTTAAATCCATGTTCTTAAAAAGTGATGCGGGGGGTGGGGGAGCAGCGCTGTGCCATAGTGGGCTAAGCCTCCACCTGAGGTGCTGGCATCCCATATGGGAGCCGGTTCTAGTCCTGGTTGTTCCTCTTCCAATCCAGTTCTCTGCTTATGACCTGGGAAAGCAGTGGATGATGGCCTAAGTGTATGGGTCCCTGTGGCCACATGGGAGACCCTGAAGAAGCTCCTGGCTTTGGATTGGCACAGCTCCAGCCATTGCAGCCATTTGGGGAGTGAACCAGCAGATAGAAGACCTCTCTCTCTGTCTCCCTCTCTCGGTCTGCAATGCTACCTTGCAAATAAACAAATAAAATCTTTTTAAAAAATGTGATCCAGGAAGCTTGCTGATGTCTTCAGATCACAAGGGGACATTTGTTCCTGCCAGGAGGGGTCTACCAAGAAATTTTGACCCAAACACAGTGCCCCAAAGTATCTGCCCCCACTGGCCTCACAGAGACCCAGGAGTTTGTCTCCACGCCTGCTCTGGACCCGCCTGGCTGTGGCTTGGGCTTTTCCTGTGTTATGGAGATTTTTTTTTTTTTTTTTTTTGACAGGCAGAGTGGACAGTGAGAGAGAGAGACAGAGAGAAAGGTCTTCCTTTGCCGTTGGTTCACCCTCCAATGGCTGCCACGGACAGCGCGCTGCGGCCGGCGCACCGCGCTCATCCGATGGCAGGAGCCAGGTGCTAGGTGCTTTTTCCTGGTCTCCCATGGGGTGCAGGGCCCAAGCACTTGGGCCATCCTCCACTGCACTCCCGGGCCACAGCAGAGGGCTGGCCTGGAAGAGGGGCAACCGGGACAGAATCCGGTGCCCCAACCGGGACTAGAACCCGGTGTGCCGGCACCGCAAGGCGGAGGATTAGCCTGTTGAGCCACGGCGCCGGCCATGGAGATGTTTTTTTCATGTGAGGATCTCAGTCCGGTGACCGGGAGTGTTAGCTCAGCTCCACTAGTTGTGACGTCACCCGCGCAGGTGCCCAGAGGACGAAGCTGCAGCGGCCCCTCCAGGTGCCGAGCCTACCTGATTCCAGCGCAGTGCAGCTCGGGAGAGACTCAGGCTGGCTTGTAGGGTGGATTTGGGGACGAGCATGTGGACTCTCCCGCCTAATGAAGCTTTGTCATGTGTTAAGTTTCCTAAATCATCGAAGCCAAGCACTACTATTAATTAGAGCTGATAAAAACCTTAACGACATCTTTAATACCTTGTTCTGGGAGCTGGAGGTTTTCACGGCCCGCCACTTGGGCACCACAGCCACGAGTCTTAATAGATTTAGCACGGCTGCAGCCGCTAATAATTCAAGCCACCACTGGCTGAGCCCGTGCGGGCCACCCTGCAGCCCTGCGAGGTTGTCTGTCTTGTGTTGTGACTCTCTGGCTGCTCGCGGCTGGCATAAAAGGAACACAAACACGCCTGAAAAATGACTGTTCAGAAAGACTTCTGAAAATGTGTGCCCGCTGCTCCTCTCTGCTAGGCAGAGACACCGCAGCACAGTTCTCCGACATAGCACTACTGAGTGTGTTCTCTATTGGCTCACTGCGGTTTTTTTCCCTTTTAGGTAATTGTCTTTTTATATTACACCATGGCTTCAGGTTTTGAAGCCAGCTCTTTTCCCTCATAAAGACTTTGGTAAACATATTCAGGATCCAAGTTATGTCTCCTGGGTGAGTCTGTGGAGAGACTTGTGTCTCCAGTTAGCAGGTGTATGGCTTCCATTCAATATGAATTCTTTTTTCTTTTAGATATTTAATTTTTTTTAATTTGAGAGGTAGAGTTACAGAGAGAGAGAGAAGGAGAAACTGAGAGGGGTCTTCCATCTGCTGGTTCACCCTCCCCTCTCCCCAGTGACTGTAATGGCCAGAGCTGGGCTGATCAGAAGCCAGGAGCTTCTTCTGGGTCTCCCACATGGGTTCAGGGGCCAAAGCACTTGGGCCATCTTCTACTGCTTTTCAGGCCATAAGCAGAGAGCTGGATTGGAAGAGGAGCAGCTGGGACTAGAACCAGTGCCCAAATGGGATGCTGGCACCGCAGGTGGAGGCTTAGCCCACTACACCACAGCACCGGTCCCGAGCATTTACTATTCTCACAGCTTCAATCTGACAGTGGCTCAGCCAAGTGGGTTTTGTCTGTTGTTTCTTGGGGCTCTAGTCAACAACTTATTTTATTTTTTTAAGGATTTATTTATTTAATTGGAAGTCAGAGTCATGCAGAGAGAGGGAGAGCCTGAGAGAGAGAAAGAGAGATAGATAGAGGTTTTCTGTCCACTGGTTCCCTCCCCAAATGGCTGCAATAGCCAGGGCTTGGCCAGACCAAAGCCAGGAGCCTGAGCTTCTTCTGGGTCTCCCGCTTTCCTGGGCGTTGTAGCAGGAAGTTGGACTGGGAGTGGAGTAGCTGGGATGCAAACCGGCACCCACAGGGAATGTCGACATCACAGGCAGTGATTTACCTGCTATGCCACAAGATGTCTAGTTGACATCTTGGTCTGCCCTGTGGTCATATGCTGGCTCAACCGTGGCTGGAGGATCCATGTATCCACACGGAAGAGGGTTCCTCTCGTGGTGGGGGAGTTAGTGGTGCTGGGAGCTTCAGTTCCTCTCCACGTCGCCTCTCTACAGGGGACAGAAAATGTGGCAGCCAGCTTCCTCCAGAGCAGACAAACCCAGAGAGAGGGCTAAGAGAGACAGACGGAGGTGGCCACCCATCCTGTGACTTCACCTTGTCACACAGCATCATGCCCAAGCAACTGTCACAAATCACCAGTAGCAGCAACTGTCAGAGCACTGGTAGTTTAATACCTGCTTAAGCTCCTATTCCCACAAGGTGATGCAAACAGCTGTGCACACGGGGACTGTACACACAGGGATTGCACACATGGGGGCTGTGTACACAGGGACTGTACACACAGGGATTGCACACATGGGGGCTGTGCACACGGGGACTGTACACACAGGGATTGCACACATGGGGGCTGTGTACACAGAGGTCTGCACACAGGGGCTGTGCACATGGGGGCTATGTACATGGGGGCTGTACACACATGGACTGTACACATAGGGACTGTACACATGGGGCTGTGTACACAGAGGCTGTGCACATGGGGGCTGTGTACATGGGGGCTGTGTATACAGGGGCATGCACACAGGGGCTGTGCACACAGAGGCTATGCACACGGGCTGTGCACACGGGGCTGTGTCACAGGAGCAGCACTCTGAGCTTAGGGAGCCTGTATCTTTTAACGACAGGCAGTGGGTTGCCTGCCTGTCCCTTGCCCTGGAGGGAGGTCTGGTCTTAGTTCTCCGAGGCAAAGGCAGTCAGCGCCTGGTGGAGACGCCGGGGCCCATGGAATCTGGTCCTGCCACGTCCATCGTCACAGTGCCCAGAGAACACTGTCCCTTAATGCTGCCTTTCCCCTCTCAGATCTGTGAGAGATCACTTGCATGTGACTTGCAAGGCCAGAACCTTCAAGAGAGGAACCCAGCAAGGGAGTCGATTGAGCCTCGTGTTTGTGGCTCTCAGGCCCTTGTTACTGCGCAGGCGCTGAAAGGTTGGGACTCAAGGCTTCCTGCCCCCAGGAGGCTCCTGCTGAGAAAGAGGAAGGCAGGTAGCTGCCGGTGCTGCGAAACGCAGTCACGGTCACAGTCACGGTGCTCTCTGGACACCTGCTAACATGGAGGTGCCTGTGGAGATCATGGCTTACAGGATTTTCAGCACTACGGATGACACTTATTTAAAAATGATGGGGTCGGCGCTGTGGCTCATTGGGTAAAGCCACCGCCTGCAGTGCTGGCATCCCATATGGGCGCCGGTTCGAGTCCTGGCTACTCCACTTCCAATCCAGCTCTCTGCTATGGCTTAGGAAAGCAGTAGAAGATGGCCCGAGTCCTTGGGCTCCCGCGCCCATGTGGGAGACCCAGAAGAAGCTCCTGGCTCCTGGCTTTGGATTAGCAAAGCTCCAGCCGTTGCTGCCATCTGGGGAGTGAACCAGAGGATGGAAGACCTCTCTCTCTGTCTCTCTCCCTGCCTCTGCCTCTCTGTAACTGTGCCTTTCAGATAAATAAATAAATCTTTAAAAAAATGAAAAAACCTCATATGTCATACCACTCTTCTTCCTTGATTTATTTTTAATTAACACGTAAGAATTGTGGACATTTATGGGGTTCCACCTGGAGTTCTGATACGTGCATGCATCGTGCAATGTTCCACTGGGGACAAACAGCTCCACTTCTCCACTACCGTTCCTCTAGCTTTCGTGAGTGACGTGGCACAGTCTCATCGTCCACAGTCGCTCCACTGGGCAGCAGAACCAGAGCGAAAACGTCTGAAGTGTGTCTCAGGACCTCCTGACCGGCCCCTTCCCCCCTTCCCCACCCTCTCCAGCCTCTGGAAACCGGCACTCCAGTCTCCTGGGATCATTTCTCATCCTACCGGGGGCCTTCGGCCAATCTGTTTCCAGGAAGTCTGGTTTCTCAGCCCCTCGCTTTCTCCCCCGTGGGGTCCCTTCTGTTAACGGCCTGGGTGTCTCCATACACTGAGCCCCTTCAGCCTCCAGGGCTCCTCTTCTGGATCACGGGGACAAAGCAGGACCAGGGAGCCCCCAGCAGCACCACTGACCCTTCTGGAGCAAGGAGACGAGGACCACAGGCTCTCTTCCTAACTGGCTGACTCCGAGTTCATTTTCCGGCGGCTGGAGGGGGCTTTGTTTGGAAGAAAATTCCCTCTGCCTTTCCCTTCCATTCAGAGTCGGTTCCAGCATCAAGAGGGAGCAGGCGGCCCAGATTAGACACTGCTGCTCTCATTTGTTAGTTAAAAATAGCTGTTCTGCATCCCTTGCGCGATCACCCAGGGCCTGTTTTCAGCAAATGTTTATGACAGGGAGAGACATTTGCTAATTCCCTGCTTATTTAAGGAGAATGGCGCTTATTTGTGGTTCTGGAGCAGCCATCCACTCGCATTTTCTTCAGCTTGGCAGGGTTGTTTTGTTACAGGAAAATGGCCGGAGAGGAGACAGGGAGGGGAGGGCCCCATTTAACACGAGTCTATAAAAGAGGCAGTTAAACTAGGCTCCACCGAAGAGACGCACGGGCAGATCTGATACAAAGGAAATCATCAAACCTTCTATTCGGATGGAGGAAAGCCCGAGGGAGCTGGCCCAGCCCCCACATCGGTGCTCCTCCTGCAGGGACCACGTGGGGCCCCAGCGCTGGTCCCCGGCCTCTGAGGGAGGGACAGGCCTGGGGGCAGCATTTGCCTTTTCGATTCTCTGATCCCCTGGATTCCTGCCGGGAGCCAGAGCTGCTGTGGCCCCTCTCCTGGGGGCTTCCCTGATTCCTGCCGGGAGCCAGAGCTGCTGTGGCCCCCTCTCCTGGGGGCTGCCCTGCTCTCCCCCTCATCCCTTGCTCCCTCTTCTCCCTCAGTGTGATGGAGGGGTGGGCGGGGAGAGGGAGGCCAGGGGCGCTGCTCCCCTTCCTGGCAGCCTCACCTGGGGTTGGCTTCTTTCCATCACTGGGGTCGGCTCCTGCAATTCTTTTTAAGGTCAGTCTCGGGAATCTTCAAGTTCAATTTGCCGGGAACAGGCCGAAGACCCTGCTCTCAAGACGGTGCTAACACTAATCTTCACGGGGGCCCTGAACATCCAAGGGCCCTTTAAAACATGGCTTTTGGAACTCAGGGTGAGCCGGGAAGGACCTGGCAAGGTTCAGGATTCTCCCGTTTCCTAGAACTCAGCGCCAAAGTCAGCAGGAGCCACTCTGCTGGGGGAGGAGCTTTTGGCAAAATGTCTTGGATCGCCGACTCCCGACTCCAGCCAGCCGCAGTCGGGTGCTGTGGAGCTGGGACGGGAATGGGGGTGGGAGAGCTAAAGCGTGCCTGGGAGGGGGGCAGCGCGATGAGCCATTGCAGACACACAGACAGGAGCTGGGCCGGCATCCTGTGTCTCCGCGGGGGGCGGCCCACTTGCCCCTAGGGGGCACTCACGGCCACTGGGCCCCAGGCTCCTGGCTGGGAGGGAGGTAAAGCGAGCGGTGCTGTGCTCAGCCCCTCGGCCATCTTCTGCTTGTGCCAGGACTTGGTTGGCGACGAGGAACGGAGGATGCGGGAGCAGAGAGGAGGGAGACCGGGATGGAGAAGCAGGAAGTCGCCGCAGGGCTGGGTGGGGGGCCTGGGCTGTGCTGTCCCTGCTTCTGCTCACACCTGGTGTCGCCCTGCCATCTTGGGATGCTTCGTGGGTTTTGAATCAGAATCCACCTTTGCACTTGGCACTGGGACCCCAAGGCATGTGGCTGGTCCTGGCTCCAAGAACAACGAGGTGGAGAGCAGAGAGGCGGGAACCAGAAGCCAACGGAAGTGGGCTCAAGAGAGGTGGAGTCCAAGACAGAAGGGGACCCGTGGGAAGAAAGAGAGGGAGAGAGGAATGACCTGATGATTCTGTCTCATAGAGAAAGGGAGAAGACCCCCGTTACGTGGTCTTGAAGGGACGCACGGTGACAGGTGCACTGGTTGTAGGTAGCGCTGGGACCCAGGAGCTGCCGGGCGGCCTTGCTGTCACCTTGCCCAGAATTGCGGTACGCAGGAGCGTGTCTGCATGGCTTCTCTCTTGCTTTCCTGCAGAAGGCAAGAAGGACGTGAGTTTCTCCAACAGCATCTCCTGTTGCCTTCGGTGAGATTCGGCTCCTGGACGATGGGGGGTGGAGAGCCCGGCCACTTCTCCGTGAGCTGTCTGTGTCGAGGACTTCCTGCGGAAGACTGCGGGCGCTCTTCCCTGTACCCTCCAAAGGGAGCTGATAGCTCTGAGATTCACACCGACGGCAAGAGGAGGTTCGCAAGCGGCCACAGAGCCCAGGTTACGGAAGCGCCTCCCACAATGGCGGCAGGAGAGAGAACGTGCAATACGTTGGTGGGGGGCTGGGGCTGCACGCCCTTAGGAGCTGTCTCGTTGCTCACGCGTGCAGCCTGAGGTCTCCCCTCTCCCTGCTCATGGAGCCCCGGGGCTTCAGTTTTTTCCATACTCATCCGGGAGCCTTTGTGCCTTGCCTGGGAGAAGCGACTCAGGGCTGGGGAGTGTTATTCAGCAAACAGAAGGAACTGGGACGAAGTGAGAGGCTTTTACCTCTCGGCAAGCAGGTGCAGTTACCCAGGATAGTCATGTGAGTGCCGGGAGGGGAGAGTTGCGGAATGCCAAGCATGGTGGACAGCCTGGTGGAGGCGGCCACGGCACTGCTGTGGGAGAAGAGCACCGTGTGTGAGATTCTTCTAGAAGCTAGAGACTCCTAAGGAGGAGGCCCATATGGAAGCAGCAGGAGCACAGGTGGCCTCCTGGATGTGTGCCTCTCGTCCCAGCCTCCAGGGAGCCCTGCAGGGTTGCCGAGGGCGTCTGTGCACCAAGGCCTCCCTTCCCCTCTTCTGTTGGCTTCTGCTTGCTTCTGGTGAGGACAAGACTACAGGAAGGCCCGCGGCCCCCAGACTACAGGAAGGCCCGAGGCCCCCAGCTGTGCCGGCTCTGTGGTCTGGGGCCACCAGGAAGGGACTGTCTGTCCTGCTAGTGACTTCCATGGTGCATTTACAGTTGCAGGAACATAATTTGTTTGATCTGTGAATACTCTCTCTTAGCCTTGGGAGCCTGTCCTGGAAATAAAATATATTTGAGAGTCGAGGGAGAGTAACACAGGACACTGCATGTGTCCCCGTCCAAACCAAACCCCAAAAGCAGCGCACTGGGGCACGTGTCCCTGCCGTGGGCTCCCCTTGTCCTGGGAGACAGCCCCGAGGAGCAGCTCCTCCCCTGCAGAGCTGCGGGAGGCCGTGTGCTGTGCTCCCCTCCCCCGGGCCCGCTCCCCACAGATGCACGAGTGGCCTTGTCCCTGGTGGCAGCAGCTTTGCCCACACCTCTGTGGCCTTCCCAGTCGCACAGTGCGTGCTGAGCAGCCTGGGCTCGCCGGCGGCACAGACCCAGGCTTGGGGAGGCGGAAGGGGGCAGCCTCTGGGGTTTGGCTTCATTGCCATTCTTGCTCCTCTGCAATAGTGTCTCACTGACTCATTCATTCATTCAATGAATCGTTATTCCAAAGCCAGGGCCGGGCAACTTTAAGTAGCTACCCAGGTGGCCTGCAGGAATTCTCCGAGGTTCAGAGACGCGTGCTGGCTGCTGTTCGCCACCGTCCCACCACGGCTTCCCACAGAACATCCTCCCGAGACACATTCTGCTGCTGCTTTAGAGCGGTAGGGAGTGGAAGCAGCACTTTCCGCTCCTTGTCCGTCAAGGTTTCAGAAGGAAAAGACCCCAGGGACGCCTGTTCCTTCTGCGCCCCCACCCCAGCCTGAGACCAACCTCCTCCAGTTCCTTCCAGATGGCGTAGTCTTGTCCTTGTGCTCGGGCCCCAAGCCTTTCGCCTGAAGTTCCCCTGAGCAGCGAGCAAATGATTTTGCTAATCTTGGAAATGGAAAATTGCCAGGCCACCCTCCACTGGCTTAAAATGTGCGATGTGCTGCTGAGAACGGGCCATGAAGACCTTATCCTTTCTCAAAGATCCATCTTGAACGACAGATATTTTACTGTCCGTGGTTTCTTTTCTTGAGCAGGGTCTATGCACAGCCCGACAGCCCACACATCAGCCTCAGTCCACGGAGGGAGATGCCAGTCCTGCCAGTTATGTGATGGGTTTTATCAGCTTGTCAACGTGCCAGCTGGCCCAAATTGCTGCTGATGGTAGCACAAAGTGCCTGCAGGCGAGCGCCAGCTGTTCGAAGGACCACAGCCTTGGCTGAGGGAGTGCCAGGCTCACTCTGGCTCTGGTGTTCTGTCTCCTTTGATTTGTGTTCTGTTTGCATCAAGAAACTGATTAGGGGCCAGTGTGGCGGCACAGCAGGTTAAGCCACTGCCCGCCATACCGGCATCCCATGTGAGTGCCGGTTTGAGCTCTGGTTGTTCCTCCCCCAATCCAGCTCCCTACGAATGTGCATGGGAAAGCGGTGGAAGATGACCACGTCATGCCCACATGGGAGACCCAGATGGAGTTCCAGGCTCCTGGTTTCAGCTTGGCCCAGCCTGCAGCCAGCAGATGGGTGTTCTCTCTCTCTCTCTCTCTCCCTCTCTCTCTCTCTCTCCCCCTCCCTCTCTCTCCCATTTTCTGTCGAGAGTGCCACTTGTCACACAGCTCGACAAGCACGGGGAAGAATCACACAAAATCGTGAGTCTTTTCAATATAATTTATTATTCAATAATCAAGACCACTCAATATATATGTGTGTGTATATATATATATATATATTTAACGCACACATCTAAAGGTCAATATACTCAATATGTCATTAATCCACAGGTCATAACACACATGTAGGAGGAAGGTAATTTCCAGAAATATCCAGCAGTGGTAATAAGTATGACACATACACGCATAAAAGCCTAACCAGTCTAAACACTCATGGCTAAGGATGGAACGTGCATGCTGCGTTCTCAAGGTTCGGATCACGGTCATGAAGAAATCAAAGTCCAGAGTCCAGAGTCCAAAGCCTCCGTTACCACTCGGAGAGACGGATCTCAGAACAGTCGCTTACAGGCAGGGGTCGTGGGGTGGCCGGCACTCTGGGCAGTAGGCTCAGAGTTCCCCGTGGACAGCAAGGTGAAGGGCTGGAGTGGTCACCTGAAGAGAGGTCCAGTCGGGTGCGATGTCAGATCCGGCAGTGCTGGTCAGGTCCAGGCGAGGTGGCTCCAGCAGGGTGGCAGGCAGAGCTCAGGCAGTGGAGACGCGGGCAGAGCGTCACTGGCACCGAGCCGTGGCCCCCGGGGATGCAGAGCGGTGGTGAGGTTTGCCTTTTCAACCCCGCTCTGGGGTAGGTGGGCGGTGGAGGTGCCCTGGTGTGTCACCAATCACAAGCTCATCTTTTGGGGTGTCACAACCAGATGTGGGTGCCTGGGTGTGACCAGTGGTGTGTTAGGGGTCTCCTGGGTGTGGCCAGTCGTGTGTTAGGGGTCTCCTGGGTGTGGCCAGTCGTGGTGCAGTAGCAGCTGGTTGGCTTCCTCTAATGTAATGTCCACCAGCCCTTATCAGGCCTCACCACATGTGTCTGTTCTCACAGGTGGTCTGGGCAGTTCCTGGTGCTTAGTGGCCTTAGCTTAAGTAACTGCATTTTGGTTTTGCTTTTTTTCTTTCTTTTTGGGTTAGTGGTGCTCTGTAACTCTTTTGGGACTCTTGTGGGATTCCCCACACTTTCCCTGTCAAAGCTCCCAACTGATCAAAGCTCCAAAGGCCTCAGGGGTGCAGTCACAGCTCGGTGAGCAAATCCCTTCATGAGCAGCGAGAACCCAGGACAGCACGGGGAGTTGCAGTGGGAGCCCCAGGCGCAGAGCTGCTGGGGCTCTGGGTGAGAGGTGTGTCTTCCCGGCTTTGAACTTTGTCCTTCCACCTGTGGTCAGTTCCACATTGATCATCAAGATGGACATTCTCAGTTAAAAAAGAAATATGAAAATATGGAAATTCTCGATCGGTGGAGGCAAGTTCTTGTTGGGCTGAGCTCTGGCTATGGGACCAAATGGCTTGTGTCTGCTGTGTATGTAATGCCCACTGGAAGGAAGGGAGACCCACTGTCACCTTCAGGACGATGGAGGTGGACGACGGTGACAGCTGACTCGCAGAGCCTGGACCCGCCTGCTGGGGGAATCTCCTCCAACACATACAAATTCATCAAGGGCTCCTCATGTGTTAGCCATGACGTGTTCCGTGCACATGAGACAGTGCTACCTGGACCCTGTGGTTTACGAAGGAGGCACTTGTGGAAGGTTGAGTAGCTTGGCTGAGGCTGTGGGCCTGGAGGCGGCACACCCAGCATCCCATGCAGCATCCGCGTCTTGCCCGTGATGCCCATGGCTCAGGACTGCTGACGATGGCTCCCAAGGCACGCTGGTGACATTTGTTCAAGGTCAGCCTGAGCCCACGTAGAACTCACATGGGACACGAGCAAGCTCACTGCTTGCTTAATTGATCTTAAAGTCTTCAAGGTCTGAGGCCAAACAGACTCTCTTGCCCCATTTGAAAGGAAGAGGAGAGAAATTTAAACAGATGGTCTTTGTCTCAGGTGGGTCATGAGAATCCACCGTGCACCTCCATCTTTTTCCTACCACAGAAAGCCAATATAATAAAAATGACCCTAAGCCAAAGATCAGTGTAAACAAAGAGCCAGAACACTGGAACAGAAAGATGAGCCCTCTGGTCCGAGCGGAGCCACACAGGCGTGCTGCTCAATCTCTGTACTCAGATTCCTGCATAAAATGGGGACCATCATAGTTTCCATCCTATCATGTTGCTATGGGGATTATTAAATGAGTGAATATGTGTAACACTCACAGGAGAGAGCCACCCTATGGTTAGTGCTATGTGATATTTGCCACACAAATAAATGTGGATGCATAATCCTCTCAGTGGACCAGAGATTTGAGTTTCCACTTTCAAGTGATAGAATTTGCTTTTGTTAGAAACTGATCGGTCATCAGACAATAATTTTTAAGAAATTTAGTTTATTCATTTGAAAGGGGTGGGTGGGACAGTCAGAGAGAAATCGTCCATATGTGGTTCACTTCAGATGCCTACAACAGCCAGGCCTGGAACTGGAACTGGGTCTGAGCCTCCCAGATGGGTGGCAGAGACTCACATACCTGTGCTAGCACCTGCCGCCTCCCAGGGTACACATTAGCAGGACGCTGCCTCAGGAGCAGAGCTGGGAGTTGCACCCAGGGACTCTAGTATAGGATGTGGACATCCCAAATGACGTAGCCACAGTGTTAATACCCAGCCCTGCTCCTGCAGTATTAACCACCAAGTTACCCAGGGAGGAAGAGGCGGGGCCAGGTGGCAGACAGCTGAGTAAGATGCTCCCATGATCCCCACACTGAGACACCAGTCTGAGAGCCATTCTCCCGTCAAGAGCCGAGGAAGCTAAAGGAGAGACCACAGTGGCTGGTTGTACTGAAGTTATAAGAGAAGACACAAGGCAGGAAGGAGAGGAGAGCATTGCCTTGTCAGCCCTCCTGCAGCTTCAGGGAGCACACGGTGGGGGTGTGTGGAGAGGGAGCACGTCCGGATGTGAGACTGGAAACCCAGCACCAGGGTTGCTGGTGGAATCCGGAGTCAGCAAGGCCCAGGGTCTCTGCTCCCAGGCCTGCCCTGTGGACTGAGCTCTTGGCCAGGGTACCACTTCCAACTCTTCCCCCGCGCTCCACAACCCCCAATAAACAGAGGAGTGAGGCTCAGCTGCTGGGAAATAGGATGGGAAAATAAACGTAGGGCTTTGCCTTGGGGCTCAAGATGGCAGCAGGTGGAGACCTGTGCCCCAGTGGGACAGACGCATTTCAGCTTCTATCCCTGCCAGCCTTGTGTGGGCCAGGCACGTGCCTCCGAGACTGTCCAGTGTCTGGTGTCTGTGGGAGCCAGGTGTGACCTGGCTTTGTGTCGACCTGCGTGGCCAAGGGGCTGCCTCCACCACCCCTTTCCCAGCCTCCAGCAGACAGCAGAGCTGGGGACAGGATGCAAAAGTGAGCGCAGGAGTTTGCTTTGAAGCTCAGAGCTGAGTCTGACGCGGTGTGACCTGGAATGCGATGAAGTCCAAAGGGCCCAGGCTCCAGGCCACCGTTTACAGAACCAGCCTCCAGGGCTGCCCTGGCCTCAGGCAGAATGAACGCACGAGGGCCTCAGCCTGCATCATCCTACCCTGGTGGGCTTGGTGTGCACCTGCCCCTGTGCAGGCCCTGCGGCTGTGAGACCCCGGTGCACCACGGCTGACTGCCAGCCTGGGAAGCCGAGAGCTGTGCTTTCCCACTTCTGAACGGACAGCAAGGAGCAGGCTTCAGCCACCGGGGAGCAGAGCAGCAAGGCCGCTGCTCGGGATGGCCGCATCCCCTGTTGCAGGGCTGTGTTGAGTCCCAGTCCCTGTGCTTCTGATCCAGCTTCCTGCTAATGCATGCTGGGAGACAGGGGACGATGGGTCAAATGCCTGAGCCTCTGCCACCCTTTGGGGGATCCAGATGGAGTTACAGGTTCCTGGTTTTGACCCCCTTCAGTCCTGGCTCTTGTGGGCTTTTGGTGGATGAATCAGTGGGTGGAAGATTCTCTCTCTCTCTACCTTTCAAGTAGAGTCAAATAAATAAAATAAAAAATGCAGACTTGCAGAATGGATTAGGAAACAAGACCCAGCAATAGGCTGCCTACAATAAAAACACTTCACCACTAAAGACACGTTCAGACTGAACTCAAGGAGGGAAAAAGATGTTCCCGCAGCTCCCAAAGTCCAGTGGCCCTGAGTTTGCCCTCAGGTTCTTGTTCCGGGAACCGTGGTCTGAGGCTGTCTCCAGGCACAGAACCAATCCTGGATTTGCCAGATCTGGCCTGGATGCCTCCAAACACTGCAGTCCCCACTGGACATGCTCCCTTCTCCTTTCACCATCCAGCCTGGCCCAGGTTTAGGGGCTCAGGTAAGCACCTCCAGCCACTGCCCTGCAGTGAACTCCCACACCCCCGGCTCACTTTGCAGTTCCCCCCGCCCCCTGCCAATCTAGGCCAATCACCTGATTCCTGCAGAACTGAATGTCGTTGAGATCCCCTCTGACCTGGCCTTGACCCAGGGTCTTCTACTAACTGCAACACGTGGTCATTTCAGTGTTCCCTGGGTGTCTTCCAAGTGCAGGCCCTGGGGGTGTTTACCGAGGACTTTAGATCAGCGAATAGGAGAGCCTGTCATTATCCCGTGGCTGCCACATCAAACAGACAGCCACTTGCTGACTCACAGCAGTAGAAATTGGTTCTCTCACAGGCAGGAGGCCAAAGGTTGGCGAGATTGGTTCCTCCAGAATGTTCTCATGGAGACACATCTCTTTCCCAGCCACCCCTGGGAGCAATCGCTGGATGCCTTGGCTCCTGGCCACATTGCTCCAATTTCTGCCTCTGTCTTTGCATCCTGTCTCTGTGTCTCCCTCTCCTTCCTCTGATCACTGGATTCAGGGTCACTCTAAATCCAGGATACTCTCATCCTGAGTTCCTTAATTATCTCTGCAGACACCCTACTTCTGACTAAGCTCACAGATGCTGGGACTTGGGACTATGATTTTGGAAGGAACTATTCAAGTCACTACAGGCAGGATCTTATATTTCCATTCTCACGCAGCTTCCTGAGCTAGAAGTCAGGAATGTTAGGGGTGGGTGTTCGACGCAGCAGTTGAGAGAGCACTTGGGAAGCTCAGCCCCCCTATCAGAGTGCCTGGGTTTGAGGGTTTGAGTCCTGGCTCCACTTCCGATTCCAGGTTCCCGCTTATGTGGACCTTAGGAGGGAGCAGGCCAAGTGCTTGGGACCCTGTCACCCATGTGAGGGACCCCGACGAGTACCAGGCTCCTGACTTTGGCCTGGCCCAGCCCCAGTTGTTGTGGGCATGGAGGAGTGACCAGGCCAATGGAGACCCCTTGCTTCTGTTTACCTCTCTCTGCTGCTCCCTTTTAAATAAATAAAATGAAGAAAGCAGCCCAGGGGTCAGACGTAGCTGTGCTGCCCTCTGTGTCATGCACCCTCCTCCCTCTTTCACTGTTCTCGTCACCCATTCTTCAGGGCACAAGTCAAACACCAGGGCTCCAGCAGGCGGATCCATTCTCTGCCTGATGCGGTGGACGGTGCGCAGGTCCTGGGTTCCCCGTCAGGGAGTTGGCTTCCTGTCTGAGTTGTGAGCTTCCAGTGGAATGCCAGTGCTACTGTGCCCTTTAGATCCTGTGCACATGACAGGGCTTGAATGAAATGGAGACCTCTGTCTCGGAAAGACCATGAGCTTTTTATTTTTTGGCCTAGAATGTAGTTGGCATGAGTTAAACACAGGTGCACGGGTGCTGCTCACCGGCTGTCTTTAAACCCCTGAAGTAGTCTGAGAAAGATTATGTGCTGTGCTTCCTGTTCAAAGTTGATTCTTTGGCTCCCAAATCAACTTTGTAGATCAAACACATCTCGAATGGAAGGCAGCTTAGATGTTTCTTCCTTATTCTGTTAAATGATGTAGATGAAGAAAATCCCCAAGGAGACCATGAACAGAAATATCTTCTGGTTCCTGCTTCTGCCTGCCTAGTTCCTGTTTGTTTACGGAAGCCATCTGCAGGTGCGACAGCCCACATGTTATCACGATGTGCAAACACAAACAGCGGTCGCGCCATAATCTCTTCTCCTGGGCAACTCCCCTGCAGCCTTGCCAGCTACATCTGCGGCTGCAATTTTACCGAAGCATTGATTGCTTCATTTCTGGTTCACTGAGTCCTTTGGTTAGGATGGTTGTGGGCGTTGGTGGACAATCTCCCCATGTTCATCCCTCCAGAGACGCACCCACACGTCTCCCTCCCCCTCATCTGTCCACAAGTCACTGGCGCATTACTGAATCTGTCACTTGTTTATCATAGACGCCTGGGGCTCCCCTTCACAGAACGGAATGGAGAGAAAATATTTATAGTGTCTTACCTTTGTTTAAAAAATATACGTGCATTTTCTCCTAGTGGTAACTAAAGGCACATAGCACAGCATCTAAAACTACAGGGTGGAGAAGGATCTGAAAATTGGGGCTGGTGCTGTGCTGTAGCAGGTAAAAGCGGCCGTCTGCAGTGCCAGCATCCCATATGGGTGCCGGTTCGAGTCTCAGCTGCTCCACTTCCGATCCAGCTCTCTGCTGTGGCCTGGGAAAGCAGTAGAAGATGGCCCGAGTGCTTGGGCCTGCAACTGTGTGGGAGACCTGGAGGAGCTCCTGGCTCCTGGCTTCAGATCGGCGCAGCTCTGGCCATTTCGGCCAATTGAGGAGTGAACCAGCAAATGGAAGACCTCCCTCTCTCTCTCTGCCTCTCTTCTCTCTGTGTAGCTCTGACTTTCAAAGAAAGAAAGAGAGGAAGAAAGAAGGAAAGAAGAAAGAAGGTTCTGAAAAACGGGATGCATCCTCTGTACCTGCTCCACCACTGCTGCCCGCCCCTCACAGAGACCAAATCTAGGCACTGCCTGACCTTGTACTTGAACTTCCAGAACTATGAGCTAAATAAACACGCTCTCTTCATGGGGGAGTGGCCCTGGCTGCTTTGTTAGAGCATGGGAAGGCATTAATACAGGACTCTTTAGTTGTTGGTGGTGATGACAAAGGTGTGAAGCATATTTCTTTGCATGCAAATATTTTCTTCTTCCAGTAGGCTTGGAAAACATTTGTGTAAGGTGAGATTCAGCAGTAGCTAAAATTTGCAATTTACAGATTTTTTTTTGACAGACAGAGTGGACAGTGAGAGGGAGAGACAGAGAGAAAGGTCTTCCCTTTGCCATTGGTTCACCCTCCAATGGCCGCTGCGGCTGGCGCGCTGCACTGATCCGATGGCAGGAGCCAGGTGCTTCTCCTGGTCTCCCATGGGGTGCAGGGCCCAAGCACTTGGGCCATCCTCCACTGCACTCCCGGGCCACAGCAGAGAGCTGGCCTGGAAGAGGGGCAACTGGGACAAGAGGGGCAACCTGTGCCCTGACAGGGACTAGAACCCGGGGTGCTGGCGCCGCAAGGCCGAGGATTAGCCTATTGAGCCACGGCGCCGGCCCTTAGCTTAATTGAATTTTGATTCCCTGCTCCACTCTGACTGCTGCTTTTACTTATTATCTTTTTTTTAAGATCTCCTTATTTATTTGAACGTCAGAGTGAGAAAGAGAGGGAGAGACGCACAGAGATAGAGACATCTTCCATCTGCTGGTTCACTACCCAGATGGCTGCAACAGCCAGGGCTGGGCCAGACTGAAGCCAAGAGCGGGGAGCTTCTTCCAGGTTTCTCATGTGGGTGGCAGGGGCCCAAACACTTGTCCATCTTCCACTGTTTTCCCAGGCCATTAGCAGGGAGCTAGATTGGAAGTGGAGCAGCCAGGGCTTGAACTGGCACCTAGATGGGATGCTGGCATTTCAAGTGACAGCTTTACCTGCTACGCTGCAACACTGGGCTCTGACTGCTACTTCTGATAGCAATTTTGGCAAATAAATGAAGTGAGCTAACGAAAGACTACCCGACAGAGAACGTGACTTGAAAAGTCAGGTTAGTCCTCAAATAGTTGAGCTGAAAGAGTTTTTATTTCTTCATATTATGATTCTTAATATTCTAATATTTGGCTTGCCTAACAATTTTATCAAATATAGCCAATCGATGGCCAATGCCAAGTATTTATGGATTCAGCCTCATCAAACGAGTCAGCTGCTTGTTTGGAAATGCGTCTTTTTCAAGAACACATACTGCAAAAAAGCCCTCCCTCTTCATAAAACCAAGTACCATTTCCATATCAAGTATTGCTCCGTCTCTGCTTTTGAAGGGCTGTAAGCTGATCTAGACTTTCTCTGGCCACTTGATAAGGAACCTTCCATTCTCAGTATGTTACATGGAGGCTGTCCACCAACACCATTGAAGGCTGTGACCTCCGACCTGCCCACACTCTCTGTGGCTTCACTTGCCCACTCCGATGAGCCTGCAGCTGTGCTGTGAGCAGCCCCCGGGAGGGGCCCAGACGGCAGCCCCTCTGGTCAGCAGCCCCAAGGAAATGAACCCTGCCAGCAGCTACAGTAGGAAGCCAGAAAAGGCCCCCCCTTGGGGAGTGTCGGGATGGGGGCACTCCCAGCTGACACCTTGCTTTTGTCCCTTAGAGACCCTGAGCCATAGAGCTCAGCTAAGCTACACCTAGAATCCAGAGTGGGACCTGGGCTGATCACACACAGAAACTGCGAGACGATAAATGTTGTGGCCTCAAGTTGTTGGTGTGCTAGACAACGAATACACTTCCGGTGCCCAATATCCATTCATGCCTGCTTCTGCTGGAGGGCCCCTCAATTGTGCAGCTCTAGGCACGAGCTGGCTGTCCCCCGCTGCAGGGGTCTCATGGCTATGTCTTAGGTGGGCCCCAAGGCAGCGTAGGGCATCTCACGGTGAGAGACGGAGTGTGTGCGTGTCCTGTCTCCCTTCTTGTGAAGACAGCAGAATTTGATCCTGGGGGCTCCAGCCTGGTCACCACCCAAAGTCCTCGTCTCTAAACACTGCCGGCAGCTTAAGTTTCCCAGCCCCTCAATGCCTCACAAAGAGGAAGTGAAATTGAGCAAAACGCACATAAATGTAGTCCAAACCAGAGCGTGCTGCTACTGGGTTTTGGTCTTCAAGGCTGAGTTTTAAGATGTGAGGGTCCTGCCAGAGAGTCCTTCCCGGAAGTGTAGCTGGGTGGCGATGGGATCAGGGGGCCATAACTCCCCCGAGTGCTTTGCCCAGTGGGAGATGTCACTGGCCTTTTTAGCACATACTGATCTAAGACGGTTATGAGTGTCTTGGAGAGATCCCGATGGTTTGTGCTAGGAAGGTGGCCAGAGGGTGGCCCTTTTTAACTGTCCATGGGTTTGTCTCCAACCCCCGCTGGTACAGGCTCTGTGTCCACAGCCCCACAGTCCCTGCTGGCCTCAGTGTCCTCCCTGGTCTGTGATATATGATCCTGGCCCACAGGCACCACTGATTTATTAGGGCCTGACAGCAGCGCTAATGAGGTTCTCTGAGGGAGGAATTTTAATTTTGGATGGAGCAGCTCAGGGAATTGGAGGCCCCGGGTTGTGTCAGGGCCTGATCTCCATGCAAGGCATAGCTCCCAGCCGCCGGGAGCCACCTGGAGCAACTCCAAGAAGCTCTTCTGCAAGACGCAATTTCTTGGGTTTGGGGACGAGGCCCAGCTAGAATCACCTGTCATGGACACGCACAGCCACGAATGAAGTGCACGATCCACGCTCCGTGCGGGACCCTGCTCCTGACAGAGCGACCCCACGGTGGAGTTCTCCTTCTACAGTGTCCTCGCGTCCACATGTCCAGAGGGCAGCTTCTGCTGCTCCGGGCCTTGGGATCCGCCCACTTGTCTGTCCCCAGCTTTTCTCCAGGGTCTTCAGAAATGGCATACGCCCTTCAAGCACTCCCTCCGAGCCTGCAGCCTGTCTCTGGGAGGCTGCCACCCTCTAACTAGCGGGCTGATTCCTCCCACCCTGTCCAGCTGACCTGACTGAAGGACACTCACTCTGCTCAGCGTGGCCCTGTCAGCCTGCCCACTGGGGAGAAGCATTGAACGCCTTGCGTGTCATCTTGTCATTCTGCGACAACACAGGCTCTCACGGGGGTCTTACGTTGTTTAGAACAATTGCAAGCCACGTGGTGGCCGCGCTGCTGGGGCGATGGAGCAGGGAGAACACCGTGGCTCCAGCAGGCTGGAAGTGTCCTTTCTCACTGCCCACCCCGTCTCTGCTGGCACTGGGCAGCAGCTAATCCCACACGGCCACTGGCCATCCCTTCTGCCCAGCTCCGCTGACCTTGGCTGGACAGCCCGGGGCCTGCCCCAGGTCAAAGCGCTGCCCTTTGTCTGGCCGTGAGGCTGGTGCCGCCTCTGTGCACGAGCTGAGCTGACCCTGTTGCGATGACTGACTGACTGGCAGCCCATCCCAGGGCTCATTTCCTCCCTGCTTCAGCCACGCAGCTTTTGTCTGGTGACTGTGCGTGTGTTTTTGATTTCTGTAACCATTTCAAGCCTGTCCTAAACCAGACTCAAGGTGTGTGTGCATGTGTGTGCGCGTGTGTGTGTGCGTGTGTATGTGTGTGCGCGCGTGTGTGCGTGTGTGTGCATGTGTGTGCGTGTGTGCATGTGTGCATGTGTGTGTATGTGCGTGTGTGTGTGTGCATGTGTGTGTGTGTGTGTTTCACATCTGAAGCTTTGCCAGTTGCCCACTCATAGCCAGGAGTGCATGTGTCTGTCTTTGCCCAGGGTCATGACCGTCCCTGTTGAGACATTGTCCTTGTGGTCGACATCACCCGTTTCCTGTCCACCCTTCTCCAGCCTCCAGTAACCACTGTTTTGTTCTCTGCTCAGAGTTTAACAGTTTCAGATCTCACTGATGTAGGGGAGACCATGCAGTTTGTCGCATAATGTCACACAATGCTTTTTAATTTTTAATTAATTAATTAATTAATTTATTGACAGGCAGAGTGGACAGTGAGAGAGAGAGACAGAGAGAAAGGTCTTCCTTTTGCCTTTGGTTCACCCTCCAATGGCCGCCACAGCCAGCACACCTCGCTGATCCGATGGCAGGAGCCAGGTGCTTCTCCTGGTCTCCCATGGGGTGCAGGGCCCAAGCACTTGGGCCATCCTCCACTGCACTCCCGGGCCACAGCAGAGAGCTGGCCTGGAAGAGGGGCAACCGGGACAGAATCCGGTGTCCCGACTGGGACTAGAACCCGGTGTGCTGGTGCCGCTAGGCGGAGGATTAGCCTGTTGAGCCACGGTGCTGGCCCCACATAATGCTTTTTAGACTTTGTGTTGGCACAAAGTATAGGCCTTCCTTTCTTTTAGAGACTAGAGAGAGTTCCAGTTTATATCTATCAGCCACATTTTCTTTATCCATAATTTTATAATCAACACCTAGTTGACTTCCATATTAAATAATGGTGAAACAACATGGGAGTGCAGATTTTTTTGGACAAAATGACATCAATTTCTTTGGATATATGCTCAGAAGTAAGATTATTAGATCACATGATAATCTTACTTTTCAATTTTTTTAGGACTCTCCATACTGTTTTCCACAACCATTGACTAAATTATATCCAATCTGTAGTGCGCATTTTTTCCACAAACCTATTGAAATACTCTAATCTTTCTCCCTCCCTCCCTCCCTCCCTCTCACCCTCCCTCTCACCCTCCCTCCCTCCCTCTCACCCTCCCTCCTTCCCTCCCTCCCTCCCTCCCTCCCTCTCACCCTCCCTCCCTCCTATTCATTCATTCAGACTTGGTGGTTCTAATCACAGCTCTGGCACTGTCTCACAGTTCTCTAACATCAGGGCGCTTCGCTGGGCTCTCGGGTCTTTCCAGCTGAATTGAGGGTCAGCGCAGTGGGGCGCTCACCTGAGGCTGCAGGGAAGAATCCTGTACAAGCTCCTTCAGACTTGGCCAAAGGCAGCTCCTTGCGGTCAGAACGCTAACGTCCCGTGTCTTTACTGGGCGCTGGCCAGGGCTGCTCTCGGCCCCTGGCATTCCCCTGAGGAACCAGAGGCCTCTTCCTAGTTCTTGCAGGTGACCCCTGCTCTCAAATACAGTGTGCGTGATATTTTACTCTTACAGAATGTGACGTTCAGTAGGTCAGCCAAGCAGGAGCACGTGCCGCTGACAAAGCTGTTTATTGCTCGGTTCCCCAGCGGGGCGGCCACACCACACCACGCCGCTCACAGGGAGACAGGTGCATGTGGAGGCGGGGGGGGGGCGAGACCTGGGCAGGAACACGTACTGTGGCTTCTTTGGGAAGCTTGTTTGAGTGATTCCAGAAGGCTCTGAGGCATAGAGGCTGCCCCTGCCATCTGATGCCTGGCTCCCACATGATCAGCGCAGGTGCACAGTGGCCCAGGAGTGAAAGCCCAACAGTGGAGGTGGTGGGGCTATGGCCCCTGAACTGGCTGGTTTGTGTTGGGGCTGTTGACCATCTTTAGGAGCTGGTTAGTCCTGGGAGCAGCAGTTCCTCCAGGCCATCAAGGGCCAGATGTCAGAGCAAGAGAATCCGGAGAATAGAAGGTGTAGTTAACGCAGTCCCCTCTGTCTTCAAAACCAGCAAAACCCTCCCCGTGCCTCCGTTCTTTCTGACGGCTCCTGCCCCCTGCCCCTGCCCCGTGACAGCCAGAGACAACGCCAGAGGGCTCATGAGATTAGACACGCTCGGGTAATCTCCATCCAGGCCAATCAGACTCACCGACTGACAGCCATATCCTCTGCAGATCTCCCTTACCAGGACCCAGTCATGGGCAAGCTCAAGGCCCTCTCAGTCCTGGGGATCAGGTGAGACATCTTGGAATCCTCCCACGTATACAAACTAGGAGAGTGGCGTTTGTTCATTGAAGAATATATGAAAAATACAGAAAGCTGTACAGAAGGAAATGAGAATTACCTATAATTTTATCATCATTGATGTTTCCTTTGAAGCTTTTATCATCTAAATCACTTTCACAGCTAAAATAGTAACATGTACGTCATCATACATTATGAAATTTCATATTCTATAAAACTTGAATCTCATGAAAGTTTCCTGTTGTCACTGTAATTCTTGGCAATAGTGATTGTCAGCTTCACGGTGGACGTTTCATAACTAGTTCCTGAATATTAGATACTGAAGTGGGTTCCAAGCTTTGTTAATGTTTGTGACCCTATCCTTGGGAGCGATTCCTAGCAGTAGGGCTGCTAGATCAGAACTGCAAACATTGAAAGTCTCTTGATTTACTCTCCAGAAGCGGAATCTCACCTCTCCTCCCTGTCTGCCTCTCTTCCTCCTTCTCCCCATTGTTCAGTGTTTACATTTCCAACAATATAGTATGAAGCTAAGACAAATCCTAACCTCCTCTCCTTCCTATGCACAAAGAAAGAACAAGCCCTCATTCTTGTCTTCTTCATCACCTGCATGGAGACACAGGTTTGTGAAATCCCAGGGGACCGTCAGGATGATGATTGTGGAAACTCCTGCTGGCTTTTCCTTGGTTCCCAGGACCCTGCACGCCCACCCCCGCACCTCCAGGAAGGTTCGCTGTGGGATCTCACACAAACCAACTCTGAGCAATGACCCGCCCTGGTGTCTGTTCACCTGTCCTCTCTCCATGGCTCCTTCCTGCACCCGCCATGTGTGATTTTCCACTAGGAGAACTAAGACTCTCATCCGGGTTGGCTGGTGGGTGCGAGTTGCCATGTCGGCCCTAGGCCAGCAGCACCTACCGTAGCGGAAGAGCTGTCCTGGAGGGCAGAACCCCCCGCCCCCACGCCAGCAACTGCAGAGTTTCCCTTTTGGCAGACTGGGAAACACTAGTGGACGGCTTCCTTAGCGCAGCGGCTGCTCATTGGCTCACAGACGCCGGGGTCGACGGGTACTAGAGGGGGTTTTTAAACAACTTAACAGATATTTCCAAGGACAAACACACACGTGCTCGGATAAACGTGCGTGAGTCCCCGTATGTGATGTGTCATTGCTGTCAGTCACAGCCATTCTCGGTGCTCAGACTGGCACCGTTTCCTGAATGGATTGGGAATTGGTATTTATCTTTGATGAATACAAATGAGAACCATTTTGTCATTACTTCACACGATGTTGTTAATCATCTATCAGCTGGAGGATCTACAGGGAGACACTGAGATGTGGAGGTTCCTCTGTGTGCGGAGTCAGCCCGAGAGCCCCACCACAGCCTTCTTAGAATGCACGCTGGCTCCACGGCCCTCCGTCCTTCCCGACTTTCCTTCTCCAGGCCGCCATGTGCAGTGAGAGACGGAACCTTGGCTAAATCCCAGAGAACTGCTGGAAACAACTAGCGCTTCACTAATTAAGGTGCTTCCCAAGGGAATTTTCACTCTTCCAACGGCCCATTCCAGAAGCTTCCTTGGTTATTAGTTCTGAGTTTACTGAGGAGGTCGGGATGGCGGAGATTTTTTAATCTCTAGCAGAAGTTGAGCCTCGTTAGTACTGAAGAGTCAGCAATGGCCTCTTTGAGGTTGAAACCATCGTTTGTGCTAAAACTGATCGTCGCTGTAACAGGAAAGAGCTTGGCTGCAGGTTTTCCTAACTTCACATCTTTTCCCATGGCTTGTCTGGCATCACATCTCACACCCCACCGTGAACACTGAGCTACCAAAGCCTCTGTGGGACAGGTGTCACGTGCTGGTCTGAGGGCCCGAGTGTGGAGGGCACCGCAGGTTTACCCCTTGTGGGTCTGATCTAAACTTGCTCATTTCTTCTCTGTGTTACACACTTCGCATATGACTCTACATTATGCTACAGCAAATTATTTTACTTGGAAGTCTTAGGGGAATTGGTAATGCATATAGCCCTTTCTTTCCTGCCTGAATTAGTTGAAAAAGAAAATAGGTGTCAAGCCCTTGGGACCAAACTTCATTACTGGTGACCTTTGCAGTTTTTTTTCTTTTAATGCATCTATAATGTAATTAGGTCTGTGAGCCAGTGTGCGCCCACACTTCTACCACTGCCAACTTCTGTGAGTCCTCTCGCCTGGGCCTGATGGAGTCCTCCTGAGCTGGGAGCCCCCACAAAGAGCAGCCGGTGCAGGCAGAAGGGGCTCCCAGGCTTGTGCAGGCTCTGCTTCCGAATCACCAGCCAGCGATGCTGCTTGAATCGGCCTGGGGAGGACAGCAGAAGGATGGGACACTGGGCGGGGAGGGGGGCTCTGGAGCGCCTCCCAGTGGAAACACAGGACAAAGGCAGCCCAGGCTGGGGGATGTCCCGTGAGCAGGGGGGCTGCTATGGAAGGCGGGTTACAGATGCCTATCCGGACTCTCCCTCCCACCCGTGGTCTTCTCCTGCGTTTCCTTCAGGACTGGCCACAGTTATTTTGGTTTGGTGGAAAGCAGAGAGGCAGGGCCACGCGTTCACAGGCAAAGAATTGCAAAACAGTAATGAAAGAGCGTTAAAGAAGGGGTGGAGCTTCTGTCAGGCTGGGACCCAGGGAGTGCGCTGGCCACGGGCTCAGCAGCCAGCCCTGATCCCACCCCGTGTTCCCTGCACTCCGGCCTCGGCCCACAAACTCCCACGCAGTGCCCTCCCCTTTGCGTTGTGCACATCACACCCCCTCCTTCCTTTTTTGTTCCTGTCTGGTCTCCATTGTGCGATCAACCCCCCTATGTTTGCATAAAAATGAACATACCATTCCATTCCATTTTCATGAGCTTTTGAAGCCTTTCTGTGTGTGTGTGTGTGTGTGTGTGTGTGTGTTGAGAGAGAGAGAGAACATAAAAACAATTTACCTCCTAATACTTTTAGGAGGTAAAACCTTAGTGGATTTGAAGGACCCTAAGATCACGGAAAGTTCTAGAACTTATATGCAGCCACGTCATCAGTGTCCGCCCAGGTGATAATCCACGCCAAGCCCAGCTTTATCTGAGACACACAGCACGCCTGGCTCTGGGCCTGCTTCCCCCGCCTGTAGGGCCCCAAGACGGGCGAGGGGTGTGATTGTGCCTGTTTTTGTTGTCAGAGAAGTGGAGCTGACGATGGCACCAACTCAGGAGAAGTGGCTGGAGGTGCAGTGAGTGACTGTGGGTACCCGGGTCTCCAGTGTCAGCTGCGGAAGTCGAGGTAGTCCTTTCTGTCCACATGCTCAGAGACAGGGCTTTCCATGGAGCCACTTATTTAAATATATTTGTGGGGGTCGGCACTGGGGTGCAGTGGGTTAAGCTGCTGTCTGTGATGCCAACATCCCATATTGGAACTCTGGTTTGAGTCCTGGCGGCTCCACTTCTGATCCAGCTCCCTGCTAATGCATCTGGGAAGGCAGCAGAGGACGACCCATGTGGGAGACACAGGTGGAGTTCCTGGCTCCTGGCTTCAGCCTGCCCAGCCCAGGCTATTGTGGCCATTTGGAGAGTGAATCAGTGGACAGAAAATCTCTCTGTCTGCCTCTCCCTGATATTTCTCTCTGTGTCTCTCCCTCTCTTTTGAATAGATCAATACATCTTTTCATCTTTTTAAACATACTTTTAAAAAAAGATTTATTATATTTTTTTGAAAGCCAGAGTTACACAGAGAGTGAAGGAGAGGCAGAGATAGAGAGAGGTCTTCCATCCGCTGGTTCACTCCCCAGATAGCCGCAATGGCCAGAGCTGCACCGATCGGAAGCCAGGAGCCAGGAGCTTTCTCCAGGTCTCCCACATGGGTGCAGGGGCCCAAGGATTTGGGCCATCTTCTACTACTTTCCCAGGCCATAGCAGAGAGCTGGATTGGAAGTGGAGCAGCCGGGACTCGAACCAGCACCCATATGGGATGCCGGCACTTCAAGCCAGGGCCTCAACCCGCTGTGCCACAGTGCTGGGCCCTTAAATATCCTTTAAAATACATCTCTGTTTTCTAAGTTTCTGGCTAGAGGTAAAGATTTTATGATATACCTTGAAGGCAGCAATGTGTGACTCTTTTTGGTAAGATTTTATTTATTTATTTGAGAGGTAGAGTTACAGACAGAGAGGGAGGGAGGGAGGGAGAGAGAGAGAGAGAGGGAGAGGGAGAGAGAAAGAGAGAGGGAGAGAGAGAGAGAGAGAAAGTCTTCCATCCACTGGTTTACTTCCCAGATGTCCACAATGGCCGAAACTGAGCAGATCTGAAGCCAGGAACCAGGAGCTTCTTCCCAGTCCCCCACGCAGGTGTAGAGCCCCAAGACCTTGGGCCATCCTCTACTGTTTTCCCAGACCATAGCAGAGAGCTGGATCTGAAGTAGAGCAGCTGGGACTCAATGCCCCAGGTTGGGGCTTAGCCCACTGCACCACAACAATGGCCCCAATGTGTGACTTCCTGTAACTAAACAGGTATATTATTGAATGACACATTGTGGAGAATTGTTATAAATGCATGTCAGGCAGCAAAGGCCTGGATCCATATTAGGTTAAAAAACAGTTAGAAAATCAGTCATTCGGTGTTGACGCGGTTAGTTTTGGAACTGAGACTCCATGCGGGTGCGTTAGTTCTGAGCAAGCACACCTACAGGTGACTCTCGCATGTGGAAGGTTCTGGAACTATTCTGAGATTCGAGAATGAAATACCAATTGACCTGGGAATACAATTTGGAGCATTTTAACAGGCTCAAGTTTTGTTGCATTGTTTTCTTAATTTTATTTTTCAAAAAAAAAAAAAATCCCACCATATGCAGCTGGCGTTGTAGCCATCTGTTTGGGATAGTTTGTCTGCAGAGAACTAATTAAGGGGAGAAATATTTGTCATCGTCAGGAATTCTGACAGCTCTCATGACTCTCTAGGGGACGAAACCTTGTTAGAAAATTGTTTTTTTGCTTTGTTTTGGTTTGGCTTTATTGCTGTCTTGATGTCTAATTTATTTTCTTTTAGGTGTCCAAGCAGGATATTTGCTTATTCTCAAAGTGGATACACAACTTACCCAGAGGGAAGCGACTCCTTTTTTTTTTATTTGAAAGTCAGAGTTACACAGAGAAGGAGAGGCAGAGAGAGAGAGAGAGAGAGAGAGAGAGAGAGGTCTTCCATCCTCTGGTTCACTCCCTAATTGGCCACAACATCTGGAGCTGAACCGATCTGAAGCCAGGAGCCAGGAGCTTCTTCCGGGTCTTCCATGCAGGTGCAGGGGCCCAAGGACTTGGGCCATCTTCCACTGTTTTCCCAGGCCCTAGCAGAGAGCTGGATTGGAAGTGGAGCAGCCTGGACTTGAACTGGTGCCCATATGGGATGCTGGCACTGCAGATGGCAGCTTCACCCGCTATGCCACAGCACTGGCCCCACGACTCGTGTAGAAGTTTTAATTCTTCGGTTCTTACAAGCATTTTCATTTTGCCTATTGGGCCCATCCTGTGGCTGTGTCCTGTTTTAAAAACCCTGGTGAAAGGTAGGCAGAAGAAACTCACTCTGGTATTCTGCAGCCGGCAGTGTGGGCAGAGTGCATGGCAGCCTCTTCTGTATCTTATGAACGTGTGGAAGACAGGAGCAGGAAGGCGCCTGTGGGAGCTGGAAGGAGAGGGGGCAGTAGGGGCCCTGGTTTGATCAGGACACAGCTTGGGCAGCAGCCTAACAAGATGAGCCACAGCGCCTGCCCCTCACTTCCGATCCAGCTCCCTGCTAATGTGCCTGGGCAAGCAGCAGCAGATGACCCAAGTGCTTGGGCCTCTGCACCCATGTGGGAGACCTGGAAGAAACTCCTGGCTCCTGGCTTTGGATCAGCTCAGCTCTGGCTGTTGGGGCCATCTGGGGAGTGAACCAGCAAATGGAAGACCTCTCTCTCTCTCTCTCTCTCTCTCTCTCTCTCTGCCTCTGCTTCTCTGTAACTCTGCCTTTCAAATAAATAAATAAATAAATCTTAAGGAAAAAAAAGAATGCCTCAGGAGATGGAAAAGCCAAGTAACTGGATTTGATCACCGGCCGTTGAATACATGGATTGAATGATCACTCTGCATCCCATAACCATGTTCAATAAAAACAGTAATAAAAACAAGGAAAAAGGAAAATATCCTTTTACAAACACAAAATGCTTTATTTAGAGGCACTGCACATTTTTGTCAGGTTTCTTTCTAAGCAGCTTATGGATTTAATTATGAATATAAATTACATCTTCCTAAATTAGTGAGACAACAGCCCTCTTAACTGTGGTCATGTGTGCACACACCTGTGATGCTCATGGCTTGTGTGTCCCACAGACGTCTACTTCATGCAAAGGGTGGAGCTGGATCTGGATGGAGGTGTGTTCCTAAAGCCAAGGTTTGCTCCCCGAGTCTGTCTCCTGCTCCCTGTCTCCGCATCCACCCTGGCTCCTTCCCCAGAGTGGCATCGCACCCTCGGACTTCCGGTCTCCCACACTGTGAGCTGAGCAAGCCCCTCTTTCCTTTCTGAGACAGGGGTCTCGGGTTTGGTGGCAGCGCTGAGAGGGTTGTGTTTGAGGTCAAGTTCGCCCTCGCGGCCCCTGGTGAGTGTCTGATTCCACACCGCCGGTTCCACTCACTGTGCTGCTCAGCTTCTCCGTGATCTGTTTCCAGCGCTGATGCCGTCACTCTGAACTTCATGGCCCTGTGCCCTTGCACTCCCCTGCCGTTCTCAGTGGAGCTCCCCTGGAGCAGCAGAGGCTGCCCTCGTCCCCAAGACTGCTGCCGGGTCAGGATGAGCATGAGAGACATTCCCAGTTTTCCGCAGAGCAAGGAACATGGTGGCTTCCTTGTTAGTTTTTATAAACATCAGCTCAACATTCCCACCTACAGGGACTTTCTTCCCCCATTTCAGGGCCCCACCACCTCCCCAGCGATTCACAAATGGGGGCAGGAGAGCTGGTGACCCTGGAACCCCGGCTCTGGTTGGTCCTCCACAGTGCCCTTCTAAGAGACCGCACAAGGAACTCCGGCCTGACTCCTGCCTGCTTCCTGGTGACAAGGCCAAGGCTGGAAGGCTGATTGTTTGCTTTTCACCCAAATGGGGTTAAATTACAGCCAGCTAGTTCCTCCTGGAGCTCTGCTATGGCTCCAAGCAAAACCATGGGAGGCCATCTGCTTCCATTGCGCGGGTAAACAAACCTACCAACAGGGCACCTGCCAGCCTACAGAATTTGAAAGGAACACCCAATCCTTTAAAATCTAAATTATTTAAAAATAATCTGTCCTTATTTGGCTTGGTGGAATATATCTATAAACAAAATCAATGCTCCGGTGACTACTTGGACATAACATAACTGATATTGCACTTTGACAAGCTCATCTGATACTGCTGAGACCGGAGCCGATTGTATGTCTTATGAGAAGTCTTTTCCCAGATACTGGTTGATGCTTAGAAGCTTATTAATATTTATTAACACTATTTGCTTAAGGCGGTCTTGGCAATTTTACTCAAATAAATTTTGTAAAAGCAAAATAAGGAGGAACATTTTTCTGCTCTCAGAGAGCTTATTTTCAGAGCCTTAGCCCTCAACGTAAGCAATGTCTTATAACTTAACCGGGAAGAGACTTATCAAGCCCGTGTATGAATCTATGGATGGCAATATTCATGAGTATCATTGCTGTGGTATTAAACCAGAAAAACACAGGAATCTTCATGTGACCTTTAGACTGAGAAACCATAAAGACACATGACACGTGAAATTATTCCAATTTTGGCTTTTATTGTAGTCTCCCCTTATCTCCATGGTTTTACTTACCTGTGATCAAAAAGAAGAATGACTGCAATAAAAGAGAGAGAAAACATTCACAGAATTTTTATTACAGTACACTGCTACAATTTTGTCATATTATCATTATTATTGTTGTTGATCTCATGCTCACCCTATGCCTAATTTATAAGCTAGACTTTATCACAGGTATGTATATATAGAAAAGATAGTATGTTGGGGCTCGGTACCAACCGTGGTTTCAGACGTCTGCTGTGGGTCTTCCCAGGTGTCTCTCCTGGAGGGGAGGTGGCCTCTGTGTTACTTTGTCATCTCTTGAGTGTCACTTGAGGGGCTGGACTGGAACAGGGCTCTATCAAACATATTCTTGAGCTCCAGGATTTGGAAAAGTTGCTGATGGCACAGAGACAAAGAAGGGGAGCAAGGAGAAAGGCGGGTCTTGGGATTAGCAAGTCTGGGATGGGGGTGGTTTGGGACCAAGGCTGACTCCTCGTCTGTGGCTGTCCCTGAGCTAGTGTCTGATCTCAGGGTCCCCAGGCTTAACCCCCAGCCAGTGAACAGATGCCGCCGGTTGGGCTCCTGCAGCTTCTCCTTTGGCTTCTTCTTGGTCCCGAGCTGTCATTGTCTGTCCCCTGGCTCAGGAGATGGACTCAGTGAGTCTACGCCTTGGGCACCAGTACAGCAGAGACCACAGCCTGAGGCAGTCATTTGCTTCAGAGTACAGTACAAATGCCCCTTGACTAACGATGGTTTACATCCCAACAAACCTGTTGCAGAGTGCAAATACCATCAGTGGACAACACCCTGAATACACCCAACCCACCGAATGTCCTGGCTAAGAAACACCACACTGTAGATCAGTGGTTGCTCCTCCTGTGACCATGGGGCTGACTGGGAATTGTGTCCACCACCCTGCCCAGCACGGCCAGAGAGGGCCAATCTCTAGTGCATATCACTAGCCTGGGAAAAGATCCAGCTTCGAAATTTGAAGCTTGCTATCTACTGAATGCGTACCACTTTGGCAGCATTCTAAGGTTGAAAAAGCATCAATCCAATCATTGTAAGTTGGCATCGTCTGTTACTTCAAATGAAAAGGAAAAGTCAATGAGATTTTTTGCATTGGAGCAATGAATCAGTTTTGGTATTTGGTTTGGTGCTAGTTAGTCAAAATCAAAAGAATGCTGGGTCTTGGACTCAGGAAACCAGCCATGATCACCATCACGTCATCAGAGCTCAGGGCTCTGAAGGCTGTGGCCCAGCTTTGTCAGTCCCCTGTTCACACTTCATAGAACACAGCTTGGAAGTGCTGGGACAATAGCTCCATCTGCTGACACCGCCCCTCGGCTGACCCTGAGACAGCCTCTTGCCTGCCTGTCTTCCCCAGCGATGGGCTGTTGGTGGTGCCACTCTGTCACATGACAAGTCACACCCTTGAGAAGCAAAGCCCAACGTGCCCCCTGTAGGTGACCATGGGAAGTGCATGGGCTCAGCTGTGCTGTCATCGGTTCACATTGTTGGTGGGAAGAGGGGGATGGCGGTGGACTGGCTGCTGGGTCTGCAGACACTGCTTTTGTGGCCCAGAAAAATCTGAGAATGTCCCTTCCTGCTTTGAAGGTAGAGGAGTGATCAGGTCTAGGAGAGACATCTCTGAAGCCAAGGCAGACCTGGCCCCAGCAGGAGGGACTGGCAGAGGGGAGGCAGCTGAGAGGTGGGGGCTGGATGGGGTCATTCCCTGGGGTCTTCCCAAGCCAATCACATGCCAAGGCTGGGAGTTAGGGGTGGGTGGGACAGAGCTTCATTAGCTGCACAGGAAGCGGAAACTGGCAGGAATTCTCAGCACAGGAGGGACAGTCCGCCAGGGGTTGTGCCTTTCTGACTGTCCCTGTGGCTGGGGAGTCACGTCCCGCTGGCTGGGCCTGACCTCCTCTGAAGGGATCACCAAGGCTGAGCTCCTTCACTTCGCATCATTGGTGGCACTGTGGGGATTTATGGAAGGGCATTTAGAGAGAGACAAGGGGACTCCAGGAAGTCCGTGGAAAGTAAAGTGAAAAGATAGGTTTATTTTCAGGCAGCAATGAAATCCATGCACAACTTACATCATACACATATTCCGTGAACTTTTTGAAATACTCACATCCACAGTGAATTTTTTCAAAACATCTAAGTTGGAAACATTTTTTTTTTTTTGATAAGCAGAGTTAGACAGTAAGAGAGAGAGAGAGAGAGAGAGAGAAAGGTCTTCCTTTTTCTGTTGGTTCACCCCCCAAGTGGCTGCCATTGCCAGCACGTTGCAGCCAGCGCACTGCGCCGATCTGAAGCCAGGAGCCAGGTGCTTCTCCTGGTCTCCCATGGGGTGCAGGGCCCAAGCACTTTGGCCATCCTCCACTGTACTCCTGGGCCATAGCAGAGAGCTGGCCTGGAAGAGGAGCAACCGGGACAGAATCCGGAAACATTGATGCCTTCCTTGACTCCATGAGAGACCTTCAGATTTTCTAAGCTATGAGACACATTATAACAGAATATTGAACCAGGCGGTGGTAAGGTGTTGTCTTTGTTAGTAGGGACTTTGAAAACTGGGTGGGGGGATTCTTTTTCAGTTGCTACAAAAGAACAAGACTGTTTTCCTGTGGAAGCTTAGCTGGAGTGTGCTGGCCTGACCTTCAGAACCTGTGAGCTGTTGCACAGGGTGCATGTGTGTGTCTGTGTGTATATGTGCATGTGTGTCTATATACATATCTGCACACGTCTGTATGCATGTATATGCATGTGTGTATATATGTGTATTTGTGTATCTATGTGTGTGCATTTGTGTAGTGTGTGTATATGCATGTGTCTGTGTCAATATGTATGTATGCACACGTGTATGAGCACACACACATGTGTGCATGTGCACATGTATGTTTGTGTGTCAGTTTGTCTGTATGTGTATGCATGTGTGTGCAAGTATATGTGCGTGTGTGCATATGTATGTGCACATATGTATGTGTGTGCACACGTATGTATCTATATGTATGTATGCATGTATGCTCATGTGCGTATGTATGTGTGTGTGTGTGTGCTGGGGGTGAGGATGTTTTAGGGGAGCTAATGTTGACAACAAATATTTCTGGGTAGTGTGAGAAAGTGAACACTTGCCCAGAGTCTTTAAGGAAGAGTGAGGGTGAAACTTGACCAGCAAGCGTATTTATTTTCCTCCTGAAGACTCATCTGTTGTCAAAAGTTCAACAAAGGGATCTTTCATGATACAAAGCTAGAATTTCTGAGATTGATGACGTACTTGGTTTAGGATCTTAGAACACAGACGCCGGCGCCGTGGCTCAACAGGCTAATCCTCCGCCTTGCAGCGCTGGCACACCGGGTTCTAGTCCCGGTCGGGGCGCCGGATTCTGTCCCGGTTGCCCCCCTTCCAGGCCAGCCCTCTGCTGTGGCCCAGGAGTGCAGTGGAGGATGGCCTAAGTGCTTGGGCCCTGCACCCCATGGGAGACCAAGATAAGCACCTAGCACCTGGCTCCTGCCATCGGATGAGCGCGGTGCGCCGGCCCCAGCGCTCTGTCCACGGCAGCCATTGGAGGGTGAACCAACGGCAAAGGAAGACCTTTCTCTCTGTCTCTCTCTCTCACTGTCCACTCTGCCTGTCAAAAAAAAAAAAAAAAAGAACACAGACGCACTGATTCAATGGGGACTCAATAGTTTTTGGATTTGGAAACCATACAATGATCCACTGGGATCATCTCCCCTGCTCCCCAGTTATCTCTTTCTATCCAAGTGAGTGTGGCTGAGATGACATCACAGAGCTTTGGGAATCAGGTCCCCGGGGAGTGCCAGGGCACAAGTTTCTACCAGATGCACAGTGGCTGGCTTCACTTCCACATATTGGCTGTGTCCAGGCCTTACCTCTTGACCAGGGGGTGTCTCAGGGGTGCGTCCTGGAAAGCCTGGTGGAGACATGGCCACACCCCCAGTGGCCTGGTGAGGATGACCCGGCAGGTCGCTGCCATGGTCTGACAGCAGGGTGACAGCACTGACTCCTGAGCAATGTGGGTGCCCTGGTCTACAGAGCTCAGTGGTGCATCCGTCTCCCCTGGCACAAGCCAGGGCACATAAACATTGAGAGGGGCACGGCGATGACCCTCGATGACCACGGTGGGCTGCTTGGAGTCCTGTTGAACCATCCCCCTGTGTGATCAGGGAGCAGCATCCCCACGAACACAGCCAGAGTGACTGGCGTTTCTTCCACCTCTCGGGTTCTGGCGGGAGGAACACAGTGATGCGCTCTCAGCAACTCTGCTCAGCTCTGCCCCAGAGGATGCTGGCAGCTGCTGCACTCACACACTGGGAAATCCAGAGGGCAGATTGGAGGCGGCGGCCGCAGAGGGAGGAACCCACCATGCTGCTCCAGGGACTTTCAATGCTGCTAAGGTTTGAGCCGCTCCATACTGTCCCTCCTCACTCTCCGGGTGACAGCTGGGCCTTCCATTGAGAGGGGGGTTAGATAAGCCCTTGCTTAGTGTGTCCAGTCTCATCCCCTGGTCTCAGCACGTTTCCAGTTGTACAATCTCACCTTGTTAGACTAACTGGCCCAAAAAGGTGGGGGTGGGGAGGCGTAACGAAAGAAACATTCCTCCGTTTTGTTCCAGCACAGCATAGTTGCAACAGCTGTGACTGTGAGGCCCCAGGGGCTGAGTGCTCCACGGGCGCCCTCTCCATCCACCCATGTTGGCGCCCCTGCTTCAGGATGGGAAAGCTGGATGTTTGTGGGGGCTTGGGGCCAGCAGGCTGCAGGACAGGTGGGCCCAGTTCTCCCTAGCGTGAATTATTTGCCATTTTCCTTTTCTGAGGGACGCTGGGGAACGGATAGGAGATGTGTGGGGGATCGGGACGCTGGGGAGCGGATAGGAGATGTGTGGGGGATCAGGACGCTGGGGAGCGGATAGGAGATGTGTGGGGGATCGGGACGCTGGGGAACGGATAGGAGATGTGTGGGGGATCGGGACGCTGGGGAGCGGATAGGAGATGTGTGGGGATCGGGACGCTGGGGAATGGATAGGAGATGTGTGGGGGATCGGGACGCTGGGGAGCGGATAGGAGATGTGTGGGGGATCAGGACGCTGGGGAGCGGATAGGAGATGTGTGGGGATCGGGACGCTGGGGAACGGATAGGAGATGTGTGGGGGATCGGGACGCTGGGGAGCGGATAGGAGATGTGTGGGGGATCAGGACGCTGGGGAGCGGATAGGAGATGTGTGGGGGATCGGGACGCTGGGGAGCGGATAGGAGATGTGTGGGGGATCGGGACGCTGGGGAATGGATAGGAGATGTGTGGGGGATCAGGACGCTGGGGAGCGGATAGGAGATGTGTGGGGGATCAGGACGCTGGGGAGCGGATAGGAGATGTGTGGGGATCGGGACGCTGGGGAATGGATAGGAGATGTGTGGGGGATCGGGACGCTGGGGAATGGATAGGAGATGTGTGGGGGATCGGGACGCTGGGGAGCGGATAGGAGATGTGTGGGGGATCAGGACGCTGGGGAGCGGATAGGAGATGTGTGGGGGATCAGGACGCTGGGGAGCGGATAGGAGATGTGTGGGGATCGGGACGCTGGGGAATGGATAGGAGATGTGTGGGGGATCAGGACGCTGGGGAGCGGATAGGAGATGTGTGGGGGATCAGGACGCTGGGGAGCGGATAGGAGATGTGTGGGGATCGGGACGCTGGGGAATGGATAGGAGATGTGTGGGGGATCTTCTTTTCTGAGTTTGCCGTTCTACTTCCTGTTTGGGGGTCTTTATTTATTCCAGACTATTTCCAGATTGTTCTGTCTCGCCAAGCCCCTTTCAAGGCTCCCTTTACTAAGATGTGTTCTTATAGAGGGATCTCGCCTGTAACAGATGCCCCTTTAGAACGGGATTGCCTCTCCCAGGAAGCGAAAGTTCTCCCTCTGCCCCCAGCTAATCATTTCTGCTTCCGGGCCGCCTTCCCTTCTTGTAGGCATTTACATTATTTTCACGCCGTGTCACAAACACTTATCTCAGCGTCTGCCTCTCCCTCTGCTCCGGGGGTGACTTGATCCGTGGCTGTCTCCCGTGGGCAATGCTGATGTGTGCTTCGGGCTTCCAGCGAGTACTGAGTTGAGCTGTGTTTCCGGCTCGCACGGCACAGAGCCTGCTCCAAGGGGAGGGGTGGACTGCACATCCTGCCCTGCAGAGAAGTAGTCTCGGAGGATCCCCCTGCCCCCATCAGAATCCAGACTTCACATGGTGGAGTCTTACTGTATGACCCTCTGATTCTGCAAAGTATCAACACTGAAACAATTTTGAATACTTGTGCATTCTAAGGCAGAGGTGTGTGGGCTCTGATCCCAGTCCTGGTGCCACTATGATGGAAGGAGAGCCCCTTCCTCCTAAGGCATCTTTGCAGGGAGCTGAGGGTCCACTCGTCAGGACAGATAGGGAATGTTCTCTTTTTAACCTGGAAAATTAACCTATGATTTCCCCTGGGGAGGCTTCAACACCATCAGCCGAGAAGCAGGTACCCTGGTAGGGCCTGGGGAAGTTTGCAGCATAACACCTGCCCCCCACCCCCCCATCCCCACGTCTTCAGCAGGACAGGACCTGACTTGGGGAGCTGTGTGCTCATGGCCACACCAGGACCTGGTGAGCCCTGGCTCCTCGTACCACTGCCTGTTTTTCTCCAAGAGCCAAGGAATGGCCTCTGACATCGATGCTGGGTGCTCCTGACCTCACACCTGATCTCTGCTGGACACACAGACTCAGCGTGGGTAGAAGGCAACACCTTGCCGCTTCTCTGATGGAAACTTCTGGATGGTTCCATGGAGGAGCAGTTTCTGATTTCCAGGACTCAGTGGGCCCTGTGGTTGTTTCTATCAGCACTTCTTCAGCCCTCCAAACCTCTAACAAAGCAGGAGGCAGCTGAGGCCCCCGGACGGCCCCTCCCTCTTTGTGACACTCACTCTCGCACCACGCTGTAGTCACTCTCAGAATGTGGGCGCGAGAAGTTGGGCTCTGGAAGGCCCGTGAGCCCACGGTTGGTCAGGTCAGCGTCTCTCCTTGGTCTTTGGTGGAAACTTGCCCTGGGTGGCCATTCACGGTCTTTTCCAACACGTGTTGAATGTTGTTAGGTTGTCAGCTTTTTTCTTTCTTTCTCTTCTGTTAAGAGACAAACAGGAGGGAGTAATTTAGGGGCCCGTGAAAAGTGATTTCCAATCAAAGGGGTCAAGAACAGAAAAGTATTTGAAATGCAGTTTTATGGAAAGGTTACACAAAAGAAATGCATGATTTGTGGAACCATGACTGGCATTGATTGACAGCTGGCTTTCAGCTGAGAATCCCGGAAGGGGAGTGGTGTGTGGCAAACATGCTCGCTCTCGGGCTAATTTACCTGCAATAAGTATTTTACTTGAATCATTACAACAAGGAGATGCATCGGCCTTACTGGGGCCCAAGACCAGGAACATCCCTGGTTTCCAGGCTGGTGGTCCGGAGGTCCCTCTCCCGGCTCGGCCCCGTCCCCTTCCCCCTGCTGCCTCTGTCCCCTGCTCACCTCTCAGGGAGGCCGTGTGTGGACCCTTCTCCTGCCTCTCTCTGCCCGGGCTCCGTGTTCCTGAATCAGTGGTGTCTTCAGTTAGTCTTGACCAGCACTTCTCCACTGGTGTTGGGTCAGTGAACGTTTGAAAACCTCCTGACACCTACATATGTCTTCTCCCCGGGAGGAAAGCGCAAGCAATCAATCTGGCCACGAACCCTGCTTGAGACAAAGCCCCCATGCTTTGGGGTCACTCGCGCGACTCTGTGACGTCAGGACTGCTTGGAAAGCCGGCAGGAGCCTGCGTTCGGGACTCAGCGGCTCACCCACACCTGGGCCCGGGGCTTGGGTCTGGGCACCTGGCCGGACTCGCTCCTACTCAGGGAGATTTTCTTGGGGGCTTGCATCTCTCCTCCTTCTCGTTCTTACTTGGAACTCGTCATCTCCTCCGCTTGTTCTTGTCAAATTCAGAGGAGCAGCAGTTGGGGTATCAGTCCCTTCCTTACCAAAAGGACCTGGATTTGTGAAAGGCAAACTGCTCACAAGTTCTAGATAAGCAGCCCTGCCTTCTGCAGTATGAGGTGATTCAGACCGAGAGGTGCATGGAAGTCCCGCCTGTGCGTACGCTAACCTCGGGCGAATGGTTCTTCCTACGAATATCTGGATACCTAAGGACAACGACCTCTCTTTGATAACGCTGAAGATGTCCTTGCGTCCCCCAAAGTGACATGTGGGGATTCATTCTGTTAGGTTACTGCTGTCAGGTACGGTGGGCCTGACAGTTACTACACTATCGCTGGCAACACAGCTCAGTGGGTTCCAGCAAGACAGTGTCAGCTGGTGTTCTGCACGTTGCTGCAACTCTGGGTTCACGTTCTTTGTGAAGGAGTACAAAGGAGAACGGGGCAAGTGTAAGAGGCGCGGTGACAGCTGGGGACATTCACAGCAGGGAGCACGCTCTGAAGGGGACATGCAGTGACCTCGCCCCGAAGGGCAGATCTCTCGATGCACCGACTCCAGGGAGGGACATGGCAGAGACAGGGCTGACCTCGCCCCGAAGGGTGGATCTCGATGCACAGACTCTGGGGAGAGACGCGGCCAGAGACAGGGCTGTAGGGCACCTCGGATGAAGGCGGAGGGGAACTCGCAGAGGAGCTGAGGGGTTCGCCTCGGTTTCAGGTGAAGGCCTGTCTCTCAGACCCTGGGAGGGAACCTAGGAGGACAAGATGGCCAGCCGGGTGACCAGATGTCTGCCTCGCCAAGACAGCTTTGTTTGTCCCCGTTGTCCTCAAACATCTATTAATCATCACTCATGCCACTCTTCTCTCAAAAATATCTCGGTTCCACAGTCAGTGAACAGTGAGGGTGGGCTGGTGTTTCTTGGTTACTAGTATAATGTAGCAATTTCCTTCCGTTATAAAAGAGCCATTTTCCTAATAACCCTTGATTAACTATGACATGCAATTTTCTTGCCATCTCATGTTAATGGAGAAGAGTAGGAAATTTTATGTGATATTTTTTGAAATTTCTAAAGAATGTCCCAGATCCAAAAATCTCTCCTGCAGAAAAGCATAAAATCCAACAATAATAATGATAATGATGATGATAATAATAATAATAATAATGATAGCCAGTATGTATGGATGATCAGATTTCTATCAGGCACTATGGTATTGCACTGGTTTTCTTAAAATTTTTTTAACCTTGGCAACAATTCATGAAGTGGGGGTTGTTATTATCCCTATCTGTTAGATGGAGAAACTGAGGCTCAGGAGAGGGTAGTGGAGCTGCTGAGTGACAGAGACAGAATTTGAACCCAGGCAGTCTGACTTTGAACTTTTAGCACCGTAAGAAGAATCTCTCTGTTCTTGGTTATGTGACTTGGCATGCATCAGTCCTGATGATATGACAATGAGGAAGCCTTTCAACCTAGGAAGTACTTTTATGTATTTTCTACTTTGTAAACAGCACCACTGTGCCATAGGGGGAGACTACTTTCCCAAGAGAGATCCAGACAAGAGAAATGTCTCATCAAGATTCTTGCAGTTCAGCTGCTGTTGAACTTGGACCCAAGTTCAAATCATCACATTCCAAATTTCTCTTCTTTTCACACACAGTCCTACCTCAGTCATTGCATTATTTGAGTAAAAACATTTAATGGATACTTAATGAGGTGTGACCAGAACTCCTGCAAAATTGGATCAAGATGAGAAGGGGACAAGTCTGAGAAGGGAGGGAGATGGGACAAAGAAAGGCTCAGTACAGGTGGTTGGAGACCTCACCCCACTGCACACATTTCCCAAGGCCGAGCAGGACTGGCCATGGGGGGAGGGGCAACTCAGTATTAGGTTTCCAGTTCACATAAGCCAGTGAGTGACTGGAGGGCAAATGCTAAGATTCACTACTAGGGAGAGAAACCATGTGGTTCTTGCCTCTATAATTCTATGATTTTAGAAGTGCAGCAAAGCAAAGCATACAGTGCTGTTCTTTACATCCATGCCTTCCTAAAATGTTGGGGATGTTGAGTTTTGGAGACACTCACATGCATAGGTGTGTTTTCTATTTAGAAGTGACACAATGTGAAAACCATCATCATCATGCTTCTCAAGGATACCTTTGCCCTCTCCACGGCTCACTTGCTTTTTGAACATCGGATGAATCCAATTTAGGGTCGGATAAGCAATTTTTTCTCTCTAGGTGGCAGCTTCATGATCACCTCCCAGTTGAATGCAGTTGTGTTTAAATCATTCCCTCTCCTGGAACTGTATGGATGCAAAACTTGAGAGCTGAAAAAAGATTTTTGAAAGAGGATGTTTTAGTTTGACAGGAGAGATGAGCTCTGGAGGTGAAGGACACTGCCACTCACCCAGCGCTGCATTTTGAAGGCGGGTGGCCAGGATTTCCACACTTTCTTTTTTTTATTTATTTATTCTTATTTTTTTTTCTTTTTGACAGGCAGAGTGGACAGTGAGAGAGAGAGACAGAGAGAAAGGTCTTCCTTTGCCGTTGGTCCACCTCCAATGGCCACCGTGGCCGGCGCACCGCGCTGATCCGATGGCAGGAGCCAGGTGCTTCTCCTGGTCTCCCATGGGGTGCAGGGCCCAAGGACCTGGGCCATCCTCCACTGCACTCCCTGGCCACAGCAGAGAGCTGGCCTGGAAGAGGGGCAACCAGGACAGAATCCGGCGCCCTGACCGGGACTAGAACCCGGTGTGCCGGTGCCACAAGGCGGAGGATTAGCCTGTTGAGCCACGGCGCCGGCCCTCCACACTTTCTTTAAAACATCTCTCCTCCAAATTCCACCTTAGGTCAAGAAGGCAATCAGACTTCTGATCTATATCAGACTATGCATATGACCTATTTGGTCAGTCGTGACAGAAACAACTATAGCAGCCCAAGAAGAGAAAGTTCTGTTGCAGAACGCATTTCTGTTTCTGATTCAGGATGTAATCATTTTTTTCAGATTTAGAAAGTGGCCATTTTACCCTTACTGACTTCTATGAAAGATTGACAAATATTTATGAAATCTAAGTATTAGCATATGAGAAACATTGATGATATATGAATAACAGTAGGTGACAGTAAACTCTTACTCTGTCTCTCTTCATAGCCATAGAAAATTGAAAAGCAGTTGATTGTAATTAGGGAATCGCTCCAGGAATGTCATCCTTCTATCATTTGTACCTCAGTCATCACAAGGATAGAGTAAGAACTGGTTGATGCTTACTCAAGACAGTCCAAAGCCCACTCAGAAATAAGACACATGAGGGCTTGCAGGACAATGGGCCCTTAGGCATGGAATGCCCCTTTGCAAGGTCTTGCTTTCTTGTGTTTTTCCTCTCACTTTCCAGAAAGAGTTGAAGAGAGAAATAAGGCTACCGGAGCCGGTGCCGTGGCTCACTTAGTTAATCCTCCACCTGCGGCGCCAACATCCCATATGGGCGCCAGGTTCTAGTCCCGGTTGCTCCTTTTAAAAATATATATATAAATAAATAAGACTACTGTTGATAGAAAGAGGCTTACATATGAACTTGATAGAAGGAAGCACAGTTTCTCAACCGTAGTAACTGCAATGTTTATGTTCTCATTCTGAGCGAGGAGGACTCCGCCCATACAGGTGCCCTGGGAGCAAACACAGAGGAAGTCACCCCCAGGGAGACCATCCCAGGCATCCCCTGCACTCGGGCTCTCACACAGATTATTGGTGATTTAGTAGGTGGGTGTGCTTATGCTTATACCAATCAACAAAGTAGTTTTACAGCTTAAATCTATGACTGTTAAACCATCACTATTCTATTTTTTGGCCCCCAAATCAGTATTGAGCCAGTTCCCTGAGGAGGTTCTTTATGTTAATTCTGGGAAAAGACTGATAACTCAGCAGGGATCCTGGGCTTCCTTTCAGACACCATCTCAGCAGCCACAGAACAGGAAGGAGGAGGATGAAAGAGTAGAAGTCCCAGTCGAGAAAATGTGCTTCACATCTACGAGAAAACCAGGAAGACAGATGGTGTCTGTGCCACTATGTAAGGCAGGAATAGTGGTGGGAACAGCATACCGCCAGGCAACATCCAAATGGGGGCTGAGCAGACTCACAGCTCTTAACCCATATTCTGAGTTACACGTGAGGTCAGATTTGCACTCCAGACAGGTCAAGCCCTGTCTAGCCCAGGATATGCCCCACTTTGCAAAATTAACCATTGCTAGGTGGACAGAACTCAGCTAATAGGAAGTGAACCCATTCACCCAAGGAGCTGCATGGACTTCCATCCACATTCCAGAAGACGTATTGTCCACCAGCTAAAGGGGAAAGGTCATGTTCAGGTGAGGACCCAGGAGGCACAAGAGCTAAAAGCAATGAGTGGAGATGGCACATGGGCTGCCCTTAATGTGTGTCCTGCGTTCCAACTTGTCCTCCAAGACATCCTGAGTAATGATGTGAGAATGACTGTTTTTGGATAAGAAGCTTGTCTGGGTAGAGAACAGGGACTGGGATGTTCTTTGGGGGACAGTCACACTGTGTGGGTCAGAAGCACGAGTGGAGATTCTCCATCCACTCTGAAAGCTCTCTAGAAAGACCGAAGTTCCTAGTCCTTCTCTACGCTCTATAGCACTGGCTAAGGCTGTGGATCCTCCCATAGGAATAAAGATGAGTTTGAAGGGAAAAATTACAAGACAAGTGTGACATATAAGCAGCCAATTAAACAACATCTAGAAACACAAATTTAAAATAATCCTCTGTGAGATAAGGGAGAATATTGCACCAAATAGGAGGAAGTGACTGTAAAGGGTAATCAGTGGGTTTCCTGGATGCTACACAGTAAGTCTGAAGAAGAAACTCCCTCAGTGAACCAATTGAATGGCCAAAGGGGATCAACCGAACAATTAATGACTTGGATGATGGATCTTCGGTTTTAGCTTTAGACTTTAAAGTGATGTAAGCAATCAAAATAGAAGAGTCACATCTAACTACCAGGAATATTGGAAGAAAAGAAAATAAACATGGAAGGGAGACAATACTGGGAGCAATAAAAACCTATATTTCCCAGAAATAAATAAAATATTTATCAGTAAAAAAGTCTTACAGAAGACTCATTGGGAAAGGAGAAAATTAAATAAAAACTGTAAATTAAACAACACTATCATTAACAATAAAAAATAACTTGCACCCTTAGGCAAATAAAAAGCAAAAAAGAAAATGGACAACATCAAAATGAAGGTATATTTATAAAATTTCACAAAAAGGAGAAGTTGGACCATCTGCAAATAAATAAATGATTGTTTTGAAATCTCAGCAGTATCACTGGATGCAAGACAAAATGGAATAAAGCCTTTCAGTGTTGAAAGAAAAAAACTAATCTCTAATTCAAATTGATAATAATGTAAAAGTATTATAAGGATTTGTATCTTTTATCCCATATTAATCCCTTTTGAAAGAGTATTTTAGAGGATCTATCCCAGGAAGGAAACAAATCTAGAAGGAAAGAGTGACAAGTGAGAGGCACAGATAAGTAAATAACAGAACAGGTTATGGTTGTCTAAGTAAGAATGTGTACAGGAATAATGAACATTCTTAGCCATCTGGAGCACACTAGAGATAATGCCAGTGTGGGAAGAAATATTTGGAGAGAGGGAATGCACACTAGAGCTCTTTCCTTGTAGCAGAGACGATATAGACTTTGACATGCTTTCGATATTCTTATGGAGACATAATTAAAATCATGGTTTCCATTACTTAGCAGTATTAAAAGTAGAGCATATAGTTTTCAAGCCATTAGACGATTACTTCACATATCAAAAGAAATGTAATGGAGAAGAAAATAATTAAGCATAGTAAGTGAAAAACATAAAGTAGAGTGACTAAAATGTGTCCTAATATAACCATAAGTACAATAAATGTGAGTTAAATATTATACTCCAATGGAATATAGATTGAATTTTGACAAAGGTTTCAGCTTATACTGAAAGGAATTAGTTTATGTTTAGATAGAGACCCAAGAGACTCAACCAAAAATACTGAAAGATTCAATAAAGGGATGCCAAGGCTACATAATTGAGCCAAATGAAAGCCAATGAATCAGCTTCAATATTAAGCGAAAGTAAAGTATGAAGGTAGGCTGCACCCAGGAGGAAAGGCAAGACTGCATGCAGAGTAAAGGACTGACTCAAGGTTGATCTTTGCTTCTGCTTGATGTAAAGAAATGTGAAGTAATGCTGTAACTCACTTTGTGTTTCTGTGTGGGTGCAAACTGTTGAAATCTTTACTTAGTATATACTAAATTGATCTTCTGTATATAAAGATAATTGAAAATGAATCTTGATGTGAATGGAATGGGAGATGGAGCGGGAGATGGGAGGGTTGCGGGTGGGAGGGAAGCTATGGGGGTGGGGGGAAGTCACTGTAATCCAAAAGCTGTACCTTGGAAATTTATATTTATTAAATAAAAGTTAAAAAAATTTAGCCACACAATGTTAATGTAGATAAAGCTGCAAATAAACCATGCTAAAATGTAAAATAAAAAAGAAATGGGAAGATAAAGGTGATGAACTTATTTAAGCCTGATAATAGGGCTCCAATCATGTAGAGTCATAGGGAGAACTAGACAGATACTGAGTGGTAGTCAGGGTTAACTCCTATTTTGACTTGGTAGATAGATGAAGTAAGCCATAGCAGTAATTGTTCTTCACCAAATAAGTGAAAGCAAAGACAGCAAGCCAACAGAAACAGTGACTACAAGGAAACAATTGAGATGAGCAACAAAGTGAAAAGCTGGTTCTTTGGAAAGATTTAATGTAGACAAAGCTCTGGCAGGTTGACCAAACAATAAGGTACAAATTCTAAAATGTGCTGATTGCCTAGGATGAATAATTTCTGATAATTCTGTGAGCCTGCATCAATATAGGAGCTGTCCTGCTCATCTGCTGGAAGACAAGGCTGGCACAGACACTTTGAATATCTCCCTGGCAGTATTGGGTGAAGCCAAGGATATAGAGACTCTGGAACTCAGCAGCTCTGCACCTCCATTTGTGTCCTCCATGAGTGTGCTCAAACCTTCAGGGAGGAAAAGATTTTTCAGAAAAGAGTTGGAGTCAACTTGGATGCTCAACAGTGGGGAAATGATGGGTAAGGTGAGGTGAATGTGTGAAGTAGAAGGCAATGCATGAGCTAATTGCACAATCACCCTGTAAACAAATTAGAACACAGCCAGGGTTAGTGTGTACATATGAACATACGAAGGCACATGCATGGGAGGAACACTCAAAGCCTGTGTAGTAATGAGAACTGGCCCCCACAGGACGAAGGTTAGGGATTGGGATTGAGGAGTGGGCCAACGAGGGGAAAATATTCCAAAAATCAGCACGTGTTCTCCCCATAGATGTCAACTTTCACAAATCAGGATCACACCACTTCTGTTCCTGATGGCTGCCTCACAGAACTCCTTCCTCCAGATGTGTGCTGTTCAACCCCCAGCATTTGAAACAGTAGGAATGCCATCTCTCTGATTTGTCCTTTTGCCTATTGATTGATGATAACAAATCCAATACCAGTAAGAGCTCACAGTTGGACAATATTTCTCATTTTACAAACAAGAGTCCCTGGGTTGCACCATTTGGTTTTTGCAAAGACTCTGCAAACAGTTAAGCCAGAAAAATTACTGCTATGCTCACTGGCCAGCAGACATCACCACTCCAGGGATTTAAGGAATTCATCCAAAACCACACATCTAGGAGCTGAGATCTGTTGATTGCACATTTCTCCCCTCGTCTTCTATATGATCCCTCTGTGTTCTAGTGCCTGGGATAACAAGCAGAATACCGTCTTTGCACTTTGAACTTTCCTGAGATTCCAGACTTCAGTTCTTTCTGCAGCTGAACAAACACTCTCATTTATGTACAGTGTCGCTCCCAGTTGACCTTAGGCATATTTTCCTGCATATCCATCTGCAGGTAGTATTGTTTAGGTGTGCAAGTTTTATTCAAATAGGAATTATTCAATAAATAACTTGTGTGGCTTTTTACAAGGGAATGCTGCCCTCACCCTGAAGTCACAGTCTTATGCTAAGGTTTGAACTCAGGTTCATTCCATGAATGACGACAGTAGCCTTAGAGATGTTAAAATCCGCCTATTTCTTTATTTTCTAACCTTTAGCATTCTACAGTCTTCCAAGGCTTCCACACCATGGCCATTTTCTGTGAAAACAGCGTGTTTCTATGAAAACAGAAGATGCGATACCTTGAGAAGAATCTCCAGAGTATATTGCAATTTCTCTCCCCTCCACAAGTCCCCTTAGGTGTGCCTCCTGCACTGGGGGCCTGGCCTCCGCATCACACTCACGGGAGTCAAGCTCTTTGAGGAGCTCCTCTGGTGGTCTGGAGGTGGTGCTTTCCTGGACAGCCGCTGGACCGGGGGCCTGTGGACGCGTGTCCTTATTCAGGGCGAGAGGGACGTGTGCTCACGATCCCACTCCAAGGTTCACTGACACCTGCAAGTGTCAACGTGCAACTCTCACTGGCTTGGGACATGGGCAATTTCTTTCTTCCCAGTCTCTCCAAGAATTTTGCTTGAAAATGAGAATAAACCAAACTTAGAAGACACTCCCTCCGCCTATGCCCCAACCCACTGTGATTTTTCAGCACAGTGCACGTAATACAGGGATACACAAGGCACTCTTCCATGGTGAGCTAGCATTTCTGAAATAAACAACCCTTTTTAAAACCGCAATGACAGCATAATTTATGCTAGCCCAGGGGCAGCGCCTACCATGCCCGCCTAATTTCCCTGTTCACCCTGGGGGCTATCACATCTGTCTGCCGAGAGACTTGGCATTTCAGAGCAGGCTCTCCCAAGGGAATTCTTGCGTAGCTGTGGGGATTTCTCAGAGAGGCACGTAAGACCCAAGAGCTGTAAGCACTGTGTCCCTGCAGACCATGGGGTGTACATGATGCTTGAACGCTGCCTGTGCCGCTTCCTGGCTGTGTGAGTTTGAGGAAGTCAATCCCTTTGTTGTTCTTGATTTTCTCATCTGTGAGATGGGGATAATCATAAGATGTATGACAATGTAAGATGATTAAATGAGCGTGAGTGAAGTGTTAGACAGGAGCTCAGCACACAGCAAGCACTTCCTTAGTGGGATCCGTCTTCCTTTTCTGTTGTTTCATTATTGTTTGCCTATATCTACATTTCATGTTTTGACGGGCACAGGAGCACACGTCAATGCAGCATGTGAAACGCGTATTCCCAATTAGACGTGTGTATCAGGAGCTTGTTCAGTTACCTGATTTCTGAGAACTACTCCGTTGTGTGAATACGCTTTGTTTATCCATTCATTAGTGGAGGGGTATAAGGGTATTTAAACTCTTCTCTTTTTTTTTTTTTTTTTTTTGGTAATTGTGCACTTATTTTTGCATGCATACCATGACTAGCTGTGACTAGGAATGGCAGTAAGTTTCTCGGTGAGGACATCACGCAGCTGGTTGAACTTGGCCTTGATGAAAACAAGGTGGCAGTAACAGCCCCGCCTCCTGACTCCCAGCTCTCTCCTGACACCTGCATTGCATCCAATGCCTTAGCCTGCCTGGGGGATTTAAGGAGCGATCCGTTTGCTGGTCTTCTGTGGTTTCTTTGTGTCCACCCAAGTGGAAGTGAGGACAAAAGGGAAAAGGGTGAATTAAACTGTGTCATTACCATTTCACACAAGTTTCCAGTTAATAATGAATATCTCCTGCTAAAATTCTGTTCTCTGGCTTCATTTTCTGACTTTGGTAAAAAAATCCCTCCCTATGTGGGTTATAAAGTGACTTTCCCATTTTCATTTGTAATGTAGATTTTAACACTCTTTCATGGTCTCCACTTCTACATAATACTGTTTTGTGAATATTTTAGCTATAGGTTCCCTTTCAAATTTATTTTACAAAGAAATGTTTTAACTTTCTTATTAACATTAATGGACTTTAGTGGAAAAAGCCATATATTTTATGTAGAATTATTAGGTTGTATGCATAGACTCAGATTTTATTTTATTAAAATGTTCAACATGAAATGTTAAGAAGGCTTTTTCCTTACTTTTTAGCCATGATTATCTCACTGGTTCCTGCACGTTATTCCATTTCTATGGTCAACGCTGGCGCTTTCAGTGCATCTGTGACATGGAATGGAATTTGTGTTTTAGAGCAGTTATAGGTTCACAGAAAAAGTCGAGCCAAAGTTCAGAGAATTCCCACGAGCTTCCTGCCCCCATTGATACTCCCACCAAAGTGGTGCCTTCTTTACAACCGAGGACCCCACTCGCGGAAACCTCGCCCTTCCCCAGCTCACCTTGGTGTTGTGCACTTCGCTGGTGTCGACAAACACACGATGACACAGATAGTAATGTCTGCTTGTTCTTTTTACTGAATGTTTTCTAGTTCAAAATGTACCAAATGTATCTTTGTTGGGGGCTGGCATTGTGGCGCAGCAGGGGAAGCTACTACTTGCAATGCACACCACCTGTCCGAGTACTAATTGAAACCCTGCAGCTCCGCTTCAGGTCCAGCTCCCTGCTAATGCACCTGGGAAGGCAGTGGAAGCCGACCCACCTGGGAGTGGGTCCTCTACCCACGAGTGAGATCCAAGCTCCTGACTTTGGCCTGGCCCAGCCCTGGCCATGATGACCATGTGGGGGAATGAAACAGCAGGTGGAAGGTGTTTTTCTCCTCTCTGTCTCTCCCTCTTTCTCTGTCACTCTGCCTTTCAAATAAATAAAACAAATCTTTACAAAGTGTTTCCTTTTAAAAGATTATCTTTTCAAATTCCAGGATTTTTAATGGACTCATTTCCCAAAGCTATTCCTCTTTATTTTGGTTGCAGACTGTGTAATCTTTTTCTCATGGATGTTATTTCTTACTTTAATCCCTGAGTATGAAAAACATCCTTATTTCAAAGCCATGTTTTGCACTGTGCAATGCTCCTTACTTTATCTGGGGCCATGCTGTCTCCTGGTGGCTATGGGATGGGGTTTTCACCCCGGGTGTTTCTGATTTTGGATTTACACACTCATCTCAATCCCATCTGTGCCTGTTCTTTTATAAAGCTTGAACCAATTATATTCCTCAAATATGATCAGACTCCAAGTGGCCCCGGAAGCCAGCTGTAGAGAAAACACCCCGACACTGGGCACAGTGCCCTGGGGAGATGTCCAGCTAAATGAAATACTTAAGTTATGGGCATCCTTTGCAGAGCTGTCCCCCGCACCACCCCAACTGTCTTCTCTCCCAAATGTCACAGAGAAGCAACCCTTAGGAAGATGCTAGACGTCCACAGGCGTCTTTGCCCTCCCCTCACCATATCCTTGCCCCAGCACCTGCCCTGTGTGGCCCCCAGCTTGTCTCCCCAGAGCCCACAATCCAGACCCAGCTGTGGCCCTGCTCCTTCCACAGCTCCAGATTGGAAGCCCCTGGTGCTGTCCCTACTGCGCAGACTCCGGTTCCTACTTGTAGCCCGAGTTGGCTCGATCTTGCTTCCCTGGGGGAGCAGTGCCTCTCATCAGAGCACACCCATGCCTGTTTTCATCTTTTGTTCACAGAAAGTGGAGACTGATCCAAGTCAGTTCACACTGGAAGTTGGGACTTGATCCTCACTACCCTTCCCAGTCTCCTCCCTCTGGTTCCAGAACCAGCAAACAGCAGGTGCAGGGTCTGTTTCCCCTTTTCTGATCCACGAGCGTGTTCGCCCTACTTTTGTGCTGTTACATTCTGCCGTCATTCTTGTGTGTGTGGTGCTGGCGGGTGCTAAAGGAGTGCTGAAAGATCTGGAGTATGAACTTTCCATCTGGTCTATTGTATTCTCTTTGCAGAGAGTTCAAACACAACTGAAGTGCTATTCTAACAGCCCCACATTTCAAGTGAGATAAATCGCCATTAATGAAAGGATGGAGCAGCGTCATTCCAAATTCCTGGCTGCGGAATGGTGTTTGGCAAGCAGTACATTTCTCATGATCCCCAACAGAATGAAGGGGAAGTCTGTAGGGACTAATGTGGGTGCAATAGTCTTAGAAATTCATGGGTCTGGCTTACTTGCCAAGACATCAAACGGCTTCGGGGGAATTTATACTCTGATTAGTGTAAGACTTGAAAAGATAAATCTGTGACAGCCGTGGAGAAGCAGCAGAACTAACAGCCGGCCATCTGGCTTGGTTTTATTAACCTCTTGGTTCCAACTGTGCGAGTTGGCTTTTGTAGACAGGACGGATGAAGATGAAGGAGCTACGAGAAATTTTTAAAGGGCTTCTGAGATTTGTCTCACTCTTTTCTTGAAAGAGTTTGTGTAAGACCACACTGCTGTGTGTGGGGCTTGCTGATTTAGCATGCACTGACTGGGGCTGGCCTGTTCCAGGCAGGCAGTCTGCTGAACACCACAGAGGGAACGTGGGAGAAAGCCCCATCCTGCACCAGGACCCCTCAGGAGATGCTCTTCCTGGGGCACTGGCCATGCTCTGTGCCTTCCTGTTTGGTTTCATATTCTTAACCATGTGCTAGACATTTTCCAAGAGCTAAACAGAAGTCTCATCTAAGACATGTCGAAGACTCTGTAAAAATTCCTTCCTTCCTCCCTCACCTCCCTTTCTCCTTCCTTCCTTTTAGACTTTTCCACTTTTTTCCTTCCCTCCCTCTTCCCTCCCTTCCTTCTTTTATCCTCTTAAAAAGCATAATCCTCTTTATGCTTCCTCTTGTGATGAGAACATTTAGGAGAGGAGCTGCCTGTCTCAGTGCAAGATCCTTGGGTTTAGGGACCAGGGCAAAGCATCACGGCCCCGGTCAGCATCCCCAGTGCTGTGCTCTGAGGTCCTTTTGCTGGAGAGATGCTCCTGTGGAAGGAGAGACCAACTAGGGACAAGGAGAGAAGGAAGTGAAAGGAAGGGGGCAGAGAAAGAACAAGTTGGGCCACATCTGTCTGTCTTCTCATCGTTGAAACATTCTCCCCTTTAACAGTTCTTTTAAACCCAACACTTGACCTCAAGCAGATTAACACCCCCAACCCACTCTCAGCATTGGTTGCAAGGTTGGGTGGCTATGGGTGGAGAAAAAGCTCAGGGTGCATGGTAGGAGGTGGTCATCAAGGGCCATGGAGATGGGCACCATGGGCAGTGGAGGGGTCTGAACATACCAGGGCCACAGAGCCGGCAGGCTGTGGGGCTTCCACCAGGCAAGGCCCCGCTGAGCTGAGCCCAGTGCTCGGTGGACAGCTGAGTCGTCTGTGCAACTGTGACGGTGCTGTCTCCAGAGCTGCATGCACGCTTCCTGCCGAGAGATCTCTGCGGAAGGCAGAGACAACGCACACGTGGGGGCTGGCCTCACACTCGGGACAGTTCACCACTCACAGTGGGACGTCTGCCACTGGGAGCTCACTCTCAAGGGCTTCTCACTTTCCTAGGATGTGGGTGGCCTGGGGTCTTCCTCTCAGTGCCCCCCCCACCGTGCCCCGCCCCGCTCGTCTTTGCAGATGCACTTGGAACACGGTGGAAGAAACACCGTGGCTCCCACTGCCTTTGTCTTTAGGAGACTGTACCAGCTGTCGATTCCTTGCTGGAATTTTCTCAGTTTTTAAAAATCTCTTCTAACACTTCCCTTGGGGAGATGGGAAGTGATGGAGGAGAGAAGAGAGAAGTCGTTAATTCAGCAAGTATTTATTTTGGCTTCCACCATGCGTTAGGAACAGAATGGTGGTGGTGGTGGGGTGACGTGGGGTCTATCCACGTGAACTGTGGAAAGACAAGGGATCCACAGGGAGTGGGAGCTGCAGGTGGCGACGCTTGGTGTGCGGGAGGTAGAGGCCGGAGGCTCTCCTTGTCTCTGCCACCTCCAGGGCTGTGCTTCATTAGCTACTCAAGGGTTATGACGTCGTGTGATAAACCGGGAGCGCCAGCTCTACCCCTGTGATGTGTGCCCACCACTGCAGGTGCATCTGCCCACTTCCTCCTCACTGCGATGCTATCAGGTGAGACCAGCCCTGTCCCCACGAGAAAGCCAGAACATTCGCTCACCTGTTCAAGGTCCTGTCTCTGGTGAGGAGCCGAGCAAGGGCTCAGAGCCAAGACTGTCCCACAGCCTGATTTCCACGCAGAGATGAATGCAAACATTGGGAGTCTGAGGGTCCCTAGTCAGTGCCTGCTGGGTCTTCTGGGATGCTGTCCCTGGCTTGGGGGCCTGACTACTGTTCTCCAGTGGCTCATCCAAAGCCAACGGCACCACTGGTCCCACTCCATGCTCTCAGTGAGGCTGGGCAGCCAGTGCTGCCGATCCTGCTTCTTGTCTCAGTACTGGGGGAAGAGTGAGTTCCAGGAGCAGCCCCTGCCCCTGGCTCTGCACAACCAGGGCTCCTGGGTGTCTCTGCCCACCGCCCTGGGCAGGGCTTTGCAGGGGCCCAGAGTCAGCCACTTCTCTGAGCACACAAGGTTGGGGGAAGACTTGTACCTTTCATTCCTGGCATGGAATGTCTCATTTCTGCACACGCTTTTTCCTCTGTGTGTATCTGTGTACCAGGCCCTGATAGCTGCTGGCCCCAAATAACCCCCTTCCTGCCTGAAATGAGGCCACATTTTGTATTCCCTGTGGGTGAATAACTTCCAAAATTACCCCACATCTGCAGAGCGGGAGCTGACGTGACGCGCCTCCCTCCCTCGTCTCCCCCAGACGAAGAGCAGCGGGCCATTTCCTCCGCTGACTCCACTGCTGCAGTGTCTGTGGGGATGGTGCTTTTCTCCTGGAGGGTGAGCTTCGTGCTTGTGTGTCTTTTGCCCAACATTTTCACGGCCTTCATGTGCGTCCAACGAACTTACCTGGAGCCTGCTGCCTGCTGAGCTCTGAAGGAGGAGGGCGCAGTGAGGAGGCTTCCGGGCTCCCAGGTGCAGCTCTCGGGCTCGGCTCTACCCCAGCTTCCTGTCCCAGGGCCGACACCACTGTCTCTGGTCACATCATATATAATCCCAAAATCTTCCAGCTTTGTCCTCCATGAACTTGGGAGCTGGACGTGGTGGCCCATCTATAAGACCCTGGGATCCCAGATTTGTCTGTGTTGTATTATTTGTAGGTTAATAAACTTTCCTCACCCATTAATTCATTAGGCTGTATGGTGCTTTGAAATGTGAATGACTATTGATGACTCTTTAGACTATTTGAAGAAGAGTGGGATTTTGTCAAAAGTCGGGGCAAATAGTCACTTTTTGCATGAATGAGCTGACAAATTTTATTTCCTACATATTTTGACTATTGTGTCGAAAATATGTATATGATCTTTCAGCCCATTTTGATGAGTTTACAGATAATGTTAATATACGTAGATATATTTAGGAGCTCATTATATTTAGGAATTGGTTGTTTTATGAGTATGTTAAACTCAGGTGTCAAATAGCTATCATTTTCTTATAAAAGAGAACCCTATTAATCCACCAGAAGGCACAGGCATTTTCTGGGTACTAAACCATAAGAAAAATTTGTACCATTTAAAAAAATAATCTCTTAAACCTCCCATGAATGACCTCTCCCCAAGGACACTGAGGCTGGGCTAGGCTAAATACCTCGTGTGCATTTCCACACCTGTGGTGCTGCTGTAGCACAGCCTGATTCTGAGTGTGAGTCAGGGCATTCTTGTATTTCCCAACACTTAATTATGAGGTGGAACAAGAGGAGCAGACGCACTCAGACCCCCATTTTGTCAAAGGATCCAGATGGCGTCTCTCCCACAGCCTGTCTCGCGTCTGAACCAAGTGTAGGTTTATCCAAAGACTAATACTGAAAATATAGGCATCCAGGCTGGCACCGTGGCTCACTTGGCTAATCCTCCGCCTGTGGCGCTGGCATCCCATATGGGCACTGGGTTATAGTCTCGGCTGCTCCTCTTCCAGTTCAGCTCTCTGCTGTGGCCCAGGAGTGCAGTGGAGGATGGCCCAAGTGCTTGGGCCCTGCACCCCATGGGAGACCAGGAGGAAGCACCTGGCTCCTGGCTTTGGATTGGCGCAGCGCTGGCTGTGGTGGCCATTTGGGGAGTGAACTAATGGAAGGAAGACCTTTCTTTGTCTCTCTCTCTCTTTCTCACTGTCTATAACTCTACCTGCCAAATAAAAAAAAAAAAAAAGGAAGTATAGGCATCCAAAATGTTTAGTATAAATTATCAACTTAATAAATTATGAGCTTAATGCCTAGTATTTTATTTTGTTATATTTTTATTTTATTTAAAGATTTATTTATTTGAAAGGTGGAGTTACAGAGAGGCAGAGGCAGAGAGAGAGAGATCTTCCATCTGTAGCTATGCTGATCTGAAGCCAGGAGCCAGGAGCTTCTTCGGGGTCTCCCACATGGGTGCAGGGGCCCAAGGACTTGGGCCATTGTCCACTGCTTTCCTAGGCCATAGCAGAGAGTTGGATCAGAAGTGGAGCAGCCGGGACTTGAACCGGCCCCCATATGGGGTGCACTGTAGGTGGTGACTTATGCCACAGCACCAGCCCCAATGCCTCGTATTTTATACAGGCTCCCAGTTTCTCACATCCATTTCCCACTCTGACGGACTTCCTGGACGATGCTCTCTGCAGCTCCTCTTACAAGCTGCTACTGAAGCCTCAGCGTGGGCTCCACTAAGCGCGTCTCGGAGGCGCTTATCCTGGCCACGGCAGGTGTCTGCAGCACCCAGTGGGGGTTGCAGAGGGAAGAGGCCCCTGTCAGAAGGAAGGGACTCGCCATCAAGGATGCGTTAGCAGAGACGGCCACGGCTCAGTAGAGATTCTTTTCCATGGACAGAGTCAGCATTTTTCAGATTCTGATGGGCCCTGCGTGTATTGTCTCTTATCAGAATGGTCACCCTTGAGGCTGAGCTTGGCAGTCATCCCTGGCAGCTCTCAGCAAGAGTGGCCACATGTTTATTGATACCCTCCTCTCTGGGGAGTGAGATAGGTTTCTTCCTCCCCTTGAATCTGGGCCTGCCTTGTGACTTGACTGAGAGAATGCAGTGGACGTGAAAGTGCTGTCTTAGCCCATCTGCAGGTCTCCTAGGAGACCGGCCTGCCTCCATCTCCTTCCTGTCAGAATCTCACTGCCAGGGCACCCCTCCTGGGACACCCCCTTTTGCAGTGTGGCTGCCGTGCTTTGCGGAAGCCTGGAAGTTCCGTGGAGAGGCACTGAGGACCCTGGCTCACGGCCACTTGACGAGCATCTTGGTGCCCAGTGCTGTGGAGCCAGCAGGGTGAGCCCGGTCAGCACCTCACTGCCACTGCCCTGCAGACGAGGGCCCCCTGCTGAGTGCTGCCTGAATTCAGACCCACAAAACTATAGGCAAGCTGCAATGTTGTAAGCTACTAAGTTTTAGGGTGGTTTGTTAATGCAGCAATAAGCACAACAAATGGCAGAATGTGCTATCCTACAACAGAGGCCACATGGATAGGAACCAGAACAGAATCCTCGCCCAAGGTGTGGACTGAGGTCAGGCTTGGGGAAGTATGGTCAGGGCTTAGGGGACAACCTTAGGATAAAATCAAGGTTAGGTCCAGGTGGCTGGGGTCAGGTCCAGCCAGATGAGGAAGCTGGGGGGACCACGAGCGGAGCAGCTGGTGATCCACGCAGGATCCCCGTGGCTGACCCATTGTCTTCATAACCCATGTACCCACTCACCACGTTTCTTGAAGGAAGCAATCGGAGCCACACAGGTAGAAGCCTTGTTCAAGGTTACACTGCCAGCTAAGTAACAGGGTCAGATGTATCAACACCTAATGCAGAGATCTTTCTTCCTGCCCTTTCCTCTCCGTGGAAGTTCGGAGAATCAGGCTCCATCCAGCCGTCTTCCTCTGCTTCCAGCTGGTGGGGGGTAGGAGGGTGAAGGAGGCACTGCTGCGTCTCCTCTCAGCCAGGAACGGCTGCACCCACCTTCCCTCACGCTCCACTGACAGAGGATGCTCACACGGCTCCTGCGAGATCCAGGACGGACTGGGGCACGGGCCTGTCTCCAGGAAGCCTCCTGTCCCACAGGAGGGAGGAGCCACACTTTTTGGGTGACTGCCACGAACACACCTGCCTTAGGCTTGGTGACCATTTCTAAGGGATCTCATTTCTAAGTTGTCTTCTTTTTCTTTCTTTCTTTTCTTTCTTTCTTTCTTTCTTTCTTTCTTTCTTTCTTTCTTTCTTTCTTTCTTTCTTTCTTTCTTTCTTTCTTTCTTTCTTTCTTTCTTTCTTTCTTTCTTTCACAGGCAGAGTGGATAGTGAGAGAGAGAAACAGAGACAAAGGTCTTCCTTTGCCGTTGGTTCACCTTCCAATGGCCCCAGAGGCCGGCGCGCTGCGGCCAGTGTACCGTGCTGATCCGACGGCAGGAGCCAGGTGCCAGGTGCTTTTCCTGGTCTCCTATGGGGTGTAGGGCCCAAGCACTTGGGCCAGCCTCCACTGCACTCCCGGGCCACAGCAGAGAGCTGGCCTGGAAGAGGGGCAACCGGGACAGAATCCGGTGCCCCGACCGGGACTAGAACTCGGTGTGCCGGCGCCGCAAGGCGGAGGATTAGCCTGTTGAGCCGCGGCACTGGCATGTCTTCATTTTCTTGGGCTGACATTGTCCGTAGCTGCTGAGCCTGGGCCTGTGTCTGCTCTGACTGATGTACCCAGCATGTGGGGCCCTCTTTCTTATTTTTACCCCCTTCCAGAGACTAGAGGCCTGCTCACCTCTCTAAAGGTCCCAGACCCGGGCTGTGGACCACTCTGGCTGAGGATCTGCAGGTGTGTGGCCTATAGGCCCCATCAACGTCCCTACCAGTCATGCACCCAGGCCCCAGGCCCCAGGCCTATGTCACCCAGGCCCCCTCTGCCAACAGCTGGCTCAGACTCTCACCTTCCCAGGCATTGCCATGAAAACTGCTTGGTTGGCCAGAGAGGACCTCTCTTCAGCACCTCACCACTGACTTGTCATCAGGAGGGTGGCCAGTCCAGGTCCTGGGGACTGTGAGTGACCCTTTGTCCCTAACTTTTCAGGTGGTAGTTCTGACTGAATCCTGGCAAGTGATCCCGGCATCATTCAGTGTTGAAGATGTCTCGTCACCGTGGGGCCCCTCCATGGCTCCTGGATACTGACCGACTCTGTGCCTCGCTGCAGTTCAGAAGGAGAACGAGCGTGGTAAGCGCTCACAGCTCTTCGTCAGGGAGCGGTTGTGTTCCAGGCCTGGAGTGTGGCCCCCACAAGCGGGAAGCGATATCCAGGGAGCAGCTCAGAGTTGCCTTCCACACAGTGCTGCATCACGGCCCGTGCTCCACGCTCTTGGGACATCCTGGTCTCTAAGACACCGGCCCCCGGACACAGACAAACGAACAGCAGCGGCAGCTTTCACAACAATCACTTCCCCAATCGCCCTTGGTTCCCTTCAGCAGCCTGAGTGATGTTCCCAGCTCCTTGTGTTTTTTTTTGGGTAGTTTCCTCTGCAAAAGAGAAAGCGTTTCCACATCAGGGCGTGTCTGTCGCTAATGAAGTAACACTTGTGGAAGACGAACGTGAGTACCTTTTTGTAAAATGTGTCTTCACGTGAATTTTAATTCTTCCATATCTATCAGAAGGGAAACTCCCCGGTGCTTTGCAGACTGAGAAAGGCCAATATTTGCATTTACGAAGTCTGGGCTGAGAACTGGGCAGGCCTTGAACTTCCTAGACTTGGCCGTCCTGTTCCCCGACAGGTGTCACTCCTGACATTGTCGCCCATGGTGGCCCAGGAGACAGCGCGGACCCGTCGATAGGCCCCCAGTGACCAGGGTCCTTTGGCACTCTCTTCCATCAGGAAGGGGGACAGTGGCTGCTGGATTCTGCCTCTTGGGCCAGCAGCAGAGAGTATTTCCCACGTGCAGTGGCACATTGATTTTTTTAACTGTGGCTTGTGGAGAGTCCCTTTTTCAAATCACTTAATTAATGTTCTTATCTTTGGGAATTTATAAACTACAATTAAACATTGCTGATGAACAAGAAATACTCGTATATTTTCAAGGGGTAGAGCACAGGTGTATATGTCAACAGATGCATGCAGTAAATGGATCAACTCAGGTCATTAATGTTTCCATCTTTCCTTATGCTTGAAGCTCGCTAGCTCCTGCCTCCCAGTTCTTTATGCGTCACTGAAGAGGTGGGACCCCCATGGGATTTGTCACTTCTCTCCCACTATGTTTTATTAGCCTGTGTCCAAGCTTCCCTCCCCACACTCCCCTCCCCCATGCATCTCAGCCTCTGTTTATCACCATCCTCAGTTCAGACTGACCTTTTGAAACTTCTGCGTATGAGAGAGATCATACAGTACTTGCCTTTCTGCATCTGTCTTATTTCAATTAGCATAATGACCTCCAGGTGCATCCATTTTGTTGCAAATGTCAGGCTTTCACTCACTCCTTTGGCTGAATGATGTTCCTTCTATCCGCTCTTCCACTGATGGACATCCAGGTTGATTCCATATCTTGGCTACTGTGAACTGTACTGCAATGAACATGGGAGTCCAGATGTGTTTTTGACATGCTGATTTCATTTACTTTGGATCTGTGCTCAGAAGTGGGATAGCTGGGTCAAATGGTAGCTTTCTGGGGGAATCTCTCTCTTCAGATGGTAGAGGGAAGACAGATTGGGTCTGGCTTTCAGCTCTGAGGTGCTGAAAAGAGTGTTACTAAGTCACTCTTCGTGCCCTGTGCAGCAGGGTCCAGGTAAACTCGGACCCAGCGCCGGCCACCCAGGGATCCCAGGAGAAGCAGTTCCCCTCTCTCCAGGCTCCTAAAAGGGCTGCACATCCAGAATTTGCTGCTGCCTTCCATGTTGGACAGAACTCTGACTTCCCAAATTGGCTCCCTCGCTTTTACAGCAAGGAAGGGGAAATGTAAGTCTGTCACCAATCCACGCACAGAATGTCTTTCCCAGTGCCTGGATGCCACTGGCTCAAATAATGAAGCTGATTTAGCTCTACATTTCCCGTGAGCGGGGTGAATTCATTCCATGAAACATTTTAGGGAAGAGGGAGCTTCCTGAGTAAGCCTTAATTTTAGATTGTAACGTGCTTTGGCGAGCTTGATCCAATGTGCATATGTGATATTCATGGACATCCAGATTGCGCCCCAGGAAATCTGTGATAGCATGCCCGTTTCTCGCAGTTCACAGGGTGGGGCGACAGCACATCCATTCGGATGTGTGAGACTGGCTGCTGACCGTGTGGTGCAATTTGGTTCTTTTCTATGCCTTTGCTTCTCTTCTCTTGTTCATGCTGAGGTCTGCTTCCCCGAACCAAGGCTGTGACAAACAGAAACAAATGCTCACAGACTCCATGGATCGGGTGATTATCCCCCAGTCAATGGGAGACATTCTAGAACCTTCTGATGTAGAGGTCTAAGGAGAGAAGCGAAGGGACTCAGAGGAGAGATCGCCCTCGCGCAGAGCTCCTCTATGGTCCCCCTTCCCCGCATCTCCATCTCCCACCTCCTTCAGCGCTTCTGCGTTCAAGGGGTTTGTAATCAAGTGCCATCTTGTGTGAATTTCAGTCACTCGACAGTAACGTCTTCCCAGGAAATGCCTTTTGGAAGTGAACTTCAGATATAACCTGGTGTGGTTTCTGAAAGCAGAGCGTAAGGTAGGATGACAAGATGTCTTTCTCTGGAAGGCCTCCTTTGCTTTGTAACTCCAGCACCAGGCTTCATGCTGCTTTAACACTGAATTATTTTATCTCAGGTTGTTAACTGGATGGTCTTTGGTGATGGCCACTGAATCACACACCTGGGGTCTCGAGTGGGGCTGCAAGTCCTACCATGGACTTACTGGGTGCTGGCTGTTGGTGATGTTCAGGGATATGATCCAAAGGCTTATTATTTGTTTCAGAATATATTTGTGAGCAACTGGGTCACCAGGAAGTCCTAAGAAATGTTATAAGTTTGAAACAGAGAGGCATTGAACTTGGAGAAAATCAGAATGAATGAAAAAAACTCCAATATTCTGAAATACTAGGAACCAAATAATTTACAATCTCCATAGCATCGAACAAGCAGGGTTGGCATCACAGGAAACAAATCTGATATTATCAGATCTTGTGCACATAGGAGATTAAGTTCTTTGAAACAAAATTGCAGTGTTTAGAGACAAAAATTACTGAGCACCGTGAAAAGCAATTTTTGACACCTGCTGTGATCGAAATGAAGGTCAACGAAACTCTCCAGATGATATGCTCAGATGACTGAAGTTTTAGCAAAAACTAAGTCCTTGAGCTGGTAAACGAGGACCGGTCAGAGCCAGAGCTCTTGTCCCTGTCAAGACATGTCATTGCAAAATTAGTCACCGACAGAAGGAAGTTTCTGCTTCCGGTGGGCTGATATTTCCACCACCACTGGTCCCCTGATTTGGAGATCTAGGGGCAGGGGCTGCTATGTGAATGGACTTGAATCAGGGGCCTGCTTCCATGGACCCAGCCAGGCACGTGTTCATTGGCACACTGTCCCCACATGCATGGTTCATTGGCATGGGTGGCAGATTGTGCCTGATTGCTGGGTATCAGAGACGGCAAAACTGCTTGGTATCCTCTACGCTGTTAGCCTTCACCATGGAAACCCACCAGGGAGAGGCAAGAATCCCATCACAAAACAGGTTAGAGTAAAGAAAATTCATCCTTAACTAAACAGTGCAGGTTTAGAGAGCTAAGCGGCTGAAGTGCAAAACATGTCACGGCATCAGGATTGACTCCCAGGGAGGCGACAGATGGATCTTTTGAGATACAGACGAACAACACAAAACAAATCCTTCCTAGCTTTGGTTTTAAAATACAGTATGGTCATCTTTCAAAATTTTCTTTTGAGTAGAGAAGCATTAAATTCACAGAAAGTTCTGCTTCAGCTAATAAGACGTTAGTGACTGGGCATTGAGGCACACCAGGCTAAGCCAATGCTGGCATCCCATATGGGTGCTGAATCATGCCCTGGCTGCTCCGCTTCCCATCCGGCTCTCTGCTATGGCCTGGGAAAGCAGTAGAGGATGGCTTGGCCCAAGAAGTGCTCGGGCCCTGCACCCATGTGGGAGGCCTGGAAGAAGCTCCTGGCTCTTGACTTCAGCTCAGTCCAGCCCTGGCTGTTGCAGACATCTGGGGAGTGAACAAGAGGATGGAAGATCCTTCTGTCTCTCCCTCTCTCTCTGTAACTCTGCCTTTAAACAAATAAATAAATCTGTATGAAAAGAAGTTAAAAGACAAAGAGCTTAAGGAAAATGGTTTATTTTGGTACAAATCTAAAGAGCTTTTATTAATATCAAGAGAACAGACTCCATGTATTTCATAGGTACAATTCTAAGAAAATAACCATACTTCCTCCTTCTCTCTCCCTCCCTCAATCCCCCCTTCTTCCTTTCTTTTTTTATTTAATTTTTGCAAAAACATAATCTCAATCCGCTCTATAGTTACAGGCTTAATGCACCACAAACCATAATATTCAATGAGCAGAAAGTAAGAAGACCACAGTTCCACAGGGGTATGGAAAAGTGCTAAAAACAACAATCAAATCTCAAGATGTCCAATTCATTCCTATACACTTTTTGGTGCAATTTTTTTTTAAATCCATGCATGTGAGGGGTCTTTAAAAGTTGATGGAAAGTATGTATTATGCAAAACTATGCATGGATTTCAAATTATTTTTGCTCCAAAATAAACTTTTAGTTGAATTTCTTCCTGAACTCTGAGGCACCTTTGAGTGTTTCTTATTTAAAAAGATGAGACTCCCCCTCTGCTATTTCTGCTGAAGACAATGGAGGCCCACGCTCAGGCTGCCATGGTGGCTCGGGGGCCGACAGCTCCACTACTTGGGTTCCATCGTGGCACTTAACTCTTCTGATGACTTTGCTTATCTGTTTAGTGATTTCTGCTCAATGACTGGATCAGCTGATCTAGTTCCCAAGACTCACTAAACCTTCCTACAACACTTGGAATGGTCTTTCTGAACATTTCCTAAACAGTCCAGCTTCGGGTTGCTTCTCTGTATGGCAATCCTGGGTGGCTCCCTGTTGTCATTTATCTGCTCCCGTGCCCTAGCCTCCATCCTAGAGTGGCTGGGCCACTGGGTAATTGCACACTGTGCTAGCTGTTTAGTTACTGACACTCACTTCCAAGCCTACAGCTCTGTTCTTCTCCTCTGAAGCTGTGCTGATCTTTGCCTACCAGGTCCTCAGTGTAGGGCTCTAGAGAGACCACAGACACGAGGTGGAGGGTGAGACTTGCTCCCTCTTGTTGATTTCTTTTTTTTTTTTTGACAGGCAGAGTGGACAGTGAGAGAGAGAGACAGAGAGAAAGGTCTTCCTTTGCCGTTGGTTCATCCTCCAAAGGCTGCCGCGGACGGCGCGCTGGGGCCGGCGCACCGCGCGCATCCGATGGCAGGAGCCAGGTGCTAGGTGCTTTTCCCTGGTCTCCCATGGGGTGCAGGGCCCAAGCATCTGGGCCATCCTCCACTGCACTCCCGGGCCACAGCAGAGGGCTGGCCTGGAAGAGGGGCAACCGGGACAGAATCCGGTGCCCCAACCGGGACTAGAACCCGGTGTGCCGGCGCCGCAAGGTGGAGGATTAGCCTGTTGAGCCACGGCGCCGGCCCGATTTCTTTTTTTTTTTTATACTTATTTATTTATTTGAAAGGCACAGTTATAGACAGAGGGGAAGAACAAGAGCAAGTGAGAGAGAAAGGGGGGGGGAGGAGAGAGATCGATCTTCCATCTGCTGGTTCACTCCCCAGCCATTGCAGGACTAGGGCACGATAAATCCAAAGCCTGGGACTCCACTGGGTCTCCCACATGGGTGCAGGGGTCCAGGCACTTGGGCCGTCTTCCACTGCTTTCCCAGGCACACTAGCAATGTGCTGGATCAGAAGGGGAGCAGCCAGGACTGGGAGGGGCGCTCACAGGAGATGTGGGCATTGTAGGCTGCAGCTTAACCCAATGCACCATAGCGTCAGCCCCTGTTGACTTCATTTCTATGATCTTCATAGCAAAGAATTTTTTTACCCTGGCCATGTGAGTTTTCCCCAGAAAAATAATGGAATTCAGTTTGTGAATTTCTTTCTACATTTATTGAACAAACATTACAGCAGTTTCAGTGATCCAACAGTAGCCAGCAGGTGCCCTACAGACCCCAGGTCCATGGAGTCCACCCTGGAAGTTCATGGTCATCCTCATCTGAGGTCTCATTTTCAGCACCACCAGGCCCTTCCTCCAAGTTTTCAAGGGTCTTTCTATTTAATTGATAATTAACAATTGTCTATATTGTGTGTGTATGGAATACAATGTGATGGTCTGATCTATGTCCACATTGTGGAATGATTAACTCAAATGAATTAGCCAATCTGTCCCTCATGTAGTTATGACCTTTACATGTGAGAATATTTAAAAGCTATCATTTTAGCAGTTTTAAAATATAGACTGCATTATTATTGTAGTTGCAATTTGATGAAACCGATCACTAAAGCTTACTCCTCTTGTCTCATTAAAACTGTGTACCCTGTCATCAATGGCCCCTTCCCATTCCCCTCCCCCAGCCTCTGCCATTCCACTTTCTTCTTCAATGAATCCAACGTATTTTTAGATTCCACATCTAAATGAGGTCCTGCAGGCTGATTTTACTTAGCAAAATGGACACAAGACATATATACACGCTTCCTTTTCAAGAGGAGACAGAAAAATGGCCAAGAGGCACAGGAAAAAAATGCTCAGCATCGCTGATCACCAAGGAAACAGAAATTGAAGCCACAATAAGCTGCCCCTCACACCTGTCAGAATGGCTGTTGTCAAAGACAAAGCAAGTGTTGGCGAGTGTGTGCAGAGAGGGACTCTCGTGCACTGGTAGTGGCAATGTAGAACACTGGAGATTTCTCCCAAAGTTAGACAGGACTGCCAGAGCATCCAGCGTTCCTGCCTCTGGATATACAGCCAACGGGACTGCCCTTCTGTGCTGAGGAGACACCTGCGCGCTCATGGTCCTGCAGTTCTATTCACAGTTCCTAGAATATTCAGATATCAGAAAGCTGGAATATGAAGGCACAACATCTGTACACAGTGGAATATTATTAATGTTTGAGATAGAAGGAAATGTTGTCGTTTGTGACAGTATCGATGAACTTAGGGGATACTACAGCGATCTTTCAAGTTTTACCAGTTCCAAACTGTTCCCATTATGTTAAGATTTATTTACTTACTTATTTATTTATTTATTGGGAAGGCAATGTTACCGGGTGGGGGAAGAAGACACAGAGAAGGGGGTCTTCTATCTGTTGGTTCGTTCTACAAATGGCCACAATGGCCAGGGTTGAACTAGGCTAAAGCCAGGAGCCTGGAACTCCAGTGGGGTCTCCCATGTGGGTGGCAGGGGCTCAAGCACTTGGGCCATCTTCTACTGCTTTCCCAGGTGCTGGATTGGAGGTAGAGCAGCCGGCACTTTAACTAGGCTCCTATGGGATGCTGAAGTCACAGGCACCCACTTAACCAGTGCGCCACAGGTCAGCCCCCCCCTTCCCACCTCCCTTCATCCCTACTTATGATAGCTGCTTCCTATGGAAACTGCAGCGTTCTCTCAGTCCTTGCTGTTATCTAGCTAACGTCTCTCTGCCTGGACAGTGATTCTGCATATTAAATGCTGTCACACTAAGTGGTATGATTTATGTGCCCACATTGATAGGGATGACATCATTTATGACTCCAAGTAAAATTCCTGTATCATCAAATTAATAGATAATGCAAAAATAATCTGGTAGATTTTTTTAAGTGCCTAAAATCATATTCTCAATTTTCTACAAAAGGACCAGAATTTGGGCTTTAGGTCCAGAAAATCATTGGTGGAAAGTAGTTACAGCAATCAAAACTCCCAGGGGCAAAATCTGACTGGAACAGAAACGGATATATTGCTCACTGACAGAATGACTCAGCAAAACTGGGACCCTGAGTTAGCAATGGAGGAAGTTTAGAGCTGGAGCTCTTGTCCCTGTAAAGACATTTGAACTTGAAACTTAGTCATCAGCAGAAGAATGCCTCAGATGGTCTAATAATATTTCCACTTTCATTGATTGAATGCATTTGCAAGCCCAGAAGACAGGAGATAAATCCTGCCTTCAGGCGTTGTTAAAGCAAGGGGCCCTGCATCCATCATGATGTCTTAATTCTGTTCTCTGCATTTCCTGCCTGTGCTTCTCTCTCTGCAGACTTGCCTCTCAGGCAGGCTGTTCCCCGAGATGTCAGACTGCTGCCAGCAGCTCCACGCTGATTCTGTTCTCACAGCCGCATCTGTGCTGGTAACATCCCTGGGATGGTTTCAATGGCTCTGCCTGCTGGGTCAGTCCTGACATCGGACACACTGTGTTTTCATAGCCTACAGCCATCATTTCCCCAGGGAGAATCTGGGGAACAGAGGGCAGGGGAATGAATGCTTCACAGGGTCCCTCAAAGTAGAGGCTGTGGATTAAGAAGCATCAATGAGAAGGGGCCAGCGTGGAGCCCCAGTCACCTCTCCCCTCAGGAAAACCAGCTTCAGGCACACTGCTGGACAGCCTTCGAGTGCCGGTCTGTGGACCCCCATGCTCACCCGGGGCTGCTCCCAGCCGGTGCCTGAGAATGATGGAGCGCTAGAACTGGCCGCACCTGCCTGGTGCAGGGTTCCTCTGTTGGTTAGGATTGGCTCAGATGCCTCATCCATCTGGACAAGGTTTTTCTGCATTACCGTGTAGAGTGAGGCTCTGTCTTCTCAATTCTTTCTCCCTTCTCTCTGTATCAGGCCTGCTCTGCCATGAGAAGTCTCAATTTTAAGGTTGTTTTTGATTTGAGAGAGAGAGAGGGAGCAGGAGAGAGCTCCCTTCTGCTGATTCTCTCTCCAAATGCCCAGGACAGCTGGGGCCCGGCCGGGCTGGAGCCAGGAGGTGGGAGTGCAATCCAGAGTGATGCATACATGGGCCACTGGAACCATCATGGCTGCCTGCGGCCTCTGCAGGCCAAGAAGCTGGGGTCAGCAGCTGGAGCTCCTGGCCTGGAGGAGGTGTGGAGTTTCTCTTTGGGGGATGACGCCCGGTGTGGCCAAACTGAGTCTTTCCGAGAAGAGGAGGTGCCCTCTCCCTGCAAACACATTCAGGTGCGCGATGCCTCACCCAGGCTGTTGGCCACGGGAAGCTGGAAGCCCTCATTTGGCTTTGTGGACTGCATCAAGAGAAAACGCTTATTGCATGGGCTTGGTCATTGAACAGATTGGGCACAGCCAAGAATTTTGTCCAGATTTACTCACTGAGAGCCTCTGAGCTTGGTAGAGGGCTCTTGGCCAGGCCCTGTGGCGAATCTTTTTGTGCAGTGCCGCTGAGTGGAAAGTTTTAATTGTTGGAAACATCCACGTGGTTGTGGGAGAAATCAGAGGCTGCTTGAGTTCCTGTCCCTGTCCTCACTGGCTGAGGCAGTGAGTCCTGAATATTTGGTTCAGGACTTGGTTTCCTGTTGCATTCCGGTTGTTTCTACCCAATTAACACAGTGCGCCTTCCCACGAAAATGTGTGGTCAATGGTACATTCCTTGGTGGGGCATTTTTCTTCTTAAAAACATCGCTGGAACTGAACCAAGGGAAGAAATAAAGCAAATCCTGTCGGGCTGGTCTGTGGATGACAATTGCCACTTTCTCCTAATGGATGAAATTTTAGCTTTCCGTTCAGGGCGGTTTTGTCTTGGTTCCATCTAATGAGGCTCAGTCCATTAGGCAAATCAGTGGAAAAGGCTGGGGAAATGAATTTCTATCCATTGTAATGGAAACAAATTCACTCTGTGAGCTGAATAAAGGCCTCCCTAATTAATGAAGAGAGCATTTCTCCTCTGTGGCCATGAGGCTGCGCTACTTGAAACCGCCAGGGCACTTAGATGGGCAAAATAGAGCATCAGTAATTTGGTAAGAATTCAGAAAACAAAACTTCCCTCTGCCCAAGCCAACAACTGCATTTCTAATGCGGGTTCTCCTTCCCAAGCCTCTTGCAAGTTACTCAATGCTGTGTTCCACTTTCACCAGTCTAGATGTGAATACAAGCATTTTGTACCAAGCTGAAGAAAGTCTGTGGTCTTAGTTGTCACTGGCCTTTATAGAGATGTTCTAAATTCCAACAGTGTGCCAAATATTCTTTGTATATATGTGTGTGTGTGTGTGTGAGAGAGAGAGAGAGAGAGAAAGAGAGAGAGAGAGAGAGAGAGAACATGTGTTTCTGTTGAGGATCAAATGCACTTGAAAGGTGAAATGATTACCAATATGTACAGTTTAATTTATTTGTTAGGATTTCATTTACTTTCTTACATATTGAAGGCAAAGTCCTGGAAATTAGGTTTCCAGTGAAAAGCAGAACATTTCTGTTCTGTTGTATTAGAGTTGTCTGAAAAAATCCTCATCTTTTCAACGTGAGAAAGGAAACTTGCCACAACGCTTAATCCTGGGTTCCCTTCCCTGTCTCCTTTCTTCGTCAGGACCACTTTGGACTTGCTGATGAGCAAGCATGTGGGAGTATGCTGAGTGTAAATAATCTGGAATTAATTTCCTACCCAAAATTATTTGAGCAATATGATAGTCTGAGGTCCTTCTACTGTTGTCTATAGAAAATTGCTCTGAAGAAGGTCTTTCAAATTTTTTTTACTGTTATCCTCATATAGGCACTCAGACAATGGCTCCTAGTTTTGTGTTTAAAAATTGTGATTTGAAGGGAGCATGCATGAGGAATTGTTCTTTAATAGCTACAAAGTTCCTGTTACGCAAGATGGATAAACCCTAGAATCTTCTGTACAACATAGTACCTACAATTCACAATACAGCATTGCTCATCTGAAGATACATTAAGAGGACATAATTCATGGTAAGTGATCTTATCAACCAATCAGAGCACAGAAGGCCACAGGACGTTGTTATATCTGGAGGATGTGCTTGGTATTTTTCTTGCTCTGATACCACAAGTATATGCATGCGCCCAAATTCTTCAAGACCAGCACATTAAATGTGGGCAGTATTTTGTGTATCAGTCATACCTCCAGGAAACTAAAAATTGCAGCCAAGACCATGATGGATAATTTCTGGTTCTGAGTGAAGTTCCACCTTCATATGTATATGAATATTTGCATATAAGAAAAGCAAGCATTAACCTTTGCATTCATTTATGTTTAATTTTTTGCCTACATACAGTTTTATTTGGTTGAGAGGCATAGACTTTTTAAATAATAATTCCGATTTTTTTTTAGCCAAAGTTGAGAAAGATTTTAATTATGTTGATTGAGTTTGCATTCATATTGGTATTTTCAGTGGGTGTGAGTGTGCTAAATAAATCAACCAACAACCTCACGACCTCTGGAATCACCAGTCAACTTTCTTTTCTCGTTTCAGTAGGTCTTTCCTGCCAATTTTCAAAGAGTATGCTTTCATTACCTGGATTTTAGAGGCTGTGGCCAGAGCAGAATCTGGCTAGAAGCCGACCAGGTGTTCACGGAATGATTAATTGGAAGACCAGGTGCCACATTTAGAGATTAGGTAAGGAGTATTGGAGTAGGAATGGAGACATTCATCTGCTTCGTTGAGTTTTGCATAGGATTTTGTTTTGTATCAAAGTTGTCCCGTGTGCATAATTGAAGAGTTTTTTGATTTTATAAAGGCAAACCAAAACAGTGCTCTCCTCCGCTGCTCCTTATGTCGGAATCTTCTCTAAAACACTTGTCTTTCCTTCAGGCTGTTTCTTCTGATAGGGACTCCATGCTTCCATTGCTGGAGTTCTGAATTGTAAGAATTTCTTTTTTATTCAAGATGTATTTATTTATCTGAAAGAGCTACTGAGAGAGAGGGAAAGACAGAAAGAGGGAGAGAGATCGTCCATCCACTGGTTCACTCTCCAGATGGTTTCAACGGCTGGGTCTGGGCCAGGCTGGAGCTAGGAGCCAGGAGCTTCTTCCAGGTCTTCCATGCGGGTGCAGGGGCCCAAGCACTCTGACTGTCTTTTGCTGCTTTTCCCACTCCATTAGCAGGGAGCTGGATTGGAAGCAGAACAGCTGGGACATGATCTGGCACTCACATGGGATGCCAGCACTTAGATGTCCAGCACTCAGATGGTGCCCTAAGTCACTGTGCCACAACTCCGGCCCCTATAAAAGTTTATTGTAACATTGTTTACCAAAGAGGAGGATTAAACACTCTCTTACTCCCAGTGCTCACACTCACTTTCCCCATCCTCCCAACAGAGTTATGTGTTAGTTTTTGGCTAAAACAATAGCCAAAGACCGCATTATTACTTCTGCATGAGCTGCGGAATATCCTAGGATTGTATTTCTTTTATTGTACATTTTCTCCTTGATGGTAATCATGCCACATATTTCATTTGCTTCGTTTCTGTTTACCAGGGGCTAAATCCCAGCAATCCCCCAACAGGATTAACGTCTCTCTCCACTCAGTCTTGTCCGTCCAACTTCCGTTTCTCTCCTTAGGATGTCTCTCCTGACATCACCCATCTCCTCCCATCTGGAGGATTCTTAAAAAGATGACCAGCGCTTCCTTCTGACCACAGTTGTATCTCACTCGGCACATGTGTAACGGGTTCTGCAGAGGATGGTTTTGTTGTCTCGCTTGTCATTTTTTGTTTTGTTTTGTCAGACACTGGCGTAGGTTCTGTAGCTCTGTTCAGGGAAGTGATTTATAGAGGTAATTTGTTCATTGATTCATGTTTAAGACACCTGCCAGAAAACGTAATAGTCTTGCTTCTCTGATGACAGCTGGGCCTGGATGGGGAGGGGGACGACCTAACCCGCTACAGGGCAGCAGGTGGGCCTCCCCCTCCTGCCAATAGTGGGCTGCAGTTTTGACCGTCATGAGGAAGTGCACGCTGGCTGTCACCTGGTGGGCAAGAACTGTTTAACAGCCAAGCTTCAAATGCCCACCAAGATTCCCACAGGAGCAGATAGCAAGGAGCCACTATAGCAACAAAGGGTGGGGCTGTTGCTTTGACGCACTTGGCCCGGCACACGGCTTTTTTATTAACCCTGTAATTCAATTATCCATAGCTTTAACTGCCATTTGGTTCTGTGAGAGGAAGCGTACCAAGATTGGCCTTGCACACACAGATGTTATGGGATCTGTAGTCATTTTGTACATTCTAACACTTTTTAGAGATATTCTAAAACAGCTAGCTGGGTGTCTCCATTGCTGGATCAGTGTGTTGTATGTCCACGGCACTCCACGGCGGATCAGTGTGTTGTATGTCCAAGGCACTCCACGGCGGATCAGTGTGTTGTATGTCCATGGCACTCCACGGCGGATCAGTGTGTTGTATGTCCACGGCACTCCACGATGGTCTGAACCTCAGCTGAGCTGTCCTCCACCCTCTTCAGACACTGACATGAGTGAGAGGATCAAGGCAGGAATTTTTATTGCCCCCTTCAGCAGTGCAGGTCCTACTTCTCCCACTCAGAGAGAGCCAATAAAATCTGTGTTCACTTGATCCTAAACAACTGATATATGTAGGTTTTAGAGGGCTGATTGGGTATAGCAATTATTCTTATTCCTCAAGGAAGAATTTCTTGGTTGTTTATGCCTTACAGAGGATGTTAATCCAGAGGTACAAAACTCTGGGTTTCTTCCTTATTTTTTTTTTGCTAATTATTTAATAGAAGTGCAGAGAGAAGACAGTCTTTAGTGTGTGCCTGTGTTTGTGCATGCAAACAATCCCCAAACCTCTCAGGGGGCTTGTGTTGCTGCAGAAAGCTGAATGCCCTACATGGGCGAAGACTTAGCATTTCAGCAAAGATTTAGGATTTCTCTCTTAACCACTATGAGGTGAGATGTTACTAGGTGAGATAAGTTTTTAGTTGCAACTTCTGGCACAGTAAAGGCAATACCTTGTAGAGGTTCCTGAAAGAGAAGTGGTTGGTAAGAACATTGCCATATGCCTAAGAAATATCTCTTCCAAACACAGATCAAAGGAATGCTATCAGTACAATGCGTCATGAGTTTTGCATGATGTGCTTAGAGTTCATAGCATGAGCAGGTAAGATTAAGTAACATTAAGGATATATATTGTACTTACAACTAAAATTCTCCAGGAATTGATGAAAAGTTGCTGTATTAAAAAAGTAAGACATATAATTTACATCCCTGGCCTTAGATTTCTTGCCATCTTTGTTTCCCTGAATTTTTCACAATGGCCTTGCACAGGTCTTGTTAAGCCTTGAGTATTTTATTTTTATTATCATGGAATGTTTTCATTTTGCTAATTTCATTTCCATTTACTAAATGACACTCAGTAGCTCATCACTGGCTGTGGCTTGGAAACATTGAAGGGAGCTTCTCTTCCAGTGAAGGGGTCTAGGCCACTACAACAGAAAGTAGGCAACAGAAAGGCAGGGACGGCCTTCATTGGTAGAAATCCTCTGATCTTGATCTAAGATCGATGTCATCGTGCCGCTGATCCACTCAGCGTGGGCTGCGCTTGTAAAGAGTGCATTTGGACTCAATGTGAAGGAGTCGGCTTCTGTATGTCTGTTCAATGCTTTTGCTTACTCCTATTTGGACAAAAACATCATTCAAGCCTTTCTACAAAGGCTTCTCTGAGTTAAATATTCCAGCAGGGACTTGAACTCGAGAGGATCTGCACACATGCTCACCTTGCGTCTTGTGTGTGAACAGCCCAGACCTACCTCATTCTTCGCAAATGCTCTGATTCACCACAATTTGTTTTTCTGAAGAACACACAATGATGTGTGAAAAAAACTAAACAAGGCCGGATATTTCTTCCTTGGAATGGCTAAAACATAATAAATATGGTACGGTGCTTGGCAGAACAGGTTGTAACCAAGTCTGCGCTGGCTGTTGAGGAGCGTGGAGTTGGCAGATGATGCACAACCTGCCAGTGTTGACCACAGATGCTGGTCCTCCGCTGTGGTCATAGCGCTGATCTTGCCGTTGCTGTCCTGGTGGACGGATGTTTACAAAGGTAGGCAGTGGGGCTGGGATGGTGGACACAGACCCCTGTCATCCCGCAATAATCACTAGGAAATCAGGTCGCCAGCAAATGCTTACTCCAAAAACACAATGAGTGACTCATCTCAGCACATCTTTCACATTTATCGTTTGCACCTGGCTAATTCAAAGCTGCTCCTGATCCAAAGCACTTTCAAGCATGGAAATACAAAATCAGAGAGGAGGCAAGGTTACTGCTCTGGTGGAATGGCGATGAAATGGTGTGCTGGGGTGGGCATTGTGGCACAGCAGGTTAAGTCACACACTGGGACACTGGCTTCCTATAAGGGAGTGCTGGTCTGAGCCTTGGCTGCTCTGTTTCCAATCCACCTTCCTGCTAAGCTGTGCTAGGAGGCAGCAGATGATGGCTCAGAGACTTGGTTCCCTGTGACCCTTGTAGGAGATGCATGGAGTCTCCTGGCTTCAGTCTGGTCCAGCCCTGGTGGTGGCAGGCATTTGGGCAATGAACCAGCAGATAGAAAATCTTTCTCCGTTTCCACCTCCACTTATGTCTTCCTCTCTCAATCTCCCTCCCTCGCTCCCTTCCTCTCTCCCTCCTTCCCTCTCTCCCTCCATCCTTCCCTCTTTCTCTCTCTCTCTTTCTCACTATTTTTCAAATAGATTTTAAAAACTAAATAAATGAACATTTAAAAATAAAATTGTGTTCCGAGTGTGTCCAGCATTGTTCTCAAGGCCAATACATGCAACGCTGGACTTGGAAATGGGAGGCTGACCCAGCAGGATGGTCTCGGAGAAGCCTCTGAGTCCGTGCAGTGGGAGGATGGTGAGAGAGAAGGCAGGTTGGCAGGGATGGGCACAGGTCAGTTGCTTGTGCCTCCAGGGTCTGCTCCAGCCCCAGTTCGTAGGTGGCCTCTCCATCTGTGGTGGAGCACTCCACTGCACACGCTCAGCTTCATGGCCTGCTGGGCCAGACACCTCTGAGCCAGAGTGTTCCGGAAGAATTGCCAAAACCTCTTCTGGCTGTGTTGCACCTGGGGTTTCCTCTCCTGAAGTAGGAAAAGAGAATTTTTCAATAAAACCAGATGGTCTAAAATATCAAGTCTTCTATGTCAAACACATGATAATTTTTTGTCAAAGCCTGATGCGAGAAAGCTCCTGGCATCAGTATGTTGACAATTTCATATTTGTATTGAGTAATTAGAATTAGTTGAATAGTAGTTTTGGAAAAATTGTAAATACGCCCTTAGGTGATGAGTTTTTCAAAGTGGCAGTGTGGATCCTGTTGAAATCTGCCAAGGTCTGATATATTAATTAAACCTTAGCTTATCTCGTGCATGCAGCCATGATAAAAATGGCTCAAGAGGTGAAGACTAGGACTGTGGGTACCCAGCAGCTCCGTCCTGAAGACAGCACTGGGCTTTGCTGTCAGACTCTTGGTCCCTCTCGTCTGAGCAGCACTGACGCTCCCTGGGGACCTGCTGAACTCCAGTCTGTCACTTCGCCACCCACTCTGAAGAAAGCAAATCCGAAGACTTTCTGCTCAGAGTTTTCTCTGCTGGGACTTTCTTCTGCTGCGGGCTTCTTCACAGCCAGAGGCACTGAGCCACTAACTACACAGCACACCCTCGGACAGACCAGCACAGCTGTCCCCAGGGGTACTGCTGTCTCCGTTTACCCCGAAGGAGCAGAGGCCTGGCAAGGCTCCGAAGGGCTCCAAGGAAGTCAGTTACAGAGCCGGACGCTGGGATTTGAATTTAGCTCTGCCTTCAGAGCACGACTCTCACCTCCCACCCTTCCTGTTCGCTCCTCTCCAAAACAAAGCTGTAAAATACATTTTAAGTATTAGTGTGTCCATTTCACAGATGAGGGAGTTGAGCCCCCATGTGGATAGGTGATGTACTTCAGACCACATCACTGGTGAAATGCTGAGAAATACACGTTCGGGTCTGTTTCCCCACGCTGCTGGGCTTCTCACTTCCTGCTGTGGACGCAGGTGCCCGTGCGCCTGGGCCTGAGGGGAGGTCACGCTTGGCTTTCTGCCTCACCCCTGCCTGCGACTGAAGATCCAAGTATTTTGTCAATATGTTAATGGTCACATAATCTCAGATTTTGTCTCGATGTGTGACTTACATTCTAAAAGCAGAAAAGAGTTTTAGGGCCGCTCAGCTGACAAGTCTTCCTGCTGGTCTTTTGTTAAAATCCAGCCTCATCCTGAGTGTCTAAAACATTTAACTCAGAGCAGCGATGTTGCCAGGTTGCCTGAGGTGAGACTGCAGCTATGAGAGGAGACGCAGAGTTGGACTCAAGGCTTGAGCCTCCGCTCGGATTTCCTTATGGTTTCTGAGTCGCACCCGCACTGTTAAATCAGTGCTACACATTACAGAAGAAGAGCTAAGGTTCAGAAAGGTTATAACAAGTTCATTCTCTTGCTTCACCCATCTGTCAACCCATCCATTCATTGATCTATCCATCCACCCACTCACACATCCATCCATTCACTTTCCTTCCTGCCTTTTAAAAAATATTTTATTTATTTATTTGAGAGGTAGAGTTACAGATAGAGAAAGGGAGAGACAGAGAGAAAGGTTTACATCTGCTAGTTCATACCCCAAATGGCCACAATGGCTGGAGCTGTGCCAATCCAAAGCCAGGAGCCAGGAGCTTCTTCCAGGTCTCCCACACAGGTGCAGGGGCCCAAGCACTTAGGCCATCTTCCACTGCTTTCCCAGGCCATAGTAGAGAGCTGGATCTGAAGAGGAGCAACTAGGACTAGAACCAGCACCCATACGGGATGCCAGCACTGCAGGCAGGGGCTTCGCCCTCTGCTCCACAGAGCCGGCCTCTCCTTCCTGTCTTTTAACAAAACTCTCTTCCTCCTGGGAATGTGGACACACATCGGCCTTTAAGAGGCACTGGCCTAGGTGGTTATTGTCACCAGAGAAGTTTAGAACCTGCTTCTGGGCATCGTGTTGAAAGCTTCCTCCCTCCCTCCCTCCCTTCTTTCCTTCCTTCCTTCCTTCCTTCCTTCCTTCCTTCCTTCCTTCCTCCCTTCCTTCCTTCCTTCCTTGTAGAGTTACAGACACAGAGAGGAAGAGACGGAGAGCAAGGTCTTCCATCTGCTGGTTTACTCCCCAAATGCCACAACGGCCGGAGTTGGGCTGATCTGAAGCCAGGAGCTTCTTCTAGGTCTCCTACGCGGGTGCAGGGGCCCAAGGACTTGGGCCATCTTCTACTGCTTCCCAGGCCATAGCAGAGAGCTGGATTGGAAGAGGAGCCGCTGAGACTCAAACCAGCGCCCACGTGGGATTCCTGTGCTGCAGGTGGAGGCTTAGCTTACTGCATCATAGCGCCTGTCCCTGTTGGAGGTTTTTGACATTCAAAGATGTGAAAAGCTTTGTCTCTGCCCATAACAAACTCACCTTAAAATCTCTGTGACTTTCTTGCTCCAAGTAGCCCCCGTCAAGGACTGCTACTCGAGGACCCCATAAATACAAATCCAAGACCCCGCTTCTGAATTCAAGCCTCCTCTTGCTCTCCCAGCCCCACCGACTTCTGCCTTTGGGCCTCTCTGGGGCTCTTTGTGACACCTGTTAAGAATATTTTAGAGGACAGTGAATTAAATACAAATGTAGTCTTTGCAACTGTAGCACTTCTGAAATCTGGTATTAGGTTATCACGGTCTTCAGGGAAAGGCAACAAGCAGAAATGAAGAGTAACTTCTCCCTGCAGTTTAGCAAGCCTCCAGTCTGACCACAGCAGGTACAGCCCGCAGCATCAGTGAAATCTCGTCGTATAGTCATTAAAATCATGCAGCTGGGGAGAGGCTTTTTGATAACTATCTGATAGCTATAGATGGTATTTTTCTGGGAAACTTTAAGTAAGCAAAGAAATGAGATGCAAAGACTGACAAATGTTTTGGGGGGAGGTAGTAAGAGCACTGTGTTAAGTTCAATGTGTTAAATTAAACAAATGACTGATATGCTTTTCCTGGGACAGCTAAGTCTTGATTCATATTCAAGCTACCCACTTCTAGGGAATTCACATAATTTTTCTGCACTCTGACCTCTCTTCAAAAACCAGCAGCACCACCTTTGTGACATTTCCCAGTACTACACCTAGTAAGTCCCATGAGGAAACCAAAGTTCAGAGGTCAGGCGGCTCCACCAAGGTCGCCAAGCTGGCAATCATTAGAGCTCGGATCTGAACTCACATCTCCAGTGCGCTGATGGTGGCTGTATGGATCGTGCTGGGCTTGCTGGGCGCGCTGGCAGTGAGTCTGAGTTCCCAAACATAGGTCATGTCATGTTTTCCTGCTTTTAAAATGTGGAGGTATTTTATTCAAGTCCAGATACGTTCCACTAAAAGCGAACCCTGGAGAAAATCAATTAGAAAAGCATTCTATTGATCGTAAGAGACTGAAAATGAAAAGGCCGTGATTACTCAGCCCGCACCCACCTGGCGGGTCTCAGCGCGGGCTCACCACGGCGGCCACCCCTCCCCAGATTGCCAGTGGTGTGAAGAAGGGGTACCTCCGTTTGGCTCAAATGAATCCTGGGACTCCTTGAAGACGAGCTGATGCACATGATGGGATCGTTCCTCTCTGACACACCGCAGGGAACGACACCCGTGATGCTGTAGGATGGAAAGCAGCACTGCTCATCTGCTTCTTCGTTTGGCGCTGCTCCACACTGCAAGGTCTGGCTCGTCAGAAGCCCTCTCAGGGGCAGCACGTGACACCCAGGCCCCGGGCTCTCTGTGGAGTGAGCCTGCACACGGCGGCCACTCTGGTGGTCTCTGCAGGGCTTGGGTTCCCAGGCTGATGCGCTTGCTAACAGATGTCAGATGTTGTTTCTCAGCCTCCCAGGGTGCAGCCCCTGGTCCACCCCCTGCGTCTGTGTCTGAGCGAGTGGGTAGCCTGTGGGGGCCAGCCTGTCCACGAGGCTGTCCATGCATGTCAAGGAGCCAGCAGGCTTCTCCGTGGAGCTGGCTTCTTTGTGCGCCGTCACTGCTCATGGGATGTCGGCCTCAGCCCTCCACTGGGGCATATCCCCCACCCCCTTGCCTTCTGCTTCCTTTTGAGCTTTTCTTTTCCAAGGATTTCAATTTCCTGGCCTTTGTGGTTGTTCCTCTTGGCATGTCCCTCTCCCCCTAACATCACAGCTTTCCACAGATGCAGCTGCCTGCTTTTCTCTTGGGGGCTGCTCATCTGGGGATGAGATTTTTGAGTTCTGTGCCCCCTGTGCCATTTCACCTCTGGAATTCCTGGTGTTGCTGCTGTTTTCCTCTTTCATGCTCTTTGTTTGGGTTTTGTCCTCCTGTGTGGGAGACTTTCTCCCCATGTCTGAGAGCTTGCTTGCCCACTTGTATTTGCGGGGGCTGAGGGAAATCTGAGGGGCTTGTGCATGGAGTGCTGTCCTGATGGAAGGCTGCAGGGGGTCTCCGGTGACCCCACTGTTTTGTTGGAGACGCCACAAGTGTCTGTCTTGAGATGTTTAGTCTTGGGCTGATTGGTCAGTTTTCCTGGAGAAGTCTGCCATCTTGTCCTGCCTGGAATATAAGCTGGCCACCATTGCTCTGGATTCTGACTGAGAATAAAGGGCCGGAGACAAACTCCTGTGTTGTCCAACACAGGAGCCCCCAGCCACACATAGCTACTTAAAATTAAATCAATCATTTTGAAATAACCTGTTAAAAATCTCCAGATTAAGGTAACAGCAAATTTCCGCCTATGTTACTCTAAGCAATGTTGAACTATTTTCATAGACAGTGTATAAACTAACCCAAATTGTTTTTTTATAGAATATAACATGCTGAGTATACCAAAGTTTACATTTTGATGCATTTATTTCATTTACCTTTACCCTATTTAAATTAGCAGTTACACCTAAATGACTTAGGATGCTGTTATTATATCTATCTGAATTTGATTAAAATTAAAATTGCATTCATCTAAAAAAAATTAAATCAATCATAATGAATTAAAATAAATATATCAGCTGCTTAGTTTTGTGAGCCATATTTCTAGAATTCAAACACTATCCTGGTGCTTATTCCACCCATCCACCTATATCCATCCTTCCATCCATCCATCCATCTACCCACCCACCCACTCATCCATCCATCCATCCACCCATCCACCTATATCCATCCATCCATCCATCCATCCATCCACCCACCCACTCATCCATCCATCCACCCACCCACCCTCCCACCCACCCACTCACCCAGCCAGCCAGCCACCCACCCACCCACTCATCCAGCCACCCACCCACCCACCCACCCACCCACCCACTCATCCAGCCAGCCAGCCATCTGGAATCACTGGGTGCTTTATAGAACATGTCCATCAGCTCTGGAGGCTCCTCGGAGGAGCACTGGGCTGGACTGCCACTTGTCTTCAGAAAAGCAACCTGCTTACTGGGTCTGGTGCCCTGAGATGAGAATCTCTCTGGCTCGGCCCCCAGCAAGGAAGCTGCAGCTCTTGGCGCAGTGCGGGTGGAGGGTCCTGCTTCTGCACTCGGTTTCTGGTGCTCCCCCTTTTACCTGACACCCCTCAACAGGACGGTGACTGTGTGCCAGGACCCTCCTCAGTGGGGGTGTGGCCCAGCAGCAGGCACAGGATGGGCTAAATTCTGTCTGCTCCAGCAGTTTGCACTCGCCCACCTCTCCAGCTCCCAACATTTTGTTGACATCTGTCATCTGCTGCTCTCCCCTCCCCCGCCTGCTTTGTTTTGCTTTGTCTTGGTGGTTTTATGAGCTTTTACTCCCATTAGTTTGCTATATCAGGGGCTTGGGAGAAGCCCTAGTTTGTGGCCTGTGTTCCACCCACTATGTTGTCACCGGAAGGATTGTCACTTCTTGTTATCTAAATCAGAGGCCTTAGGCAAGAGACAAGCACTCCGTCTGCAAGCAGAACCAAGCAGCCTGAGATGCCATTTTCCTGCCTCCTGGTTTGGATCGCAACTGCTCCATACAGTTGTGGAGCCCAGATCCAGATGTCAGATAGAAGTAGGATTCCCACGGCTGCACAGAGTCTCAGACTTGCTACATGGTCCCCTTTCATTAAAGACAAACTTATTTGGAGTAATAGGAATTAATGAGAGTCAAATTTTGGTTTTAGTAGCATACCACAAAAACTCACACTACCATGGTGCTTATCCATCCTTCCATCCATCCATCCATCCATCCAATAAACACATTTATCAGGTGTAGATGCCCAATCTATGTTCTACAAAATAACCAAAGTATCAATAATAGCAAATCAATTATTTTCAGCAATTAATAGTACATAAAATTTCTTAAAGGTCTATTTTCTCATACATTGTCAGCAATTCTCTGCATTCTTTTCATACAATTAATGAATATAATGATGATAGGGCTTAGACATAGAATTCAGATTAATCAAAACTGAAATCACTGGAACCTGAGTAACTGTTGTCCTTCCATTCTTTTCAGCTGTTTTTGAGCATTTATGCTCTGTTAGCTTCTTCCTGCAGCTGATAACCTTGTTCAGTGTCCCGCACCTTGATTCTCTTTGGTGACACCAAGCTCTTGCTCTCAGCTCAGCTTCCGGGAGCTGGAAGGTTACGTAGACCACAATCTTCCTTGGCTTGTAGGGGCTGAGTCTCGGCTCAACTCATTCTGCAAGTATCCATGGCTCTGTGTAGAAGAGACCTGAGTCTATTGATAGAATACCTTCTGATAAACGTCCTGCAGGTAAACTGGCCGTTCCTTGCGTTCACTCTAAGTTCCATGACCTCCCCAGCCCTCTGCTCTGTTCACTGCCAATGCTCACTCCCCTTTGTCTTGATTGTCTTCTTGGTCCTTCTGTCTGTCTTCTGCTTCCCCAGTCCTGCCTCCCTTTCACTAGCTAACGTGTAGCACAACTGCATTCGCTACTCTCCACCTCTTTCCTCGGCAAGCTTCTCTCCTCCGTCATGCTCCCGCATCTGCATCCATCAGTGGTCCTCCGCCCTCCTCCAAGTCTATCGAGTCCAGCGGCCTTTCTACAAGCCTCCTTTTGGATTTTTCAACTGTCTTCAACATTGCTGACCACTCTTTCTTTAGCACTCTTTTCTCCTTCATGTCTTATGATGCTAGATTCTCCCCTTAATTCCCTCCTGCTGCTCCTTGCCAAGATCTGTTTCTATCTCTATTACTCCCTTTCTCTAAGATTCATGTTTTATCACTTTTTGTTGTTCCATAACTTGTCCCTCAGGGTACTCCATACTACATATGTGACTCCCCAGTCAATCTTTAGACCTGACTTCTGTGCCCAGCTGTAGTCCACCCAGGCCTTTCTGACTTTCTCATCTCAATCCATATACTCTGTCAGCAAGTCTTGTTACCTTCCTCCATGGTTCTTTTCCTTTCCACGCTATTTCAGTGCAGAGCATCTTAACTGCACTCTGGTACTTGGGCAACAGCTTTTAAGTTTGAATTTTTTGCCTCTCACCCAGGGAGACATATTCTCACGTAATTTAAATTTCCTAAATTGCTTTATTATGTAATTATTCAACCTGAAAGTGCTTAAGATTTCCCTATTGTCTCTTAGGACAAATGCAGAGTTCCCGTAGGGTGGTGTTCAGGGCTCCCCATAATCCAGGAGCAGCCCCTCTCTCTGTCCCCTCTTGCTCCCGTGAGCTCTTCCGCTTGCCTACACCCCATAGAGCTGTTCTAGTTTTCCTAAGCTTCTGAATTTGCTGACCTTTCGCCCCATCACCTGCACCTCCCCATCCACGTCTTCCTCCATGTGACCCCTCTTTCCATTTCTCCAATGTCAGCCCATCCCTCGAAGCTCAATTCAATTATTGTTCAAAGTGGAAATCTTCCTAGAATTCTCCAACCCACTGTGGTCACTTCCTCCTCTCAACTCTCTTGCCACCCTCTGAATCACTGTGGTCCATTTTCACTTCTCTGCTCTTTGCTAGGATGTAGAATGTGATTTTAATTTCTATGTACCAGAGGAACACTGACTGGATTTTAAATTCTTGGACTCAGAATGAAAACTGATATGTGTGTACCTGGCCTCAGGCAAATCAAATACATGGACAGGTGAGTATTTTCTGGCAGATTTGAGCAGCACCAAATGAATCAAGTATACAAATAAAACAACCGATAAAATTTTAGCTTATCTAAAATATGTTTAGAAAAATATTAATGGGAACAAGTAATGAAGTTTCAGTGCTGTTAGTTTTAAAACTTCACTCATATTTAAAAATGCACATTTTTTGGTGTGTGATCAAATATGAAAATGACAAATTTAGATCAAGTTCAAGATCAATAAAGTTGGGACCAGTGCTGTGACTTTGTGTGTAAAGCCACCACCTGCAGTGCCAGCTCCCCATATAGGCACTGGTTCAAGTTCCAGCTGCTCCACTTCCAATCCAGCTCTCTGTTATGACCTGGAAAAGCAGTAGAAGATGGGCCAAGTGCTTGGGCCCCTGCACCCATGAGAGAGATCCAGAAAAAGCTCCTGGCTCCTGGCTCCTGGCTTCACATTGGCCCAGCTCTGGCCACTGTGGCAATTTGGGGAGTGAACCAGCAGATAGAAGACCTATCTCTTTCTCTGTCTCTCCCTCTGCCTCTCTGGAACATTGTCTTTCAAATAAATAAATATTTTAAAAAAATCAATAAAGTTAACATGAATCTTGTAGGTTGGTCCAAATCTAACAATGCATGTGTTTTTTAAAATAAAAGTATTACATACAATTATTTTCCCTAAGAAACCACAGCCTATAAAATTTTGGTTTGTCTAAATTTTTCTTACTAATTATGAACAAATGTTGTAAATGGTGATTCTACTTGAAGTGCCTTGTTCATCATCGGCAGAGCCCAAGGTAACCAATGCCTATAGCATTTGATACCAACTTCCATTTGTAGAGGTGTTAACCCTCATTGATTTGAATATGAAATGAAATTATTAATAATGCTTGCGAGAACAATCCAAAGTATTTCTTTTGCTTTGTGGAAGACTGACATATTTAGGTTTTAGGATGTGTAGCTCTTTTCCTGCTGAGTGGCCACTTGGGCCCCCTGTACACCCCTCTGGGCAATGCTCAAATTGCTCTAGGTTGGAGCTGTGATTCATTAGCAAGTCCTGTGGGTGGAGAATGAGGGGCCTTCTGACACAAGCTGTGGTTTGAGGACAGGAAGCAACCAGAAGGGGACTTAGGTGTGTTCCAGTTTTTTTTTTTTTAATAACTTCTTAAAATCCAACTGGCAAGTGTATGATTTTAACTTGGTTCCAATAGAATCCCCTGAAAAGAAAACTGGATGTGAGCAGAGGTAGAAGGAGGCAAAACAAGGCCCGAGGGGCTCAGTCTGACCACGTGAGCCCACGCAGCAGGGAGGCACTCCCTCGTCCTCACTGATGACTCTGACATTGCGCGCTCATAGGCCGTACCCCGTCACCACCCTCAGTGAGAACTGCTTCTCCTAAAGTGAAGCCATCAAGTTCACCCTCAGAGATGTACTTCATTTCCTGAGTTTTATGGGGTCCTATGTTGCCATATTTCTTTTTGCCTTTTTCCTAAAAGACTCTTGTAAATTTTATCTTTTATTTGGGTAGTGGTATTCAAGTGGTGATAATAAAGGAACAACGTGTGATAGCAGGTGGATTATGTAACTCTTTTTATCCTGCCACACTTGACAGCTCTCACAGTGCTAGGGAAGATTCCAGTCTGAGTGCTTCCCCTACTGTATGTGCTTTCCTTATCATAATTCCATTGCTGTGCTGGGAGCAAAAAAACTCACAGAAGAGCCCAGTGGAAGGCCTGGAATGAGAACAGGGTGTGTTTAGTCTGTCAGTGAAGAAGCAGCAGCCTTGATGGACATTTGAAAAAAAAAAAACTTATTGAGGGCAGTGCCATGGTACACTAGGTTAACCCTCTGCCTTCGGCGCCAGCATCCCATATGGACACCAGTTCTAGTCCTGGCTGCTCTTCTTCCAGTCCAGCTCTCTGCTGTGGCCTGGGAAAGCAGTAGAAATGGCCCAAGTGCTTGGCCCCCTGCACCCGCATGGGAGACCAGGAAGAAGCACCTGGCTCCTGGCTTCCGATCAGCGCAGCTCTGGCCGTTGCGGCCATTTGGGGAGTGAACCAACAGAAGGAAGACCTTTTTCTCTGTCTGTCTCTCTCACTGTCTGTAACTCTACCTGTCAAATAAATAAATAAAATCTTTCAGAAAATATATATTTATTTCAAAGTCAGAGCTACAGAGAGAAATAGGGAGAGACAGAGAGAATTCTTCCATCAACTGGCTCACTCCCCAGATGGCTGCAATGACCAGAGCTGGGTCAGTCCAAAGCCAGGAGCCAGGAGCTTCTTCTGGGTCTCCTTCATGGGTGCAGGGGGCCAAGTACTTGGGCCATCTTCCACTGCTTCCCCAGGCACATCCATGGGGAGCTTGATCAGGAGTGAGGCAGCCAGGACTTGAACCGGCACCTGCATGGGATACTGGCTCCACAGGTAGCAGCTTTTACCCACTACACCACAGTACCACCCCTGGCTTGGTGGACTTCAAGTTAGGACTTCATTGTGAATACCATTTAGTGGGGTCTGTGTTGTCACTCAGTGGTAAGTCAGTTTCCAAAAACCCCTTTCTCATACTTCCGGGTCACCTTGGACCTGCCTCTGTCGGCCATGCCTGCAAGATCATGGCAGCCATGTTGGTAAGTGGCCAGCTGCTGGCCCTGCTGTCAGGGAGCTACTCCAGAACAGGAAGCAGTAATTATCTGGGAGTTTAGGATTTTGGAATAATGAACCATTTGGTTTTCAAATTGCACTCAAATCTAAAGGACTTTCCTCCCCCTTGTCCAGGGGAAGCAGGCATCTGCGGACGCCACACAGATGGGATCAGACAGACGCTGCAGCTTTGTGTGAAGAGACAGAACTCGACCAGAACACGCACCCGACAGTGCTTAAAGGAGCAAACCCGACTCCATGGAGCAGTGTGGTGGAGGATGAGTCTATTTTCAGTGAACTCCGAGTGGGAGGATGGGACACGGAGCAGACTAGAGGGGACAGTAATTGTGTGAGAGGCTGAAGGGGAGGAGGATCAAACCAGGACTCAGCACAGAGATGACCAGGGCTTACTCTAACTCCATGACAAGGAGAGCTGGGAAGTCATGACAATGTTCCTTGTACCTTACAAGCCTGAAGATAGTGAAGGTGATTACGGTAAAGTGTAGACTTCACTTATTTTGTGATGTGGGTCGTCACTCCCCACTCAGCCTCTTGTGGACCCCAGATGAAGGACTTGTGCAGAGAGATAGCCATACATGTAGATTTTCCTTCTGATTTCGGGGAGAAGCAGTCGTCTGCTCTACCAACACTGTCAATGGACTGGCTCTGTGCCCAAAAAGACCACCACCTCGCCAGTGACAACAATTGATTCTGCTGTCTTAGCAATGTCTAGCCCTCCCTCCCCCAACCTGTCCTGGGAACTGAATTCTTCCCTTTCTCAACTAACCTGAAATCCTGAAATCACTCTCTTTAGCTCTTATGTATAAATGTAATGCTTACCGAGTCATTTGCATCGGTCTTTTAAAATGCTCTGCTTTCTCCCTTTAAAATAGCCCTCCCATGACAGAATTAGCCCTTAAACTCTCACTCCATGGATCCTTTTCAAGCAAATTTCCCAGAAGGTTCTTTTTCTGTCTTCACTTTCTCACCTCCGATTCTCATTTGAGTTTGTTTTATGCACGACTTGGGCACAGCAGTTCCTCGGACTCCCCACGATCCAGGTCACCAACAGCGATCACTTTCTGGAATCCTTCGATCCACTCTGGTTCCCAGCAGGCTTTGATAGACTGCTCTGTCTTCACCCCCCAAACTTTCATGTGGTTTTGCTGGTTGTTCTTCCATTCCACAGGCCCCTCCTTCTCAGCCTCCTGCATTTGCTCCTCTAAGGGTCTGCAGGGATTTGGAGCTGGTCCCCGACCTTCTGTCCACTTCTACTCGCTAGGTAATTTCACTCCTGTGGGAGGCTTTCAGCTCCAGCTGAACAGAGGCCTCTCAGTGCCTTTCCCTGTCTTGGCACTCACCTCCACCTGGCATCATAGTCTAGGTTCATTCTTCAGTTATCTTCTGTTGCTAAGTATAAACTCCAGATGTGCAAGGAACACTGTCTGTATTGTTGATTATTGTATCTTCAGTGCTGAAAATAATGACTAGCCTATGAGAAGAATTCAATAAAAAATGCGCTGAAAAAGAAAGGCATAAGAAAATTTAAAAAAAACAACAACCTTGACCAAGTAGAATCCTTCTGATTTCTCGAGTCATGATCTATGTAACTAAGGTGTACAGGACAGCTAAGTGGCACCATTTTAAAACCAATGTCATAACTGAACTTACTGTTTATCTAATTGCTATTATTGATATAACATTTACAAGTACAATGCAAAACAGGACAATTGCAGGAAAATTCGAAGGCATCTGCTATGTACACACCAGACAGATTTGTTCTATAATTTGTACCTGTAGTTAAGTGGCCCCTCTGTGAACTGAATTATGTCCTCTCCCAACATGACAGTATTTGGAGACAAGGCCTTTGCAGGAGTCACTGAGGGTGAGGTTGTCAAGGTGGGGCCATGATCTGATAAGATCCATGTGCTCGCAGAGTGACTCCTGACCTACAGAATTGTAAGGTAGCGAGTTTGTACTGCAAACCACAAAGTGTGTGGTGACTTGCTGTAGCAGCAGTGGGAAAGCAACGCGATCAGAACAAGGTCTTCTATTAGACTTAGACTTAACATGACCATGTTAACTCTGGGGCAAAAATATTTTGTTTTCTTGTTTAAAAACTATGGAGAATTGAGTTGCTAACACACAGTCATTTCGCTGTTCCATTTCTCATTTATTTCTGATCGCAGTTCTGTCCTGATGCCCCTCATCATACACATGGACTTTAATCGACTTGATCTCTTCTTAGAAGAGAATGCTACAGGATGCACTCCGTGCGATTTGCTTATCCATTCTTCCTGAGTCAGAAACTAAAAATTCTGACCCCTTGATAGCTCAATGCCACCAGGAATATCCCTCTGAATGTTTCTTCATGGGCTGAGATCTTAGCACCATAGTTTCTATTTTGTAAAGTGTTGCCCCTTTGCTCTGCATTATGGCTGCACGGATCCAGTCTGAATTTCAGTTCATGAAGATTGCTCTTTTCAGTCCTCTTCCCGGGATCAGGTTTAGTCTGACGCTCTAATTCTTACTGGTTTGCTGTATACAAGATAGAATCTATTCTGTTTTGTTTTCTGATAAGTACCAGGGGTGAGAATTTCTTTATAATTCCCATCATTCAGTGGTCATGAAGAATGAGGGGGATGCCAAGAGGCAAGGTCTACTGAGGGTAAAGACTGAATAAGGCTGTGCCATGGTCTTTGCCAAGGATGAAAGTAAACACACACGGACTGTAAGATTTGAGATGTGCTCTGTTCTGAGTGGGAGGTGCAACGCAGCTACCCCGGAGTTCAAACCATACGTATGACTCAGGTGTTATCAATGTCATAGACTGGGATCCTGAACAGAAAACTGGAGGCTTGACAAGACCAGAACTCCTGGGAAGAGCCAGGGATTAGAGAGCCAAAGGTTATTTTTTCTCCTAAACCAACTGGGAAGTAGTGAGGAGGAGTGGCAACAGCCAGGAATCCGCCCGGGCTCATTTTAAGAAGGCGTTTTCTGATTATCCTGTGCCCAGAGCAAATCCTAGACAAACCTCTTAATATCTTTGCAGCTGGGGGAGAGTGTGTGCTTTCCAAATGTTTTGTCTTTTGTTCCAGCTTCATGGTTCAACTCTCTCAGGGTTACTCAAATCACGTACCTTTCTCCCTGCAGCTCTGCTCTCAGAGGGTTAGTAAATGGTGATCAAGAATGAAATTGAGGCTGGCACCACGGCTCAATAGGCTAATCCTCTGCCTGCGGCGCCAGCACACCGGTTCTAGTCCCGGTCAGGGCGCCGGATTCTGTCCCGGTTGCCCCTCTTCCAGGCCGCTCTCTGCTGTGGCCCAGGAGTGCAGTGGAGGATGGCCCAGGTCCTTGGGCCCTGCACCCCATGGGAGACCAGGAGAAGCACCTGGCTCCTGGCTTTGGATCAGCGCAGTGCACCAGCCACAGCGGCCATTGGAGGGTGAACCAATGGTAAAGGAAGACCTTTCTCTCTGTCTCTCTCTCTCTCGCTGTCCACTCTGCCTGTCAAAAAAAAAAAAAAAATGAAATCGAAATATTCAAGGGGCTGGCGCTGTGGTGCAGCAGGTTAACACCCTGGCCTGAAGTGCTGGCATCCCATATGGGCAACGGTCTAAGACCCAGCTACTCCACTTGCAATCCAGCTCTCTGCTGTGGCCTGGGAAAGCAGTGGAAGATGGCCCAAGTCCTTGGGGCCCTGCACCCACGTGGGAGACCCGGAAGCAGCTCCTGGCTCCTGGCTTGGGATTGGCATGGCTCCTGCTGTTGCGGCCGTCTGGGGAGTGAACCAGTAGATGGAAGACCTCTCTCTCTGTCTCTACCTCTTTCTGTAACTCTGTATTTCAAATAAAATAAATCTTTAAAAAAAGAGTGGAAGGGAAGTTAGAATGATTCGATTTTAACTGATTCTCTTTACAAATGGTGCTTTCACCCTTCTGAAATTATTATAGCTTAAAACCGCATGATGGCGTCAGGGACACCTGTATCTGTGAGTATTTGGTTATCCTGCAGAGATTGTGTGCTCTTTCCTTCCTCATGGGTGTGTATGAGAACCTGCGCGTGCACAGGCTCATGGAAGCCATGAGGTGGACTGGTTGGGACTGGTTGTTTCTGCTTTCTGCCTAACACTTTTCCCTCTTTCTCTGATAAGATCACCTGCCTTTCCACCTAGAATGTGAGCAGAGTCACCAGGCTCTGAGGTCCACGATTCTTTACTTGGCTGTTATAATTGACCCAGAGATAAACATCTGTCTGTGTTAAACCAATCCACACTGATGGCTTGGAAAAACATTAGAAGAGAGAGAGACTGTGGAGTCAGTCTTGAGTGATCTTTTGTCTGCAGCTCCAACTGAACGAGTATGAATCGTAACACTACACCATTCTGCGCTCAGCCCCACTCACATCTTCAGTGTCGAATGGTAACAGTTCTCAACTCTGCATCCTTTTCTTCTAACGAACACTGACGGTTTTCCAGGCCTGCCTCTAATGTGCTTCCTGTGCATTGTTTGGCTCGAGGATAGACAATATTGATCGCAGGAAGTCAGGTGCTTCACAGGTGAAACCAGAAACAGCTAGCAGCCACCCTGGCTTCTTTGAACTTGTGCCCACGTAGGTAAACACACACTCATGTGTTCTCCACTCATGATAGGAAGGACAACACTTGTCATTTATCATCTGAGACAACCAAACCTTTGCATATAAAGGAACCCCCGAGCTGTAACATGGCACAAAGTCATCTTGGCCATTGCCCTTGCTCCGCTGTTTTGTTACTTTAATTTGCTGAGCATCCCACTAAACCTGCAATAAAGTCTTGTTTCAATTAGCCCGAGTCATTTACTCTTGTTTGCTCCCTAATGTGCCTTATTGATGCACATTAGCTTACTGTGGTCATTCCTTCCATTTTAATCATTGAAATGATACGTTCCAGAAAAGGGTAGCACATTAGAATCCTCAGGCTTTATGTTGAAACGGCAAAGGATTTTCCTAAGCTCGGTAGATACAGTGCCCTCCCTTCTAGATCAAGGGCATGCTGCATCTGTCTGTCCAGGTCCTTTGCTCAGGCAAAGCTACACACACACATCTACACATACATATGTAGAAAAGCGAAATTTGATCCCTAACTCTCCCTACATACACAAATCAAAGACTTAAGTGTAAGATGTGAAACTATGAAATTGTGAGAGGAAAACACAGGGGGTAAGTACCCTTTGAGACACCAGTGCAGGTAATGGTTGTTTTGGACCAGATTCCCAAAGACCAGACAACAAAAGCAATGGACAGAATGGGGGAAATAACTGCAAGTCACTTATCTACAAAGGGACTGATATCCAGAATATATCAGGAATTCGAAACACTCAACAAGAAGCATTTTCATATTAATTTTATTTATATCAGATGAACAGATTTCATGTAATTGATATATACAGATTTGAGAGCATAACTACACTTCCTACCCCATTGTCCCTCCCACTCATGTTCCCACCCTCCCTCCTCTTTCCTTTCTTATCTTTTCATGTTCCCGATGACATACTTCCAATTTATTTGTAATATCAAGCCTAACCCTCCACTAAGTAAAGAATTCAACAAGTTACTAAGTAGAAAAACCACTGTTCGAGAGTACAGACGAGGGTTGTAAACAATAGTCAAATAGCAAAATGTCAGTTTTGCTCATATGCATTACTTTTTTTTGTATTCTCTATATTGATTACCACAAATCAGGGAAAACATATTTGTCTTTTTGGGACTGGCTTATTTCACTAAACATAATGGTTTTCAGTTGCATCCATTGTGTTGCAAAAGACAGGAATTCGTTCTTTTTTACGGCTAAGTAGTATTCTATATTGTGTGACAATCCAGATAGTTTTTCCAACTCTTTGGATACTAAATAAAATTTTCAGTATAACCCAGAAAGGGAATGTTTTTAGCAGCAGTATCTACCACCACCCTGGCACTTTGCTTCTGTTTTAAATCATTAAGTATAGAAAGGGCTTGTGTAGGCTTTCAAAAATAGCATTAGAAGAGATGGTCAAAATTTGAGAATCTGGAAAGGTATTGGCACAGAGATAAAGTTTAGGAATGATTGGAATGTGAGAAATCTGTTTTACAAGCTGGGTTCCCAATATGGCTGCTTACCCTGTAATTTAGGGCTGTATCTCATGTTCATGGTCAAGTTAATTTTAGTATTACACTGAGAAAAGTCATGACCAGAGTAAGATTATTTTTTTCTACATGTGATTGGTGTTTCCTTTCTGGGTGCAGCCTATGAACGCTTTTCTTCCCATTGCTATTTCTTTTTATTTTTGAAAGTTTTTATTCATTTGAACGGCAGAGTGATAGGGTGGCAGGGGTGGGTGGGGAGAGCCCGTCCATCTGCTAGTGCACTCCCCAAACGCCCACAGTAGCGAGGGGCTGGGCCAGGCTGCACTCAGGAACCCAGACTCAATCCAGGGTGGCAGGGACCCAAGCACTTGAGCCATCCTCTGTCATCTCTTAGGACGCAGCCACAGGAATGCTGCCTCACAGAGTAGCTGGGACTCGAACCAGCGGTCCTACACGGGATGTGGGTGTCCCAGGCGGCAGATTCACTGGCTGTGCCACAGTACCCACCATTTCCCTTGCTGTCTCGTGAGAAGCAATCTCTGTGGTCAGCCAAGTTCCCACACAGAAAGTACATTCCACGAGCAGACATGTTTTGAACCCTCGGTATGAAGCCTGGCCCAACCGTCACCGTGTTTGAAGAGTGCGAACGCTCGGCCCTTTCTCCAGCCACCGTCCTGCTGCTCGATTTCTGCTGTGTCTGCCGAGATGGCTGTCACAACGCTGACCTTTCATCATGCCCCGAGGCTGTTTCTGTTCCCTTCTGCTTCTGAGCCCTGAGCTCCTGCGCTGGAGCTGCTGATGGCATTCTGTCATCTCTTGACAACCCGGGTCTCTGGAGAAGAGCAAACCTGGAAGAACTGAAAATCCCAGGAACGAGCAAGCGGGCGGGAGTGAGTTCCTAGCTGCCACTGATGGATGCTGTTGGCAGACAGGAAGCAGTTAGGGGGGCGATTAAAGTCCGCCAGGAAGAGCACCTGGAAACCGTGTTTGTGCCTCTCCCGGTCGCAGCGTGCGAGTTGGAAACCACAGACAATGTAAAAAGTTCAGTTTATGCTAATGCCACAGTCCTTGCCTTCAGCTCCTGATATGTGCCTCACACAGTCATGAACAGCAGAATTTGGTGAATAATTCTCGTTTCCAAGGGTGAAATCATTTCTTTCCTATTCTAAACACACATGCAGAGCCTCGGTTCCCTCTCGCCTGGTGTTTCATTGTTGAGACACAATGCACCACGTCCCATATAAAACGCCTTATTCTGGCTCCCAAGAAACAAGAAATGACAATAACAATATTTCAGACATGACAGGTACCTCCCCAGAGTAGACAGGTACGGTGGGCGGGCAATGAATATGTGTGGAAATTGGGGTGTATTTACTGAAAGTAATAGAGGAAAAACAATAGTCAGAGTGGGAGGGAGATGCTACAACAAGACGAGAGAAATACAGGCTACCTTTTAACAACCATGCATGGGCTAAAAACAGGATGGAGTTAAGAAAAGAGTTTGGGGGGAGAGGACCCCTAAATCTCACGTTCATCAGTCTTCTACGTTCCTGTTCTCGTCTGATCCGGCAAGAACTTCACCGGGGTTTGTAAGCATTTGTGGCTTTCTATTTCCAGCGTTTGCTATTGCCTTTTCTAAAATGTAGTCATAAATGCAGGGAAAGCCCATACGTTGCTTCTCATACAGCGATTGCTGCCCTTGCCCCGCTTCTGCCTGGCAACAGAGGGTGGTTCCTTGAGGGGCTGCTGAGCCGTGACGGTAGTCTCGACCACTGTTACTGTGTTCTTCTGAGCTTTATCTGTGGACAGATGAAGGCCACTGGTGCACAAGGTCAGTGACACAGGAAGTAAAAGATCTGCCAAGAGTTCACAGCACAAGATCCTGATGGACATGCAACTGCCAGCCAAGGTGCGGTTTCTCAGTTATCTCAAATAAATCTATGAGGCCTGAAACCCAGTTCCAGGGCTGGTGTGATGGCACAGTGGGTTAAGTGGGATATCTGCAGTGCCAGCATCCCATGCGGGCGCTGGTTCAAGTCCCGGCTACACCACTTCTGATCCAGCTCCCTGCTAACGCACCTGGGAAAGCAGCAGAAGATGGTCTTGCAGCCATGTGGGAGATCCAGAAGAAGCTCCTGGCTCCTGGCTTCAGCCTGGCCCAGCCCTGGCCTTTGTAGCCATTTGGGGAGTGAACCAGCGGATGGAAGACCTTTCACTCTGTCCTCTCTCTGTAACTCTGCCTTTCAAATAAATAAATAAACCTTTAAAAGAAAAACAAATCCACTTTAGAATCCTGCACCCTCCACCTTTTAACCTATTACTGAGCTCCCCCCCCCCCTCTCTCCCTTCTGTTCGTCCTCTCAGTCTGTCATTGATCAGTGCTGAGTGGTTACCAAGCATTGGACAGCATATGAGAGTGTAGCTAGAGACGAGTGATTGATGCCCAAATAACAGACACCAGTGCGCCGGATTGTATTAGGAATGACAATGAATGACTCACTGGTTTTGGGCAAAGTGGATGCACCGACGTTGGCACAGAATCCAGGAGCTGCTATATTCTGAGTGATTCTCCAGATCCAGAGCCAATGAGGCAGTGTCTGCTCTACCCTGCAGAAACCAAGATAGCATTGTCTTCCCCCTAAGCCTGCCTGTCTAGTGAGGAGATCCAGGGGTCTATAATTGCTTACATCCCCGCGAGAGGCCTGGGTCAAGTGCATTGTGAAGATTGTGTGCGTGCGGCATGGGCTGCCAGGGCTAGAGCTGGGGCCTGCAACAACAGCCATTTCTTCTCGCAGAGTCTGAGATCAAGGTCAGCAGGGTGTCATCCTCCATGCATGCCTGCTTTGAGAAATGGCTTGTTGGGTGGGCCTTGTGCAGCAGTGGTTAAGTTGCCTCTCAGAACGCCTGCACCCCACATCTGAGTGCCTTCTCCCTAGTTTCCTGTGATGTATCTGGAGGCAGTGTATCATGGCCCAAATCCTTGGGCTCTGGCCACACATCTTGGAGACCTGGATGGGGTTCCCAGCTCCTGGTTCAGGAGCTTAGCCTTGGCTGTTGGCATGCATTTGGGGAGTGAACAAGTGATGGGAGATATAGATTTCTCTCCATCTCCCCCACTTCCTCAAATAAATATTTTAAAAAATAGTTCAACAACATTTGGTCTGATGATGTCCCTTGCAGCATTGTTTATAATAGCAAAAGTTAGGTAGAACTCAAGTAATCCACTGTTAGAAAACAAGGTAGTACGGGGAGGGGGGTCTTCCAAAAGTTCGCAGAAAAACGCATATGATGAAAAAACTACATGTAGATTTCAAACATTTTTATACCCAAAAGCCTTGTCTTTTAATTGCATTCTTCCACAAACTTTTCAAAGTCCCTATTGTATTTCAAATAATGCAGATGTTGGAACACTGTGCAGCAGGGAAGGAGAGAGAGCTTCCTGTGTCCCCAAAAGAGAAGGTGAAGGAACCTGTGGAATGAAGAGAACATGTGGCAACGAGCAAGACCCCCACTTGCTTTTGTTTTCTGGGAAAAATCTCAGGGGAGTGCTCATAGTGGCACTGATAAGAAGAGGAACCCTGAGGGGTGACAGATCCTCATCTTCATTTCAAACTGCTTATATGCTCTGCCATTTCCAACTGCATCTGAATATTTATTATTTATTTAAATTATGCTTTCGTAAAACAATCATGCAATCATGGGGCACAGCGGATTAAAGCTGCCGCCTGCAGCACTGGCATCCCATATGGGCACTGGTTTGAGTCCTGGCTGCTCCCCTTCCCATCCAGTTCTCTGCTATGGCCTGGGAAAGCAGTAGAAGATGTCCCAAGTCCTTGAGCCCCTGCACCCACATGGGAGACCCCGAAGAATCTCCTGGCTTCTGGCTTTGGATAGGCCCAGATCCGGCTGTTGCGGCCATCTGGGGAGTGAACCAGTGAATAGAAGACCTCTCTTTCTCTTTCTGCCTCTGCCTCTCTGTAACTCTGCCTTTCAAATGAATAAATTAATAAATAAAAAAGAAAAACAATCATAAAAAATACAGCCAAGTGGTCACATTCTAGGGATATTGTGCAAGCAGGTCAGTTATCATTTGGTCAACAATGTACTAGAAGAAGATTCATGTAACACGTAGGAGGCAGAAAGCACCCTCTCCACCTCTAAGTAAAATAAGAAAGAGTGGGTCGTCTTCTGAGATGGAGACCTGCTGTGATCTGAATGCTTGTGCAGCCAGGGCTCATCTCTGGGAACCTGGTCTCCCGTGCAGTAGCCAAGCAGCAGGGCCTGGGGCAGCCGCGCAGGTTCTGAGGGTCCTTCCTCACGAATGCAGTCAGTGCCCGGCTTGCTCTTTCTCCACGCAGGGACGGGAAGGCGGCATCCATGAGGCTCTGCGTCTGCTGCTGGGCCTGACTTTGGACTTCCCAGATCCAGAACCAAGAGCAGTGTGCCTGTTGTTTATGGAGCATTTCATCGAGGCAGCCGGAAAGGACGAGGGCTGCATCCAAAGACAGAATCCACATTCAAGATGAACAGTGTCAAGAAATTTCCTGAGGAATGTACCGTGTGAACATTAGGTTTCAGAAAAGGAATATGGGGAACGGGAATTCTGATCTTAAATTTCCTGTTATCGGTCAGTTTAGAGCATTCTTAACTAAAGATCCACTGAGTCAGATTCGAGGAAATATTACGTTATTTAGGATTGAACTGGTTTGGTGATCTATTACCGTAGACATTTCACTTGACTGTTACATTGCGGGATCTGTAAGGTGATGACCCAGAGGAGGAGTGGCCAAGATCAGACAGAGGGAACAAAGTGCTTACCTTTACAAAGTGGCAGTCAACTCTAAGTGCACTGGAACCCTCTTCTCCGCCACCCCGGGCAGATGGGGGGAGAAGAATTGCCAAAATCCGACATCTGGGCTGCTTTCTTTTCACCTCCTTTGCCCACACTTCTCTGCCTTTGAGGCTTGACTACTGCTTCTGCTCTCAGCAGCAGCGGCACAGACGTCTAAGTGGAAAAAGTGCAGCACTTGGGTTCTGTTGCATCGTGCACCACGATTTGCACCATGAAGCATCGTTGTCTTTATCCTGAGGCTTAACATGTGCGCTCCACAAAAAGGCCCAGAGTAATCACAATCACTAGCTAAAATGCGTGCAAGAGGCAAGTGCAGGTTTCCCTGGCCCTGGAGCCGGCAGGCATCCTCCTCGCCGTGTGTTGTAATGATATTGATGTGTCAGCTGTGGCTGCATTCAGAGTCACAGCCCAAGAAAGTGAAGTTGATACAGATTTTAATTAGGGGTGTGAATGTGTACAGGGTACAATGAGAACATATGGGAATGTTTTGAGAAAACAGCACTTTAATTCTGATGGGGTGTTTGAAATTCCAGGAACAGTAAAAGGGTCTATTTTGGTCACTTCAATGTTGCTCCTCTCACTTCAGAGTCAGGAGTATTTCAATACGGAAAGATGCTCAGGAGAGATAGCCACAACATGGAGATGGAAAGAAGGGGCCGGGGAGGCCAAGTGAGCAAAGGCCAAAGGATGAAGAGCATCACCCTCCCCTGCCTCGTGGCAGATGACCGGTGACCTGCATTCTGACGTCACAGTCCCCTATGGAGAAACTCCCAGGTGGGATCACTCGATTACAGTCTTGCTCTGTAGCAGGTGAGACATATTGGAACGACTTACTGTGCCCATTACTATGCGTAGAAATTAATTTCTTCGTTGCACGCTTTGTTGTACGGTGCCTCTCAAACTGCAGTGTAAATATGACTCCGTGAGAATCTGGTTAAAATGTAGGCCTGATGCCGTTTGCCTGGGGTGGGGCTTGAGGGTCTGCATCATTCACAGGCTCCCTGGTGATGCTCCTGTTTCTGAAGGCTGGGCTGAGGAGTCACACTGCAGATGGTGAATTCTCAGGTGTTTGCTTTGTCTTGGGAGAGAGACACTCGCCCCAGCTCTCCACGTGAGATGCAATTTGTAGGTGTACATCATGCATATTTTTCAGGAGAAGTAGAATTGGATTTCTTGATATTTTCTTAAAAAGGCCACTACCAGAATACATCAAGAACGTCTATTGTAGGAGGAACCCAGAAGACAGGTGAGCAAGCGATCGGTCTGGAGAAAGTGGCCTATGCACAAGTCACTTTACCGGGAGTAGACCTGAGTGACACGCTGAAAAGACAGAAAACAGAAGCTTCATGACTGACGTTCAGAAGAGGAAAATATACAGGTTAGCTATTGGAAAGTCTGGAGGTGAGCCAGAAGCTCAGGAAGAAGGGATCTCTTTGCCTTTAAAACGCTTGGTCAGTAGGGAAGCAGGGATGAGGTGCTGGCCACACCAGCTCTTGGCAGGTCTGGCTGCACAGTGGACAGAGTGTACACTCTCCCAGGCGTCCCCGTGGGGCATTTCCAGAATGGGATCTTCACTTTCGGAGATCCATGGCTAGTATTCATGCACAGTCTGGGTTGAGAGCCATTCATCTAGATTAGAACAACCAGTGAAGAAAACAGTTACTCCTGGGAAGAGAAATTCCACTAACAACTGACTGATGGATGTTGGCCAGACTCGAGAACATACCATCAGGATGCTATTGGGATGGTCTTTGGGTGCCAGGGAGTACACGTCTGTGGGAGTACTGGGGTTTATTCCTGATCAGTCAAGATACAGGTTAATTCTGGTGTGGTAATGGGGACTTGAGAAAGGCAGCGTTTAAAATAAGAGAGAGAAACGTCACTCTGCAGGATCAGGGTCACTTGTCCTTGGGTTAGAAGGCATGGAGGACCTTGGAGGATTCTAGGAGGTGATGGTAAGACAGTTGGAGACCCATTTCCCTGTTCCCAGGATCTAGAGTGAGGACCAACTTGGGATGGGCTCTGAGGATGAGTTTTCCCTTATGACCCGGAGTGCACATCACTAGAAGCAGAAGAAAGTTACTCTTACTCTCATCACCTCCTCCCTGACAGATCCACACTATCTTGTGTCATGATGTACACAGAGAACCTGCATTAATGATACAGTGACATACTCTGGTTTCTCTTCAGATCGTATAAATGATACAGTGACAAAACGAGAAAGCAAAAGCAAGGACAACATGACGTCTTCCTATTGGGCATGTGTGGTGCAGACTTTGGAAAATACTGTGACGTGGCCAGTGGAGGGATTTGAAAGGGAACAGTTCCTGGTAACCAGGTCCTTGGGGTCTCAGGCCATCATTATTTAGGCACCAAAAACGATTACAATCAGGACCTTCAGGACAAAATAATAAGCAGAGATAAAGATTCCTCTTGCATAACTGAGCTGAAGTGGCTTTAAGTTAGGAGAGAAATTTTGGAGATGAAAGAGACTAACTTCTTCACCCAGTGGATCAGCATTGGGAAAAACAGTCCAACATTTTGATCTGAACAAAAAAGGCCAGAACTCCCAGAACTCCCCTCCCACATGCAGGAAGCAAAGGCAGAGGAAGAATGTCCGCTCCTGCAGAGCAGCAGCCCATATCTCACCTCTGCTCAAGCAGAGTGAAAGGAAGAGAAGAGCGCAGGAGGAGCTTGGTCAGAGCCATCTTGAGTTAGACCTGTTGTGCGAGCAGCCGGGATTACCCTGGAGATGAGGAAGCAGGGGAAAGGTGAAGTCATTGCTCTAGGACCTCACACAGAGGAGAGGCAGATCCAGGACGTCATGAGAGACCCTCGAGCTCCGAGTGCCCCGGGCCTCTTCTGCATTAGCAATATAAGAAACCTTAGGGCAGTGCTCTTGTCCACCTTGAATGCTGGATTTCTCTGTGAGCCACTGCACGTATGGCAGTCCTGTTGATCCAACAACCACTCCACACTTTGAAACCAGTTTCTTGCCCATGGTGCCCCCATCCATCCATGCACTGTTCCCCTTCACTCATGAATATTCAAATTCCTCTGTACACTGATTATTTTCTATAAATATTCTATATATTTCTATAAATATTCACATATAATTTAAAAATCTTTCTTTTTTTCCATGGCCTTCTCCTGGACACAGCCTGGCCTCCTTCCTCTACAGCCAAGCTTTTGAGGAGAGCAGTCTTTATGCAGCACCTCTGTTTTGCTCATGCTATGCCACTCTTCATTCACTCTTGACTGGCCTTGTCCTCACTACATCATGAACATTGTGCTCTTCAAGGTCCCACTAGCTTCCTGTGGCTAAACCCAATGGCTCAGCAGAGTTGCCATCTTGCCTGGTCCCTTGGTAGCATCAGATATGCTTAGCCGGTCTCCCTCCTTGAGTCCTGTCCCTGGTTTTCCTACATCTTGTGTGTGTGTCTGCTTCACTCTGCTTCCTTGAGGGCACTGTTTCTTGCTGAACTCAAGTATTCCTGTTGTTTCTATTTCCATTAATTGTCTTGCACCAATGAAATCCATATCCTTGTTACAGTCTTTCTCCTGAGTTCCTGAGATGATGTTCAGTCGTTCATCATCCATCTCTCCTTATCTGAACTGATGGTCTGTCATTACCAGCCCATCCAATGTCAATGTTACATCTTCATCCACAACACTGGATCTGATTGAAACTGCCTCCCTTCTAATCACCCTTGAAGGATCAAAATGAAAAGCTGAACTTTCTCTCCTTGATTTCTCTTATGACCTACAAACAATAGCCAACTCCTTTTGAATCTAGCTCCCATGTATTCTTTGGGTAAACTGTACACTCACTATCAGGACATACATCACTCTGTTTTAATTTCCTATTTAGTTGTCTGAATTTCACTGTTGACTAAATAAGCTTCATCATTTCTCATTTCTCATCATCTACCCTGATGCTTTGTATCTGGTGAGCACTTAGAAAATAGTTTTTATAAAATTTGCTAATACTCTTCTGTGGTTTCCTATATATTCTGAAAGCATCTATCTCCAAGCAAAGACAACAAAATAGAAATGAGGATAGTAGAATCTCCAAGCACATGGCTAGATAAGAAGTTCCTGTCAATGTACATCCCAGGAAGATTGTTTAGTTTTGTTTTCATGCTGGGTTGTGAATTAGGATTTGGTGCAAATAGTCCACTCATTAAAGGTGTTGCTTCTCCTGTTGAATCTCTCATCTTTGTAGATGCTGAGCCAAACTAACAGGCTCCCTGAGGAGAGGAACTGGGCTCACCTGAACATTAGAGTTTGTCATCAGAGGATTAATTAGAGCACTTGTTCCTGGTACACTCGTGGAATTATGGTTAGCAGTCAGTCTGAGCCAGTTATCATCTCATTGATGTCCTTGAGGAGGTGTGGGGGTGTGATTGACTCAACAAACACTTGGTAATGAAAAGGCACTATGGTAGGCACGAAGGGAGGAAAGTGAAGTGATGGGAATACAATTTGAAGCCTCTGAATCTCGTCCAGGATACTCTCCCAAGTTATCCTCTTGAAAGGATTTTGGATAATGAATAACTAGATCCTGCACACAAGTCAGAAATGCAGGAAGTTCACACATGAAGAAACAACAGCATACAATGGTGGGGTTGGTCTTCAAATCATTTGCCTAAAATATTACATCATGTGCCATCAGAAATTCCATAATGCATGCCTGTAAGTGTAGTTGAATCAATCATTCTGATTCATCAGTAGGTAGTAAAGACAGAGTACATGTAGTCATTTATTTATTTGCTTGTTCCTGACATGAAATGTTCTCTGTCACTCTAGCACTGTCTAGGTGCTACTATGCGGAAGCAGGAGTAAGACAATCCAATGGGACTTTGGCTTTAGGGCATGGAGAAAAGGAATACAAAATCAAAATTATAGAACTAAAAAATAAATATCTATGATACTAACGTGTGGCTAAACATGTGAAGAAAATCTCCAATAAGAGCTGATGGCCAACCGGCTAGCTATTTTGATAGAACAGACAGGGTAAGCTGTGAAGAAGTGAGGTGAGAGGGAAGGTCCACAAGATAAGCAGATATGAAAAGAGTGGGGAAAAAGAATTCCAACCAGAGGGTACAAATGTTCTGAGTGGGAAAGAGCTTGGTTTCTTTGAATAATCAAAAAGAGGCAAGGAACATTCAAAGGAAAAGAGATAGAAGAGGATGCTGGATGGGTTGACAGAACTTGGTCCTACAAAGTGGTAAGTGATTGTTTTTCCCCTACATATTTATATTGATGACTTTGAAAACATCGTTGGTCCCATGGATTTTTGTTACTATCTTTGTGCAACTGAACATGACCTCCTTAATGAACTTTGCTGAGGGCCTTATGGAGCCATGGAGGGGAAATATGGTCATTTTTCTACTAATTTTTATTGCAAGTTAGGCTACAAGATTTCACTTTTGCCAATATTGCAGACAGAACTGTTAGATCTATTTTATCTCTTCTTTGAAAATTAAGAATTATTGCCTTCACAAGTGGCAATGGATTATTGTCACCTGAGGGAGTGTCATATATTTGAGAAGTGTTATAAGAACAATCCAATTCCCTTTAACTGAAATGGAGGGAAAGTAAAGCACGGTTCAATGTTAATTATCACCATGAGCAGATGGAGGGCTTGAGGGGTAAATGTTGGTCTGAAGACAGATTCCACAGGCAAGGAGGGACTGAACCCTGTGGATGACCCATGATTAGGCTTTGGCTCCAAGGACAAGGGGAGAGACTCCTCTTGGAAGACAAGAGTGGAGAAAATATAGTAGCAGGATTGGATTACTGAGTGTTACAGATGCTGAGATTTCTTCGTATTTCACCTGTTTATGACTTTCACTGTCAACCTCACTTAAAGCTTCCAAGGTGTATAACACAGAAGATCATCAGACATTCAATAAAATTTGTGGGAGGTCTTGCTTTGGACTAACCAGCCTCCTGCTCTTGACTCCTAGTAATTATACTGAGCTCCATGTAATCAGAGCTTTGAAATGGACTAGTTTTCCAAAAACAGAAGACCCACAGAAATATGATAAGGAAATTCAGTTTTAACTCTATCTAAAAAATCTTTGCAATTTTTGGGTATTGTGTCTGCTTTCTTCAGTCTTTCTTTGCTTATAGAACAACCCCTGGGGCCAGTGCTGTGGTGCAGTGGGTAAAGTTGCCACCTGCAATGCTGGCATTCCATATGGGTACCAGTTTGAGTCCCAGCTGCTACACTTCTGCTCCAGCTCTCTGCTATGGCCTGGGAAGGCAGTAGAAGATGGCCTAAGTCCTTGGGCCCCTGCACCCACATGAGACCTGGAAGAAGCTCCTGGCTCCTGGCTTTGGATCAGCCTAGCTCTGGCCATTGCAGGTATTTGTGGAGTGAACCAGTAGATGAAGACTCTCTCTCTCTCTCTCTGTCTCTCTCTAACTCTGCCTTTCAAATAAACAAATAAATAAACCTTTTATTAAAAAACCCTGCTCAGCTCACCAGAATGCTCATTTTATTTTGTAGAGCAAAGTGTGACCTGATTACAAAAAATCCCAAATAGAAGCTAATTCAATGAAGTGAAATTTGCTGCAATTTTGTCTTTTGACAAAGATGACACTCATCATCACTGTCTGGTGTTCCATCTCAAGTGGAGAGCCCCTTTGAGTTGCATGTGATCCTCAAAGATCCTATTTTATTCTTCCAAATTCATGACTAGAGATATGCTTGATTGATCAGATATCCTTGTGCCCTTTTATCAAAGCTTCATTAGTTCTTTGATGGAAGAGGTGTGTGCCCGTTCTCCACCCTAGAATCTGGAGAGCTGAGAATATCACCAGAAGTGCAATCTGCTCCTCACTATTCGCACTGTGAGCCAAACCCTGTGTGGTATTCCTTTGAGATGCTGTTATCCCATTTCATCTATAATATGTACAACTTAGGGATAACTTAGGAAGGACAAGGACATAGCTAACAAAATTAACTTTTAAATGGGCATTGGGAAGTCAGTATTTACTGAGACCCTAATATATGTCAGGAAATGTGTAGAACATGCTACATGGATGATCTTACATAATAATCATAAAAATGTATATGAAATAAAACCATTACTATGCCAATTTTACATGTGATGATGTTAAACAATTCATTCAAGATCTTACTTGATCTCAAATGGCCAAGCATTGTTTCTTCCCTTTCCTGGGTTTAGGAAGGCAGAAGTTCTGAGCAGTAAAGTCACAGAAATTTAGGTAAATTCAAAATTTAAAGAACATAAAAAAACTTTCCCTAGTATGAAATTCTTAAGCTTCAGTACTTTAATATTGAGTATTTTATAATAAAAATATTTGGTTTGAGTATCAGCTATGCATTTTAGTGTAGGTCATGCTTCTCATAAACAAATTGTTTTGGTTCAGGACCATGGACAGAGGAACACTTCCCTCTGAGCAAATTGTCAGCGTACAATACAGCATCATTTTTTAGGCACAGTGATGTACAGATCTCTAAAATTTACTTGTATAACTAAAACTTCATACCCTCTGAATAGTAACTCTCCATTTCTTCTTATCCTGGAACCTGGCAGCCACCATTATACTCTGTTTCTATAAATTAGATTATTTTAGGTTCCTCAAGGACATAGTATTTGTACCTCTCTGACTGGATTATTTCAGTTTATATAGTGTTCTTCACATCTATGTCACATATGACATACTTTTCTATTTTAGGAATAAACATTACTCTATTTTATGTATACACCACATTTTATTGATACATCCATCTATAAATAGACATTTAGATTGCTTTGAGTCTTGGATAGTGTAAATAATGCTGCAATGACTGTAAGAATGTAGATGTCCCTATGCTATTCTGATTTCAATTCTTGTGGATATACCCAGAAGTGGAATTGATAGTTATATAATAAATGTTTTTATTTGAGAACTTTCCATTTTCTATAGTAGCCACACCTTTTTATATTCTACATAATAGTGTACAAGAATTCCAACTTTCCCAGATCTTTGCCAACACTTTTTATCTTTGTTTTTTGATAATATCCATTTTAATAAGCATAAGGTTATAGCTCATTGTAGTTTTGATTTACATTTCCATAATGATTAATGATGTTGACAATCTTTAGATTACTGTTAGCACATTTATATTTTTTCTTTGTTGAAATGTCTATGACAATTCCTTGCCCATTTTTAACAGGATTATTGGGAAATTTTTGGTATTGCTTTGTAAGATTTCTTTATATAATGTGGATATTAATATCTTATTAGATATATTGCTTGCAAATATTTCCATGATGCCCTTACTATGTTTATTATATCCATTTCTGTGCAGAAGCTTTTCAGTTTGATGTAGCCCCATTTGTCTAACTTTACTTTTGTAGCCTGTGATTTGGTGTCATAGTCAAGGAATCATTGCCAAGTCCAATGTCACAAAACTTCTGGGTTTTTTTGCATAATAGTTCCTAGTTTTTGATCTTACACTTAAATCTTTAATCCATTTTTTTAGTTGACGCCTGTGCCTAGTTAAGATAGGGATCCAGTTTACTGTTGTATCCAGTTTTATAATACCATTTGTTAAATAGGCTGTCCTTTCCTTGATGCACACTGTTGGAGTCCTTGTTGAGAATTAGGTAACATTACAAGTGTGGGTTTATCTCTGTCTCTGTTCTATTGGACTATATGCCTGTTTTTCATTTGGAGTTTATAATATTAATAACAACAATCATGGTTCTCTGGGTGTGTGTTTCAAAATGGAAGTATGCTAACATTTTCTCAACAGTAAAAAGTTCAGGAAGAGGAAAATTAAAATTGCCCACAACCTGGATTCAACCAGTGATGTCTGCTTCTGTCAGGAGTGAACACTTCATGTGTTTGCAATGAAGAATCATGAATGAGAATACATTTTTCTTCACTGTTTCACACTATCATCCAACAACCATGTGAAGAATGTTATTACAAACCATTATACTTAGTGAAATAAGCCAGTCCCCAAAAGACAGATACCACATGTTTTCTCTGATTCATGGTAACTAATAGAGTACCAAAAATGTAATGTATAGGAGCAAAATTCACATTTTGAGATTCAATGATTGTTTGCAGCCCTTATATCTATTGTTGAGGAACAGTGTTGTTTTCTTTTTACTATTTATTGAACTCTTTATTTAGTGTAGGGTTAATCTTATGAGTATAAAATAAGCTGAAAGTACATCATTGTAGAAACTAAGAGGGAATAAGAGGAAAGAGGAAGATGGGTGGGAGTGTGGGCAGGAGGGTAGGGTGGGAAGTATCACTATGTTCCTAAATCTGTATATATGAATTACATGAAATTTGTTTACCTTAAATTAAAAAATTAAACAAACAAAGAAAAAAGTTATTATCCCCATCTTATGGTTGGGAAAACAGGGCCTACAATTCAATTTTCCTGTTAAATTACCTTAATCACATCTTATATTTTACTCTTATTTTTCATAGTTATGTATGCTTTTTTTAATTAAAAAAATTTACCCAAGGGAAAAAAAAACAGTTTCCCTCATTGCTGGGGAAAAATGGGTAAGATGTAATAACACTTCAAAATAATTATATAGTTAAGATTCTTAATAGGTCAAAGAGTCAAGACTTTTAATTTTGCAGAATGATCCTGGTCTAAGTACCAGTTACACTGTAATGTTCTACAGCAAAGAACTCATTCTATGCCTCCATGTTTCTTTCATGGCTTTTGTTATAATCACTGTTATCATAACATTCTCAGTGAGAATAATGTCTTTTTGACAACAAGATTAGAAAAAATAATCATGATCAGGCTTCACATTCAATGTAACAGATTAAAATAATTCTGAATTTAAATGCAACAACTCTGATAAGAAAAAATAGGTTTTCAGAAGTCAATGTATGTGGGTATCCACTTGATCTCTCCTTAGAGACTTTTTATTTAATGGCTTTCTATATATCTCTTGGCTATGGATAATCAGCCTGCCATCAGGGAGGGAAATTGAAGAATATGTGCTATTATAAATTTAGTGTGTGTGAATAGTGTAATTTAGGTTTTGGGAACATTCCAATGAACATATTTATATTAAGTTTTATGTGGCACAGAAAGTTGGAAGGCCAATGAGTCGATTCATGAAAAAGAACACTTTAAAGTCTATTTGGAGAAATCTAAGATATCTTTGCGAGTTGGGAGAATGCCAAATATAATGGGCTTGTGACTGTGACTTAATTATTGAATACCAATAGGATGGCATGGGGATCGAACTAGTTGTCTCATAAAATGAAGCATGCAAAACACAGACCATAATGAAGAAAGGAATAGCTTGGTGTCATTTAAATGTCAGCTGGCGTATATACACACCTTACCAGAGGAGACACATGGTAGCTATGTCTAGCTTTGAGTTTCACTTTTTTTTTTAAACTTTTATTTAGAATATAAATTTCCAAGGTACAACGTATGAATTACAATTGCTTCCCCTCCCATACCTTCCCTCCCCCCCACAGCACTCCCCCCTTACCCGCTCCCTCTCCCCTTTCATTGGCATCGAGATTCATTTTCAATTCTCTTTGTATACAGGAGATCAGTTTAGTATGTGTTAAGTAAAGATTTCAACCATTTGCCCTCACATAGCAACACAAAGTGAAATATACTATTTGAGTACTAGTTATAGCATTGAATCACAATGTACAGCACATTAAGGACAGAGATCCTACAGGATATTTTTTTTAAATTGATTAATTTTTTATGCAATTTCCATTTTAACACCGAGTTTTTTTCATTTTCAATTATCTTTATATACAGAAGATCGATTTTGTATATACTAAGTAAAGATTTCATCAGTTTGCACCCACACAGAAACACAAAGTGTAAACTACTGTTTCACTACTAGTTATAGCATTACTTCACATTGGACAACACATTAAGGACAGATCCCACATGGGACATAGGTACACAGTGACTCCTGTTGTTGACTTAACAATTTGGCACTCTTGTTTATGGTGTCAGTAATCTCCCTAGGCTCTAGTCATAAGTTGCCGAGGCTATGGAAGCCTTTAGGGTTCGCCGACTTTGATCTTATTCCAATGGGGTCATAGTCAAAGTGGAGGTTCTCTCCTCCCTTCAGAGAAAGGCACCTCCTTCTTTGGTGGCCCCGTTCTTTCCACTGGGATCTGACTCACAGAGATCTTTCATTTAGGACTTCTTTTTTTTTTCCCCCAGAGTGTCTTGGCTTTCCATGCCTAAAATACTCTCATGGGCTCGGGAGCCAGATGCAAATGCCTTAAGGGCTGATTCTGAGGCCAGAGTGCTATTTAGGACATCTGCCATTCTATGAGTCTGCTGTGTCTCCCACTTACCATGTTGGATCATTCTCTCCCTTTTTGGTTCTATCTGTTAGTATTAGCAGACACTAGTCTTGTTTGTGTGATCCCTTTGACTCTTAGACCTATCAGTGTGATCAATTGTGAACTGAAATTGATCACTTGTACCAGTGTGATGGCATTGGTACATGCCACCTTGATGGGATTGTATTGGGATCCCCTGGAATGTTTCTAACTTCATCATTTGGAGCAAGTCCGATTGAGCTTGCCCCAGATTGTACATATCCTCTCTTTCTTTTTCCCTCTCTCATAATTAACAGGGATCGCTTTTCAGTTAAGATTTAAACACCTAAGAATGATTGTGTGTTAATTACAGAGTTCAACCAATAGTACTAGAACAAAAACAAACAACAAAAAGAAATACTAAAATGGGTACAGAATACATTGTACATCAACAGTCCAGACCAAGTGGGATTTATCCCTGGTATGCAGGGATGGTTCAATGTGCGCAAAACATTCAGCGTGACACACCACATTAACAGACTGCAGAAGAAAAACCATATGATTATCTCACTAGACGAAGAGAAAGCATTTGATAAAATACAACACCCTTTCATGATGAAAACCCTAAGCAAACTGGGTATAGAAGGCACATTCCTCAATACAATCAAAGCAATTTATGAAAGACCCACGGCCAGTATCCTGTTGAATGGGGAAAAGCTGGAAGCATTCCCACTGAGATCTGGTACCAGACAGGGATGCCCACTCTCAACACTGCTATTCAATTTAGTGCTGGAAGTCTTGGCCAGAGCTATTAGGCAAGAAAAAGAAATTAAAGGAATACAAATTGGGAAGGAAGAACTCAAAGTATCTCTCTTTGCAGATGATATGATTCTTTATTTAGGGGATCCAAAGAACTCTCCTAGGAGACTATTGGAACTCAAATAAGAGTTTGGCAAAATAACAGGATATAAAATCAATACACAAAAATCAACAGCCTTTGTATACACAAGCAATGCCACAGCTGAGGAAGAACTTCTAAGATCAATCCCATTCACAATAGCCACAAAAACAATCAAATACCTTGGAATAAACTTAACCAAGGATGTTAAAGATCTCTATGATGAAAATTACAAAACCTTAAAGAAAGAAATAGAAGAGGATACCAAGAAATGGAAACATCTTCCATGCTCATGGATTGGAAGAATCAATATCATCAAAATGTCCATTCTCCCAAACGCAATTTACAGATTCAATGCAATACCTATCAAAATACAAAAGACATTCTTCTCAGATCTGGAAAAAATTATGCTGAAATTCATATGGATACACAGAAGATCTTGAATAGCTAAAGCAATCTTGCACAACAAAAACAAAGCTGGAGGCATCACAATACCAGATTTCAGGACATACTACAGTTCAGTAGTTATCAAAACAGCATGGTACTGTACAGAAACAGATGGATAGACCAATGGAACAGAATATAAACACCAGAAATCAATCCAAACATCTACAGCCAACTTATATTTGATCAAGGATCCAAAACTAATCCCTGGAGTAAGGACAGTCTATTTCATAAATGGCGCTGGGAAAACTGGATTTCCATGTGCAGAATCATGAAGCAAGATCCCTACCTTTCACCTTACACAAAAATTCATTCAACATGGATTAAAAACTTAAACCTACGACCCAACACCATCAAATTATTAGAGAGCATTGGAGAAACCCTGCAAGATACAGGTACCGGCATAGAGTTACTAGAATAGACCCTGGAGTCGCAGGCAGTCAAAGCCAAAATTAACTATTGGGATCGCATCAAATTGAGAAGTTTCTGTGCTTCAAAAGAAACAGGAGAGTGAATAGGCAACTGACAGAATGGGAAAAAATATTTGCAAACTACGCAACAGATAAAGGGTTGATAACCAGAATCTACAAAGAGATCAAGAAACTCCACAACATCAAAACAAACAACCCACTTAAGAGATGGGCCAAGGACCTCAATAGACATTTTTCCAAAGAGGAAATCCAAATGGCCAACAGACACATGACAAAATGTTCAAGATCACTAGGAATCAGGGAAATGCAAATCAAAACCACAATGAGGTTTCACCTCACCCCGGTTAGAATGGCCCACATTCAGAAATCTACCAACAATAGATGCTGGCGAGGATGTGGGGAAAAGGGGACACTAACCCACTGTTGGTGGGAATGCAAACTGGTTAAACCACTATGGCATTCAGTTTGGAGATTCCTCAGAAACCTGAATATAACCCTACCATTCAACCCAGCCATCCCACTCCTTGGCATTTACCCAAAGGAAATTCAATTGACAAACAAAAAAGCTGTCTGCACATTAATGTTTATTGCAGCTCAATTCACAATAGCTAAGACCTGGAACCAACCCAAATGCCCATCAAGAGTAGACTGGATAAAGAAATTATGGGACATGTACTCTATAGAATACTATACAGCATTCAAAAACAATGAAATCCGGTCATTTGCAACAAGATGGAGGAATCTGGAAAACATCATTCTGTGTGAATTAAGCCAGACCCAAAGATACAAATATCATTTGTTTTCCCTGATTGGCGATGACTAACTGAGCACCAAAGGGGAAACCTGTTGAAGTGAAATGAATACTATGAGTTTCACTTTTTTGGGAATACATCCTTGAAGGATAGAGTTGCACAGGAGCACCTGTGTATTTATTTCTTAGTTTTTCTAACTTAATGAAGAAATGAATGAGACTAAAAATGACTAAGAGTATTTGTCAGGTTTAATGTTTCTTCCAGTGCTGATGAGGACGATACTATGTTCAGGTTTGTAATTTAATAACCATTAAATACCATCCTGCTATTTTAAGAAGCTAGTTTAATGTTCTCTTAACTTAAAGGAGAATTCAAAAATATCATTTATTAACAATCCGAGGCAAAAGTTAGAAAGGTTAAAAGTCAAAAGTTAAGAAAAATGGCACTATGGAGTACTACTCATCCATAAAAGAGAATGAAACACTGTCTTTTGCAACAAAATGGATGCAACTGGAAACCATTATGCTTGGTGAAATAAGCCAGGCCCCCAGTGAAAGAGACATTTTGTGATTTGGTGTTGTTTCTGGTCTTTGTTTGTACTCATGTGGAACTGTGGTCTATTTTTTTACTTGTTGAATATTATGGTTAGTGGTGCAATCAGCCTATGAATACACAGTGAACTGAAATTATCTTTTTTACAAAAATTAAAGGAAAAAAAGAAAGGAGGAAGATTGAGCGAGAGAAAAGAAGGGCGGGTAGGATGGGCAATTCCTTAGAATTTTACCTATGAAATACATGAAATGTATTCGCTTTATATCAATAAAATGAAAAAAAAGTTACATTTTAATCAGTAAGTCTATTTGAGTAATTTATCTTTTTTTGTAGTGGTTTCATTTTACATGTTCTTGGTTTTTTTTCCTTATTACTAGTTTTGTACAATGACAGATGCTAAACTGCACAATCATGTAAGAAGGAATATCAGTGCTTTCACAAAATATACTAATTTTTAATTATGGTAAATTTCTGTGATAGTGGAATACACTTGCTGATACATAAGCTGACTCTATTCTCCTCATTTGTATAAAAGGTGGACACTCCAAACTGTACCAATGGATTGTACTGGGAGTTCAAATGTGAGCTTGTCTTATGAGCATAGTCATTCTGTTATCAGGTGAACAGAGACAAGTTCTTCTGATATGCTGCTTGCCTGAAATCCAGGAGGTAGCAGCCCTTGGGCAAGGTGAGTGGTTGAGGAGGAGCTGGGAATGTAGGAGAGCAGAGGAGGTGGTAGCAGACAGGCATGGGCAGCAGGTGCCAGCTCTCCCTGTTACTTTGCCATCCTCTTGCCTTGTCAGCACTGTCTACCAGTGCTTGGAGCAGCTCTGTACCTACCAGGTGACACAGTCATTTTTCTAACCTCTCCGATATCTAGGAGGAAGCATGTGTCCTAGGTCTTGGGGTGAGATGTGAGAGGGAAACAGAGGAGGCTTCTGAGGACAAGACCCTGTGGCTGGAGCTGTTCCTTTCCCCATGTTTCTGTGCCTTTCATGTGGCAGTTCTGGCCACTGTGAGTGACAGCAATGTGGCAGCATTTGTTTGCATGTGGTGCCCCTAGCATGTGACAGCCTCAAAACTAACAACAGCAGTCAACTACCTTCAGATCTCTTGCTGGACAGGAAAAAAAGATGCCCTAACTTACTGATGCCACCATTATTCCAGCTTTCTGTTCCTTGAAGATGACTGTCTCCAGTCTAATATCAGCCCAGTGCTGGACAGCATTCGTCTCTCTCTTCTTCTCCTTTGATTCTCTTTCTTCTTCTCAGTAAGATGTGTGTGTGTGTGCATGGCCATATTTGTATGTGTGATGTGCGTGTGTGATGTGCACTATACACGTGCATGTGTGTGCAAGATCACAAGCCCACACATGCACATGTGTGCATTTGCATGCATTGGCTTAATTTGAGATCTGGGAGAAAACAATAGAAGATATTTTGCTCCATGTCCTTTCTCTTGTCTTAAATGACACTTTTTCTTACGTTTGAGAGAAGGGACCACAGAAGGGAAGGGAATGTGTTTGGAGTTGGGAGCGTCTGCAGTAATGTGAGAAGAGGAAAACCCTGGGGATCTAGGGTGGGACTGTGAGTTGACTATGTTCTGCCATGTGAGTGCTCACATAGGGAACCTCGTACTGGGCTCAAGTAGCTCAGAAGGCCAGCTGATACTCAAGACTCTGTCATTTGAGATACCTGTTATTTTTCCAAGCAATTTTGGAGGTGTTGATACTGGAAGAGAGGAGCCAGCCTGCTCACAACAAGGAACAGCTGCATCTGCCTTTCCAGGGGGTGGGGGTGGGGATGCCATTCGCAAACCTGTAAAATTCAGAGGATCCCAGCGTGTTCCCGGCCAGGCCTAAGACACTGCCCGAGTTGGGGGCTGCCCGTCAGGTTGAGGTGCTCTAGCCTTGACCCTGGGATCCTGGGATGCTGGAGGGTTTTCAGGGTGGATGCCCCACTGCCAATGCCATGCTCTTGAGATCTCAACATAGGCTGGGTCTTAATACAACTCAGAGACTGAGAAAAACTCCCTGGGGGGAGAAAAAGGACATTAGCAATCACCTCCTTTCTCATTCATCTCTTCAAGGACAAGATTGAGACAAACAGCAAACATCCCTCCCTGGAAAAAAGTGGATTATGTGAGTTACTTTCTTGCACTACATATTTGATGGTGGAATGAATCTTGGTTTGCCACACAAGGCTTTAGATTTACCTTTTCCCAGGGACATCTTTATGATAAATGGGGAAGCACATAGCAGCTGTCTTAAAGTACTGCAGGCAAGAAATCCTCTTTGTATTTCAGTTTCCCTGAATATGAGACTGTGACATAAGCATCCCTAATCTGTCTGCTCTGGTTTACACCTCAGCCAGCAAATCAGCCTCATTTCAGGGGAAAACAGGTCAGTGTGGAGAGGCGAAATATTTCCCTGAAAAATAAGAGAGGTCTACAAAAAGCTCATGGAAAAAGCTATGCATGGATTTTGCACCAAGGTAAGAATCTTAATTTCATTTTCCCCACAAGGTTCTGAAGTACTCTTGTAGTCTGTGACCTAATTGTGAAGAGTTATATCTCAGAATTTTTTTCCATTTCTTTCTAAATCTTGCTAAAAAGTTTACATGATGTCCTCATAAATTCTGTCTAAAAACTGATGTACTCTAAATCCAAGTTAATCACTCTTCACATAAATACCTAGTTTACTATAGTTAGCAACAGAAGATGTAGAAAAGATAAAGAGTTCTCAATGACAGTAAATTTTCCTGAAAAACTTTTAAATTTACCAAACTTAATCTATTTTATATCTACTAAGGGACTAATACCAAATGTATCCTGTTATTCCTTTAAAGACTCATCCTCCAGAATTTTTCTTCATCCCCACCACTTATTCCCATCCCCGCAACTTCCCCACATCGCTGCAATGCTCCGTGTTAACCTCTGGCTCCTGCAGCCAAATGACCTGGCATTCCTTACACCAGTCTTCCTTGCTCCTTCTATTTAAAAGTGCATTTGAAAGATAGATAGATGTTAGGTAGATAGACGTCTTCCAGATAGATGATAGCTAGATAGACGTCTTCCAACTTTTGACTCACTCTCTAAATGCTCCCAACATCCAGGACTGAGTCAGGCAGAATCCAAGAGCCTGGAACTCAGCCTGGGTCTCCTAAGTGCGTGTCAGAGATCCAAGTACTTGTGCCATCAAAAGATGGATTGGAAGCAGATCTGGGATTCAAGATCAGGGACTCTGACATGAGATGCAGATGGCCCAAGCAGCCTCTTAATAGCTGCCCCAAGCACCCATCCCCTCATCCCTTCCGAAACACATCGGCCTTGTAACTAACTCTGTTAAGACTGGTGTTAGGTGCTCAGATGTTTATTGATTTAGCCATCTTAATATCAGAAAACATAAACTTTAACACAAAAACTGTTAAGAGAGACAAAAAGGGGCACTATATAATGATTAAGGGATCAATTCAACAGGAAGATATAACGATTATCTATGTATATGCACCTAATTACAGGGCACTGGTTTATTTAAAAGATTTGTTAAGGGACTTAAAGGGAGACTTAGAACCCAATACAATAGTACTGGGGGACTTCAATACTCCACTCTCAGAAATAGAGAGATCAACAGAAGATCAACAAGGAGACAGTAGATTTAAACGACACTATAGCCCAAATGGATCTAACAGATATCTACAGAACTTTTCATCCTACAGAAAAAGCATTTACATTCTTCTCAGCAGTACATGGAACCTTCTCTAGGATTGACCACATACTAGGCCATAAAGCAAGTCTCATTAAATTCAAAAGAATTAGAATCATACGATGCAGCTTCTCAGACCATAAGGGAATGAAGTTGGAAATCACCCCTAATTTCAACACAGGGGCATGTACAGTTATTCCCAGGATTATGTAAACAAACATCACAGACTATCATGGTTTCCCGTTATCTCCCTTACTCCCTTCTCCCCTCCCACAAAACACTGAAATAACCAACTGCTACTTCACATGATTGTTCAAATATGGCTCCCTCAGAAAGTTGTTTCCCTCTTTCACAGACTGGGTTAGTTGTGGCTGTTGGGTCTTCACTCATCACACTGAGCATTACTTGCCCTATGTCAGCACTGTTGTAAGACTGTCCTTGTTTCATACCCAGTACATGGTCCTTAGAAGGTTTCACTAAATATCACTGAGAGATGAGTAAGTAGCTGTGGATTGCTAGAGGAACCGTCATACAAATCAATCAACAAACTTAATCAATGGCTGGTATTTAGACTGTCACTAGGAGTTGGAAACAATTCCTGATGTCAGTCTGACAAAGATCTGCATTTTGGTACCACTGTGGAAGTACTGTCTGTGCTGGCTAACTCACGGTGTTGTGAGGATTAATGCCAACCCATGTAAAGTGTCTAGAAGTTCATATTTAAGAATAGGAACTCAAAAACATATGTCAAGGAATTCATTGATTATCTATTTTTCTTTCTTATAATTATTTTATTCTTCTTTGTATCTCTGTCTTTTATTGCTACTTCTCTTAATTATTTTTGTCACTAATATTTAAGGTTTTTACTCTGAGGCACTGTGCTAGCCACCATCTTTTACTTAGTTTTATTCTCATGAGCTACATACTATTACTTGTACATTTTCCCATCTCTGTTAAGTGTGAGCAGTAGTTTTAATTGACAATCATTCATTTATCTGAGATTCAGCTATCAATGTCAATTATTAATTGAAATGGCACTCATGCCATTTTTTGCATAACAGCAATAAATTATTTTTAATATTCTGAGATTATAGACCTTCACATAGGAACTATATTTCTTGTCACTATAACCATTTATAGAAGCAGCATTTGTTGGGTTCTGTTGTCCTGTCACTTAATAGCTGTCTTGGCTAATATGAGTCTTGGCTAATTTAGTCACTATTCAAATGTTATTTTCTATGTCTTTTTAAATATTAATGAAAATTACTGCCTTGTACATTTGTTTTGATGAAGTTAAAATAACACTGTATAAAAAAGCTTAGGTTGGCCGGCGCCACAGCTCACTTAGCTAATCCTCAGCCTGCGGTGCTGGCACCCTGGGTTCTAGTCCGGGTTGGGGTGCCGGATTCTGTTCTGGTTGCTCCTCTTCCAGTCCAGCTCTCTGCTGTGGCCTGGGAGTGCAGTGGAGGATGGCCCAAGTGCTTGGGCCTTGCACATACATGGGAGACCAGAAGGAAGCACCTGGCTCCTGGCTTCGGATCGGCACAGTGCACCAGCCGTAGCGGCCATTTTGGGGGTGAACCAATGGAGGGAGGACCTTTCTCTCTGTCTCTCTCTCTCTCTCTTTCACTGTCTACTCTGCCTTTCAAAAAAAAGGCTTAGGTTAAGATACACATAGTAGGATTTCTACAATTTATAATTGCTTTTGTATTTGTCGTATCAGTACATTCTAAAGAGATAGATTGGTCAGGTAAAATTCTTTAATGTGAGCTCAAATATTAATCTGCTCAAAACATGAAAAAACGTGAGACATGAAAAAACTATAACAGACATGGCTTCATCAATGGCCACCACATTAGTTTGAAGCTGGTTTGAGAAATGGTCTTTGATTGTTTGATGACAAATTATAAGTCAACATCTTGTGAGAAGTTCAGCCAACATATCTAACAACACAGCCAACTTTACTAATAAACAGGAGGTAAACATTGACCCATCAGTATTTAGGAAGAAGGAAGGCTTTTGCTGCCACACCCTAGTCATCTTCAGGGGACATAGTGGAGTTTGTTTCTCTTCCTGCTGTAGAGACTGACCAGTTTAGCCTCGGAGTTCTGACCCTAGAGCAGATGAGTGTGTAGTTGTAGGAAGCAGGCAGGTGAGAGCTTGAGTTCCACTCTGCTGCCTACCAGCCTTGTGACTGGGGTGTTCCTTCTTCCCTCTCAGGCCCAGTCTCTCCATTTTGCAGCAGTTTATGGACCAGTGATGCCCTAACTGAAAAGGCAACCCTTGGCAGACCATGTGTCTGTGTGAACCAGCACATAATTGCAGTTCTCTATAAATAGAAATGTGGCTAGTGAACTTGATCATCTGTTCTCAACAGTTTTGATTTTCTTTCTACTACAATTTGCCTCTGAAGGATTTGACAAGCATGTAGATTGAGTTCTTTGGAATTTTATGGAAATAGGAATGTTGAAATGACATTTAAAGTCTTTTTGTTCATTTAGTAAACTCCTTTGCCCTTGCTTAACAAACTAGGCTGGATATTGTGGTAGATTCACAGTGAAATCTGGGCTGGATTTAGCTGGGTTTAGATAAGAAGATTCAACGTGGGCATGCAACCCAAGGCACATCACTGCCAATGCCAGTCAACAGCTGTTCAAAATCTGTACTTCATCCCACTTCTGGTACGTATGAGTTTCTGTTTTCCAAACTTCACAAATATGTAAGAATATATAATTTAATTGATCACACTGTTCCCTTATGTTATGATTAAAGTGATTTTTTGTCTATTAAATTAAAATGCAAACTAATCTTCAAATGTATTTTCATACAGATTTCTCTGTAACCACATTTAGGCTGAAAGGATTTACTTTTTTATTTTTAATAAAGGACTAGGTTCATAGAATTGAAGAAACTGAGGTTTTCTTTCTTCTTCATCAAGATGTTCTTACTGTCCTCACAGATGGAAGACAACTATAAATTTACAGTATGTGTGGGCTTATTGAGGCTAAAATAATTGTGTCATTATTTATTTCCTGCAATAAGCAAGATGTAGTCTGGGTAAGATAAAAATAGCCTAAGCTGTCAAACGTGGTTGATGTAATTATTAGCTAAATATGGTTGAGGTTTTTTCACTGCTAAAACATAAATACAAATGTATTATGCCACAATCTCAGTATCTTGGAGCCCTTGAACATTGTTCATGGCTTGTAAAAAAAAATAGGCCTTTAGTTATCTTATTGGCACCAAGTATGCCAGGTACCTGTCATTTCTCTGGACTCAAGGTCTAGGCAGGGAGGTCATAAAAAATGCAACCAAGTTTGGTCTTGTCACACTTCTCAAAGACAAATTCCTTCAGCCTTGAATGTGAAAGTGATTTGTACACTGCACAATCATAGTCATGCATTCATTTTTTCCCTTTTCCTTTCCAAATAGAGAACAGATGAAAAATGGAAAAAATAAAAAACCAACAACCCGAAGGAGGATGCTGAAGTAGAAGACATGCATTTTCTCCAAGAGCTGACAATTATGCTGCATTTGACAGATACAATGCATGGCACCTGGCATACAAAGGTCAATCAACATGACAGTCTTTGACCTCAAGAGGCTTGTTAATAGAAGACTGGTTGATGGTGGATCGTTGAGTCAAATCACCTCCCATGCTGCTGAGAGTATCTTCTGTGGGGCATGCTCTTGTATGACACAAGGATGATGAGAATATATGACCATCCCTCTTGTATGTCCTTCCATACGCCTCTCTCAAACAAGGCTTCCATCATCTAGTCTTCTGTCTGTATTCCTGAGCTGCTAGTTAGGTCCATCAGTGCCCACTAATCTGTATATAGTCTATTCTACTATTTCTCTCTATCCACACAGCGAGTGGCCAAGTTCATTGTCCAAAACTTGGTCCACAGGTAGGATTTCCCTCTCTACTGATTTTCAAGGCTACAGTTGAGTAAGATGTCACCTTTTTGAGGCTTGCTCCAGTCTGCTGAGTTGATCCACTCAGAATACCCAGATTTTTTTCATCCCCCTTCTCTGAGGTACAAGATCCCTCCTTAAATCCAGAAACATGAGATGAGTATATTCTCTTCCAGGGAGAGTTAGTGTGGTTTTGAAGGTACATGAGAATGTTCTAACATGCTAGTATAAAGAATGGCTTTGCTATTTTCTTTATTTGAAAATTAACTGTAGTGTAGAGAGATGCATGAGAGCCAAGCTGCCAAGGAGTGGACTGTAGTGTACGTGAAGGTGTTGCTTTGGTGAGACTGAAAAACATTTTCCATAATTCCCTTCCCAGTAGGTTCCTTGTTTTGGTGAGCAGCAAGAGGTGGGTTTTGTGCAAGATTTGGAGGGTGGGGATGAAGCATGTTGAGTAGGTCAGGGCAGATATTTGCAGAGTACACACACGTTTTGTGGTACATGCATGTGCATGTGCATACATGCTACTGGCTCAGCTCATTGGTGTGGGGAAACAGCCAGGCCTGCCACTGCTGTTTGTTTCATGCTCACAGGGCTCATCTGTTTTCCTTGATTGACGTTAGCTTCCTATAGCTGTGATAATAAATTCCCAAACTTCAGTAGGGGAAGACAAGCTAAATTTATTATTTCACTGTTCTGGAGGCCAGAGGCTTGCTACGGTTTTCACTGGGATAAACCCAAGGTACTGTTCCAGCTGGTTCTCCTGGAGGTTCTGGGGCGCAGAGTCTCTTGTTATGAGACTGTTTTACTCCACTTTCAAGGCCATCAGCGTCATCACATCCCTCTCTGGTCAGAACTCGTGCAGGTTTTAAGGACCGTGCACTTATATCGGGTCCATTTGAATGACCCAATATGATCTGCACTAGATCCCTGCCCTTAATCCCATTTGTGAGTTCCGTTGCCTTGCCACATGATGTGTTCACGGGTTCTCGGGATTAAGGTTTGGGCATCTTTGGGGGCCATTGATCTTCTCATGACAGCAGAGACATCCAGCACCATACCTGCAAGCAGCTCTTCCTTGTGGAGGTGTTCAACAAAACTTCACCTCCTCTTCAGATCTCTTTCCTATCTTCCACCCAGAAACTTCCACTCTTCATTTCCACTCCCACAGTGACCCGGACCCAGACTCAACAGTGCATCTTCCACCCAGATCACTCTGCCTCCTGATGATAGTCTGTGTGTATCTGGACCCAATCAGCTAATGGAGCATACACAATTAGGATAAATCAACAGACAGCCAAAGAAGGATTACATGCAAAACATGGATGGACAAGTCAAGTGAGGGTGGGTGTGGTTGGAACACAAAACACATCCTCTAGCACTATTTAATCACCAGAGAGCACACAGACACGACTCTGAGTTTCCTTAACATGAGAGCAAAGAGCACAATGTGAATATTTGCAATTTCCAAATATTTTAGGCAGCCACTTCTCTTTCATTTTCTATTTTTGTATCCCCTAAACTCTGCTAATGAAGTAGATTAAAAACAAAGTGCTCTCTGAGGTCCCACCTCTCACCCCTTCTTTGAAGGTGTCAGAGTAGTTTCCACCTTGTGCTTCTGTGTTTTTTTATTATTCCTTCCTGGAGTACCCTAGCCCAGGCCTCCACATCTTCCATCTCTCTCTCTCTCTCTTTTTTTTTGAACAGGCAGAGTGGACAGTGAGAGAGAGAGACAGAGAGAAAGGCCTTCCTTTGCCATTGGTTCACCCCCCAAATGGCCGCCGCGCCACACCTATCCGAAGGCAGGAGCCAGGTGCTTATCCTGGTCTCCCATGGGGTGCAGGGCCCAAGGACTTGGGCCATCCTCCACTGTACTCCCGGGCCACAGCAGAGAGCTGGCCTGGAAGAGGGGCAACAGGGACAGAATCCGGCGCCCTGACCAGGACTGGAACCCGGTGTGCCAGCGCCACAAGGCGGAGGATTTGCCCACTGAGCCACGGAGCCAGCCCCATCTCTTCTAATTCTTCAGGAATCTGCTCCTGTGCATTGGGTACCTGCTATTTCCAAGAGCACTGAAATATTCTCTGTAGCACTGTTACTGGTTCACAGGCTGTGTGTGCAGGTCAGTTATTCCTACCTGGAAGATTCCCAATGAGAGTTGGATGAAGGTCTAGTCCCCAGCCCCATATGTACAATTATCTTGCCATTATAAATCAAGAGAAGAAACACTCAAATGAAATATGTTCCACCAGCCCTTCTGGTGTACGTATGTATATATATGTATGTGTGTGTGTGTATGCCATTATATTGAACAACTAAAAATAAAGCCATGAGTTTTATGTCGTTGGAAGTCATCAGAATGAAAGAAAACTGAAGCTACAAAGTCAGTGTATGGGGCCAATGCTGTGGCATAGGGGGTAAAGCCACTGCCTTCAGCGCCAGCATCCCATATGGGCACTGGTTTGAGACCTGGCTGCTCCACTTCCTATCCAGCTCTCTGCTATGACCTGGGATAGCAGTAGAAGATGGCCCAAGTCCTTGGGACCCTGCACCCAAATAGGAGACCCAGAAGCAGCTCCTGACTCCTGGCTTCAGATCGGAGCATCTCTGCCATTGCGGCTAACTGGGGAGTGAACCAATAGATGGAAGACCTCTTTCTCTCTGCCTCTCCTTCTCTCTCTGTAGAACTCTGACTTGCAAATAAATAAGTCTTGAAAAAAAGGTCAGAGTGTATGTCTACATATTCTGTTCATGCATCTCTGTGGATTTCACTAGCAATAAAATAGCATACGTATACTATTCTACATAGTTTGTTTTTATTTTAATGTAATTTTAACAGAACTGACATTCTATGGGCAGCAATGACCTAAAGGATTAAACAGAAAAATATCACAGTTAAATTATATTCTAAGAAGTATATTAAAGAAAACATTAAAACTGACAATAAGTCACTGAAATCACACAAAGCAGCCCTGCAGGTAGAAGACAATGGGAAAGAAAGAAACAGAGGGGGTGGGGAGAGAGAGAGAAAGAGTTTATTATGGCAGTTGGCCCATTCACCTGTGGATTATTTTGCAGAGAACATTATATTCACAGAACTTCAACCACTGTATTACACGATAACAGAACCTGATTTCCAGAAAAAAATGTTTGGATCATTGGCACATAATGAACACACGTTATTTTTAACTGCTACAAGATATTTATTTGAATTTGTTGATCTCCCCCAAATTAGAAAATTAAAAACCCAGATGGATATCATAAATTTTGTATAACAGATTATCATAATAAAAATGTAAACTTGTAATTTACAGCATTTGTACCTAATGTGAATACTCATGAGGTCCTAAGACAAGTAAACATGTAACCAACAGTATTTCAGCTTCAGATATAGGTTGTTTCCTGAGTATCCAAGTTAAATAAAAGCTGGCCACATTTATGAGTTCCCTGCTGGGAGGATATTTGAATTTAACCTCAGGCCATGTGTCTGCAGCTGTCAGCAAGGTTGTCCTAATGGGATTCTGTCCTTGCCACATCTTCTAGCTGAGCTCTGCACAGCAGTCAGCCCAAAGGGGATGGAGTTTTGCTGGTCATTAGAGAGATTTTTGTGTTTTGACATCTACTACATAGAAGACATAATTTATCTTTCCAGGAGAAAAGTGTTTCTGACAATCCTGTATAGAAAGTTTCCATTTTATATGCTCGGGGCTTAGTCACCTCTTCAGGATATTCAAAACCAGAACTCTCTAGCTCTTTACATGTGCACCCTTACTTTCCTGCTGTCCACATCCTGACTACCAAGAGCAGAAGTCTGTGCCACTCCCCAGGGATTGCCAACATCTGGAGCAAGTGAGATGTTTTAAGAACAGGTGCATTCCCGGCTTGGGGTGGGGGGGCGGAAGTCCAGGGTGGGGTGGAGGAGGAGCCACAACATTACATCTTGGGAAAAGCCAGCAGGTAGTTTTAAGTATGAAAACAGCATTTCTTCCAGGTACATGGGGCAGTCCAGCAAAGCACAAGAGAGTAATTTCATTTTGAAGACTCGTGTGCTATGACCAGGGCACTGGGAAGCAGACGTCTGGAAATGTTTTCATGATGACCGGCACCACTGTGCTGGTGGCGCTGAAGCCATCTGTCACCTTGAAAACAAGCCAGACCCACCCACTTCAAAGTTGGAAACAACTTCCTGTCCTGTTAATAATTTTCAAATGATCATTTTAAACTCATTTGTTAAAAACATTAAAATATCTGTACCTCCTGATTATCCTGTAAGAGCAACTAATTGACATGATGGAACGTGCATATTTCATATCTGAATTTTAGCAAAACTTTGGCATAATTGGTTGAGGGAATTAACAAATAATACTGTAATTTAGTGAATCCAGGCTTATTTTACTTGTGGGCTTGTGAAGTGTCTTTTCAACTGCACACCCAAAAATCAAAAGTTAGAATTAGAGTTTCCTATCACTTGGTCACAAATTGAGAAACCGAGATTTCTAAATAGAGCAAAGATATTTGGAAGGAACTTAGTAGATTCCTAAATTAAAAAAAATATGGTAAATACGTACACATTTTCAGTCCACATTAATACTTCAAATAATTTACCTTAAACCAAAATTGGCCAAAGATGTCTATATCTATATCTGAGAGTTATTGGCCTCATTACTAAAACGTGTCAGAAACAACGGTTGATAGCATTCGGCACCCCTGCACGAGGAGAACCTCAGCGAGTCGGGAGCCACGCCGAGGCACAAGGGCCCCGCGCCGGCTCCGCAGGGTCTGGCCGCGCGCTGACCCGGCCACTGCCGCTGCACACGCCCCGCGCCCGGAGCCGTGGGGCAGGGCAGGGCAGGCGGGCTCGACCCCGGCAGAACGCGCGCACAGGCGGGTCCACCGGCCCCGGGGCTGCTCACGACTCAGCGGGCTGCGGGCCGCGCCGTCCACGCAGCGCTCCCGCCTCCGTGCAGGGCGGCGCAGGGGAGGGCGCGCCGCAGCCATCGGCCGCAGGGGCCTCACCCTGCCGGGCCGCGCTGGGCCCGAGAGCCGCTGCCCCTTCGCAGGGCGAGCTGCAGGCCGCGGCCCCGCGGACACGCGGCCCGGGAGGACGAGGCCGCGAGGGCGGCGTGCGGGAGCCGGGCACGGCTGCGCGGGGCCGCGGCGCGAAGGCCAGGGCTGGGACAGGACGCAGGCACGTGCTGAAGCCTCGGGGAGGGCCGGGGAGGACCGGAAACGCCCGGGGAAGACAGCCCAGCTGACCGGAAGTCGCGCGGCCCTGCCGAGCCCGCGCATCGGGGCCTTCACGCCGCGCATGCGTGAGCGGCTGGGCCCACTCCCTCAGGGTCTCCACCGAGGGCCCGCGTCCACACCGCCGGCTGCGGGGCTCCGGGGTGTCCTGCAGGGCGCCTGCGCGCAGTCAGCCCAGTGCCCCTACCGTGTGGCCGGAGCCTGTGCCGGGCCTGCTGAGGGGAAAGCCGCGTCGGCTTCCCGGAGAGTTTGTTCTGGGTGAGTTTTGTGTCTTTTTCACATGTTTTTGAAAGGCTGTTTCCTTTCTTTGATTGTTATATCTTTAGCTGACAAGATGGAGTGTGTTTGTGGCGCACGACGTGCTGTTTGGGATACGCCTCGTCGGTGGCTGAGGGGAGCTAGTTGCCCGGTCGCCCCTGCGGGTTGTCCTGGGGAGAACTCGGGGTCGCCCTCCCGCGGTCTTCAGACTGAGAGGCGGGTGGTCAGCTGGGGCCGGTGCCGGGCGGTGGGTCGAGCGAGAACATTCGGTGCACGCGCAGGGTCAGGGGGCAGGGAGCAGCGGGTCACAGACACGGGGCGCAGGGTCAGGGGGCAGGGAGCAGCGGGTCACAGGACACGGAGCCGCAGGGTCGGGGGGCAGGGAGCAGCGGGTCACAGGACACGGAGCCGCAGGGTCAGGGGCAGGGAGCAGCGGGTCACAGGACACGGGGCGCAGGGTCAGGGGGCAGGGAGCAGCGGGTCACAGACACGGAGCGTAGGGTCAGGGGGCAGGGAGCAGCGGGTCACAGGACACGGAGCCGCAGGGTCGGGGGCAGGGAGCAGCGGGTCACAGGACACGGAGCGTAGGGTCAGGGGGCAGGGAGCAGCGGGTCACAGGACACGGAGCGTAGGGTCAGGGGGCAGGGAGCAGCGGGTCACAGGACACGGGGCGCAGGGTCAGGGGGCAGGGAGCAGCGGGTCACAGGACACGGGGCGCAGGGTCAGGGGGCAGGGAGCAGCGGGTCACAGGACACGGGGGGGCGCAGGGTCAGGGGGCAGGGAGCAGCGGGTTACAGGACACGGGGCGCAGGGTCAGGGGGCAGGGAGCAGCGGGTCACAGGACACGGGGCACAGGGTCAGGGGGCAGGGAGCAGCGGGTCACAGACACGGAGCCGCAGGGTCGGGGGCAGGGAGCAGCGGGTCACAGACACGGAGCCGCAGGGTCAGGGGGCAGGGAGCAGCGGGTCACAGGACACGGGGCGCAGGGTCAGGGGGCAGGGAGCAGCGGGTCACAGGACATGGGGCGCAGGGTCGGGGGCAGGGAGCAGCGGGTCACAGGACACGGGGCGCAGGGTCAGGGGGCAGGGAGCAGCGGGTCACAGGACACGGGGCGCAGGGTCAGGGGGCTGGGAGCAGCGGGTCACAGGACACGGAGCCGCAGGGTCGGGGGCAGGGAGCAGCGGGTCACAGGACACGGGGCGCAGGGTCAGGGGGCAGGGAGCAGCGGGTCACAGACACGGAGCCGCAGGGTCGGGGGCAGGGAGCAGCGGGTCACAGACACGGAGCCGCAGGGTCGGGGGCAGGGAGCAGCGGGTCACAGGACACGGGGCGCAGGGTCAGGGGGCAGGGAGCAGCGGGTCACAGGACACGGAGCCGCAGGGTCGGGGGCAGGGAGCAGCGGGTCACAGACACGGAGCCGCAGGGTCGGGGGCAGGGAGCAGCGGGTCACAGGACACGGGGCGCAGGGTCAGGGGGCAGGGAGCAGCGGGTCACAGGACACGGGGCGCAGGGTCAGGGGGCAGGGAGCAGCGGGTCACAGGACACGGGGCACAGGGTCAGGGGGCAGGGAGCAGCGGGTCACAGGACACGGAGCCGCAGGGTCGGGGGCAGGGAGCAGCGGGTCACAGACACGGAGCCGCAGGGTCGGGGGCAGGGAGCAGCGGGTCACAGGACACGGGGCGCAGGGTCAGGGGGCAGGGAGCAGCGGGTCACAGGACACGGGGCGCAGGGTCGGGGGCAGGGAGCAGCGGGTCACAGGACAGGGAGCGCAGGTAGACGCGGTCATTGCGATTGCCTTGATGTCTAAATCCGGGGTGGGAAAACGCAGTTCCATGACCCCTGAGAGGAGCCGACCCGGTGACCATTGCGCCTCTCTCAGAGGCAGACGAGAATGCAGGTGATGTGGCCACAGGGCCGCCCTGGCGTCCTTCCCTCCTGTTTGTCCTGCACACTCTCGAGGGAGTGGCCGCAGACGAAGACTTCAGAATTAGCCTGCTTGTTTCCAGAAGCCCTTCAGGGGACCTGGCTGTGTTGTCTCCATTTTTTTAAAAAACTCATTAGTTCGTAGTTTCTGTACTTTGAATAAATTCAAAATTTTATGAGCTTTTAATTAGACTATTACATTAAATTGGTTTTGCAAATACTTTCTGATTTCCTCTTTGTGAGTTTGACATGCCCTGTGCCTATTTATTTTTCCAAGAGCAGTTCAAATAATGAAAAGTCAAATGATTCATAGCATTGATTTGCCTTTCTGGAAGAATTTTGGATAACAGAAAAAAAAAACATGTTTCTTCAAAAATAAATATTTTGTGGGTTTTTTTTTTTTGTATATGAAAATGAAACGACAGGGATCATTTTAATTAAAACTGTCTACTCGTAAGTCAGAAGCAATGGTTCTGGTGTCTTCATAACTTGCACTTGTGCCTGGGTGAGAGACTTCAGTTTTCTGTGTTCCTATTTTCTCAGCACAGCCTCATTTGAAATTGTTCCACTGAGATATGCACAGAATGACGGGGGACTGAATTGGAGTAATGGCACACAAAAGACCCTAAGGAAATTGGAGGAAAAGACACACCGTCTTGTAAAACTTACATAAATAGAGAAGATTCTCCATAACTCTTTCATGGACAAGATGTGTAGTTTTTCGCCTCATGACAGTAATTCCCTGAGAAAAGCCTGCTGGCTTTGTGTTGTTTGTTTACAGGACAGACTGGGGTCATCGTAGTGGGACCGGGATGCCTCTTGGTATGTACAAAGATAAGAGGTTGGGTTCAGAGCATATGGGCATATTCTGCTTTGCTAAGATTCATTTGTTGGGTCAGACAGCCTGGAAGGAAGCTAATAAAATGTATTCTACTGGCTGCTTAGGACTCTACAGAGAAACAGAACCAAGAGGATCCGTCTCTCTCTCATTCTATCTATCTGTCTCTGTATTATTTCTCTTTCTCTTTGTCTCTTTCTAGATATTTATTTCATATTATGGGATCTTCTATATTAAGATTTACTTTAATGGAATAGTAGATTGGTTCATATGATCATGTGATCATGGGAATTGGCAAGTATGAAATTTAAGGGCACACACCAAACCATGGTCCAGCCACAGTGATACTTTAAGCTGACCATCTTACTAGTTAAATAATGACATATTTAAAAAGAAGTTCTTTTTTTCTGATTTGATTTAGTTTCTGTCATGATATCAGTATTATTTAGAGTGGAGATTTCAGGATGTGTTGTAGTGTATAGGATAATGTGGATTCATTCATTCTCTTGCAGAGGTGGTTGTTTTCAGGCTGTTGATACCTCTTGGGGTCACTCCAAAGATCAGGGGAAGCCAGGGTAAAGGGTTTGAGAAGTACAGTGTAGAAGTTCTAGATTCTGTCCCCACTCTCTCCTGAGAGTGGTGCCACAGCTGTGGAAGGGAGTGAGTCATTCACAGAAGTGAATTGTTGGGGAAGGAAGTGCCTGATGTCCTCCTAAATCCAGAAGGGGGCAGTGTGGGTGGGAAACTGTTGCGATAAGCATAATGCTATCCAGGCACATGGCCTGTTGACTACATGAGATGCTGTTCCCCAAAAGTCCCCCAAGTCACCCTTCTGAGGTGAGGAGCTCACCACCTTATACACCAGCCCCAGGCAGGTGTCCATGGGGCCCGTGCTCCAGTGTCTTTCCAGGAATGACATTCCTGTGTGGAGACCACCTCACAAGAGTTTGAGCTTCTCATGGACATTTCTGAGCCTTAGTTTCTGTGAAGATAGAATGGGAGACGCAGTAGACATTGCCTTTCATGGTTGCTGTTAATGTCTCAGTGCACTCAGTGGATGTCAGCTATGATTGCAGCAGGCCTTGCGGCACCTTCACCTGTGTGATGGTGCATTTTATTGGTCACTTTGACTGGGATAGGGGTGCCTAAATAGCTGACAAAGCACTCCCTGTGGGAGTGCCTGTGGAGTAGGTTAGCAGTTGAATCAGTAGGCTGATGGGGCACACAGTTGTTCTGACCAAGATGGAGGCAGGGATGGGGATGGAGGCAGAATCCAATCTGTCAAAGGCTTGCATTCAACAAAAATTCTGAGGAAGAAGGAATTCATTCTCTCCTTGGTCTTGGGCTCCATCTGCTCCTGCCCTTAGATTTCTGAGTTCCTGCTGCTTCCAACTCTAGGACTTAAATGCACAGCCCAACCCCTCTTTCCACCACAAGCTTCATTCTCAGACTGAATCGCACCAGCTGCTTTCCTGGGTTCCAGCTTTCAGACAGCAGACTATGGAATGACTCAACTTACATAATTTTGTGAGTCAATTCCTGTGATAAATCCCTTCATAATATGTACACAAACATGCACACACACAGACATACACACACATTGTGCACACATATACGTATATGCACACACATGCATACATATACATACATGCTAAATGTTTATGTCGCGATCCTGTTCTGGAGGACTCTAATACAACTGCTCACCTGACTTTCCCCAAAGAAGTGTGAAAAGAGTTAAGGGGAAGTGCAGTTCCCGTTAACTGGAAACCATTTGACAGTGGTTTGTAAAATGGATAGAGATTTCTGGAATGAATGCTTCTAGACTGGAGAAGATAAACAGACATGAAAATGAAAAGGCACATCAACATCCTTGTTTCTCTGATGATTCCATTCTACCCTACTCTCATCTTCAGTGGGTTGGGTTTTTGTAATTTGGCAGAAAGGAAATGTGTCACATTTAGAAAACTAGTGCTTTTTTTTTTCCTAAGGTTTTCACAATCCAAGTAGACATGATTATAAGTCATTCAGCATTCAAAACAACATGAGGCACCTTCAGTGTGCAAACAGTGAGCATAAACAACTGTATAAGCAGGTGTAAGACAGAAATGGCCTTGCCCTCCGGGAGCTATCAGCCTTGTGGAGGGCTCCTGTAATCATTCACACACATAGGTAATCAGAGACTACAGCACTGCTCCTGAGGGAGGGGCTGCAGCGCTACCAGAGGATAGCATGCTGGGGTCTGGTGCGTCTGGATGCGTCAGGGGAGGCCATGCAAAAGATAAGAACTTTAAGCTCAGATTTGAAAAGTTTATGAGAGAGAGTCCAGCCAAGGGTGGGTTGTTAGGATCCAGGCAGAAACAGGGAGGAGCTGGGGATGAAGATGCTGTGGCTGGACAGGGTGGTGGTGGGGGAGTAGGCAGAGGTGGTACTGGAGACTGGGAGGGGCCCTGGGGAAGGACCACACTCTAGGATTTCAGCCCGTGTGCCATGGCAAGCCCTTGGTGGGGTGGTCAGTGGGTGAGAAATGGCCAGACCTATTTTCAGAAGCGATGTCAGTCTCTATGCAGGAAGAAAAGGGAAACCCCTAGGACAGAAGAGGAGAATCCAGAATGGGGGTCATTTCTGTTGTGCTCAGCATGTGGTACTGAATGCACCTGAAGGGTCATTCTTACCTTCACAGCTCCTGGGTCAGCCTGGGGAGGTAGCAAGGCAGGGTACCTGAACAGGCCCAGAACTGGGACACAAAGACCACACTGGCTTTCTTCCTGACCAGTAGTATAGCCTTGGCAGATACCTCTTAAGTGGTTTGAGTCACTGTTTTCTCATTTTTAAGTACTGAATTGATAACACCCTAAATTTTTGTGGCAGGAAGAAAACAATGAATGTGAAGCTGAATCTGGCCCCATTGTGGAAGGTTGATCAGTGGTTATGGGCTGGGGCATGGGAGGAGAACTGAGCCACACACTAATTGTGGATTTGAGTCCTTGACAGCATCTAATTTATGGAATTTGATGTCAGTCTAAATTAGATTACACAAGAATTCTTTCCAAGGGAACTTTTAGCCTGATTTATACATTATTATTCTATGAAATTACATTTTCACTAAATATTGCAGAATATACAATATAGCCATGGGCATAAAGTTCATAAGAATTTTTATTGATTCATGCGAGTGAGTTTAAGCACTGATTTAATGGACTTTTAAAATAACACCAGTAGGGGGTTAGCATAGTACACAGTGGGTTTTAAGCTTCTGCTGTGACACCAGTGTCCCATATCAGAGTGCTGTTTGGAGTCCCTGTCCCACTCCCTTCTAATGTACTTAGGAAAGCAGCTGAGATGGCCCAAATAATTGGGCCACTGCCATTCACATGGGGGACTATGATGGAGCTCCGGGCTGGCTTCCACATGTCCCAGCCCTGGCTATAGTTGTCATTTGGGGAGTGAACCAGAAGATAGAAGATTTTTCTCACTCACTCTCCTTTGCACTCTCTCTTTCAAATAAATAAATTGCTAAAAATGAAATAAAATAACACCAAAAATTGTACTAGCATAAAATATGCTGCCTAATTATCCCCGTACCCTTCTCTGAAGGAGGTTAGTAATCCCTATGTGTAACTGAGGAAATCAAGGTTCAGAAAAATTCAGCACTATGCCTAGGGTCATACCACAATAAATGGAGCATCTGAGATTGAACTTGGTTTTATATTTGAGAGTATTATGATACACGATTCTGATAAAAGTCCCCATAATAAAGACAGAATCCATGAGTGAGATGAACATTGTGCAGTTGACCTCCACCTGTGACCCTGTGTAGCCATCACTCATCGCCTAAACACCATGTGCTACTTGCTGTGACAACCTTTTCTCTTTTTTGTAGTTATGACTTCCAGTTTTGCGAGCGCTACCCATTTTTGTACCTTTGTACTCCATTTTCTTTCTTTAAGCATCTACGAGAGAACTCCAAATGTGCGTTTAAGCTATACGAAGCGGGCATTCTTCTAATCATGAGCTGCTCTGTTGCAGAACGTTTGGAAGTGGGTGTTTGAGTTCAAATAGTCTTGTTTACTTAAGTAAGCATTGCTCTCAAGGGTAGAGTTACATTACATTATTCAGAGGTAGAGACCTGAATCTTTGCTTAATTAAAAGATCTCAAATCATTAGTTGCAGCAGGACTCATTTGAACACAGTCAGACATTCACAAAGGGAAATGAATTTGTAAAGCAAATGGGAGCAGTGCTGCTTGGGGACTGCCTGCCTCCCTGCTACTTCCTCAACCAAAGCACAGCACCCTGGTTTTGTAATCTCAGTCCCTCAACAACAGCAACAACAAATCTGATTGGGGTTAGAAATGTCCCATCAGCAGTGGGGCCAAGTGAGTCTGAGGTAGCACATCAGAGGATACTTCCAAAGGTAGAGGAAAAGTGGAATAAAAAGGCAATTTTATTTCAGTGCAAAACATTTTTGAAATCCATACATGGATTTTTTATAAAACCCATTTTGCATGACATCTTTGAAGACCCCTAATATAAATAGAATGAGAAATTTTTTGCATTAAAACAAATTTATGTTTTAATTTCATTTTCTGTGAACACTTTGAAATACCGTTGTATATCCTTCCATTAGTGACTGGACTAATTAATTATTGAAATGTGTCGGCTTGTACTGCACATCTTACCCCTCTTCCTGTGGGGTGCTGAATCTCTCCAAGAATAAAACATGTTTCAGTTTAAATTTTAACTGAAAAGCGATCCCTGTTGAATATAACAGTGGGAATGGGAGAGGGAGGAGATGCACAGTTTGGGACATGCTCAATCGGACTTGCCCCAAATGGTGGAGTTAGAATTCTGCCAGGGGATTCCAATACAATCCCATCAAGGTGGCATGTACCAATGCCATCACACTGGTCCAAGTGATCAATTTCCATTTACAGTTGATCACACTGATAAGTCTAAGAGTCAGAGGGATCACACAAACAAGACTAGTGTCTGCTAATACTAACAGATAGAATCAAAAAGGGAGAGAACGATCATCATGGGAAGTGGGATACACAGCAGACTCATAGAATGGCAGATGTCCTAAATAGCACTCTGGCCTCAGAATCAGCCCTTAAGGCATTTGCATCTGGCTCAAGAGCCCATGAGAGTATTTTAGGCATGGAAAGCCAAGACACTCTGGAAAGGAAAAAAAAGAAGAGCTAAACGAAAGATCTCTGTGAGTCAGATCCCAGTGGAAAGAACAGGGCCATCAAAGAAGGAGGTGCCTTTCTCTGAAGGGAGGAGAGAACTTCCACTTTGACTATGACCCTGTTGGAATAAGATGGAAGTCGGCGAACCCTAAAGGCTTCCATAGCCTTGGCAACTCATGACTAGAGCCTAGGGAGATTACTGACGCCATAAACAAGAGTGTCAAATTGTTAAGTCAACAACAGGAGTCACTGTGTACTTACTTCTCATGTTGTATCTGTCCTTAATGTGTTGTCCAATGTGAAGTAATGCTATAACTAGTAGTGAAACAGTAGTTTACACTTTGTGTTTCTGTGTGGTTGCAAACTGATGAAATCTTTACTTAATATATACTGAATTGATCTTCTGTATATAAAGATAATTGAAAATGAATCTTGATGTGAATGGAATGGGAGAGAGAGCAGGAAATGGGAGGGGTGCAAGTGGGAGGGAAATTATGGGGGAGGAAGCCATTGTAATCCATAAACTGTACTTTGGAAATTTATATTTACTAAATAAAAAAATAAACAAACAAAAAAGAATAAAACATGTTTCAAAGACAAAAGACAAAAACACCAGTGGGTCACCACTGGCATTTTATAAACATATTTTCAGATTGCTGCTCATCAGAATCCACACAGCAAACTTCCTATGGGAATCAAATGTTCTCTAAGCAAGTGATTGTTTTCAAGTCAGTGCTGAATTCAATCTTTGAGTGGGTGGAGACTTGTATTTCATAAACCTCCTACTTCTACCTCAGTCAAGCATTGGTGACCCTTTATTGTCCCTGAAAATAAGCAATTCCTAGTAATCTGGCATGACTGGTAAACAGCATTACAGGAAGTAGGGATTTGCAAACACATCCTTTGAAGTGCATCCTGTAGGAGTGTGCATTTTGCCCAATGGTTAGGACACAAGTTGGGGGCCTGTGTTTGATTTCCTGCTCTGTCTCCCTGCTAATATGCATCCTGGGAGGCAGTAGTGGGAGACCTGGATTGTGTTCCCAGCACCATCTTCAGCCCCAGCCCAGCATCAACCATTGCAGTCATTTGGGGGAATGAACCAGTGGGTGGAAGCAATCTCTCTCTCTCTGTCTCCCTTTATCCCCCACTCTCTCCCTTTCCGTCTCCCTCCTCCCTCTCTCTCCCTATCCCTCTGTATATGCCTCCTTCCCTCTCTTTCTCTCCCTCCCTCCCTCCCTCCCTCTCTCCTCTCTCCCTGCCTCTCTCTCAAATGAACAGATAAAATTAACCAAAAAGCCAAGTGCAGTCTCCCTTTTTTGTGCATTTTATGGAAATCTCTGTGAGCCATTTAAATATTTTTTTGACTTATGTACTGATTATTAGGTATTCAGTAGCATTTATGTTTTTTGCTTGTGTGATATGACTATAAGCATCAATTGCACGTGTTTTCTATTGATGGGAGGAGCATTAGATACTTGTTTGAACCTTAATTGGGGTTGGGAATACCCCCAAAAGGGATTTTATTGACTACTGATTTTTCCTGTCATTTGCACTTTCTCAGGAGCTTATGGGAAGACATTTGCAGTTCCCCAATCTATTGAGCCATCTGTCCTGGATCTCTTCCACTACTCCATTACTAAATCAAAATCCCAGGAAGCTTTCTTCCAAGTTTTCCTTTATGAACAGCAGAGAGCACTTGTCAATGACTGACAGCTCAGACACAGTTACTAAAATCATTCTCGCAGGTGCACTGTTTCTCTTCAGTCCTGCAGGCTGTTTCTCTCTCTCACTTCAGGCTATGCTCTTGCCTGACAAAAATGTGATGAGGCCAGGGCATCCATCAGGAATATGACGGTTTCTATAGAATGCATCTTTTACTTTACTTTACTTAAGGTCATTATTGTTAAGACCGTTTCACAAAGATTATAGTCTACGTTTTTAAAAGATATTCTCACATGCTTTACTTTTAACAGAATTTAAAGCCAGAACAGCCTTTAAAGCCTGCCTTTTTAAGGGAACGGTGTGCCAGAGTTTCCATTGAAGAACTGTGCGGTATTAGATGTCTCTCTGGGGTTGACATTGTTTCACTTCCACACTGGCCAGGCCTGTTGCATGCCCAGTTTGCATCAATGAAAAGCAGGTGGATGCAGGAAGAAGATGCAGTTATCCCCAGATATGGCCCCATCTATAGGAAACAGTTCCTGTGATGGCCAATGTAAGCCTCATTCTTCTCAAAAAACCATTTCATTCTGAAAAGATAATGTGCTGCAGATGAATTGTGATAAAGCAGATATTTGTAAAAACAACACCGTGCATTGGTGCTGGAGGATATGGTGTATTCTATGCCCCAAAGTTTTAGTGACAACTTATTTGCAGAGGAAAAAACAGTTCCAATATATTTTCCTGATTTGCTTATTAACCCATAGATAGCATTTGCTTGGGGAAAACTTTATGAGTTTTATTGATACACTGAAAGTCCTAAATAGTACTTGCATAAAATGACTAGTTAAGATTTTAAAAATATATGTCATTATCATCTAACACTATGTCTTAATTCGAATTGCTTATGTTTTATAAGAATAATCCAGCTCCTGGGCAAGATGGTGGAATAGGAAGGGAGTACACTGATAGTCTGGGGAGAGACAGTTTAATAAAAGTGGAGAAACTGCAGGTTCAAGGAAAAGTAGGGGAAGAAACAGCAGAGGAAACACTTCTGGAACTAGTGATTCACAGTGGACCTGTGTGGAGAGCGTGGGAACACTGGAACACAAGGTGAGCAGAACCTCAATAGCCCGAGATACCGGAAGGCAAGTGGAAAGAGGAGACTAGAGGGAATGAGGCTTGAAACCCTGTGGGGAAAAGTTCACCAGGCTAACTAGAAGAGAGAGAGAAAGAGATTGATACAGACATGAGTTTCTCTATCTCCGCCCACCTCTCAAAGGCAAGCAAGATAAAGAGTAGGTGCCATTTTGGACATACGTCATAAGCAGGGTGACCTCAGGTCTGCACCGGCCCTGAGCCTAGCAGAAAAACCTGACTCTGGGGCAGGGGGTGAAATAACAGGAGATTAGGACATAGTGAATGTGTGTTGCTAATGAACTGAGACTGTGAAAAAAGAGACAGTGGGGGAGAGAACTCACGGGATTCACGTGAGTACTCTCCAGAGATGCTACAATTCGGTAACCTTGGCAACCCAGGGGGAGACTGCAGGAGAAACTGAGCCCACACTGAGGACAGCACAGATTCTCTCTGTGGTCCTTGGGAAAGAGCTTCCGATCTCTGGCTTCTGTGGGTATATCATTTGCCTGCTAACTACCTCCAGTACCATTCAGCTGTGTGGAATTACTTCCCTTTTGAGTCAAAAAAAAGAAAGAGAGATTAACATGCCTAACCTGGGAGTGTCACCTTTGGCACACCCTCAAACCCGAGGAACCAACAGAGCTCTTAGGCCACACTCATCTCAAGCCTCTAAGGCTCCATCGAAAGCAGACAGTCCACTTAATCTAGAGTCATAGTATAACAAGAAAAAACACCACAGCGAAAAAACCAAAGAATATCTCCAATATACCAAACAACAAACGCAAAAACTGAGGTAACAAGAACAAGGAAGACACTATGATGCCTCCAAATGAAAAAGACACCCCAATTCAAGATTATGAAGATGATGAGATAGAAGAAATGCCAGAAGTGGATTTCAAAAAATTGATAAGAACATTAAGAAGTTCTCCAAAACAAATTCTTGAACTACAGAATTCCTTATGGACGAGATAGAAAATCTCTCTCGTGAAAATGAAATATTAAGGAGGAATCAAAATGAAATGAAACAACTAGTAGAACATGAAACTGTGATAGTGACGAGAAATCAATGAAATTAAGAATTCAATAGATCAAATGACAAAAACATTAGAGAGCCTTAAAAACAGAATGGGTGAAGCAGAAGAGAGATTATTGGACTTAGAAGACAGAGCACAGGAAAGTATACAATCAAATGAAAGAAAAGAAGAGGAAATTAGAAATCTAAAAAATATTGTCGGGAATCTACAAGATATTATTAAAAAAAACCCAACATTTGAGTTCTAGGAGTTCCTAAAGGCATGGAGAGGGAGAAAGGATTAGAATGCCTTTTTAGTGAGATAATAGCAGAAAATTTCCCAGTTTTGGAGAAGGACAGAGATATCCTAGTACAGGAAGCTCATAGAACCCCTAGTAAACATGACCAAAAGAGATCCTCATCACGACACATTGTAATTAAACTCACCACAGTGAAACAGAAAGAAAAGATCCTAAAATGTGCAAGAGAGAAACGTCAGATTACTCTCAGAGGATCTTCAATTAGACTCACAGCAGACTTCTCATCAGAAAGACTACAAGCTAGAAGGGAATGGGGAGACATAGCCCAGGTACTAAGAGAGAAAAACTGCCAGCCCAGAATATTATATCCTGCAAAGCTCTCACTTGTGAATGAAGGTAAAATAAAGCCCTTTCATAGTAAACAGAAATTGAAAGAATTTGTCGCCAGTCGTCCAGCCCTGCAGAAGATGCTTAAAGATGTGTTACACACAGAAACACAGAAACACGGGCATCAATGTGAAAGAAGGTAAAGGAAGGAAACCTCACAGGAATAGATCACAGGGAATTCAAAGCATGTATTAGAAAATATCTGGCAAATGGCAGGGCAAAATTACCACTTATCAATAGTCACATTGAATGTTAATGGCATGAACTGTCCAGTTAAAACACACAGATTGGCTGACTGGGTTAAGGAAGAAAACCCATCTATTTGCTGCTTACAAGAAACACATCTTTCCAACAAAGATGCATACAGACTGAAAGTGAAAGGCTGGAAAAAGATATACCATGCCAACAGAAATGAAAAAAGAGCGGGTGTAGCCATCTTAATATCAGAAAACATAAACTTTAACACAAAAACTGTTAAGAGAAACAAAGAGGGGCACTATATAATGATTAAGGGATCGATTCAACAGGAATATATAACGATTATCTATGTATATGCACCTAATTACAGGGCACCGGTTTATTTAAAAGATTTGTTAAGGGACTTAGACCCCAATACAATAGTACTGGGGGACTTCAATACTCCACTCTCAAAAATAGAGAGATCAACAGGACAGAAGATCAACAAGGAGACAGTAGATTTAAACGACACTATAGCCCAAATGGATCTAACAGATATCTATAGAACTTTTCATCCTACAGAAAAAGCATTTACATTCTTCTCAGCAGTACATGGAACCTTCTCTAGGATTGACCACATACTAGGCCATAAAGCAAGTCTCAGCAAATTCAAAAGAATTAGAATCATACAATGCAACTTCTCAGACCATAAAGGAATGAAGGTGGAAATTAGCAACTCAGGAATCCCTAAAGCATATGCAAACACATGAATATTGAACAACATGCTCCTGAATGAACAATGGATCATAGAAGAAATTAAAAGAGAAATCAAAAATTTTCTAGAAGTAAATGAGGATAACAGAACAACATGCCAAAACGTATGGGATACAGCAAAAGCAGTGTTAACAGGAAAGTTTATATCAATAGGTGCCTTCATCAAGAAATTGGAAACACACCAAATAGATGAGCTTTCAGTTTGTCTCAAGGATCTAGAAAATCAGCATCAAACCAGAACCAAAGCTAGTAGGAGAAGAGAAATAATTAAAATCAGAGAAGAAATCAACAGGATTGAATCCAAAAATATTACAAAAAATAAGCCAAACAAGGAGCTGTTTTTTTGAAAAAAATAAACAAAATTGACACCCCATTGGCCCAATTAATTAAAAAAAGAAAAGACCCAAATCAATAAAATCAGAGATGAAAAAAGAAAGATAATAACAGAAACCAAAGAAATAAAAAGAATCATCAGAAATTACTAAAATGACTTGTATTCCAGCAAACAGGGAAACCTATCAGAAATGGATAGATTCCTGGGCACATACAACCTACCTAAACTGAACCAGGAAGACATAGAAAACCTAAACAGACCCATAAGTAAGACAGAAATTGAAACAGTAATAAAGTCTCTCCCAACAAAGAAAAGCCCAGGACCAGATGGATTCACTGCTGAATTCTACCAGACATTTAAAGAAGAACTAACTCCAATTCTTCTCAAACTATTCAGAACAATTGAAAAAGAAGGAATCCTCCCAAATTCTTTCTATAAAGCCAGCATCAGCTTAATTCCTAAGCTGGAAAAAGATGCAGCATTGAAAGAGAATTACAGACAAATATCCCTGATGAACATAGATGCAAAAATCCTCAATAAAATTCTGCCCAAGAGACTGCAACAACACATCAGAAAGATCATGCAAGTGGGATTTATCCCTGGTATGCAGGGATGGTTCAATGTTCACAAAACAATCAGCTTGACACACCACGTTAACCGACTGCAGAAGAAAAACCATATGATTATCTCACTAGACGCAGAGAAAGCATTTGATAAAATACAACACCCTTTCATGATGAAAACCCTAAGCAAACTGGGTATAGAAGGCACATTCCTCAATACAATCAAAGCAATTTATGAAAAACCCATGTCCAACATCCTATTGAATGGGGAAAAGCTGGAAGCATTCCCACTGAGATCTGGTACCAGACAGGGATGCCCACTCTCAACACTGCTATTCAATATAGTGCTGGAAGACTTAGCCAGAGCTATTAGGCAAGAAAAAGAAATTAAAGGGATACAAATTGGGAAGGAAGAACTCAAAGTGTCCCTTTTTGCAGATGATATGATTCTTTATTTAGGGGATCCAAAGAACTCTCCTAGGAGACTATTGGAACTCATAGAAGAGTTTGGCAAAACTAGCAGGATATAAAATCAATGCACAAAAATCAACAGCCTTTGTATACACAGGCAATCCACGGCTGAGGAAGAACTTCTAAGATCAATCCCATTCACAATAGCCACAAAAACAATCAAATACCTAGGAATAAACTTAACAAGGACGTTAAAGATCTCAGTGATAAAAATTACAAAACATTAAAAAAAAAAATAGAAGAGGATACCAAAAAATGGAAACTTCTTCCATGCTCATGGATTGGAAGAATTAATATCATCAAAATGTCCATTCTCCCTAAAGCAGTTTACAGATTCAATGCAATACCAATCAAAATACCAAAGACATTCTTCTCGGATCTGGAAAAAATTATGCTGAAATTCATATGGATACACAGAAGACCTCGACTAGCTAAAGCAATCTTGTACAACAAAAACAAAGCCGGAGGCATCACAATACCAGATTTCAGGGCATACTAGAGGGCAGTTGTTATCAAAACAGCGTGGTACTGGTACAGAAACAGATAGATAGACCAATGGAACAGAATAGAAACACCAGAAATCAATGCAAACATCTACAGCCAACTTATATTTGATCAAGGATCCAAAACCAATCCCTGGAGTAAGGACAGTCTATTTCATAAATGGCGCTGGGAAAACTGGATTTCCACGTGCAGAATCATGAAGCAAGACCCCTACCTTTCACCTTACACAAAAATTCACTCAACATGGATTAAAGACTTAAATCTACGACCTGACACCATCAGATTATTAGAGAGCATTGGAGAAACCCTGCAAGATACAGGTACCGGCATAGAGTTCCTAGAATAGACCCTGGAGTCGCAGGCAGTGAAAGCTAAAATTAACTATTGGGATTGCATCAAATTGAGAAGTTTTTGTACTTCAAAAGAAACAGTCAGGAGAGTGAAGAGGCAGCTGATAGAATGGGAAAAATATTTGCAAACTACGCAACAGATAAAGGGTTGATAACCAGAATCTACAAAGAGATCAAGAAACTCCACAACATCAAAACAAACAACCCACTTAAGAGATGGGCCAAGGACCTCAATAGACATTTTTCCAAAGAGGAAATCCAAATGGCCAACAGACACATGACAAAATGTTCAAGATCACTAGGAATCAGGGAAATGCAAATCAAAACCACAATGAGGTTTCACCTCACCCCGGTTAGAATGGCCCACATTCAGAAATCTACCAACAATAGATGCTGGCGAGGATGTGGGGAAAAGGGGACACTAACCCACTGTTGGTGGGAATGCAAGCTGGTTAAGCCACTATGGCATTCAGTTTGGAGATTCCTCAGAAACCTGAATATAACCCTACCATTCAACCCAGCCATCCCACTCCTTGGCATTTACCCAAAGGAAATTCAATTGACAAACAAAAAAGCTGTCTGCACATTAGTGTTTATTGCAGCTCAATTCACAATAGCTAGGACCTGGGACCAACTCAAATGCCCATCAACAGTAGACTGGATAAAGAAATTATGGGACATGTACTCTATAGAATACTATACAGCAGTCAAAAACAATGAAATCCGGTCATTTGCAACAAGATGGAGGTATCTGGAAAACATTATGCTGAGTGAATTAAGCCAGTCCCAAAGGGACAAATATCATATGTTCTCCCTGATTGGCGACGACTAACTGAGCACCAAAGGGGAAACCTGTTGAAGTGAAATGGACACTATGAGAAACAGTGACTTGATCAGCCCTTGTCCTGACTGTGTTGTACAATGTAATAATTTATCCATTTCAGTATTTTTGCTTTGTTTTGTTCTAGTACTATTGGTTGAACTCTGTAATTAACACACAATTATTCTTAGGTTTTTAAATTTTAATTGAAAAGTGATCCGTTGAATATAACTATGGGAATAAGGGAGGCGATGTACAATTTGGGGCCTGCTTAATCGGACTTGCCCCAAATGGTGGAGTTAGAATTCTGCCAGGGGATTCCATTAAGGTGGCATATACCAAGTCCATCTCACTAGTCCATGTGATCAATTTCCGTTCACAGTTGATCTCACTGATAGGTCTAAGAGTCAAAGCGATCACACAAACAAGACTAGTGTCTGCTAATACTAACTGCTAGAATCAAAAAGGGAGAGAACGATCATCATGGGAAGTGGGATACACAGCAGACTCATAGAATGGCAGATGTCCTAAATAGCACTCTGGCCTCAGAATCAGCCCTTAAGGCATTTGCATCTGGCTCAAGAGCCCATGAGAGTATTTTAGGCATGGAAAGCCAAGACACTGGGAAAAAAAGAAGAAGAAGTCCTAAACGAAAGATCTCTGTGAGTCAGATCCCAGTGGAAAGAACGGGGCCATCAAAGAAGGAGGTGCCTTTCTCTGAAGGGAGGAGAGAACTTCCACTTTGACTATGACCCTGTTGGAATAAGATGGAAGTCGGCGAACTCAAAAGGCTTCCATAGCCTTGGCAACTCATGACTAGAGCCTAGGGAGATTACTGACGCCATAAACAAGAGTGTCAAATTGTTAAGTCAACAACAGGAGTCACTGTGTACTTACTTCTCATGTTGTATCTGTCCTTAATGTGTTGTCCAATGTGAAGTAATGCTATAACTAGTAGTGAAACAGTAGTTTACACTTTGTGTTTCTGTGTGGTTGCAAACTGATGAAATCTTTACTTAATATATACTGAATTGATCTTCTGTATATAAAGATAATTGAAAATGAATCTTGATGTGAATGGAATGGGAGAGGGAGCAGGAAATGGGAGGGGTGCAAGTGGGAGGGAAATTATGGGGGAGGAAGCCATTGTAATCCATAAAGTGTACTTTGGAAATTTATATTTACTAAATAAAAAGAATAATCCAACTAAATCAAATAAATTTGGTAAAAATTCTAGAAACTCTTCTTTTAAATTATGAAATGAAGTTTAAAAAGTTAGCATATTCCCACTGAAAGCAAATAGGGATTAACGTGGTCTCTCTGTAGCCTTGACACCTGGGAACATTGAATAAGGCTGTGCAGTACACAGTGTTTCTCCCAAGTTCCTCTTATGAGCCAGCCTTAGAATTCTTCCTTCAGGTTGCAGCAGTGTCTAGGGATTCCTTATGTGCCCTTTATGATGCGCCATCCTTTTATTGGCTGACCCAAGCCACCTTGGTGCCCATCCTCCTCCTCTCTGCCTCTCTGCTTGGGGTGCCTTCCTGCCAGGCTGACTGCTGTCTTGTCTACTCTTCCTTGTATCTCTGCCCTACCAGCACCAACTCGGTGCTCTACTCCACCTTTTCTATCACTTTTCTCTGCTGTGTCTCCTTCCCTTTCATTGCTTCTCTCTGTTCACCTTAAATGCAGGGCTCTCCAGCTGGGGATCTGTTACGAGCTGGGAACACCCAGTCATCAAGTCAACAAGTCAGCCCATCACAAGACAGTCCGCCAAGGTCTCCGTTGCCCTCCAGCTTCCCCATCAAACCAGGGTGTTGAAGAAGCAAGGTGATCGCTGTACAGACAGTTCTGGATCTAATAGTGGTTCAGGTTAGGATTCGTTGACTGTTTGATGATGAGCAAGCAATACACATCCAACAGAAACTGTACTTTGGACTGGGAATTTTCATCTTTTCCTGGGACAGTGATATGCTCCATGATCCTCTCTGATGGTAATGGGCAGTGACAGTGTTTGTAACTCCCAGGTCCCAGGGGAAAAAACATGGTCTGCAGCATGCTGTGGAGTTGGCATTTTCTGATACTGCCTTTGTGTTTGCATTCCATCACGCTTACAAAACATCCATTGGTATGTGTATATGAGATCCTCAACACTTTACAGAATAGGCTTTGTGTAAGATAGCTTTGCCCAACTGTAGATTAAGTATTTTGAGCACAGTTAAGGTAGCTGCAGCTAAGCTATGGTGCTTGGTGGATTAGGTGTGTGAAACATAGTTTTGACTTATGGTATTTTCAAAATATAATAGGTTTATAGGACAGCACTTATATGCTTATTTCCTGGAATTATTGTTACAAATTACCATAAGTCGTGTGGCTTAAAACAGCAGAAATTTATCCGTCACAGTTTGAGGCCAAAAGTCTGTCAGTAGGGCCATACTCCCTCCTGAGATTCCTGGAAAGACACTCCCTCATCTCTTGGAGGTTCTGTGTGGTCCTGGCATTCCTGGACTTGTGACTCCGTCTGCCACAGTATCTGCCCCTCCTTCACTTGGCCTTCTCCTCTGTGTTCCTTTTTCCTACAGTTATTGAATTTAGGGTTCACTTGGTTAATTCCAGACCATCTCATCTTAAATTCTTTAACTCAATTACATCTTCAGAACCTTTTTTCCAGATGAGATCACGTGCAACATTCTGGGTGTCAGGACCTGGGTACATCATTTTGGGAGCCACTGACAAAATGTCCACACTGGCATGTGTTGCTGTTCCATGATGACACGTGTTTATGGTCAAAGTCCTGCCTGCGTTTGCAGTTGGGGCTGCTTGGATAGTGCAGAGGCTCACATTTGCCCCATGGTGACCACTGTGGAGGGTTGTAGCTAACACTGGGCAGCCATTCTCCTTTGGTGGACCCTGCTTCCTTGCAGGGCCTGGCTGCTCTCCTCTGTACTGAGAACTCTGATAGCACTTCCGCTTTCCCTTCATGGCCAGGGTCCTCTGCTTCCTTCTCTCTCCCATGCCCATTCTCCTTTTGATGGGCCCACCATATACTTCTTCCCTGTGTACATTGCTCAGTCTGCTACTTTCAGTTGCCGGAAGCTTTAGGTCTCTGGGTCAGGCTTCCTCCATAAAAGCAATGCCAATAATACTGAGTGTGGGGCTTAGTTAGGATGTGCTGTTCTCAGTACTTTCTGCACACTGATTCATCTGCACCTTTCAATACCCGAGATAGCATTATCACAGCATCCTTACATCTCAGATAAGACACTGGATGAGGCCTGTTCAACACCCACATCAGCACTGTGCCTGCTCTCCTGCCCTTACCTGGCTCCTGAATCCCCTTGCCCAATCCTGCTCAACATTTCTTTTTTCCCAGGAGCAGAGAATCTTATCTGATTTGTTCACTGATGAATCACCAACATCTTGAACCCAGTAGGCACTAAATATGTGCTAATGTGTGAACTATAAGCAAACAAAATGGCTTTATTTCAGGGAGACACCTGAAAGTAGACCTTCATCCCAGAGAATGGGTGAAGGTTGTGGACACTGAGGTGTGCTTGGGGACGAGGAAGGAGAAAGAGCAAGAAGTGAGATGAGAGGGGCCATGTAGGTGTACTCCAGGGCCCACCAAACCTCATGGAACACTGACCAGTCCACTGTAGGTGGGAGCAAGAAATAAGTTATAAATGATTGCTTTCCCTCAATATTTTATTTCTGAGCTCTAAGGACTATTTGCATTTTGACTGTATGCTATTTCGAGAGGAGATATATCAACTTCTGAGAAAGGTGTTGCTGAAAGTACACCTAAGAAATGCTGAGAATGTTTTTCTGACTCATGGGCTACATGCTTATGAATGTGAAATCCACTACAGAGTGTGATCTCATTTTTTTATCTGACAGAATGAGAGTAGCTGTTTTGAGTAAAAAGGTATGACAAAGGGCTGGCACTGTGGCATAGTGGGTAAAGCTGCCACTTACAGTGCTGGCATTCCATATGGGCTTTGGTTCGAGTACCGGCTGCTCCACTACCCATCCGGCTCTCTGCTGTGGCCTGGGAAAGCAGCAGAAGATGGCCCAAGTCCTTGGCCCCCTGCACCCATGTGGGGGACCCAGAAGAAGCTCCTGGCTCCTGGCTTTGGATCGGCTCAGCTCCAGCTGTTGGGGCCATCTGGGAAGTGAATGGCAGATGGAAGACCTCTCTCTTTCTCTGCTTCCACCTCTGTAACTCTGACTTTCAAATAAGTAATTTTGTTTTTTAAAAAAAGTTATGATAAAAGCGAAGCTATTGGCCTAGGTCTCTGAGTGATGTTGCAAATGATAAAAATATTGTAACGTAGCAAAATGAGAAAAAAATGCATTTGTATTTAGGAAAATGTTCTCCTTTATTTAGAAATACTGATACTGAAATGCGAGGGGACCCCCAAATTCAGTTAGAATGTCTTTGAAGTTTCTAATTCCTTTGTTTGCCAGGGTCCATGTAGCAGAGCATTTTCGACTGCAAAGACATATGCAAACATGACTGTCCTACTCAGCATTTTGAGTCAGTTGCATTAAAACTGCTTTCACTTTTGCTCAGATGGTAGCAGCTGTGACAGTTTATTCCAGCACGCGGTGGCATGCATCTGAAGTACCCCCTGGCAAAGGGAGAGAAGCACAAGGAATTCCTGCCTGCTGCACCATGTGACCGTGGGAGGTTATGGAGTTGGGCTGGGCGGAGAACAGATGCATTTTACTAGCTGGGTTTCTGAGTATTTAAGAAATTCTCTTTGACCTTGGTTGTGTCTGGTTTTACTGGAACACATGAGGTCTCTAGTGAATGAGTCTATATTTTTCCAGCAGAAATGTCCTCACCCTTTCTTAATCCACCACCTCTCACACATGTTTACCATGTGCCAGGCGTGGCTATGTGCAGAATAACAATGAAATAACACCAAGAAACACCACCATTCAACATAAGTGAGGGCTTTAGCAGTTTGATTATCAGAATTGGTCCAAATAATAGATACACACAGGGTTCTCATTTAAATAGTGTTGATTGGCTCCCTTTTGTAAAACTCACGCAGTGGAGATTGAGTGTGTGAACTGATGTCATTACCTATACATGTGAGTCCACCGCCTCCTGACAGATGCTCTATGTTGCTCTAATTGTTTATATTCTACAGAAAAACATTCATCAGATGGAAACATACATGTTTTCTTCTGTATCGCCCATTTCAGAAATTGTGTTGACTGTTAATTGAAGTGCTAGTATCAATCTTTTCAACAAAAGACTCTGCTCATTATTGATGGGCATATTTCAAAAATCAAGTTAGAGGCTGCTTAGTAATGACAAGTAATGATGCATAAAGACCAAGTGGAAATGAAAGCCGAGAGGATTCTGATCTTCTCACGTGGAGATGTCCACCGTAGTGGGTTCATAGACAGGTGGTCAGGTCTTCTCTCCCTGCTCAGGGCCCTACTTCCTTCTGATCCCAACTGAGGAGGAAGGGCAGTACAGCTACCTGCCCAGCAGGTGACAGAACTTTGCCCAGGACCCACCATTGGGACAGAAGAGGCTGAGAATGTGTGAGAGCAGGACCTGGAGTGCAAACCTCTATCTTATGCTTGTCTGGGGCTGTGTTTCAAGCTCATAGGATAAATTGCTGCTACCTACAAAGGGATGGAAGGAGTTTTGGGTGCATGTTTCAGTCCCAGCAAGTGGCACAGGTGGAATGAAACACTGCTGACCACAAAGATGAGGAGCCAGAGTTGAAACAAACAACCCAAACTCTGCCTCTCCAAATTTTCCCTCCTTAAACACAGAAACAAATTTGACCTAGAAAGTGCAGTGTTTCGTGCGTCCCAAGCCACAGCCAGACATTTCCCAACAGCATGCAGGCTGGGACCCAATTGCTAGAGGTGCACAGACATCTGCATTAGTTCTGCAGAGAGGTGAAGAACATATTTTACTCATGTCTGTCACAACCATATCTGGCGTAATGAGGAGGGGAAATTGGGCCCCTTTTAATTAGATAAATAGCAAAAAAGACTTTAATGGGAGGATGTGGTAGCCAAGGACATGTTGTCTTCCCTACTTGGGAACCGTAATTGCTTCTCTCTGGGACCACCTGCTGCTTGTAGAGGCGTATTGTACCTAATTTAACACGAAGCAATGCTGCTTCTGGGGTTGACCAGAGAAACCACTCTCAGAGCACAGACGACATCAGCTGCTAAGAACCCCTTCTTAATGAATCCAAGGGTTTCCTTTTATAATATGCTTCTCTGTTCCAGCTACCACTTTTATCACATTATGTTCTTTGCCTTTTCATTTATCATTTTAAACTTTGTTTCAACTTACCTTCTTTAAATATAAATAGATGATCTGGTTAAATTTGCCTCTGAAGCTATATCTATTTGAATCTTACATTCATTTGTTTGCTCCACACATGCTTTTATAATGTATTTATGGGCCCAGGACAGAGGTGAACATGGACAGAGGAGCTCACAAGGAAGCAAAATCTTAGTCATGGAAGCAGAAACAAAACCAGTCATCATAGTGCAGGATGATGGAAGCTGGGGTGAAGGTCGTGGTCAGTGTGTTGAGAGGGGAGAGAAGGGCAGCTCCCCTACATGAGAGGGTAGAAGGCACTTCCCCAAGAGGCTGCAGGAGTGGACCCTGGGTGATAGTTGTGGTTCACTGGTCAGAATTAGTTGGGGAGGAGTGTTTCAGGCCAAGGGAATGGAAATGGTTGTACCAAGAGAGAAAGGCAGGAAAGGGCACGCCTTGCTCGGAAAACTGCGGGTCAGTTTGTGTAGCTGGGTAACATAGAACTGTCAAGGATAGGAGTGGTGAGCAGGGAGAGATCAGGAGAGACCGTCATCATAACCAGAGACTGCACTACTTGTGCAGGAACAATGGGATGCCACTGAATGAAGTTACGTAGGTTTTGTTTTGGTAAAATCACCAATGTGAAGGATGACACCACTGTGAAGGATGATGTTAGATGAGACTTGAGGCTAGATGAAGTGTGAGGGGACCGATGAAAACGATAGCATCGTTGCCCCTCTTCTAGGCCAGCTCTCTGCTATGGCCTGGGAGTGCAGTGGAGGATGGCCCAAGTGCTTGGGCCCTGCACCCCATGGGAGACCAGGAGAAGCACCTGGCTCCTGGCTTCGGATCATTGCGGTGCTCTGGCCGCAGCGTGCCAGCCACGGCGGCCATTGGAGGGTGAACCAACGGCAAAGGAAGACCTTTCTCTCTGTCTCACTGTCCACTCTGCCTGTAAAAAAAAAAAAGATAGCATCACCATGCAGAAGACAATTTAATCCTGAAGCATGATGGGATGCTTAGGACAACACTGAGGACCATGACTTGCAGTTAAGAGAACTGGCTGAGGACTTATGACAGTGGGCAAACTCTCTCCGGGACTCCTGGGTAATGCTGGTGTCAGAAAACTGATGTGTCATGGTAATTACTTAAAGGAGAGGGTTAAGACAAAGGCACCTTCTGTTTGATTAAAGATAGTTATGGTGAACTAGAAAGGTCCTTTGGACCTTAGCCACTTAAGGAAAGTTCCAGGCAGCAAATGACAGCTTGGGCCTACTGAGTTTTGTGTGTGGGATATTCCATGTTGGGCAAGATAGCTACTTGAGATGGTCCACGAGCTGAGTTACTTCTGAATTCTCAACTTGTGTTTCTACTATGTCCAGGATATTTTTATTTGGGTTAAAGGAAATAACACCTTCAAAAGTAAAGTGTTCCACATAACAGAGGGCTGCTAGTACACTCAGTGCCATTGTGGACGAGCCTGAGGGGAAGAGAATGGGAAGAGAATGTTCTAGGGCAGAGAATGTTCTCAGGCTGGAGGAAGCAGGGATCTTCCAAGGCCGTGGACCGGCAGCAGAACCCCTGAGGAAACTGGTCTGTAAACACATGAGCATGGTACTTAGTGTTTTTGTTCTTCTTGCTTTACTGTGAATAATTCCATTTTCATAGCATCAGTATCTACTAAGCATGTTTGTGTCTTTGTATTCTGTTTTCTTGGAACAACCTTATTTTGTTGCTATAAAACATGTAGCACTAGATGGGTACTACGTGACTCATATCATGATAGCCAGAAGGAGAGTTGAGAACAGGAGGTTGAGAGCTCAAAAATTAAGCACTGATTTTGGAGTTGGACAGAAGCATGGCATTATGGAGATGGAGAGAAGTCGGTGTCAATACAAATAAATTAACTTCAGGACCAGCGCTGTGGCGCAGCAGATTAAAGACCTGGGCCGAAGTGCTGGCATCCCATATGGACACCAGTTCAAGACCCGGCTGCTCCACTTCCAATCCAGCTCTCTACTATGGCCTGGGAAAGCAGTAGAAGATGGCTCAAGTCTTGGGCCCCTGCACCCACATGGGAAACCGGGAAGAAGCTCCTGGCTCCTGGCTTCGGATTAGCGCAGCCTGACCATTGTGGCCAATTTTGGAGTGAACCTTCACATGGAAGACCTCTCTGTTTCTCTGTCTCTCCTCTCTGTGTAACTCTGACTTTCAAATAAATAAATAAATCTTTAAAAAATTAACTTCCCATTTACACTTTTACTTTTTTGAATATGGAAATAGAGCTAAAATCAATAGAGTTTTAGTATACTATGCATAAATATTGATAGCTTCCAAATATTTTATTTGGATTTTATCAGGAAATTTTAGTATTTTTTCTGTTATAGAGAACATGATCCCTGCTGAAAGGTGGGAAATTCAGAGAAATATGAAGAAAAAAGAACCCAGCTCATTCAATCTTACAGCTCAATGCCAATTGCAATACATCTGAAGGTTTTAAAATCTTCAGTTCTGATCTTGTTTAACATTTGATGTCCTGTTTTATTTCCCTGTTTTTGTATAACACATTTCAGTTAACTGGAACCTGGACATACTTGTTCAATCTCTGTGTGTAATGATAGGAAAAGAGTGGCACTGCTCTCCTGTGGCCAGAGGGGCTGCTGTGAACGTCTTAGATGTTATCAATAACAATAACATTCCTGGTCACAAATCTTTTTTTTTAAGATTTATTTATTTATTTATTTGAGAGAGAGAATTACAGACAGAGAGAGGGAGAGACAGAGAGAGAGGTCTTACATTGCTTGCGTGCTACTCAAATGGCCGAAAAGGCCGGAGCTGTGCCAATTCGAATCTGGGAGTCAAGAGCTTCTTCTAGGTTTCCCACCTGGGCACAGGGGCCCAAGCACTTGAGCCATCTTCTGCTTTCTCAGGCCATAGCAGAGAGCTGGATGGGAAGAGGAGCAGTTGGGACTCGATCTGGACCCCATATGGGATGCCAGCACGCAGGCAGCAGCAGCTTTATCTGCTACACCACAGCTTCAACCCCTAGTCACAAATCTTTTCACAAGACTTTCTAATTGTTTCCTTAGGAAACTATTGAAATTAAAATTTTAAAAGGCTCTGACTCTTTGATGGCATTACAAAATCCAATAGTGTTGTGGGTGTTGGGATTAATTTTACTCCAGCCACATGGGGAAGGGAGAAGTTCATTTCACAAGACCTCTTCTGTGGCCTAAGAGTGAAAACTGAAAAGCTTTTGGCTGTTTCTGGAAACAGAGATGCCAATTCATAGTTTACAATCAGGATACATCCTACACAAGACAAACATAATTATAGACTTAGTGGTTATTGTGCCTCTGACTCAGAAAACTTTCAAGGACAACTTTATAATCAGAAACACAACAAAATATTTTAGCGTAAAGCTTCCCAGTGGACCAGACAACAAGAAATGAAAATGCCACACGTGTTCTCCATTTTTCTACTTTATCAGAACTAGAATATGCCACAGAACAGTGTTAACTTTCCTCAAGCTGTAGAGAAAAGGGAACATTTTTGCTTTATTATTTTCTTGAGATTTCTTTCGCTAGCAATTTGGGGAGCCTTTCATTTTCAAGGACACTCGCTGGTATTTCATTTCATTATTTATCCCCAGGAGAGATTTTCATGTCCAGTCGGGGGGAAAGTCCTCAGGCACTCAAAACTTACTGTAAGTACAGATTCAGAAGAAAGTTGTTGCTATAGCCTTCTTGAACTAGAAAGCCCAAGATCAAAGGGTGCCGAATCTATTTAAAGGCTTTTGCCTGAAAAGACCAAGTCATCTGCTAGAATCATTACATCAGCTTACATTTCCTTCAGCAGTGTGTGTGTGTGTGTGTGTGCTCATTTCTTTATCTCTGGTTTTGTTTTCCCTTAAATCCTTTAGACATTGTGTTTCTGGCACAGTATAGCAGCATATTTCCAAAAATGCATCAGTTCTATCTGAGTTGATAAGGAGAAGCATAAAAATGTATTTTTGTTGAAACACTAAGTTCTCCTTGACTTTGATAGACATTGGATACTGGTTTCTTGATTAGATTTGGCCTAGGTCACCGTGCAAAAATGAGTTTTGAAAGTTGGCATGGTTATTTCAGGGAAAAGAAATCCAGTAAAACAGCTTTGTCTCAGAAATTGGCCAGGAACAGAGTGCCAAGGACATCGTTCCTAGGTCAGATGCCCTCAGCAGTGGGAGTTCTGCAGAGCTTGCCCACCCCACCTGCCTGGAGCCCCTCGTCTGTCCTTGCCAGGCGTCTTCTGGCTATCCATGCCTCACATGGTCTAGGAGTCATCTTGATGGATTTGCTCTGTCAGTGGTGAGGGCACGTCCACAGCTCTGCTGTCTCTGGCTAGTGGGTGACAGGACAGCCTTCATGCCATTAAGCAGCTGCAGACAGCGCTGCCATCCTGCCGAGACTAATATTTGACAGTGTCAGAAGGGGATGTGGAAAAGGTAGAGTAGGCTCCCAGAAGGTGTTATAAATCTTCATCTCTGGCCTGTAGGGGGTCTGCCTTACTGCATTACTGCTAATAGGAGAAATACATGTTTTGAGGGAGAGCCAAGTACTTCATTTAATTAAATTTAAATGAGAAAATAAATAACCTAAGTCAGGAAAACTGAACTTCTACCCATTTTATTGCCTCCATTTATTCCAGTAGTTCTGTCTTCAAGGGCATAAAATCTGTAGAAAAACTCACTTTAAAAAACACACGGAGCAGGAATTTTTTGCAGGAAATATGCCGCACTGAAAAAGCTAGACAGTTATATATGTTATATTATTATTCTCAGGTCTGTAAAGGAAAAAGAAACAGTGTGTAAAACAATAGGATAGAATAATAGGAAAGTAAATCACCCTTTCCAAAAAGAATGTTTTCATACTAACAGGCATTGCTGTGTAGTGGTTATTTATGCAAAGTATTTTTTAAGATTTATTTATTTATTTGAAAGGCAGAGTGTGTGTGTGTGGGGGGGGTCTGTGGAGACACACACACAAATCTGTATGCTGGTACACTCTCCAGATGCTCACAACAGCTACGGTTAGGGCAGGCCAAAGCCCGGAGCTGGGAACTTTATCCAGGTCTTCCACATGAGTGGAGCATTATATGCTGCTTTCTGGGTGCATTAGTAGGAAGCTGGCTCAGAGCATGGAGTAACCAGGGCTTGAACTAGGCATTCCAGGATGTGAAGCCGATGTCCCAGGAAGCAGCTTGATCTGCACACTGCAACACCTGACCCTATTAGAGTAATTTGAAAGACTAAGCAGTTGAAGTATTGTCAGGACTATATTCTAGAACATTGACTTCAGGGAACAAATTCATCAAATAATCAAACAGATAGTTTAAAATTGTAATAATAATGCCAAATATGAATGTGACTTCCAGTGATATCTGTAAAGCCAAGTCTAAGTGGAAGGGGGTAAAAAACTTACATTATTATCATTGTTGGTAATGGTAGTACTTTGGCTTAAAACTTGGGATGGAAGCAAAACAAAAAGCGTGAGTGCTATGAGGATGCAAGTTGTTTTGGTCTCCAACTATACCAAAAAATCCTGTTTGGATTCTTTCTAGTACCAAGTGGTACTCAATAAAGATTTAGTGAATAGATAGGTGAAATAAATGGATGAGTGAGGCAATGGGAGTCCTGGTAGGTGTGGGAAGAGCAAAGGACTGAAGCAGAGATTAGGTCTTCAAAACTGATAGCTGAAGAATGACATTTAATAGCCACATGATCAGAGATGGTCTGAGGAGGATAGGGGCTGGGTGCTGTTAATCATGAAAGTTCTTTGGTCCATCTGCAGTGGTTCCCTGATTTAGTAGAGAATCCTGGTATATCCTTCCATGCAGCAGATGTTTACATATAGCCCAACAGAATACCATGTCAATTGAGTTTTAAAAATGTATGAATTATTTGGGGCTGGCGCTGTGGCATAGCAGGTAAAGCTGCCGCCTGCAGTGCCAGCATCCCACATGGGTGCCGGTTTGAGACCCGGCTGCTCCACTTCCAGTCCAGCTCTCTGCTGTGGCCTAGGAAAGCAGTAAATGGCCCAAATCTTAGGGCCCCTGCACCTGTGTGGGAGACCAGGAAGAAGCTCCTGGCTCCTGGCTTTGGATTGGCGCAGCTGCGGCCATTTGGGGAGTGAACCAGTCAGTGGATGGAAGACCTCTCTCTCTCTCTCTCTTTCTCTACCTCTCCTTCTCTGTGTAACTCTGACTTTCAAATAAAATAAATAAATCTTTATAAATATTAATTATATTAAGTATATAAAAATAATATGATATTTGAATCAGTACCAAGTATTGTTAGTACAATTTTATACACATACACATAGAAAGTATAGGAAACCTCTTCTGGTCTTCTGTATTAATCTAAATGCTAGTCATAAATATTAAACACTCACTTTAGTATTGTTTTTAGGAACTGAGTTGTGGAGTATTGATCTTTAAAATGGTTCCCTAACAAAATAAGTTAGGGGGTGTGCATTCAATGTGGGTTTAAGATGGCATCCCATATCTGAGTGCCTGGTTCAAGTCAGAGCTACTCTAATTGTGCTGATCCACAGCCTGGGAGGCAGCAAGTGAAGGCTTAAATACTTGAATCCCTGCCAACTACATGGGAGACCCAGATGAAGTTACAAGCTTCTGGCTTTGGCCCACTCCAGCCCTGGCTGTTGCAGGCATTTGAGGAGTGAACTTTTTAAAGGAAATGGAAATAACAACAATTGATATACAACCAAAATAATTCATGGAAGCAAGTCAAATAAATTTGCTCCTCTAAGTTAAATGAAAGAGCAAACAACCTTACCTACCTCTCTGTTTTGATTTTTTTCTTCTTTGAAATTCAATTTACTGAGAAGCTCCATACAGAAATAACATGGTTTAGACACTTGCTGCCATGTTCTTCTCTTCTCTGAGCAATATGGAAGGTCTGTTCCAACCTGCAGGCCATAATTGTTCTGTATATGGGTGCACCTTTAGCTAAGAAGATTCCCCAGGTGGTCCTCCAGTAAATAACCTTTCTCTTCCGAGACACAGCAGAAGGAATCCAGCATTGCCTGCCTCAAAGGGAAGTTAATGTGCACATTTATAAAAGTTCTCAATTTTTTCCCCTTTGGACATTCAACAGCCATCTTTTTCATAAAAGTGTCTCTGAGCTTCTGTGACGATCTAATAGGAAATGATTTACTTCTAACTTGAATCTTCTAACTGAACAACAGGCTTGATATTTCTTCATATTTCATCTTTCCCAGTTAAGTGTCCACTATTGAAACAGATGTCTGAAGTCAATTTCATTGTCTTTCTACTACATATATCCTCTATAGCTGACATCTCAAATAATTATCTACAGAAGTATGAGGGTTTTTAAAAAGATTTATTTGAAAGGCAGAGCTACTGAGAGTCAGAGGCAAAGAGAGAGAGAGGGGTCCTCCATCTGCTGTGTCACTCCCCAAGTGGCCATATGGCCAGAGCTGAGCTAATCCAAAGCCTGGAACCAAGGGGCTGGTGCCGTGGTGCAGTGGGTTAAAGCCCTGGCCTGAAGCGCTGGCATCTCATATGGGCGCCAGTTCTAGTCCCGCCTGCTCCACTTCTGATCCAGCTCTCTACTATGGCCTGGGAAAGCAGTGGAAGATGTCCTAAGTCCTTGGGCCTCTGCACCAATATGGGAGACCCAGAAGAAGCTCTGGCTCCTGGCTTCAGATTGTCCAGTTCCGGCTGTTGTGGCCATCTGGAGAGTGAACCAGCGGATGTAAGACCTCTCTCTGTCTCTACCTCTCTCTGCATCTCTGTTTTTCAAATAAAATAAATCTTGATAAAATAAAAGCCAGGAACCAGGAGCTTCTTCTGGGTTTCCCATGTGGGTGCAGGGACCCAAGGACTTGGGCTGTCTTCCACTGCTTTTCCTGGCCTCAGCAGAGAGCTAGATTGGAAGTGGAGCAATTGGGTCTTGAGCCGGTGCCCGTATGAAATACCAACACTGCAGATGTTGGCTTTACCCGCTGTGCCACAGCACTGGCCCTGAGAAGTATGAGTTTTAAATATAACAGTGGAGTTACCAAACTCCACTGGTAGTGGAGTGCCTGTTGGCTATTTCTTTAGGAACTGATCTGTATATTTAGCTAGTAGTGTGTTATGTGCATTTGGTCCTCAGAAAATATTCATATCCAATTGGAATGGTCTGTAATCACAGTAGAACTTGCAAAACCAGAGTAAGCAATTCTGAGACAAAGAAGAACCAGTGTAACTCAACTCATGGCATCTTTGCAGAATACAAAGTAGCCTATTGGCATTGACAATTTAATAGGCTCTACCAAATCCTGAAGTGATTTTAGGTTTACAAGGCGCACGTCTATTTTTGAATCAAAGAAGAAAATGAGGTTTTAAAGAGAAGAACAAATTTCCCTTAAGCACTGGCAGTAACTTTCCACATCTCACTAATCAAAACTGATGGCTAAGTCCCAGCTGCCTAAAGCAGAAAAACATTCAAACAAAAAAGGAGAGTAGGTTCAAAGCTGGCCCTTTTTTCTGACTTTGCAAGTTGCAGAAGTTTGTCTCCCTGGATGTTAATATTTTAGATTTTGGTGATGGAGGATGGAGACGGTCTTCCTGGAGAAGGAAGCTTGAAGGTCATTGGAGTCATCCTCAAAGGCTTTAGAACCTTCCCCCAGGAAGCTACTTTTACCAAGAAAGTTTGCAGCAGTGGTCAGGGATGTCCTTGAGGGAGCCTTAGAACATGACCAAGTCATGAATTGCATTACAAAAAGCTCCAGGTTTGGGAACGGATGAGAACAAGTTCTATTCAGAACTCAACAGCTGGGAAAATTGGTTAATATATTAGTGTTGTGTTGAGTAGCACTGAAAATAAAACCATGCAGAATTAGGACAAGCTGGTCATGGTGGGGCCATTCTTCCCGTGAATGCCGGTCACATCACTGCACAACCTCAGGACTCCTCCCAGATGTAGAAAAATTGGTTCACATCATTTATTTATTTATTTATTTATTTTTGACAGGCAGAGTGGACAGTGAGAGAGAGACAGAGAGAAAGGTTTTCCTTTACCGTTGGTTTACCCTCCAATGGGCACTGTGGCCGGCGTGCTGTGGCTGGCGCACCTTGCTGATCTGAAGCCAGGAGCCAGGTGCTTCTCCTGGTCTCCCACACGGGTACAGGGCCCAAGGACCTGGGCCATCCTCCACTGCACTCCCAGGCCACAGCGGAGAGCTGGACTGGAAGAGGGGCAACTGGGACAGAATCCAGTGCCCTGACTGGGACTAACACTCTGTTTGCCAGTCACAGGCGGAGGATTAGCCTATTGAGCCGCGCTGCAGGCCGGTTCACAACATTTATAAGATACATAATAAATTTGTTAAATTTATTTTAAACATAATTTATATTTAATAATAAATTATATTAAATATAATTTATGTTAAATATATTTGTTAAATATATTTAACAAGGCTTCTATTATGATATATATAGAAAAATAAGTCATTTGTAGTGGCCAGAGAACTGTGGCATCTTCAATTTTAAGATCCTAGGACTACCCTGGAGCCCAGTGCCTGTGGTGAATAGGTTAACCTGACATGTTGTATATCCCCAGCAGGGCTTCGGACACAGGGCCTGGGTGATGGATTCTTTTATTCCTCACCAAAACTCCCCAAACTCTTCTATTAAAATAACACTTGGGCTTGGTGCAGGTGCTTGGTGCAGCAATTAAGATTCTGCTTGGGATGCCTGTATCCCATGTTGGAGTCCCTTGCTTTGAGTCTTGGCTCTGCTTCCAATCAGCTTTTCATTAATGTACTCCCTGGGAGGAAGCAGGTGATGGCTCAAGTTCTTGGGTTCCTGCCACCCACATAAGAACTGAATTGAGTTCCAGGCTCCTGGTTTTCACCTGGCCTGGCCCTAGCTGTTACAAGCGTTTGGAGAGTAAACCAGCAGATGGAGGATATTCATTCATATTCCTCCCTCCCTCCCTCCCTCCCTTGTTATTGTGCTCTCTCTCTCTTTCTCACTCTCTTGCTCTCTTTCTTTCTCTCCCCCTATCCCCCTCTCCCTTTCAAATAAAAAAAGATAACATGTAAGTAGACTAAGTAGCACATGGTTTTCTCAAATCTAAGTCCTTATTGTGTCTGAATGAAGATGATGAAGAGTGAATGACAGTGAGTGAAAGCTGAGAGTTGTGCTTTGAGCTGGCACTGTGATAGTTCTCGCCTTGTTTAGGCTAAGGTGCACACTTTACTCCATTTTAGTCAAATATTTGTTGAAATATGGAGAAATTTGGAACTGTTGATACAAGACTTTGATGGTAAAATGCTCTGAGCTAAGTATTGTCTTGGTTTTATAGATAAGTGGAATTAGAAGCCGATGATGACAAGCATAGTGGCTTAAACAATCCAGATGTATTGATTTGGTTTTTAAAGTTAAAAGTCTAATGGGGGCATCACTGCTAAGATCAAGGTATCAGCATGGCTGAGTTCCTTTGGAAGCTTTGGAGAGACTCTATTTCCTGGTGTGTTCAGGTTCTGGAGGACACCTGCTCATGGCCACTTTGTCCATCTTCAGGGCTAACTGGAGCAAAACCAGTCAGTCTCACAATGCATCTCCCTCTATCACAACTGGGCAGCCTCTACTTGTAATGTCCCTCAGAATCCCTAATGTCAGTCATTTCTGCACATCCCTTTGGCCCTCTGAGGATCATCTGAGATATATATTCACAGGTTCTTGGGGTTATGGTACAGGAACTGTGGGGATCATATTTGTAGGCGCTTTGGAATTGTGGAGTCCACAGACCACAGAGATGACTTGTGAGCAGGATCTTTACTCTTTATGTTCAAAGACTCATTTATACCTGTCAGCTGACTTAGTGGTGGTTTGCAGACAGACTAACAATGACTGTGGCTTAGTTCCATAAGGAAAACTTCATTCTTGTGAACATCCCTGCGGAAATCTTAAGACAGAATCCTGTTTGGGGCTTGTCTCCATGGATGGGTGCCTGTTTGACACAGCAAATCACTGGGGGAGAGACAAGTTTATTGACAAGGAAATTTAATATCATGCCTCTCACTAATAGACAAATTGTCAGTTGCATTTTAGAGCTCAGCCTCCCCTAGCATCAACTGTGTGATAATTGCAATATTTTGGAGTGCATTTTGACACCACTAAAACTGGGGAAAAGCCCTTAAGGAAAAAATGTTCAGGAAGGCATCATTAAGAATGCAAGATAGATCACTCCCATGGTCAACTTCTAATTTTTCCTCCTACAAACTTGTATGAGTGCACATTCTTCATTGTCCTGAGGATTTTTAACCCTGGGTCATTGGAATTGAGAAATTCAAGCTTTCAATATTATGCAAATAGTGAAGACCTCACCATGTTGGAGAATGAGACTTGAGACAAGTTCCTAGGTTTCACCAGGTGAGTCTGCACTGTTTTTTTTTTTTTCCCCTCGAGGTATCCTTTCTTCCTGAAAATCTTGTACTTTGGAGCCTAGAGTCTGAGTGGTTTATATCTCAAAAGATGGACAGAGTCTGGGGAGTCTTCAGTGATCTTCAAAAACTTGAGACTTGAAGCTGGTTTATTCTCAGAGCTCCTCCAGGCGGACCTCAGAAGCTCCTGCTTTGATCTCTAATGACAGGAATTAAGCATTACCGCAGCAGAAGCTTCTTTTGAGCCACTGCTCCAGTCAGTCTGGCCACCAGCAAATTTCCTGACCATGCACTCGACCTCCAAGGCAATTCTGCAAGAGTTCATTACCAAGACCTAGTTCACAAAGGATGGGTTATGCAATGGTGAGAATTGATGGCATACTTTCAGAAGCAAGGCAGAAGGAGGCTGTCGCTACTGTTGGACAAGTTCTCCTGTGAGTCTCAGTGCTTGTGCAGGGTACCCTCCATGCTGTGACTCAGGTCTTCTGGCCACTGGCTGGGACTCCAGGGTATCTCTGTGTCAACGTGCATCCCTCCTCAGCACAGCAGCAGCAGAAGGTAATGAAGGGGTCCCAGTAATCACACCCCTCAGTCTAGAGGGGCCATTGTGCTTCTGTTTGCTCTTCACTCACTGAAGGCACTCGTGTGATTGGAGTTCTCTTTTGGCCAGAGTGTGGTTCTCTGTGAAGCTGGGAGGGGAGAAGAGGGAAGTGCAGGCCAGGGCAGGAGAGGAGCCCCTCTCTGGTGTCTGGGGAAATGGGCCTTCTCCACAAGACTCAGTGACTGTACACTGTGCCTTCAGTATGTGCGAAATCCCTAATGAGATTTTTCTCAACAAAATACTTTCCCTTGGGAATAAGTAAATGTCAATTAAGTATCTCATCACACATTTTAAGATAAAATAAAAGATTCTCAGCATATAAATTCCAGTGAACAGGCTCCTAGAATGAATTTTTTAAAATAGAATCCCCACTCCAAATAGCCTGTTTGTGCCATCCACAGGCAGCCTGAACTTGGACATGTGCGAAGCCTCATTCCACTGGCCGTATTTGGGGATTCACATATTTTTTTCTAGGCTAAAATCAAATTGTTGTGTAGAATATATTTTATGACTGAAATAACATGATCACTGTTAACTTGAGATGAAGACAGTTACAGGAAGCACCCTGACAGCCACATCTCAGAAATAGCCTCACTTACCACTGGGCTACTGCTGTGTGAAGAGTACTATGCAGCAGGGGCACACCCATGCTAGGTTCCCACAGAAACCCACACAGTGCCTTCAAGGGTCCTCAAAACCAACTTCTTTCAGAATCACTGGAGAAATATGTGAAAAATATATTCCTGGGCCACTAACCAGGTTTTATAAACCGTAATTCTGGATATGAGTCTCAAGAATTTATAATGTTAACAAGCTCCCTAGGTGTTCTTTTTAATGCCAATGAAGTCCAATTCCAAAAATGGATTTCTGGGAGTCACTGATATACGTCATGGTTATTGACTTTTTTTAAATTAAATTTTTAAAATTTACTTTCTCCCCAAAGAAACCTTTTATTTAAGGAATACAGACTTCATGCATTTCATAAGTACAACTTTAGGAACATAGTGATTCTTCCTACCGTACCCACCCTCCCACCCTTCTCCTCTTGCTCCCATTCTGATTCTCATTCTCCACTATAATCTATTTTCAATTAACTTTATGCAAAGAAGACCAACTCTGTATTAAGTAGAGTTCAAGAATTTGCATAAAAACAAAAGAAAACAAAACAAAACAAAAAAACCTGTTCCTCAACAGTCAGGACAAGGGCTGTTGAAAGTCATTGCATCTTGAAGTTAATTTCACTACTTTTGTTTTTTTTAGAAACTTAATTAACTTTAAAGAAACAGCCAAGATGATGCATCTTTTATGAGCACTTAGACATAATTATAATACAACTCTTTGAGGACAGAGATCCTGCCTGGAAAGTTAGTGCACAGTGACTCTTGTTGTCAATTTAGCAATTAACAGTCTTATGTATGATGTAAATGATCACCCAAGGCTTTTGACATGAGCTTCCTAGGCTATGGAAGCCATTTGAATCCACAAACTCTGTCAATATTTAGACAAGGCCATAAAAAAGTGGAAGTTGTCTTCTCCTTTCAGAGAAAAGTACCTCCTTCTTTGATGACCATTTCTTTCCACTGGGGTCTCACCCACAGAGATCCTTCATGTAGGACATTTTTTGCCATAGAGTCTTGGCTTTTCATGCATGAAATGCTCTTGTGGGCTTTTCAGCCAGACCAGAATGGCTGATTCTGAATTCAGAGTGCTATTTAAAGTGATTGTCATTCTATGAGTCTGCTGTGTGAACTGCTTCCCATGATGGAGCATTCCCTCCTTTCAATTCTATTTACTATTATTACTATTATTACACTTAATCCTATCCATATGATCACTTTAACACTTGAGAGTGTATTTTTACCACCCAGTTTAAGGGGATTTGGGTTCCCATGGCAATTTTTTAAACTGTACCCTTAGAAGAAAGTCCATGGGAATATATGCAGAAATATATTTCTTTACAGTTACAGATATACATTTCATAATTACAACTTTAGGAACATGATGATTCTTCCCACCATGCCCACCCTCCCACCCCATTCTCCCAGTCTCTCCTTCTCCTCCCTGTTATTCCCACTCTTATTTTTTACTGAGCTCTATTTTCAATTGACTTTATACACATATGTCTAACTGTATGTTAAGTAAAGAGTTCAACAAATAGTATTAAAAAAACTTCATCAACAGTCAAGACAAGGAGTTTTCAAGTCATTGCTTCTCAAAGTCTCAATTTCACTTCTACAGATTGCTTTTTAGGTGCTCTATTAGTTATCACAGGTCAGGGACAACATGTGGTATTTGTCCCATTGGGACTAGCTTATTTTACTAAGTATGATGTTTTCCAGATTCATCTGTTTTATTGTAGATGTTTATTTCTGTATGAAAGCCATTCTAACTGGGGTGAGGTGAAACCTCATTGTGGTTTTGATTTGCATTTCCCTGATGGCTAGTGATCCTGAGCATTTTTTCATGTGACTGTTGCCCATTTCTTCACTGGGTTATTTTGTTGTTGTTGAGTTTCTCAAGCTCTTTATATATTCTGGTTATTAATCCTTTATCAGCTGAATAGTTTGCAAATAATTTCTGTCTATTGCCTCTTCACTTTCATGAGTGTATTTTTTGCAGTTCAGAAGCTTCTCAATTTCATGTAATCCCATTGGCAAATTGCTTGTGCCTCAGGGGTCTTTTCCAAGAAGTCTTTGCTATGCCAATATCTTGCAGGGTTTCCCTAATGTTCTATAATAATTTGATGATATCAGGTCATAGATTTAGGTCTGTAATACATTTTTAGAGGATTTTTGTGTAAGGTGTGAGGTAGGGGTCTTGCTTCATGCTTCTGCATATGGAAATCCAGTTTTCTCAGCACCATTTGTTGAAGAGACTGTCCTTGTTCCAAGGATTGATTTGAGCTCCTTTGTCAAAGATAAGTTGGCTGTAGATGCATAGGTTGATTTCCGGAGTTTCTGTTCTGTTCCATTGATCTGTCCATCTGTTTTTGTACCAGTACTAGGCTGTTTTGAATATATCTGCCCTGTGGTATATCTTGAAATCTGGTTATGTGATGTCTTTGGCTTTTTGTTGTTTAATATTGCTTTAGCTATTCTGAGTCTCCTGTTTTCCATATGAATTTCAACATCATTTTTTCTATATCTGAGAAGAATGTGCTTTGAATATGTAAATTGCTTTTTGAAGTACGGACATTTTGATGATATTGATTCTTCCAATCCAAGAACATGGAAGATTTTTCCATTTTTTGTATCATCTATTTCTTTCTTATTTTGTAATTTTCTCTTTTTTTAAAGTTTTATTTAATAAGTGTAAATTTCCAAAGTACAGCTTTTGGATTACAGTGGTATTTTTCCCCCCATAACTTCCCTCCCACATGCAACCCTCCCATCTCCCGCTCCCTCTCCCATTCCATTCACATCAAGATTCATTTTCAATTATCTTTATATACAGAAGATCAATTTAGTATATATTAAGTAAAGCTTTCAACAGTTTGCACCCACACAGAAACACAAAGTATAAAGTACTGTTTGAGTACTAGTTATAGCATTAATTTACATTGTACAATGCATTAAAGATAGAGATCCTACATGGGGAGTAAATGCACAGTGACTCCTGTTGTTGACTTAACAATTGACACTCTTGTTTATGAAGTCAGTAATCACCCTAGGCTCTTGTCATGGGTTGTCAAGGCTGTGGAAGCCTTTTGAGTTTGTCAACTCCGATCTTATTTAGACAAGGTCATGGTCAAAGTGGAAGTTCTCTCCTCCCTTCAGAGAAAGGTACCTCCTTTTTTGTTGACCTGTTCTTTCCACTGGGATCTCACTCGCAGAGATCTTTCATTATTTCATTGTTTTTTGCCAGTGTCTTGGCTTTCCATGCCTAAAATAATCTCATGGGTTCTTCAGCCAGATCTGAATGCCTTAAGGGCTGATTCTGAGGTAGAGTGCTGTTCAGGACATCTGCAATTCTATGAGTCTGCTGTGTATCCCGCTTCCCATGTTGGATTGTTCTCTCATTTTAATTATTTCAGTTAGTATTAGCAGACATTAGTCTTGTTTATGTGATCCCTTTGACTCTTAATCCTTTCATTTGGATCAATTGCGAACTGAAACTGATCACTTTGACTAGTAAGATGGCATTGGTACATGCCACCTTGATGGGATTGAATTGGAATCCCCTGGTACGTTTCTGACTCTACCATTTGGGCAAGTCCAATTGATCATGTCCCAAACTGTACATCTCCTCCCTCTCTTATTCTCACTCTTATATTTAACAGGGATCACTTTTCAGTTAAATTTAAAAACCTAAGAATAATTGTGTGTTAATTAAAGAGTTCAACCAATAATATTAAGTAGAACAAAAAAGTACTAAAAATGAATAGTATTAAATTGTACATCAACAGTCAGGACAAGGGCTGATCAAATCACTGTTTCTCATAGTGTCCATTTCACTTGGTATTCGGTTAGTTGTCACCGATCAGGGAGAACATATGTTTTATTTGTCCCTTTGGGATTGGCTTATTTCACTCAGCATGATGTTTTCCAGATTCCTTCATTTTGTTGCAAATGACCGGATTTCATTGTTTTTGACTGCTGTATAGTATTCTATAGAGTACATATCATATACTTTCTTTATCCAGTCTACTGTTGATGGGCATTTAGGTTGATTCCAGGTCTTAGTTATTGTGAGTTGAGATGCAGAAAACATTAAGGTGCAGACAGCTTTTTGTTTGCCAGTTTAATTTCCTTTGGGTAAATTCCAAGGAGTGGGATGGCTAAAACTTCTAGGACTATATTGAATAGTAATGATGAGAGTGGGCATCATTGTCTGGTTCTGGATCTCAGTGAGGATGATTCGAACTTTCCTTCATTCAATATGATGCTGGCCATGTGTTATCATAAACTGCCTTGATTGTGTTGAGGAATGTTCCTTCTACACCCAGTTTGCCTCAGTTATCATCATGAGAGGATGTTGCATTTTATCAAATACTTTCTCTGCACCTATTGAGATAATCATGTGGTTTTGTTCTTCAGTTTGTTAGCATGTTCTATCACATTGATTGATTTGCAAATGTTGAACCATCCCTGCATACCAGGGATAAACCCACTTGGTCTGGGTGAATCATCTTTTTGATGTGTTGTTGGATTTGATTGGCAAGTATTTTGTTGAGGATTTTTCCTTCTATGTTCATCAGGGAAATGAATTTTTGGTTCTATCTCTCAGTTGCATATTTTTCAGGTTTAGGAATTAAGGTGATGCTGGCATTACATAAATAATTTTGGAGGATCCTTCCCTTTCAGTTGTTTTGAATAGCTTGAGAAGAATTGAAGTTAGTTCTTTAAAAGTCTGGTAGAATTCAGTGGTGAAGCCATCCAGTCCTGGGCTTTTCTTTGTTTGGAGGGTCTTTGTTTTGATTCAGTTTCCATCTTGAATATAGGTCTGTTTAAGTTGTCTGTGTCTTCTTGGCTCAATTTAGTTAGGTTTTACGTGTTAGCAATCTATCCATTTCTTCTAGGTTTTCCAGATTGTTGGCCTACAGCTCTTTGTAGTAATTTCTGATGATGTGGTTTTTTCCCTATGGTGTCTTTTGCAACATTTCCTTTTTATTTTTAATAAAAAGCTTTAATTTCATAAATATAAATTTCATAAATACAACTTCTGGGGGGATTGGATTATAGTGGTTCTTCCCCTCATACCTGCCTTCCCACCCCCAGACCATCTCACATACTACTCCCTCTGCCATCCCATTCTTCATTACGATTCATTTTTAATTATATACAGAAGATCAACTCTATACTAAGTAAAGATTTCAACAGTTTGCACCCACAGACACACAAAGTATAAAGTACTGTTTGAAGACTAGTATTACTGTTGATTCTCATAGTACAACTCATTAAGGACAGAGGTCCTACATGGGGAACAAGTGCACAGTTACTTTTTGATCTCTGATGTTATTGATTTGGGTCTTCTCCCTTTTTTTTTTTTTTGTTTTTTGGGCCAATGGTATGTCAATTTTGTTTGTTTTTTCAAAAAAACAGGTCTTCCTTTTGCTGATCTTTTGTGTATTTTTTTGGGGGGGTTGAAATTTCTTCTCTAATTTTAGTTATTTCTTTTCTCCTACTAGTTTTGGTTTTGATTTGCTGTTATTTTTCTAGATCCTTGAGATGCACTGATATCTCATTTATTTGGTGCCTTTGCAATTTCTTGATGTAAGCTCCAGTTGCTGTAACCTTTCCTCTTAACACTGCTTTTGCTGTATCCCCTAGGTTTGATAAGTTGTAGTGTCATCTTCATTTCTTTACAGAAATACTTTGATTTCTTCAGTGACCCTGCTGTTCATTCAGAAGCATGTTGTTCATTCTCCATGTGTTTGCATATGCTCTAGGGATTCCTGAGTTGCTGATTTCCAGCTTCATTGCATTGTGGTCTGAGAAAATGCATGGTATGATTTCATTTTTTTTTTAATTTGCTGAGACTTTATGGCCTAGCATGTGGTCAATACTAAAAGTTCCATGCACTGGTGAGAAGAATGTGTGTTCTGCAACTGTAGGATGGAAAGTTCTGTAGATATCTGTTAGGTCCTTTGATCTATAGTGTCGATTAACTCTGTTGTTTCCTTGACTATTTTCTGTTTGCTTGATCTGTCCATCATTAAAATTGGACATTGAAGCCCTTGATTACTATTGTATTGGAGTCTATGTCTCCGATTAGATCCCTTAACATTTCTTTTAAATAGCCAGGTACTGTGTAATTAGTTGCATAATTATATAGTTATATATAATTATATATATAATATATATAATTATAATTATATAATTATATAGTTACATATTCCTGTTGAATTGATCCTTTAATCTTTACACAGTGCTCTTCTTTGTCTCTTTTAACAGTTTTTGTGTTAAAGTCTATTTTGTCTGATATTAGGATGGCTTCACCAACCCTTTTTTGGTTTCTGTTGGCATGGAATATCTTTTTCCATCCTTTCACTTTCAGTCTGTGTGCATGTTTATTGGTGAAATGTGTTTCTTACAGGCAGCAGATAGGTGGGTTTTATTTTTTAATCCATTCAGCCAGTCTATATCGTTTAACTGGAGAGTTGAGGCCATTAACATTCATAGTGACTACTGGTAAGTAACAGCTTTGCTTTGCCATTTTCCCATAAATATTCCTATCTTTTACTTTGGATTTCCTTTGTATTTTTACTGGGAGATTTTTCTGCTTTTGCCTTCTTTCGTAGTTATGACCATGTTTCTGTGTTTCTGTGTGCAGCATATTCTTAATCATCTTTTGCAAGGCTGGACGGGTGGTGACAAATTCAATTTCTGTTTGTTATGGAAGGTCTTTATTTCACCTTCATTCATAAATGAGAATTTTACAGGATACAGCATTCTGGGTTGATTTTTTTTTTTTCTTAAGACTTGCAGTATATCTCACTGTTCTCTCCTGGCCTGTAGGGTTTCTGATGAAGCGTCTGCTGTGATTCTAATTGGGGATCCCCTGAAAGCATTCTGGTGTTTCTCTTGTGAACATTGTTCACAATTGATCATAGTGATAGGACTAAGAGTCAAAGGGATCACATAACCAAGACTAGTGTCTGCAAATACTAACTGATAGAATAAAAAAGGGAGAGAACAATCTGGTCATGTCTTTTAGGAGTTCTATGTGCTTCTTATACTTGGGCGTCCTTTCCTTTCTCCAAATTAGGGAAATATTCTAGTGTTATTTGCATGCCTTCAGGAACTCCTAGAACTCATATGCTGGGTCGTTTGGTAGCATCTTTTAGATTCCCAACAATGTTTTTTGGTTTTCTTATTTTTTCTTCTTGTGTTTGGTTTGACTGTATAATTTCCTATGCTTTGTCTTCTAAGTCGTATATTCTTTATTCTGTTTCACTGATTCTGTTGTTAAGGCTTTCTACTGCATTTTTTTATTTGTTCTATTGAATTCTTCATTTCTAAGATTTCATTTTGCTTTCTCTTTAAGATCTCAATGTCGTGGGAAATTTTCCTTCATGTCATGTATGGATTTTATCAGTTTATGATTATTACAGCTTCTGATTACTTCTAAGTAATCCTATGATCAATTTTTTGAGTTCCATTTTTGTCATTTCTTCGAACTCTTCATCTTCACAATCTAATATTGAAGTGTTGTATTCTTTTGGGTGCATCATGTTGTGTTCCTTATTCTTGTTTCTAGAATTGGTGTGTTTATTATTTGGCATTTGTGGAGATCCTCATTGGTTTCTTCTTTTTTTTTTTGTTTGTTTGTTTGTTTGTTTTGCTGCTGTGGCTCTATCTTTGGATCATGTCTGTGTGGATTAGTGGCGTGTCTGCTTTCATTGAGTACCTAGAGGTGTGTGATGGGTGTGACCAGGGAGCTCTGTTCAGTGCTCCAGGGTGAAGGGAGTATTTACATGACACCCAGGTGGGGTGTGTTAAGTTTCCTCTTTTTTTTTTTTTTTAAGTTGTGGGGAGGTTTTTCTGTTCTGTTGGTGAAGACTCATCTCATTTCCTTTTTCAAAGGAGACCAGTGCCTGGGCACTTGCCAAATTGGGTATAATATTCATCTGCACTTCCACAAGGACCACACAAAGATCTGTGGGGGGCCGGTGCTGTGATGCAGTGGGTAAAGCCACCACCTGCAGTGCCAGCATCCCACATGGGTGCCGGTTCAAGTTCCAGCTGCTCCACTTCTGATCCAGCTCTGTGCTATGACCTGAGAAAGCAATGGAAGATGGCCCAAGTCCTTCCCCTGTACTTGCATGCTCCCTGGAAGAAACTCCTGGCTCGTGTCTTCAGATTGGCTCAGCTCTGGCTGTTGTGGCCACTGGGAGAGTAAACCAGCTGATGGAAGACCTTTCTCTCTGCCTCTCTGTAATTCTGTCTTTTAAATAAATAAATACATCTTAAAAGCAAAACAAAAAAAGGATCTCTGCAGTCCTCGGTGTGAGATTCCTCAGTGTCCCTCACCAGGGAACCAGGGAGCCCTGAGTGTGTGGAGCCTCCCACAGTGACTGCCCAAAGTCCCAGCCACACACTGAGCCTTCCCATGGAACCTCAGTGTCTTCACCTTTCCAGTAATGAACCTCTCACAGTCACGAGCACCCAGCCCCCCATCAGTTCTCCCCACCTGGCTCAGGATTCTCTGCTCGTCTGGTTACTGGGCACAGACACAAGCTGATGCACCTGTTACGTATGTCCAAAATGGTGCCCACGCTCTATTGACTTGTTGCAGGATACCATTGCACGGTGACAGAGAGAGAGAAATGTGTCCCCCTTTTCTTCTCCTCTAGTTTGGCAGGTACACTGTTCCCCACAGGGCTCCAAGATACACTCTCTCCAGGCTTTTCTTGCAGCTTTCTTGCCAGTGGTTTGGGTTGGTGCAGTCTGGTTTCACCTGTCTCCAAAACAGGAGGCTCTCAGCTGCTGGGTTCCTGACTTGACCTCCGTGTAGATCTGCTATGTTCCTCTAATTTGCGTGGAGTTTCCTCTGTCATTTTCCCCTAACAATTCCCTGAGACTCTACTCTCTTTACTTGTTTTAAAACTACCTTCTTCTAAACTAGAGTGGTAAGCTCCTTCCCTACTCTGCCTAGTTTATTGACTTCTTATTGTAGATTCTCTCTTCCTTCAGATGCAACATATAATCCCGTAACAAGCACCATAGCTTGTACCAACTTCATATGGCACAAATCTGAGCACCAGGGCCCCATACCTACTCTGCATTATCCCAGGTAAAGCAGCCATCACCTGACTAGACAATAGCAGCAGCATCCAAGATGTCTTTACTAGGCTCCATCCTGCCTGGAATTGTTAAAGGACTTGAACCAGACACTCCAATATGGGATGTGGGTGCCTTAAGTGGTCTTTTAACTGATGCCCTGAATGCCTGCCCCACCAGTGTGGTGGTATCTCTATGCACCCTACAACTACCATCCAGTGGTTTCCCATTGCAGCGACATCAATATATAAAAGTTATTTCCAGCCTCAGAATGTTGTACACCAGTCCTTCTCAAACAGGAGGGAGTTATAACCCCATGTACACTTAGCAATATCTGAAGGCACTTTTGGTTTTCCCAGCAGGAGGGAGTGGAGCTACTGGCATCCAGTGGGTCAAGGCCAAGGATCCCACTAAGCAACTCAGGACAACCCCTACAAACAAGGAATGATCTGGCTAGAATGCCCGTTGTGCTGCTTGTGAGAGTCCCTGCTCTCCATACCTGTTCTGCTACCAGCCTTGCCCTTATCCGTCATCAGAGCCACTTTTCACAATAAGGCCATCTGCAGAACTGGCCAAGTTCATTCCACATCCGGCACTCTCTAATTTCTTGGAGGATAACCAGGCTGGAAAGTCTCCCATGAAACAAACTGAGTGTGTGACACCTCTGAGGCCCAGGAGCTATTCCTCTCCCAGCACACCCTGTCCCAGTCTAGTTTGTGCAGGTGTCTCCCACATCATGCCTCACACCAGTGAATGTATTTGCTCAAAATGCATATTTTTAGAAATTACTTGTTTATATATTCTTATTTTATTTGAGAGAGAAAGCGAGTAAGAGACAGAGGTATTTTCCATCCAGTGGTTAATTTCTGCAAAAAGCCACAGTAGCCAAGACTGGGGGGGACACCTGAAACTTCATCTGGATCTTCCATGTAGGTGAACAGGTATTCAAGTCCTTGAGCTGTCCCCTACTGTCTCTCAGGGGCACTTTAGAAAGAAGCCTGATGGAAAGCCGAGTAGCTGGCACACAAACCATGGACTCCAATATGGGATGTGGGTGTCTTCAGTGGTATTTTTTTAAGATTTATTTATTTTTATTTGAAAGGTTAAGGCAGAGTTACAGGGATCAGAGGCAGAGAAAGAGAGAGAGAGAGAGAGAGAGAGAGAGAGAGAGAGAGAGAGAGACTTCTATCCGTCGATTCACTCTCCAGATGGTCACAATGGCTGGAGCTGTGCCTATCTAAAGCCAGGAGCCAGGAGCTTCTTCCAGGTCTCCCACTCGGGTGCAGGGGCCTGAGGACTTGGGCCATCTTCTACTGCTTTTCCAGGCCATATAGCATAGAGCTGGATAGGAAGAGGAACAGCCAGGACTAGATCTGGTGCCCATATTGGATGCTGGCACTGCAGGCGGTAGCCTTACCTGCTACTGCACAACACTGGCCCATTTAGTGGTATCTTAACCAGTGCCCCAGATGCCTGCCCAGCCAACGTGGTGTTTTAATGGCTTATCATTTTTCACTGAGTCTAGTTCTGTTTTTTGTTTAATTGATTATGTGGAGCATTTGTTTTAGTGTAACTTCAAAGAAAGAATAATATTTTCTACCTGTTTGAGCTCCTCTATCAAAACACCTTTTTTTTTTTGTTTCTCAAGTTTAATAAGAAATTTTCACAGCTTGTCTTCTGAGATTTACTAAATAAATCCATGCTTATCTTTCCCATAAATCTCATTCTTTCTAATACTTGATCATTGGAGCCAGCACTGTGGTGCAGCAGGTTAAAGCCCCAGCCTGTAGCACTGGCATCCCATATGGGCACTGGTTCGAGTCCCACTTCTGATCCAGCTCTCTTCTATGCCCTGGGAAAGCAGTAGAAGATAGCGCAAGTCCTTGGGCCCCTGAACCCCAGTGTGGGAGACCTGGAAGAAGCTCCTGGCTCCTGGCTTCAGATCAGCTCAGCTCTGGCCATTGCGGTCATCTGGGGAGTGAACCAGTGAATGGACGACCACCCCCTCTGGCTCTACCTTTCTCTATAACTGCCTTTCATATAAATAAAATAAATATTTTTTAAAAATACTTGATCATGAGATAAAGAATAGCCCTTGTGCAGCCAGTAGTAAAGTTTCTTAACATTTCTGAACTCATTCTGTAATAGTATTTTAATACTTCTTCTGTGGGTGCCTGAGATCAGAAATATCCACGTGGCCAGAAGGGTGTCCCATGTGTCCCAGGTGCTCCCTCAGTCACTCTCGTGATGTGGTCCCTGTGGTCCCTGGGAGCACAGGCAGCCGTCCAGGTGCTGAGTAAGCGATGGGACTCAGCAGTCTGCTCACCCAGGTGTTTGACAGTGGGGAAGGAAAAAGGCAGAACTCTACTTAGACAAAGACAAGGATTAAGGAGAACTCTACTTAGACAAAGACAGGAGGTAAGGAGAACATGCTGTTTGCTCTTAATCTTTGAACGGGGGAGATTTCAGTTTCATTTTGGAGCACTCAGAGTAATTTCATCAATGAACTTATAGGTTGATGCTTGTATTCAATTTGTGACTATCTAGGTTTTTGCTACTACCCAAGGAGCAAGGATGGTATCTGGATCCTGGGTACCAGAAACTGACATCAGATTTTCCGATGGGACTTGCCGTCTTTGTAATGGGAAGATGCCAGCGGGGAATTTGTGGAGGGCCAAATCTAAACAGGACTGCATCTAGATCCTTGACCCCTCGTAGGAACATGACTCATCCACAGTACTGCCCAACGTTAGATCATTTTACAGAGTGACACATTTAGATTTAAATCCTTGCTAAAATGGGACATTTTCAAATCTTGTTAGCTTCCAGGCAGAGCTTTGTTTGTCTGGGACATCACGGTAAACTAGAAGAGATGCTCTGAGTTGCCTTACTAAACTAGAAGAGATGCTCTGAGTTTCCAGCAAAGCAGTCAATCCTAGATGGCTTTGCTGTTTTTTTGGAGGAAAAATAATGGAGAAATCTGGAAGTTTCAATCATGTCAAACTGAAAAGTTGGACAAAAATAAAAGTATAATTTTTAGCTCCTTTGAGTGCTGTGACAGAAACTTAAAATTGACAAATTTTCAAATATTCCACCCAAAGGATTGGCTGGTACAAATGCCTTGGGCCTCCAACTCTGTCATATCCAGTGCCACATAAAATAAATTTGAAAGATTTGGTTCAGCAACTTGATGGGAAAAAAGCTTATAAATCAGAATAATGTGGAGATTTTAGAGTGTTCCATGGCCGCATATTCCATTGTCCTGGCAGTGATTTTGTTTTGTAATGTTAGGCTCCTAAGAGATACAAAGCAAGGACGCCTTTACCAAGTGGATTTCCATCTTGGTGTTAACAGAAATGTCAGCTGAAAGGATGTGGCTTGGGTGGGATCCTTTTTTTCTGTGACCCAGTATTTTAAAATATCCCTTTTTAAAAGCACCGGGCTACAGACATTAGCAACTTGGCACGGGGCTTTTAATAAAGTAGAAGAAGGAACACGATAGCAGAACTACTCAGGTAGAGAAAAATTAATTAACTTAGAAGAAAATGTATCTTGTTTTGTTTGATGGTTTCAAATGTTCCAAAGGAAAGGCTGCATAATTTAGGAAGACATTTTTAAAGTAAAGTGACCTTTTGCATTTTGAAAAAAAAAAAAAAAAACAAGAGAGAGAGATGATGGTTGTACTCAGGAAGGAGGGAGGGAGGAAATGTTCGTTTACAGAGAGTTCCTAAAACATAGAGTACTGTAGATACATAAGCTGTGCATATGTGTTATTTTTATCTTTATCTCTGCTTGGGGGAGGAACAGTGCACATTTTTCACCTTATGCACTTGGAGGCATTTGCTCATGGGACTCTCTTCAGGTTCACCTAATACCCTTCATACAACACGGTCACACGCCATCCTGGACTGAGATGCAGGGAAGTCCAGGAACATGCTGGAACACGCTGGACCATGCCTCCAGGCAGCTTGGTAGTTAGCCTTTGGCAGCTCGCTGCCTTGTTGAGGCACCAGTGCCTTGGGCTCGAGCTGATGGGGGCCGGCTGAGTGTGCACATGTGTGCTGTGTGCAGCTTCTCATGACATAGGCTGGGGGTCATCTTGATGTTTCCCAGACATTTTTTTTTAAAACTCCATTAATCCTACGAATTTCCTTTTTAGACACAGATTGTTGCACCCTATCCTCCGGACACTTTGTTTCACTAGATCAATGTTGGATCCAGGAATCTGTGTTTTCCAAAGTTTACCTGTGTCCTTGTCTGTTTGGGCTGCCATAATGGAGTTCTGTGGATTGGGTGAAATTGGAGATCTGGAGTCAGGAGACAGCATGGTCAGGCAGGGGCCTGACGACGTCACCTGGTGAGAGGGAGAGGGAACTCTCTGGAGCCTCTTATGAGGGCACTAAGATGTAGAGGGCAATATAAACATATATAGCCTTGTAAACGCCTGTGGGGACTGACCGGTTGTGGATATACTTACGTTAGTAAAGGTGGGCAGGAAATTGCTGAGTCTGTTGGGTTTAGCCTCTGGGATCGCATGTAGCGATTGTGCCAATGGCCTTCATAGTTACTCTTCTTTCATTTTCTTTGTCATGGTCTGTCTCCCTCCCTCCCTCCCTCCCTCCCTCCCTTCCCCCTTCCTCTCTAAATTAAGAAATATAAAAAGCAAAGAGAATAATGGCACAATCAGACACTCATGATCAAAAATGCCACCTTTTAACTCCTGTGTCTTATATTCATGTGTAACAAAAAGAGGGCAGCATTGGCAGTGAAGTTGAAGTGTGCCTTATGTGGCTGTGCTTTCCTCACATTTATGCCCTCTCTGAGCTAGAGTGGCCTTCTCAGCACCATCCTAGGACCATTTCAAATGGAAAAATACTCACACATTTGCTCAAAAATCAGTTTCCCTCTTCAGACCTCATTTGGTCTGGCTCTCCCCTGAAGAGGCATGGAAGCAACCACAAAAGCCCTCACCTCAGGCGAACCAGTCCTGCCATGAAACAGCCTCCCCACGAACACAGCCCTCCTTCCTGCTGCTCGGAGGAGAGGACTGCAGGCCCTGGACGTGGCCTGGCCTCTTACCTGGAAGCATAGATTTTCTAAACTGTATAAAATACAGGTAGTTTTGCATTCTTAGTTCTTTGGAAATTCATTTTGCAGACTGCTGTGAAGTATACGTGTACACACACATACACTTTGCAGTTCTGCCCAGCACAGCTCATGCTGTAGTTTCAAGTCCTTCAAAATATGCCTTTGAACAAATCAGCACAAATTTGTGTTACCTCCCATGGTCTGACTGAATTCACAGAAATTGCATTTTATGGTACCCTGTGGTCACTGAAAATTGCCTATCATTAACCTTACTTCCCAATAAATCAAGGGGATTGCAAAGGTAATTTTGGAGTCATGTGGGTGGGCTAAGGCAATAAAGGTTGAATGAAGTGCCAGTATTTTCTCAAAAGGTCCAGATTTCTTTCTTTGTAATGATTTCTTCTAGGGATTCTAGAGAGATTCCTTTTTTTTTTTTTTTTTAAATCTGAAACGTCACATCTAACTTTAAAAAAAAAAAAGTGATGACTGCTGCAAACCAGAGACAAAGAAAGTATCTGGCAGTTTCCTGTATATCACACTTTTTACTTAAATTTCATGTTACTTCTGCCACACCCATGCAAATAGGACAGAGGCTTCATGCCATCCTTTCTACCCCCATAAGAAATGAAAGTATCCAGAAGACAAGTGGCCCAGCCATGAGCCCACACTGATGGGTGAAGCAAACAGGAACCTCGTTCCCGGACCCAGTGTTTTTTTCCCTCTTGGATCACTATGCTTCCCTACAGGCTCTCCTTAGATTGTTCTGTTCCTGGAGGCACAGGTGAATGTGGAGCTGACCAGGGTCCTGCTGGAGTGTCCAACAGATTGTAGAGAGCAGGGTGCTTGTTCGCTGTTGCCGCAAGGACAACAGGGCACCCTTTCAGAGTCAACCTGTGCCATCTGTGTTTGCGTTTCTGTCCTTTCAATGCTGTTTGAGCACTGATGGGGAAGAGTAGTTTCTTTGCTTGTCTTTGGTGTGATCCCCAGGAAGCTGAATTAAAGGAGGCTTCAGAGGGAAGGAGCAATGCACAAAGCTTGGCAGCCTAGATGCTTCATGGAGTTTGTCTTTTCATGGGGCAGGTAATATGTCCCACAAAATCTGCTCTAACCTTTTCTCAGCTAAAACCATTCAGGCAATGCTAGGTAGAGTTTTTCAGTTATCTTCCATCATGTGCAACTGAGCAGTCTAACTTCTAAAGATAAGCCAATACTTGAGGCAGGGCTGAGGTATTGTCCACCCTGTGCAGGGTGCAGGTTGGGGTGGTCTTCCATCCAGAAGCCATTGATAGGATTGGGTTTAGCCGACATCATAACACATTTTCTGCCAGGAAATGTATGGAATTATGTTTTTTCCCCAGCAAACTTTTATTTAAGGTATACAAACTTCATGCATTTCATAAATACAGCTTTCAGAACATAGTGACTCTTTTCACCATACCCGCCTTCCTACCCTCCTTCTGCTTTCCTCTCCTATTCTCATTCTTAATTTTTTTTTACTAGATGCTATTTTCAATTAATTTTATACCCATAAGATAAATTCTGTACTAAGTAAAGAGTTCAACAAATAGTATGAAAAAAAAAAAAACCTGTTCTTCAACAGTTGAGACAGGTCTGTTCAAAGTCGTTGCATTTTTAAGTGTCAATTTCACTTCTGTAGATCACCTTTTAGGGGCTATAATAGTTTCCATAGATCAGGTAGAACATATCGTATTTGTTCTTTTGGGACTGGCTTATTTCACTAAGTGTGATATTTTCCAGTTTCATATATTTTGCTACAAATGATATGATTGCATTTTCTTTACTGCTGTGTAGTATTCCATGGTGTATATATCCCATAATTTCTTTATCCAGTCTTCAGTTGACAGGCATTTGGGTTGATTCCACTTCTTAGCTATTGTTAATTGAGCTTCAGTAAACATGGGAGTACTGATAACTCATATGCTGATTTTATTTCCCTTGGGTAAATTCCCAGGAGTGGGGTGGCTAGATCATGTGGTAGGTTTATATTCAGATTTCTGAGATATCTCTGTGTTGTCTTCCACATATACCAGTTTACATTCCCACCAACAGTAGATTATGGTACCCTTTTCCCTATATCCTCACCAGCATTTGTTGTTTGTTGATTCTGTTTGTTGATTTGTTTGAAAGCCATTGTAATGAGGGTGAGCTTAAACCTCATGTGGTCTTTATTTGCATTTCCCTGATTGCTAGTAATTCTGAGCATTTTTTCATGTGTCTGTTGGCTGTTTGTGTTTCTGATTTTGAAAAATGCCTGTTTAAGTCTTTAACCTGTTTCTTAACTGGTTTGTTTATTTTGTTGTTGCTGGGTTTCTTGAGCTCTTTATTTTTTCTGCTTATTAATCCTTATGAGTTGCATAGTTTGCAAATAATTTCTCTCAGCGTGTCAGTTACCTCTTTACAATGTTTGTTTGCAGTGTGGAAGCTTCTCAATTTGATATAAACCCATTTGTCAGTTTTGGCTTTGATTGCCTGTGCCTCTGGGGTCTTTTCCAGGAACTCTTTGCCTATTCCAATTTTTGCTGGTTTTCCCAGTGTTCTCTAATAATTTGATGGTATCAGATCATAAATTTAGGTCTTTGATCCATTTTGAGTAGATTTTTGTGTAAAGTGTGAGGTAGGGGTCTTGCTTCATACTTCTGCATGTGGAAATCCAGTTTTCCCAGCACCATTTGTTGAAGAGACTGTCCTTGTTCCAGGGATTGATTTGAGCTCCTTTGTCAAAGATGAGTTGGTTGTAGATTCATAGGTTGATTTCTGGAGTTTCTGTTCTGTTCCATTGATCTGTCCATCTGTTTTTGTACCAGTACCAGGATGTTTTGATCATAACTGCCCTGTAGTATGTCTTGAAATCTGGTATTGTTATGCCTTCAGCTTTGTTTCTGTTGTATAAGATTGTTTAGCTATTCAGGGTCTCCTGTGTTCCCATATGAATCTCAGCATCATTTTTTCTATATCTGAGAAGAGTGTCCTTGGTATTGCTTTGAAGATGTAAATTGCTTTTGGAAGTACAGACATTTTGATGATATTGATTCTTCCAAACCATGAATATGGAAGATTTTTACATTTTGTGTCTTCTTCTATTTTTTTTCTTTTTTAAAAATATTTATTTTATTTATTTGAAAGGCAGATTTATACAGAGGCAGAGATGAGAAGAGAGAGAGAAAGCGAGAGAGAGATCTTTCATCTACTGGTTCATTCCCCAGATGGCCGCAACAGCCAGAGTTGTGCTGATCCGAAGCCAGGAGCCAGAAGTTTCTTCTGGGTCTCCCACATGGGTGCAGGGGCCCAAGGACTTGGGTCATATTCTGCTGCTTTTCCTGGCCTTAGCGGAGAGCTTGGTCGGAAGTGGAGCAGCCAGAACTTGAACTGGCGCCCATATGGGATGTAGACACTGAAGGCAGTGGCTTTACTGGCTAGGCCACAGACCTGGATCCTATTTTTTCTTTAATATTTTGTAATTTTCATTATAGAAATCTTTGATGTCCTTGGGTAAATTTATTTTAAGATATTTTATTTTTTTGGTAGCTATTGTGAATGAGATTGATCTTAGAAGTGTTTTCTCAATGATGGCATTGTCTGTGTATACAAAGACTATTGATTTTGTGTGTTGATTTTATATCCTGCCATTTTACCAAACTCTTTTATAAGTTCCAGTAGTCTTTTAGTGGAGTCCTTTGGATTCCCTATATTTAGAATCGTCTCATCTGTAAATAGGGATAATTTGACTTTCTCCTTCCTAATTTGTATCTCTGCTTTTTTTTCTTGCTTAATTTAGTCTCTGGCTAAAACTTAAGCACTATATTGAATAGCATTGGTAAGAGTGGACATACTTGTCTGGTTCCAGATCTTAGTGGAAATGCTTACAACCTTTACGCATTCAATAGGACGGCTGGCTGTGGGTTTTTCATAAATTGCCTTGATTGTGTTGAGGAATGTTTCTTCTATACCCAATTTGCTTGAAGTTTCATCATGAAAGCGTGTTGTACTTTATCACATAGTTTCTCTGCATCTATTGAGATAATCATATGATTTTTGGTCTTCAGTTTGTTATTGTGTTGTATCACATTGATTTGCAAATATTGAACTATCCCTGCATATCAGGGATAAATCCCACTTGGTCTGGATAAATCATCTTTCTGATGTGTTGTTGGATTCAATTGGCTAGTATTTTGTTGAGGACTTTTGCATCTATGTTCATCAGGGAAATTGGTCTGTAGTTCTCTTTCTCTATTGCATCTTTTTCAGGTTTAGGAATTAAGGTGATGCTGGCTTCATAGAAGGAGTTTAGGAGGATTCCCTCCCTTTCAGTTGTTTGAACAGCTTGAGAAGAATTGAAGTTAGTTCTTTAAATGTCTAGTAGAATTCAGTGGTGAAGCCATCCAGTCCTGGGCTTTTCTTTGTTGGGAGGGTCTTTGTTTCTGTCAATTTCTGTCTTGGATATGGGTCTGTTTAGGTTTTCTATGTCTTCATGGTTCAATTTAGGTACATTTTATGTGTCTAGAAATCTATCCATTTCTTCTAGGGTTCCCAGTTTGTTGACATACAGCTCTTTGTAGTAATTTTTGATAGTTCTTTTTATTTGTGTGGTATTTGTTGGTACATTTCCTTTTTCATCTCTAATTTTATTTATTTGGGTCTCCCCTCACCCTTTTTTGGCTCTTTGGGCCAGTGATGTATCTATTTCTTCAAAAAAAAGTCCAGCTCTTCTTTTGTTGATCTTGTGTATGCTTTTTTTTTGTTTGTTTTGATTTTGTTTATTCTCTAATTTTAATTATTTCTTTTCTCCTACTAATTTTGGGTTTGGCTTGCTGTTGTTTTTCTAGGTCTTTGAAATGTACTTATAGCTCATTTATTTGGTACCTTTCCAATTTCTTAATGTCGGCAACAATTGCTATAAGCTTTCCTCTTAACATTGCTTTTGCTGTATCCCATAAGTTTTGATATGTTGTATTGTCATCTTCATTTGTTCACAGAAATTTTTTGATTTCTTCTGTGACCCACTATTCATTCAGGAGTATTTTGTTCAGTTTCTATATGTTCTAGAGATTCCTCAGTTGCTGATTTCCAGCTTCATTGCATTGTGGTCTGAGAAGATGCATGGTATGATTTCAGTTTTTTTTTTTTTTAAATTTGCTGAGACTTACTTTATGGCCTAGCATGTGGTCAATCCTAGAGAAAGTTCCATGCACAGGTGAGAAGCATGTGTGTTTTACAAGTGTAGGATGGAAAGTTCTGTAGATATCTGTTAGGTCCTTTGATCTACAGTGTCAATTAACTGTTGTTTCCTTGCTGATTTTCTGTCTGTTTGATCTGTCCATTGCTGAAAGTGGGGCATCGAAGTCCTCTATTACTATTGTATTGGAGTCTATGTCTCCCTTTAGATCGCTTTGTTAAGATCCCTTTAAATCCCTTTCTTAGGTTCCTTTGTATCTTTTAAATAGCCAGGTACCCTGTAATTAGGTGCATATATGTTTATAATAGTTACATCTTCCTTTTGAATTGATCTGTTATTCATTACATAGTGCCCTTCTTTGTCTCTTTTAACAGTTTTTGTGTTAAAGTCTATTTTGTCTGATATTAGGATGGCTTTACCAACACTTTTTTGGTTTCTGTTAGCATGGAATATCTTTTCCCATCCTTTCACTTTCAGTCTGCCTACATCTTTGTTGGTGAGATGTCTTTCTTAAAGGCAGCAAATAGATTTTTTTTTATTTTACTGTGATAAGAATTTTATTGACTTCTTAATTTAAACAATTAATGAGAAAAAGAAAATAGAATGATTCTTTAAAGTGCTGAGAATGAAAAATAAATTGTTAACTTGGAATTCTACATATGGGAAACATACCCTTTATAAGTGAAGTTTTGATAATAATATTTTAGCAAACAAAAATTGAGAAAAGTTATCTGTAGCAAATTCATATTATAATAAATATTTAGGAAATTCTTCAGTCTGAAAAAAAAGACATCAAAAGGAGACTTGGATTTATGCGGTAACACAGCGCATCAGAAATGGTACACATGTGAGTGAATATAGAGTACTCTTTCTTATTTCATTATTTCTTTAAAAAGTAATTTTTAGTTTAGGCAAAGCTAAAAACAATATATTGTGGGATTCAAAATACATGTGTAATTAAAATATATGATAATAGCACAAAATATGGACAAGATGGAAGTGTACTGTTGTAGGTTTCTTTCAGTATATATGAGTCATAGTTTGCTGTCTAGGTAGTTCTCCCCAAATTTTTTCCCAATAGACAAATGAATAAAGATTTTAAATAATTAAAGCAGCAGTCTTGGGTAGAGACTGGGTGAGTTTCCATTGTAGTGTGTGTATCAACTCTTTAATCCTGAAACTGTGGAATTAAATGATTAGGAATGCCAAGATAAAAATTATTAAATAATTTATTTCCACACATTCTATATTTTAATTATGATAATATTTTTACTATTCATATTATTTTGAGTATAGAATATATATTTTTAAAGTGCTAACTTAATAACATCCTTCTCTCGATCTCTATAAAGATTTGTTACTTAATTGAAAGGCAGAGTTACAGAGAAGTAGAGGCAGAGAGAGAGAAAGGTCTTCCATCTGTTGGTTCACTCTCCAGATGGCTACAATGGCCAATGCTGGGCCGATCTGAAGCCCTGAGCTTCTTCCAGGTCTCCCATGTGGGTGCAGGGGCCAAGGACTTGGCCATCTTGAGCTGCTTTCCCAGGCCACAGCAGCGAGCTGGATCGGAAGTGAAGCAGCCGGGACTGAAACCGGGATGCTGGCACTGGAGGTGGTGATTTTACCCACTACGCCACAGCACTGGCCCATATTTTATATTATTTTAAAAAAAGATTTATTCATTAGAAATAAAAATCTTTCATCCATGAGTTCATCCCCCAAATGGCAGCTGTGCAAGGGCTGGGCCAGGCTGAGACTGGGAACCAGGAGCTTCATCCGGGTCTCCCATGTGGAAGGTAGGAGCCCAAATACTTAGGCCATCTTCTGCTGCGTTCTCAGGCTTTCTCAGGTGCATTAGCAGGGTGCTGAATTGGAAGCCAAGCAGCTGGGACTGGAACAGGCAGCTGTAAGGAATGCCAGCATTGCATGTAGAGGTTTAACTGCTCTGTAATGCTGGCCCTTTGTCATCTCTTAAAATTTAAATTAAGGGTACATTTAGGATGAGTTTTCACAAAGTTCATTTCACCTTATAGGGTCATGCCAGTTAATCCTGAGGAAAACATAAGACAAAATATTTTCACAAATCGCTGAGTACACATTTCTGAAGTTGAGAGCAGCTCAGTCTCACTGCTCGGCCAGCCCCAGGGTACAGGGTGTTGAGGAGAGGAAGGTAAAGAGAGCTGGCTGCTTAGTCTGAAATCATCACATGTTTATCAGAAGGAACAAGTGGCGGCTGCGGCTGCCTGGTGCATTCTGGGCAGTTTAACTGAAAGTGGGTCAAACGGCAGCACCTCGTGTTCGTCCTTCTGCTTGTCCTCCTGACAAGCACACACGAGCATCGCTTGCTTCCCTGCACAGTGAGCTCTGCTCAGCTGGGCTCTGCAGCCAGCACCGCGGAGCATGAAACCACACTGTGAGTGAGGCCTGGCCTGACATCTGCTGCCCCGGCCCTCACCCCTGGACAGTGGTGAGGTCAGTCGTGGTCAAGTCTGCTTCCCCAGCCCTTCCTGTCAAGACCCAGACTCAGTTTCCATTGATCGTCAGTCTCTGCGCTTTGCAATCTCATCAGATCAGATGTTTATGTCACTTAACTCTTCCTCCTCACTCCAAAACTGTGGCTTCTCTGACAGTCTCTCAGATGAGAATGACAACGTTCTTCTCTGGGCTCCCAGCATTGAAATCCTGCTCTAACCCTGCAAAGCTCTCCAGCCCTACCTCATTCCACTGGGCACTGTTTCTGTACCCAGCACATAGCACAAGGCCCCACATGTAGCAAGTGCTGCAAAAATAGTTTGTTGAGAGGATGAGGTCACTTGAAAACAACTGGACACTGGAAACAGCACTTCAGAGCAAGATGATGGTGACAGTGTGGTGACTGGTGGTGTTGATTTCAGTGCATGAAGGATGGAAAGCACAGATTTGGAGTTTATTTGCAAGGTGTGGTGCAGGTTTCTCTCTACTTTGGCCTACTGAGTTTCTTCAGCGTAACAAAACCAGCAGTCTGCCTCGTGAGACAGCTATGAATTGTGTCACTTGTCCTGACTAGAAAGTGCAAAGTGTGAAGGTTGAGAAACTGCATTTGGCTGCACTGATGCTGTGTCACTGTTTATCTGAGTGGGAGCTGACTATAATATATATTAAAAATAGGTTATCTTGGGCCGGTGCCGTGGCTCACTGGGTTAATCCTCCGCCTGCGGCGCCGGCATCCCATATGGGCACTGAGTTCTGGTCCTGGTTTCTCCTCTTCCAGTCCAGCTCTCTGCCGTGGCCTGGGAGGGCAGTGGAGGATGGCCCAAATGCTTGGGCCCCTGTATCCGCATGGGAGACCATGAGGAGGCACCTGGCTCCTGGCTTCGGATTGGTGCAGCACCAGCTGTAGCAGCCATTTGGGGGGTGAACCAACGAAAGGAAGACTGTCTGTAACCAATGGAAGTCGCTGTCTGTAACTCTGCCTGTCAAATTAAAAAAAATAAGTTATCTCAAAAATTAAAAAAAAAAAAAAACAGGTTACTCTGGATGTGGTTCATTAATTGTGACAAATACACTGAGATGAGATGCTGATGCTGAGTGGCGATCAGTATATGGGAATTTCTTGTAACTGCCTCACAGTTTTGAGTTTGTAAATTTGAAACTTTTCTGAAATAAAGTTTAAAAAAATTTTAGAAATCCGTTATTTTTTGCCAGGCATCTGCAAGAAATCCAGTCTCAAAACCTCCCCCAGTTCATCTGAATTTCTGTTTTGCTAAAGGAAATGTCAGCATCTGCTTGCCTTGCTGAAACTTTGCCCAGGAACAAATTCTATATAAATTTTAAAAGATTCTCAGGGAAATTTGCTAGGAAGAAGCAGACTGCACCATTAATATTTGTTGGGTGTGAGTTGCATCATTCAGAAAAAAAAACATTTAAAGAAAAGCAGGCACAGCAAGAATTCCTTAATATTCAGGTAAAACATTATGTTACTAATATATTATTTTAACTATAATTTATCCTAGTTATCATATACTTTAACGTAATATATAATTATGTAATATATAACTTAGTTCTAAGATATTTAACTATATGACATATATATAGTCTATAAAACATTAAATTTAAAGTATAAATCATGTTGTATGTACTGTATAACAACAGGTCCTACATACTACGTGTAGCACATATGATACTATGTAACATAAATCATGTTATACATACATGTGTATTTCCAAATCATTGTTCAGGTCTTCACACTGTGATCCTGAATCACCAGCAATGCATTGCTACACTGGCCAATCAAGTTTCTTCAGCTTGGAAAACGTATATAATGCATGACATGTACTGTAAAATGTACTCTATAATTAATACAGATGTGGTATAATACACCTTGCACCATATCCTATAATATATTATGATACATAATGTAGGTTAATACAGATAAATACTATGTGTCTGTTTATATACGTGTTCTTCAAAAACCTCATGGAAAATGTATGCTATGAAAACTATGCATTAGTTTCAATTTTTTGAACCAAAATTATCTTTTAATTTCATTTTCCCAAGTACTTTCGAAGTGATTTTGTATACTATATAATGTATAGGATATACACTAATATATATAGTTTTATATATTATAGCACTTTATATATAAGTAATATATAGATGATGAGTTCAAAATCATTACAATGAGGGTCTTTTCCCTGTGTCTTACCTTCTGTCACCAGTGCAGGGATGGAGTTCCTGGTGCACACTCTGTTGGATGAGACTTGCTGCGAAGGATGGCTGCACGGCTGTGCTGGTACTTAGAAACCCCATGGTAGAGGATGCCATGGCCTTGTGCTGTTCTAAGGACTAGGAAACAATTCTAGAGGGACGATGGTCGGTCTGAGTCTGCTAAGGGAGGCAAGAAGCCAGATCACTGCAGACCTGCTCTGTCTCCAGTGGATCCTCTCGAGCTTCCTCTCTGATGGCTCCTTAGTCTTTGCATTTCTGACTTGGTCCCAGCTGGCGGAGGTTTGCAGGGAGAAACGCAATGCAAGGCTCCTTCCGGACTCACCCTCCCAATGTTGCCCTTTTCTCAGGCCGCTCAAGGCACCTGAGCCTGAGGTGGGCCCTGCCATGCACAGGAGGGCGCTGACAGTTCCTGCCTGCAGGGTCTCACGTGCCAGCCTGGCTGCTCAGGGATTTACAGTGTGTGTCACTTATTAGCCTGCTGTGGAGTTCCTGGCTTATGGTGAAAATTCCCTCTGAGATGAATCAGATGCGTTTAAACTATACAAATTTAAACACAAAATTTTGACATGTTTCGGGAAAATCTTCCATTTAAGTCATAACATGAGAATCCAGTAGTTATTAGTACAGAGCAGTGTAGTCAGTGGTTCTCCCAGGAGACAGAACTGCTCCAAACCAAACGAATTGATCATAGTCTCCATGGTGCATGAGGGAAAGAAAGGGCAAGGTGTCCCCTTGCTTGCGAGATGAGGCTCTGGGGCTGCCCTCTGAGCCAGGTGTCTCAGTACCACAGGCCAGGTGTTTTCCTAAGTGCCCTCTTATTGTTTTCAGTGTCTTTTTTTTTTAAATAAAGATTTATTTCTTTATTTGAAAGGCAGAGTTACAGAGAGGCTGGGAGAGACAGAGACAGAGACAGAGGGAGAAGGAGAGAAAGAGAGAGAGAGGAGAGGAGAGGGGAGGGGAGGGGAGGGGAGGGGAGGAGAGGAGAGGAGAGGAGAGGAGAGGAGAGGAGAGGAGAGGAGAGGAGAGAAAGAAGGAGGGAGAGAAGGAGAGAGGTCTTCCATCTACTGGATCACTCCCCAGATCGCCACAATGGCTGGTGCTGTGCTGATCCGAAGCCAGGAGCCAGGAGCTTCTTCTGGGTCCCCCACATGGGTGCAGGTGCCCAAGGACTTGGGCCATCTTCTACTGTTTTCCCAGGCCACAGCAGAGAGCTGGATGGGAAGTGGAGCAGCTGGGACACGAACCGGCGCCCACATGAGATGCCAGCACTGCAGACGGCTGGCTTTATTCGCTATGCCACAGTGCTGGCCCCTGTTTTCAGTTTCTGATGATCCAGTTGGAACGCAGGAAAGGGATGAGCCAGGGAGGTGAGAATTCCTGGAGACATCTTGACCTAAGCAACATGGTTTCTGCAGACAGACCTGGACCATGATGTGGTCAGACCTACTCATACCTAGTCGACAGAACTGGAGTGGCAGAGATGATGGTCACTCAAGTGGCTCCCTGGTGTGCATCGGGGGTAGCTGGCCTAATCAGACACACTGCACTTGAGAACAGGGCTCTGCCTGCCCTGGTCCTAAGACCCCGCCTCTCCCCTGAGTACTCTCTTTCAAGTCATCGTCAAGGTTGCTCTCATTCCTTTGAGGGAGCAAGGTCCTTACTCCAAGAAGTTTTCCCTGCAGCCTTTACCCCATGCCTTGCCCATGGGGCAAGTTTCTGGCACAGGTAAGCACTCTGGAGTGTGTGGTTGAGCCAGTGAATGAGTGACCTAACCGGACTGTGTTAAGGAAGCAGCAACCCAGTTATCAGCAGAGGGCGCCACTGAGCCATATAAAGCTCCCGGTGATTTCTCACCTGCTGCCACTGGCTTCAGTCCTTGGAAGACCAAACAACTGGCTCCTAACTCTAACCTGAAAATGGTTTCCTGTGGCTGATCCAGAAGGGACAGGAAAAGCCTGGTAATGTCAAAAACTAACACCTGTGGCCTCTAGTGCCTACTTGTTGAGGATCATCAGGAAAGGATTATAAGAGGGAGATTGGTTATCACCTAGTAACCCAGAGTTAATGACGATCAGTGCTTCGTGTGGTTTAGGTTTTACTTTGGTCTTTTATCCCATGTCTGTGTTCATTTTTACCATTGGTGCGTTCTACAGAGCTGTCCTTGGCTGCTTCTCCCACTCGCCATTGCGTTCTTGCAAACTGTTGACAATTGTGTTCACATTTTAAATGCTAACACAGCAGTACATCCATTGTTTAAGTTTTGTTTGGACTCTCAAGGCGGGCTGAAAACTGTAGGTGTGTTCTAAAGGCTGTAGGCTCCCCCAGGGAAGGCTCCCCCCCAGCATCTGTGTGGGCAACTTGGTCAGTCCTAAGGAGCACGGTGGGGGGGGGCTCTCCTGTTAGATGCAAAGTGCTTTGCTGTCAAAGTGCTGCATTGTAGAGATAGATGCATTCCCAGTTCTCTTCAGAGCAGTCCTTGCACTGGAAAAAGCACATTGGGCAGGGCCACCTTCCTGAACCCATCCTGAGGGGCTGAGTAGGGAGTCAGAAAGTCCTCAGGAGGTTTTGGTAGAGAAGTGAGGAAAGCCATCATCTTCCATCCCTCTTCAAATTGTTCTCTGAGGTTGTGTGTGTGTGTGTCTCCACACACGGTTATCCTGAATTGTTTCAAACGCTGTGCCCTATTTTTACAATGCGAAACTACATCCCCAAAAGATCCATTATAATATGAAGTTGGCAGTCCTCTTGGGTGCATTTTCTGCATATTTGGGGAAATAGTCCTGGCCAACTAATTTCATTTATAGAAAGGGATCTTCATTAAAACATGATGTAATCCCTTGTGTAAATAGTGCTGACAAGTTTGTTCTTATTTTTCTCTCTTTTTGGCATTGTTTTCTTTGTATAAAATACAGTGCTTCTCTCTTCTTATGTTACTTTCTTTTTAGAAAACATGTATCCTTTTGATATCTAAGGGTAATCACACTTAGACACAATAAACTGTTGTGAAAATGATAAAATCATAGAGAGAGAAAGGAGTAATTTATGTTTCTTTGGAGTGAATGTGAAGTTTAAAGAATATTTAAAGGTAGCCCCCAGCAGGTAGAATGTGGACTGCTTTAGGAAGTAGACAGGAAACACAAAGCATGTTTATTCACAAACCAGAGCAGCACTGTGCATAAGACTGCATTCCAGTGCCCATCTGTGTGTTCCGCGCAGAAGTGTGGCCCAGTGTGGCCGCTTCTGTGGACCTACTCTTGCCTTGTTTTGTAGCCTGAGATTCTAACCACCTCCCATTCCTTTCTCCGAAGCAAGTGCACCAAAAGGAAATCACCAAGCTGAAGTCTGGATTTGTGAAAGGTTAACATTCCACAATGGAGCTTCAGGATTGTTTTAATGTCTTACTATCTTCTTTTTTGTTTGTTTGTTTTTTATTGCATTTCCTGTGGGTCCATGACAGGATCCAGTGTTTGGGCAAGGTCACCTTCCTTGGTTTCTTATGTGCACTGACTTCAGATCCTGTGGGTGTTCTCATTCATACACTCGAGGACCTTCATAGATTTTTGCATCTCATTTTTTCTTGTTAAATCATGAAATGAAGCGTTACTGGACAGCAGTGGACACTTGATCTCAGAGGACAAACTAAGTGGCACTGGATACTTGATTTCAGAGGACAGACCAAGTATCTGGTTCTGCCTTCCAGAGAGCTCCTGCAGCAGCAATCGCCTGTGCTGGTCTCTGCCATGCCCTCTCCCCACACCACTGAATACATGTCCTCCCCAAATAGGGGTTCATCATGCAGCCCTCTACCCCCCAACTTCCAATGCACACTCAAATCCTACACCACAGAGCATGCGTTTCATGATCTAGTTTCCTGTTACCCCACCAGAATGCTGATGAGACTATGTGAGTTCAGCGGTCTCCAGGATGGGGACTAAGTGAAAGAGGCAGAAGTCAGAGGTGGGGGTGGCAAAGCTCAGGACCGTTCAGCCTGGCCTGCACGTATAGAAGGGCGTCTGGGCTACCCCACTGCACTTGGAAGTCAGCGCATCCTTGGGCCTGTGAATGCTCTGGAGGAGGACGGCTTCTGTTCCCAAAGCAGAGCACAGAACAGTGTTGGTGGGAAAGCAGCTGAGTCCTGTTTATAAATTTCCCAGGAGCCAACAGGCCCTGGTCCTTCCCGTTAGTTCCAGAGACTCCACCAGGTGCTCTTGGGAAACGTGTGTGTGTCCCTGTGAACACAGCACAATCAAGTAGTTAACTCATGTCCAGGTTTCAGATGTTAGAACCAAACCATTCTTTTTTTTCCCCCTCCATTTTGAAGATGTGATGAACATGGAAAAATATGGTAACTAAAATAATCCTTTAATAAAGAGTTGGATGCTTTAAGTCCAAAGTCAGTAGAATTCAAGAAAATATTTTATTTAGTATTTTAAATACATGTTATTTTTAAATTTTCAAGAGTCAGACATTGCAATAACAATGAAATTGAAATACACATGAAAGAGTGGAAAGATAGTAAACAATATGATAAGATCTACATATAACCTTCAGAGGCTAACAAATGCTTCCTTTGTTCTCTGCATAGAATCTAAAATTTTTTGCATGGTCCATTAAAAACCATATGTTTATTCAGGTACAATTTGTTAACAAATGCATAAATTAAATGCACAGTTTTTGTTGTATGGTTCCTGCTCCCAGCGTCCTGGATTTTGTTGGCTGTATCTTCTTGGCAGGTCTCACCTCAGGTTACCTGGCTCACATCAGCCTTGGCTTCTGCTCTTTAATTACTTTTGCCTGTCAATCAGGAATCCAAGGTGTGTAGTTGATGGTAGTACAGCAATAGTTTCACATTTTATAAAATGTGAAAATCTCCAAGGAAAAAGTATTTCCAAGAAAATATAAATGCCAAGAGTTAACGCAGGGTGTGGGTTAATAGGTGTGAGTAAGGAAGGAGTTAAAATTTACCTGCCCAAATGCCTTGATGGGGGCAGATGTGCTGCAGCAGGTTAGGCCTCTGAGCTTGCCATGCTAACTTCCCAGAGTAGAACACCAGATACTGGTTAGAGGCCCAGCCGCTCTGCTTCAGAGTCCACTCCCTGCTGATGTCCCTGGGAAGCAGTGGGAGATGGTCCACGTGCTGTGCTCCTGCTGCTCATGTGGGAGACCCAGATGGGGTTCCTGGGCATTTGGGGAGTGAATCAGTGGATGAAAGATCTGTCTTTCCCTGCCTGTCTTGCTTGGTGTCTCCAATAATAAGCAGGTCTTTAGAAGAAAGCTTCTTCCCCAAGTATTAAAGAGGAAAAAGAAGTTTTCCTTCACCAGTGTTATTTATCAGCGCCCTGGAGGTTCCAACAACTGCAATACACAAAAGATGCAAATGTGAAAGGGTAACTCATTGTATGTAGATGATGGGCTGGTTTTTGATCACTGATTGGCAGCTGAAACCCACTTGACATGCATATGATTTAGGTAAAGTGGTTGACCTGAAGTGAGTGTGTAAAAGCAGCAGCCACGAGGCGTAGAGAACACACACTCTGAACCATGGGCTGCCATTGCTCTGTCTAGTTTCAGAACATCTTCATAGGGGAACTCCATACTATCCTTGTAATTTTTTAAGTTGGTAATTATTGAAACATTAAAATGCACAAAAGAAGCTGAGTGCATACTTACAATCCACACTGATGGCAGTGGTGGAAGGGAGGTATCTGTGTGCTTGGCTGTTCGCCTGGGAGGAGGAGCTGTCCTCAAGGTCTTTGCCCAGCTGGTCACAGGTCACATCAGAATGGAGAAGCCAGGTCACCCCGTGACCCCCTGTCGGCATTGCTTCAGCACCGAAAGCAAGTGCTCTTTCATGAGACTGCAAAGAAGGCTGGAAAGGAAGTAAGAGTCTGGAGCATTCACTGTGGGGAGTGAAGCTTCTCATAGACACCCAGGTTCAGGGGCACCTAGAGGCATCTCCATTGCCTTTGGGGTGATAGACCCTGAGGGTCCCCTTGGTAACCGTGCGTGTGTTATGTTGCTGACTGGGGTACTGCTTCCCTGCCAAGGAACTAACTGGGGGTGGGACATAGCCATCATGGCTTCCGTTGGCACCTTTCCTGATGGCTGATTCTGGGGCTACTCATGGTCTCCAAGCACAGTGCTCCTGTGGATTTGTGTCTGCAGGAAGAGAGGCTTTGTGATTAAGGCTGTCTAAAGTTTCCAGTTTTAAGATTTTAGAAGAATGAAGCAGAGGGAAAGGGAACCTGGCAGACTCCATAAATTGTTTCATCATTTTCATGTCACTTCAGCCTTACAGAATGCGCACAGCTCTCTGCAGAGCACAAATCATAAACCATTCTGGTAACCACGAGGTCAGCTCTGCTTGTATTGCCTGGGATGAGATCAGCCTTCCTAAACCATCCGTGTTCCTGATATAAGCCTTTTTTCCAGAATGAGTGGTGTAACGACAGTCTTGTGGGTGGTTAGCAGTTTGCTAAAGGTTGGGAGGGAAAGAGCCCCTTGCCTGCCTCTGTGGAACTCAACTCACTGAAACCAGTAGGGTAGCCCCTTGTGTAAGGAGGAGAACCCAATGCCCAGCTGACGCAGAGGAGGAGGCAGGCCTGACTGATTCTGACCCCTCTGTTCTCCAAGAGAATGAAATCTCCTCTTACTTCATTCTCATGATGACTTGCAGGCCTGAGGGCGGTGGATCTGGGGAGGAGGACGGAGAATTCAGCTAATTCTGTAATGCTGCTGTCCTCCACACATGGCCCCCTTGTTGTATCACACCTTGTGGTTTGGCACAGGAACATCTTTGCTCCCCTTTCTTAGTGTTTTGGGAAAACAGCAGCAGAGAAATTATTGTTACCTCGGTTCTTTGTCTCACATGGAAGAAGAATTTCCAAGCAGACAGCAGAGATTTAAAAGGATTTATTAGAATCAAAGACTTCCAGCCAGAGCAGCATGGAGGGGGCTTGGAGAGGAAAGAACCCAAGGGGCTGGTGGTAGTGGGGTTTTTGAGAACAAAGGAAAAAAACTTGATGATCAGATTGACATTCAGTTACCAGGAGGGGACAAAACCCATCAGAAGACCTCATTTACAGTTCTCCATCCTGTCTGGCCTTCCCCTGTTAAAACAAGAAAACACCTAGAAGGGGGGGATAGGGAACCTGTTTTTTTTTAATATTATTTTTCTTTTAAATATTTATTTGAAAGAGTTATGCAGAAAGAGAGAGAGAGAGAGGTCTTCCATCCTCTGGTTCACTCCCCAGTTGGTTGCAACAGTTGGAGCTGCGCCAATCTGAAGCCAGGAATCAGGAGCCTCCTCTGGGTCTCCCACGTGGGTGCAAGGGTGTAGAGATCCAAGGACTTGGGCCATCTTGTACTGCTTTCCCAAGCTATAGCAGAGAGCTGGATCAGAAGTAGAGCAAGGACTAGAACCGGAGCCCACATGGGATGCCAGCACTGCAAGTGGCAGCTTTAGCCTGTTAAGCCACAGCACTGGCCCCAGGTAACTTGTTTTCACAATAAGCTGTGAGCTCAGGAAGAGCTCCCTTGCTATTCTCATGGTAAATTTGGAGATTCTGGAGGAAGGAGGGCAGCCTGTTTGTTCTTGCTAAAGATAACCATTTTGGGGAAGGAAGCAAATATTTTACACCCCAAATTCCAATGGGATCCCCTGACTACCCATTAACCCATCTGGCGCCTCTCCTTGTCCTCCCTCTCCCTGTCCCTCTCCCTCTCCCTGTCCCTCCTCCTCCCTCTCCCTGTCCCTCTCCCACTCCCTGTCCCTCTCCCACTCCCTGTCCCTCCCCCTCTCCTCCTCCCTCTCCCTCTCCCTGTCCCTCCCCCCCTTCCCTGTCCCTCTCCCTCTCCCTGTCCCTCCCCCTCTCCCTGTCCCTCCTCCTCCCCTTCTCCCTCTCCCTGTCCCTCTCCCTCTCCCTGTCCCTCCCCCTCTCCTCCTCCCTCTCCCTCTCCCTGTCCCTACCCCCCTTCCCTGTCCCTCCCCTCCCCCTCCCTGTCTAGTTCTTCAGTGCACAGAGACTGTGGGAACCAGACTGCTACCCCTCACACTGAAGGTGCGCCAGGCTCATGCAGCTTCACACCAAGGTCTGCTTCCAATGTGCATTTCTATCTTCAGATCCTCACTTGTGCAGTCTGTGGCCCCAAGGACAGTGTTTTGGGTTCATGTTTTAGTTTAGGGAATTAACACTGATAAGTAAGACACACTTAGAAAAATTCCCCTCACAGGAAGTTCTGGGGTGGCACTGGAGGGTCTCCACACAGCCTGCGATTTCCCATCTCACTCTGAAGATCTTCCCTGTAAGACAAGTGCACTCCTAGGCACAGAGCCCATGGCAACTTTGTTAGGACTTACCTTTGGCTTCTTGTAATCGGCTTCTGTTTGATGATCCAGGCGACACCATAGTCAGGGCTTTGTCTGCCTTCAGTGTCACATTTTCTGTGGAGCGTTTGGATTCTTGCCTTAGATGCTGCACGAAATGTGTTTCCAGTGTCCTTAAGAGAAGAGTATTTTGGAGTGGGGACTTGTGATTCCTCTCAGCTCAAGTGCCCTGGGCGTGTGTTCTTCCTCCTTGCCAACATGAGACAGAAGTGCCATGTTTGCTCCCGTGTTCAGCTGTGCGCAGGCCCCCTCCGTAGCAGGCAGCTGATGGCAACCTGACCTCGAACAATGCTGGCTGCATGTCGCCTGTTGTCACAGAAATGCCATACACTGGCATGAACGCTGAGGACAGTTGGGCATTGCTCCCTGAAGATGTGGTCCAAGTGCAAATTAGGGACGAGGCATCTAGCCAAGAGTCTCAAATCCCACTAGTCCTCAAATTTGAGATGCTCTTCTTTTTGGAGATGTGGCTTCAGGGTTCATTAGAGACACACGTTTTGTGCCTCTGATGCCAATGCCCCACGTCCATGCTGTAGACTTTCAGCTGCCTTCTAAAAAAAGTCCTGTTTGTTTTCAGCTGTATTTAGACTGTTGTTTGAATTTATGAAGTTCTGATTTCCTTTGCCCGTGGAAACGTACAAGCTCTCAGCAGATAGATGGCTTGTCGTGCACATCTCTGTTGTGTCTGTCTCATAAACACTTCTCTGGCAGAGCTTGATAGTGTTCCAATTGGCCTCACTTATCATTCCAGTTTCAATGGTTTGCACAGAATGTCCTGAGGCTACTAGATACCAGACCCACCCTCATTTCCATTTCAAAGCCTGTTATGCATGTGGACAAAGGATGTCTTCAAGGCAAACCAAAGGAACAGGTGGAGCCAGATGAAGATCACTGGAGCCACCTGGACTGTGGAGCTGTCTGAGAGACACGCCCTCTCCTGCAAACACAAGTTCAGGCAAGGAGACAGCCGCCTTACCAGTGAGGAGACCACTCTGCAATTACAGAGCTGTCAGAGATGTGGTTCAGACAGACTGAAATTCAGCTGGGTTATTCAGGTCAGCCTTTGTTTTATTTTCTCTGTTTTATCTCTCTCTCTCTCTCTCTCTTTTTAAAGATTTATTTTATTTATTTGAAAGAGTTACAGAGAGAGGTAGAGACAGAGAGGGAGGTTTTCCATCCACTGTTCACTCCCCAGATGGCCGCAATGGCTGGAGCTGTGCTGATCCGAAGCCAGGAGCCAGGAGCTTCTTCTGGGTCCCCCACATGGGTGCAGGGGCCCAAGCACTAGGGTCATCTTCTACTGCTTTCCCATGGCATAGCAGAGAGCTGGATCGGAAGAGGAGCAGCTGGGACTAGAACCGGCACCCATATGGGGTGCCTGCACTTCAGGCCAGGGCTCTAACCTGCTGTGCCACAGCGCTGACCCCAGTTTTTGTTTTTGTTAAAGATTTATTTCTTTATTTGAAAATCAGAGTTGGAGAGAGGGAGAAAGAGAGGAAGAGAGAGAAAAAGATCAATCTCTGCTGGTTCATTCCCCAGATGGCTGCAATGTCCAGGGCTGAGCCAGGATGAAGCCAGGAGCAGGAGCCTCATCCACGTCTCCCACGTGGGTGCAGGGGCCCAAGCATTTGAACCATCTTCTGCTGCTTTTCCCAGGCCATTAGCAAGGAGCTGCATCAAAAGTGGGGCAGCCAGGATAGGAACCGTTGACCATATGGGATGCCAGTGTCAAGGTCAGCAGCTTTACGCACTGTACCACAACACCTGTTTCAACCTAGTTCGTTGTTAAGGATAACAATAATTATCACAAGGGCCGGCGCCGTGGCTCAACAGGCTAATCCTCCGCCTTGCGGCGCCGGCACACCGGGTTCTAGTCCCGGTCGGGGCGCCGGATTCTGTCCCGGTTGCCCCTCTTCCAGGCCAGCCCTCTGCTGTGGCCCGGGAGTGCAGTGGAGGATGGCCCAGGTGCTTGGGCCCTGCACCCCATGGGGAGACCAGGAAAAGCACCTGGCTCCTGGCTCCTGCCATCGGACGAGCGCGGTGCGCCGGCCGCAGCGCGCCGTCTGCGGCGGCCATTGGAGGGTGAACCAACGGCAAAAGGAAGACCTTTCTCTCTGTCTCTCTCTCTCACTGTCCACTCTGCCTGTAAAAAAAAAAAAAAAAAAAAAAAAAAAAAAAAACAATAATTATCACAAGGCGATTGCTTTTATTTTGTTAGATTTATTAATTGTATAATCAGACTTACAATTGGAACTTAAAGGCCTTAGGAAAAGTCATTTTTAATTTATCATTCTTGGTACTTGGATATTGATTTATAACTCAATTAGCTGTAATTAGTTCTCTTTTTGTGTGTTTCTAACACATAAAAATATACACCAACATAAGCTAAAGTAAAGCATTTGGATTCACTTAAAGTAAAATGCGGGATTATCAGGGAATGGCGACTGGGTTTGAGATGTTCCGACTGCTAAATGGAAGCTGAATTTGAGGTGGGGGCAGCTGGAAGAACAGACATGAGTCAGGAGGCCATTGGAGTTGGTAGGCAGGGATGACAGTGGCATGGATCCAAGGTGGAATTCGACTGAACGTGAGTAACAAAGCAAAGACAGTTGCCCCAGTTTTCCCCTTGAGCCTCCAAATGGATGCAGACAGCAAGGTGGGCAGCCCGAGGCGGCATCACCTTTGCATCCTCCCTGTCTTTTGGACACCATTAACAGTGCAAAGTCCGCCTGGGTGGCCCCGGGCATTCATGGGGGGTTCAGGGTGGGCAGGTGAGTTCCATGACGGAGGCCTGGGCAAGGGACCTCCTTCTTTGCTGCCCTGTCATCTTCTGGAGATTTCTGGCATTTTCCTAGCTATCTTTGTTGTAGCTATGGCAGGGAAAGGAAGGGGACAGCATCCCATCAGCCACGTGTCCAAGGACCCCAGCTCCCTGCAAGGGAAGCTGACTGAGTCTGCGTCCTCTGATGAGTGGCTTTGTGCCCAGCCACACCTCCAGGGTGGCTCTAATTGGATTTCTGAGGGCCACTCAGCAACCCTTGTTCCAATACCTAGTGCAAATACAGGGTAGACAGTCTCTGGAAGCTGCAGAGTGTCAGGTCGAAGAAACACAGATGTCAATTCATGACAGTGAAGATAAAGGAATTTAGTGAGATTGGAGATTATCCATGACTTGTCTCTTGCAACTTGCTTTGGATACCAGTGTCACTTTCTGTGCATCACAGATACCCTTTGGTGAAAAGATGTGTGTTCTCTACTCCCAAGCCCAGAACTTGTGAGCTTTGGCTCTCCCGTGCTGGGGGGTACCCACCTGTGTGAAGGCAAGCTGTGGTCATTCAGTAACCCTTCACCTCTGCACCTGGGGCCCTGTGGAAGTCAGCAGATGAACATGTAATGAGAGATCAAGGGACTTACAGGACACTAGGATTTGAAATAGTAGAATCATAAAGGGCAGTTTAGAGAAAATCATGGGGAGAGTACAAGTTTATGTCCCTATTTTAATCTATCTTAATTTATTTTTTGCATAATTATTAGAGGATGGGAATAATAAAGACCTAAAAATTAGGCCACAGCCAGATTCCTTAAATGTCTGCTGAGTGGTGGTGATTGCCTTCCAGAGAAGACTGGGTTTGGGTCTTGAGGCCCCGACCCCTTGCACCCCAGGAGAGTGGGAGAGAAAGCTTCTTAGTCACTGCTGGGACTCTGGGGACATCTTCATAGGCACAGGGAGGTCTCAGCTGGCCTGAGCACAGTCAAAACAGTGGGTTCAGCCTCCTCAGTGGGTCAGGAGTGCAGCTGGGGCAAGCTTCCATGTGCAGGAGGCTTAACTTTCCCATCAGCACCCAGATGGAGGCCATCTAGTAGGAGTCCTTGTTGGCCTCATTCAGTCGAGGTGCCCAAGAGGGAAAGGTGTGAGACTCTTGAGAGGAGTCAGCAGCCAGAGAGCACAGCAGAGTCAGACTCCCTGACCTTAGAGTGGGTTGAAAGGCAGGATTAGCTCACGACTCAGAAACGGATGGAATGGTCCCTGACATGATAATGCCGTGGAAGCTGCTTATCTCTGGGACCGCACCCTCCATTCAGCTTAGTTTCCCAGGGAGCAGAATGTGTTTCAGAGCAAACTGGAGTGAGTTGACCCAGGTTAAAATCCCAGTGTGGCCCTTCACTGGCTGGGTTGCCCAAAATAAATAAATTGCTTTGTTTATCTCTACCTTGGTTTTCTCAGCTGTGAAATGTGGGTGATAAGAGTACCAAGTTTGGAGGGCTGCTGGAAGGATTCAGAAGGCTGACATGCTTAGATTGTGTTTGTACATTTTAGCACTTAATGTCTATTATAGAATATTATTATTAAAATATTTTTTAAAAAGATTTATTTATTTATTTGAAAGAGTTACAGAGAGGCAGAGGCAGAGAGAGAAAGAGAGAGGTCTTCCATCTGCTAGTTCACTCCCCAAGTGGCCACAAGGGCCAGAGCTGGGCAGATCTGAAACCAGGAGCCAGGAGCTTCTTCTAGGTCACACACGAGGGAGGGTTCAAGGGCCCAAGGACTTGAGCTATCTGCTACTGCTTTCCCAGGCCATAACAGAGAGCTGGATCAGAAGTAGAGCAGCCAGGACATGAACTGGTGCCCATATGGGATGCTAGCACTGCAGGCAGCAGCTTTACTTGCTACGCCACAGCACTGGCTCCCTAAAATCATTTTTATACATAATAATCTCTAGACTCTTTTTAGGGTGTCCCATAAAACTAAGAAATTCAAAGAAAATTTATAAAGGAATTGGCCAAAAAGTTATTAAATGAATTTTTTTTTTTGCCTCTTATAGAAGTTAGAGGAAGCTGTGGAACTTGGGAGTTGTCTGTATCAATGCCAACAGCTTGATTCATAATGCATAAAATCAGGATGAGTTGATAGATGGATAGAGGAATAAATAGGTGAGCTGATATACGATGAGGCAAATACGATAAAAATTAGTTAAAATAAGTATAATTTAGGTACTGGTTGTGTGGATATTTCCTGTGTGAATCTTCAACTTGTCTTTGTTTTTGAAAAGTTGGTTAAAAAAAGTAACCAAGAAGGTACTTCATAGGCCAAATGAATGCTTAACCTCATTGAGGTGAGTAGTTCATGGTTTCAACTACAGGAGAGTTGCAAAAAACAATGGTTTCTGTTAGAAAATATGTGTAAATAAAATACTATTGTGAGGCATTCGTTTTTGGATCAGGAAAATTGAGCTGTGGTCAGCACCAAGGACAGTGGCGTCCCCCAAAGGTGACCCAGTCCCTGCACTGGAAGCCATGTCGCCTTAACAGTGAAAGCACTTGATGATCGTTCAACTGAATTTTGTCTTCCTTTGTAATAGAAATACTTTAACAACTATTTGTTCAACTTGCACTATATAAATATAAATAAAATGGTAATAAATAGTAATAATAGTAAGTGCAATATATTTAAACATATCAAAAATAGTTGCTGTGCTACACATAGTAATAATAATGACTTGTACATAGTTGTATAAAGTGTAATAAAATAGACATTTAATTCTATATAGTGATAATTATTTTGTATTTAAATATGGCAACTACATTACATAATTTATAGTGGTATAAATATGTAATATGTATATAAAATAATTGTAAAATAACTGTATTCTCGGAATTTTAAGCTGCTCAAATACTTAAGTGTAAACATTTTAAATACCATCCATTTAATTGCAAATATTAGATGTTTCTTGTCATTGTTCTTTCGTCCGTGTATCCTAAAATTTCTCTTGGGATCTTCTCATGTAATCATTTTTAAATAATGTGAAGTGATTTGGATGAAAAGGACTTGAGGGTCATATCAGGACTTAAAGCTATTGCCAACAACTTCAGAAGTTACGATATTATGAAACTCTTGTTAGTTAGAACTGTTGTTTAAATGGCCTTAAGAGATGTTTTGCTAAATCATTGGACAATAGATTTATTTTTAATTTATATGAAATTGTAGCATGATTTTCTTTTCCATAAGTTGACTTTTTCCCTTTAGATTGTCTTTAAAGATCTCCCACCTTCTGAACTTACAGAAAAGAACAACCAAATCTGTTTATATCAGAAAATAAGAAAAGAACAACAAAGTAAATGAATTACCTTCTTCAGTTTGCTGGAAGGTCACTGTGTCCCACTTTGATATTTTCTTAATCTTTAATTTATCTGGATGCCAAACAACTCTGGCTGGGACTCTGCATCACTGAAATCCAAGTCAGTGCAGTGGGCCAGACAGACGGTTAACATTAAATCTGAGTAGAACACTCGGTGGTTGCCAAGGGACAGGGTCTGGGCTGGGGATCAGGGGTGACACAAAGCAGGGCCTTTGCAGTGATGGAACAGTTCTCCTCTTTGGTCGTGCTTTTGGCATATGTGGGGTCAGATTGTAATGGACTGCACTCACAGAGACACGCACACAAACATATACACACAGTAAGACACAGACAGGCGCATGCACACATGTGCACAACCTACCCACGAACACATAACATTCATATGTACATACACTGGTACATGCATATAAATGTAAACACACATGCACACATACACATATGAACAATATGTATGGACACACATTCACATTTTTTAAAAGATTTATTTTATTTGAAAGGCAGAGTTACAGAGAGGCAGAGGGGGTGAAAGAGATAGGTTCTCCATCTGCTGGTTCATTCCACAGAAGGCCACAATGGCCAGAGCTGTGCCAATCTGAAGCCAGGAGCCAGGAGCTTCTTCTGTGTCTCCCACATGTGTGCAGAGGCCCAAGGACTTGGACCATATTCTACTGCTTTCCCAGGCCATAGCAGAGAGCTGGATGCAAAGTGGAGCAGACCCGTCTCGAACCCATATGGGATGATGGCACTGCAGGTGGCAGCTTTACCTGCTGTGCCACAGCCCTGGCACCACATTCACATTTTTGTACATACAAACCCATATATGCACACACAGATGAGTGTCAAAAGCTGGTGGAAACCTATGAGGACTGTAGTCTTAATTATAACAAGGTAAATTTTTTGACTTTGATATTATTTGTCATTTGAATGAGTTTTCACTCTTGAGAGAAACAGGAGATTCCTGAGACTCCATGCACTATTATGCAACTTCCTGTGGGTCCGTAATTATTTTAATTTTTAAAAAAACTGGCTGTTGCCGCGGCTCACTAGGCTAATCCTCCGCCTGCAGTGCCAGCACCCTGGGTTCTAGTCCCGGTCAGGGCACAGATTCTGTCCCAGTTGCTCCTCTTCCAGTCCAGCTCTCATCTGTGGCCCGGGAGTGCAGTAGAGGATGGCCCAGGTCCTTGGGCCCTGCACCCGCAAAGGAGACCAGGAGGAAGCACCTGGCTCCTGGCTTTGGATAGGCGCAGCACACCGGCCGCAATGTGCCGGCCATAGCAGCCACTTGGGGGGTGAACCAACGGAAAAAGGAAGACCTTTCTCTCTGTCTCTCTCTCTCACTGTCTAACTTTGCCTGTCCCAAACAAAAAAAATTAAAAAAGCTTAAAAGTTCATATAAAATTTATGGTATTGGGTTCTAACAGATTTTATTTTTAACTAAATACCACCAATCTTTCATCTAATTTTTTAAAATCTGATCATGAAAACTACAGTGGTTTTCCCTTATCCTCAAAAGTGTGTCCAAGACCCCACCAGACACCAGCAACTGAGATAGTACTGAACCCTGAATATACTATATTTGTTCCTATACTATATTTTTGTGAGGGTACTCACAGAAGCTCGTGAAAATGGAATTAAAGATAAGTTTATTTTAGTGTAATAAATTTTTGATTTCCATGCATAGGAAGAATATTCAAAAAATTCAAGGAAAATGCATATTATTAGAAAACTGCATGGAGTTAAATTTTTGCACCAAAATAAACTTTATCTTTTTAATTCTATTTTCCATAAACATTTTACATACTTACCTAAATAAAATTTAATTTATAAATTAAGTACAGTTAGTTATAAGGATAACTAATGTTAAAATAGAGAACAGTTGTGACAGTTTAGTGTAGTAAATGCTGTGTCAACATGGTGTTTCTCTTAAAATATTTTGCATTTTCACTGAAAGGAGACCCTTTGCAGCTTCTGTCTGGCGTGTCTAAATGGTGTCAGCATCACTGCTTCGCTTGGGAGCCGTGATTTAGTAAATAAGGGTTAACTGTGATGCCTCCACATCGGAGAGTCCGTTGTGTGTGCAGCGTGGCTGTGCTGAGGAGGCATCCTGCACATCACTGGTGAGGAAGAGGGGGACAGTGCAAGGTCTCATCATGCTGCTCAGAGTGGTGCATGATTTAAAACCTATGAATGGTTTATTTCTGGGATTTTCCATTAAACTGTGGTTGGCCTCCAGTAACTGAGACCACAGACCACAAAACTGCAGGTAGGGGGACTGCCGCCCTGTCCAGTGAAAATAATTATGAATGGGCACAGTGTTCTTCAATGGAAGTTCCAGCTCATTTATTTTTTCTTTAGTTGTGTAGACTATACTTATTTATTTTAGCTTTTTATTACTCAGATTACCAGTAGCCAAAAAGCCACTTATTTATGACCTTGTGACTAAAAATTCTTAAGACAGAGCTGACAATTCCAGTAGCTCACATAGATTCTTTGTGGGTGACCAATATCTAAAATAATATTCAACAAAGGAAGAGGTAGATTGTGTAGCAACAATATAAAATGTCCTCAGCACAGTACGACCGAATTTTGACACTGAATTCTCCCATGATGCAAGTAGAGTTTCTCAGGTTGAGATCCATTCTTCACCCTCCACAGCCACTTCTGAACAGTGCCAGCGGGTGCGCTTGCTCATGGTAGGGGACTGCACTGTGTTTTTCTTACGATTCCCAGCCGCTGGCTCCACGATGCATGTTGTCGACCTGCTCATACAAACCCTCCACTTCCTACCATGCCTGGCAAAGCTGGACCTCTTGTGCTAAGAGCCCATCCTCGCTTGTGTGAGAGCTACAGAAGAGAGACTTTCCCAATTGCTCAGAGAGCCCAGTGTCAGAAGTTACAGCATGTATTAAATCCACAGCAGCTGCTACATGGGACTTCTCCAGAGCAGGTTTTATAAATAGAGCAGCAAAGGTGACCTGGCTCTCCAGGCACAAAAGGCGAAAACCCGTGCCAAGGCCTGCCCACTGTTTCTATGCCTGGTCTTCCATCTTTCACTCAGACCTCCCTCTGAAGCTTATTTTCTGCTGGAAAGTGGACTCAGTCTGACTTAATTTAAACACACCAGCTCAGAATGATTTCATCTGATCTCTTGTTGACAGCAGAGAGGTGAGGAATCCCCTTCTCCCTCTTCAAGTCCGGTGACATCCAGGTGACCTCTGGAAGTGATGCCCTGCTCTATGGACGTGGCAGAGGAAACGGCTGGCAATGGGGACCAGGGCACAAAGGCAGGATCTTCCTGTGGGGGTTCCCTTCCTGCTGCACTGTTCGCCCCAGGTTCTCACACACATCCCAGTAGCAGAACACTCTCTCTGGTGGCAAACGATCCATGGTTCCTCCTAGGAACACAGAGACGTTCAGACGCCACAGCCCTCTCACTATCTTTGGGACAGAGTGGCGGAAGATCTGTCCCAGGCTTGCATGCCAAGGGTACAGGTGAAGCTGTCCCAAATGAGAGCATAGCCACCACGAAGGCATCTTTTATGGAGGGCGACACACTCACCCTGCAAAGCAAAGCTGCAGGGCAGAACGAACACCTGCCTCTTACTTTGCCATGAAGACTTCTCGTTTATGTATGGGAATGCATCTAGGAGACCAGCAGACTTGTGTTCCTTCTGTGCCAGCGGGTGTGCAGCGACAAAGGGAGTAGGCCCAATGGATGGTGCTGGGCTGCAGGTCAGACTTTTTCCTCTCTTGCCGCAGAACTTTCAAGAAGTCAAACTGGAACTATCTGTGTTACCCTAGAGTGGACATCGGTAAAGGCTTTCAGCAGAGAGTTAAAATCTCAGTGGGCCTCTAATCTACTGTGCGCTCCTCACCCTTGTTGCACTATCTGGCTGGGTTCACTGAGACAACATGATTGAATCTGAAGGGGCCAGTGTGGGGCTTGCACAGCTACCACACTGTATGCGGCTTGGGGTCCTGAGGGGGATGGACTCTGTGGGAACAGCAGCCAGCTGGGGCAGATGTGCAGGGTGGAGTAGGGACTGTGGACAACACAGAGGGTCTTGAGGAGGAGATGTGGTCAGGGCAGAGCTCAGGCCGGAAGAGAACTTGAGTGCCAAGCAAGAAGCTGGGCCTGAAGCGTGGTCTTGCAGACTTAAGTGGCATTTCAGAAAGTTCCTTTGTTCATCCAGTGAGGAAGATCCTGCGTGTTAAACATGGGGCCCCTGCATCGCAGAGCCTGAATTCTAGGGCAGCGATTGCAGAGGCTGATGGATGTGGCCCAGTGACTAACACCTGGGTGTGCAGATGCCCTTGAGGGTGTGTCTCAGTGGGGTGGGCACAGGGTTCTGCTCTGCCGAGGTTCCACGTGGGGCAGGGGCCAGGGGTGGGGAAGGGGCAAGGGGCTACTCTTAGGAGAGTGGGGGACAGAACATTGCAGGGAGCGAGATGAGGCAGGGAGAGGTCGGGCTTATTTGAGAAGGGGAGAGGACACCTATGTGCCTGGAGGTGAAAGGTCAGCCGTGACCTAGAGGCTGCCAGACCCAAGATAGAACCACACCGTGAGTTCTGGACTGACCTTGCTCCAGGTGAGCCCCTGGAACTCTCTGGTGTTACTGGGACCAAGGAGGACCGGACAGGGCCTGGCCTGCACACCACCAGCCATGACGGCTGGGGAAGCTGGAAAAGTCGCATTCTCACCTAGAGTGTGGTCGTTCTGCCGTGGCCGGGCTTCCATGATGTCTGCAGCTGGAATGTTTGCCTCTGTTTCCTCTCAGGTGTTTTTAAAAGCATACACAAAGTAAACGTGCACCTAAACCATGTGCATTTCCGTTCCTACTCCATAGTGAAAATTCATTACATGTATGCTGTATTCAAAGGAAATGTAAAGATAGAGCTATTAACTGAAGTCAGTCGAGACAATTGTATTATTAACTGTTGCCTTAAAAAGGAATCGTGATTTTGGGAAAAGATAAGTCCACAAAATACCATGTAACATAAAATGAAAAGGACTTTTAAAGGCAAAGGAGGAGGTTTGCTGTGAAGTTAAATTTGCAAATTGAGATTCAGAATTGCAGCTGGGCAGGTAATCTCTCTGCCTTTGTACCTGATGAGCAAAACCTTAGAAACGAGAAGCCCAGCAGCAAAGTATCTACAGCAAACGGCACAAGGTGAATCTAACTCGATTCCATAAATACCTCAAACTTGAAACCAGAAAGCTGGTTCTGAGTGAAGTACAGCTCAGCTCACTCCCAAATCCACTCAAGTCCCCATACTACTGTGATGATTTAGAAAAGTCAAGGTTTTTTACAGCTCCCAAATTCGCAGCCTTGTCTTTCCCCTCCTAACAAAAGGGTGCCGAGAAGGGGGAGTAAGGAGCAGCTGGGACTCTGTGGTCTTCTACATAGGCCCCAGTCGGACACTCTGGGGCACGTCCCTGCTGCAGTGGGCACCTCACCATGAGCCACATGGCAGAAGAGAGATTCTACCCAGTGGGTCAAAACCCATTCCCCTGCTGTGCCCTCAGGCCACAGGAAGAGCACAGCACTGTGGATACCCAGAGCTCCAGTGGGAGCTCAGAGGGGGGAATAGAGCTGTCCTGGGTGGGACAGAGGAGTTAGGAGGTGGCCAGCACGACATCAGAGCAGGCGGAGTGCACGGGCACAGCTGTCCCATCAGGAGCAGGATGAGAGAGTTTGCCAAGGGAAAGACAAAGTAGCCAAGAAGACAAAGTCCGAGGACATCAGGGCATCTGCGAGAGTTGTGTCAGGCTTTGTAGCCAGTTGGGCATTCATTGCATTCAGAGAACAGGAGCTCAGAGAACAGTTGCAGAAATGAGAGATGGAGAGGCAGAGGAATGGCCAAGAAGACACTGGTGAGGACCTAATCACTCTTACTGAAACAAAGAGTAAAACAGAAACAGTGAGGATGGGACTGGAACCCCCACTGCAATCAGAGTGTTCAGTGAGAAGGTCTGAGACAGTCAGAGGTGACCCAAGTACAGACCATCAAACAAACACCTTTTATAATAGGAAGAGTTAATAGCCATGGAATAAGGTCTAAAATTATCTAAGTTAATTGCTGGCTTTGAGGTTGCAATTACTATACATTTCAAAGCTCTCTGAAAAGTTGATAGACTGGGAAGAGAACCAGATCTACAGTTTTTTGAGCACATTTTTGGGTTCAAAAATTTACATAATCATCAATAATGTGAAAATTCTGGGGATAAGTTCAAAGGCCAAGGATAACACAGCAAGTGAACTTTAAGGCAGGTTGGGCTGCCTGCTCTAGTGTAAGATGCAATCTCTCTGACGTCTCCATCAGATGAAAGAACGTTAGTGCCTGCTGAGTCATCATCCCTGAAGAAAAGAGACATTTTAAAACTAAAGAGTTTAGGATATACAAGTCCTAGGAGTCTTTCTTGATTAAAAAATCACATACTGGAATCTGTGCGATTAATGAAGAATCAAAGTAAATAACTTAGGAATCAAGAAGCCCCAGAGAAAGGATGGAACCCACATAACTCAGCAAAACTCATTTGCAGCCTGGAACTGGGACAGGATGTGCCTTCATTTCCAAAAAAATTTAAAAGAAACAACTTACAATGTGAACACGATTTTGGAAGTAGGTTTCATCATGTGGAGACAGGGACTTCGTGTTGTTACTATTTTTATTCCTTGCAAGACTGTGCTTCCTACGTCTGCTGTGGTGTGGTTCCCCACTCTTGTCTGGTTCCTTATAACCATAGAGTGCATGGATCCAACTGGTCTACCTGGTCTTGTCTCAGTTCTCCCAGACAAGTACCATTCATCTAAGACTTCTGCATGTCTTCTTTCACATTCTTGAGGGAGAAATAAAAGATCACAGTGGTCCATTTGCTTGATGGTAAGGATTCAAGTGATCTGTCCTCTAAAAGGGGGATTTCATATTTCTGAGAGAACTATCATGTTCTTATCAAAGCCAATTTTAAGTCTCCACATTCTTCCATGTGAGTTTTCATTGATTCTTAGTCACTGCGGTTGCACAGTCAAGCTAACAGTCTTGTTGGGGGCACAGTTCATGGAATCCCTTTACTTCAGTGAGGGGTTTCTGTGGGACTTTGTGTATCTCCAAGAATGGACCTACCCAAATCCCTATGCCAGAATATACTTACACCGTTTCTCTGATGTGTAGCTCATCTGTTTTATTCATTGTGTAGTGACAATCTGATGGTTAACATGGACTTTGCAAGTAGGTTAGTGGGTGGGCTTTCTCTGTAGCATTTGTTAGGATTCCTAATAAATGCAACTAGCAGGAAGTAAAGGATCATCTCACGATGTTCCAAATAGTTAACTTCTACATAATGTTTATAACCATATGTGAATTAAAAATATTTTCATACCTTATTATGTGTTCAAGCATTCACATGCTCATTCAATAAGCACTTAATAGAATTTGCTGTGTTAGGCATTGGGGATACAAAATTTCATAAATAAATTCCCTTGTACTAAGAAGCTTAGATTCTTCCATGAAGAAATTCAGCTGACCACACCACAAAGTGGGAGACTTAATCAAGTGTCATCTTTGGATTATTGTTGTCAGCCACAAAATTTTAAGAATTTCGAGCTTACCGTCTGTGAGACTTCAAGATAATTATGTAACTCCTCTGTGCCATGGATTCTGTATTTCTTTATTTGCAAAACCAGGATGATAATATTACCACATCATGGGGGTTGTTGAGATGATTAATGAAGATGACACCTGCATAATACATAATATGCCTGACACATAGCAAGAGGCCAGTAAATATTAGAAATAAAAAGTTGATAGCCATGTGAATCTCTGCCTTCTGCCTTTTAGAATTATTTCAATACCAAGACAAATATTTAGTTCAACTTCTTGAATTAATGACTGGCATTCAGAGAGTGTGAACCATTTGCTCAAATTGATTGATTCACTTGGCAGTGAATCAATTCTGTATTCCAGAAATGACATCAGTAGCTAGAAACAGTGGGAGAGGTTTGAACAGCCCTTTCCTTCATGGGCTAAAGTCTTGGGACCTTTCATTCCCAGCAACACCTGAAGATGCCCTGCTGCTGCTACAGTGCAGCCACGTGCTAAGGATTCCAACTACAATGTATTTGCACAAGACTTTGCAGTTAATAAATATTTATGCCCCATGGACTTTTGCAAACATTACTCATCAAGTCTTCATATTTATTCTGTGTCATGGTTTATTGTATCAGTGATCTCCTGCTGTAAACGAATACACCCACATGTAGTGGCTCATAGTATGTATGGATCAAAAATTTGGGAGTGACTTAATGGGGTGATTCTGGAGAAAGATCCTTTATATTTTTCACTTACTTGTTTGTCAACCTATTCCCAGATTCAGATTTTTTTGGCACTTGTTTTAAATTTATTTTTTAAGGAATACAAATTTCGTAAGTACAACCTTAGGAATATAGTGATTCTTCCCACCATACCCGCCCTTCCTCCCATAACTCCCACCCCTCTTCCTCTTTCCTCTCCCCTTGCCAGTCCCATTCTCCACTGAGATTCATTTTCAATTAACTTTATACACAGAAGACCAACTCTGTACTAAGTAAAGATTTCAACAATTTTCACACACGCACGCACACATACACACACACACACACACAACTGTTTGAGAACTGGTTTTACAGTTAACTCTCAATACAGCTCATTGAGGACAGAGGTCCTGCATGAGGAATTAGTGCAGAGTGACTCCTGTTGTTGATTTAACAATTGACAGTCTTACATATGACATCAGTGACCACTCGAGGCTCTTGACATGAGCTGTCTAGGCTGTGGAAGCCTTTTGAGTACACAAAACTCCATCAGTATTTGGACAAGGCCATAAGCAAAGTGGAAGCTCTCTCCTCCCTTTAGAGAAAAGTACATCCTTCTTTGATGGCCACTTCTTTCCACTGGGGTCTCACTCACAGAGATCCTTCATATAGAACATTTTTTGCCACAGTGTCTTGGATTTCCATGCCTGAAATGCCCAGATTAAGATTTTTTTTTGACAGGTAGAGTTATAGAGAGAGAAACAGAGAGAAAGGTCTTCTTTCCATTGGTTCACCCTCAAAATGGCCGCTACGGCTGGCACTGTGCTGATCCAAAGCCGGGAGCCAGGTGCATTTTCCTGGTCTCCCATGTGGGTGCGGGGGTCCAAGCACTTGCGCCGTCCTCCACTGCGCCCCCGGCCACAGCAGAGAGCTGGACTGGAAGAGGAGCAACCGGGACTAGAACCTGGCGTCCATATGGGATGCTGGTGCTGCAGGCGGAGGATTAGCCAAGTGAGCCATGGTGCCGGCCCCCAGATTAAGATTTGATCATCATTGTTTTCCTGTTATTCTACTCAATATTTGGACCAATGGGATTTTAGTTGTTGTTTGGTGTCTGCTATATTTCAGTTCCCAGAGTGGTTTTCAGACTTCATCAATCCATAAATCTTCAGTTGAGCATAACACTTGACCCAACAGCCTCTAATATAATTCTATTTTAAAATATTATCTCACAATATTACTTGTAAGAGGGTTTTAGTATCTGATGAGATTTCATATACAATTGTTACTTTTCCATTTGTTTCTCAAATATTCTACTGATTATGAACAAAGTGCAGAAAAAAACCCTATGATTGTATTACTAGAAATACTATTTTCATAATGAGTCTTTTGAGAGCTTCTGTGTAATAATGTGAGAACTAGCAGCCCACAAACTGAATGTGAGGATCATGCAGAGCAGGTTTCACAGACGTGTCAGAATTGCACAGTGTTGTGAGAGAACCAGGTGATGGGGAGAGAGCTGTGATCAGAATAGTGATGTAGTCCTAGCTTTGTCCTGAGCATCTTACTTGGAGAAAAATGATCCTGGAGCTGAGTATGTGTGACCACATCTGTGTGAACCACTATCTTCAAGTGCACTGAGCGGTGGAAGAGCAGACTTTGCTTAACATTGAGGGAATTAGAATTTGAAGTTGTTTGAATTATGCACTCATGCATGAAGTCAAAACTTTTCCTTTACTTCATGTATTGTTGACATCTTCTTACACATCACACTTCTTGAAGCTTAGTCCACTAGAGATGATTTTGGAAGAAGGGACACGCTATTAGGCTCTGGGATTTCATACTTTGACTTCCGTCTCCCAAGAATGGCCCATATAATGTTAAACTTCTTGGCCTGAAAGGATTCAGTGAAAACAGTAGCATTAATTTTATCAGAAATCAGTCATATTCACAAATTATATGAAACATATGTATTTGTTTCACCATATTTCAATGTATATTTCTCTCCTTTTTTAAACAATTCTTCTTCTGTTATACACTGATGTTTCTGTCACCTCCAGAAGCTCAAGATTTAAGTTTTATTTTAGATTCACTATCTTTACCCTTATCCTATCTTACCATCTTGTAGCATTTCTTGTCAACCCATCAGGAATTTTGGATTCTAAACAACTTTTTAAATATGAACTTAATTTTAATATGCATATTTTATCAATTACAATCTAAAATTTTAAATAAAAAGGCTATGTCAATCATGTTGTACCCTTTCTGATAAACTACAACACCTAAAAATATCAGAGGCGATAAAATTCTATTCTATTGGGAATATTTTCGGTAAGGCTATTATCCCATATTTTGTGGAGATTTCTAACCAGTTGTTTCTAAAATACTATAAAGTAATCCATAATTTTGTTTAGTAGAGTAACATTTTAATACTTCAGTGGTGTTGCTTTTGTATCTATTTTAGTATTTTTGTTTCACAGTCACTTCTGATACTACATTTGAAACATAAGCATCAGGCCTAGTTAAATTCCTGTATCTATGGCTCAGTGAAAGCAGGTGGTCAAAGTTTGCAAAATACTCTTGAGGAAATTTAGTAATTGGTTATCTTATATGTTAAAGAATATTACCCCAGTGATGTATGGTGAGTGAATGCATCATCTCTGCACGTGATCTCAGCCAGAAGGTGGAGGTGCAGCCGTGTGTCATCTCTGTTGACCCCGGATCTGTGCTGTCCTGACTGGTCTCCTGTCCAAAGAGGCAGAGTGAAAGCCGCGATAGTGATGCACTGGTGCTTCACAAATCAGTTGGCCTGGAAGATAGCTATCAAAATCTTCTCCAAATTTCCTTTTTACTCAGTTGCACTGTTTTTCATGACTATCATCTAGAGAATCATCATTTCAAATCAGTGAGGCTCTTTGTATGTGCTAAATTCAAATTCTGTACAGCAAAATTTTATTACAGGTACTGCAGAAGCAGTTGGCTTAAGCACACAGTAAAAGTAATACGGTTCTCAAGAGAAAACAAGAGCCAGAATGCAGTTGTTAGTAGCTGTTCCTGAACCAGTGTCTTTTGCCTCAGCCTCTTCTTTTTGACCCTTGCTTGGCACACTTATCAATACAGTTAAGGAGAATAAAAGATGAAAGATGATTTCTATGCTGAGAGAAGAGTAAAGCCACAGTGGAAGCCAGGAATAGCTGAGATTAAGATTTTGAAAAACAAAATGAAGTTAGAAGAATGATTATCATATTGTTTCTTATGAGAAATCATTTGCCTACATTTTTATCTGTGAGAATGTTTTCTTTCCTACTCACACAGAAGGTCATTCCCAGTTTAAACCTATTCTGTAAATCTGTGTTGACCAGGATATTAAATTCTCCCTCATAATTTAGAATGTCTATGATTCTCTTTTGCTATTTTTTATATTTTTGTAGCTATATTTTAAACTGTATTTTTCCATCACTATGTTAAGCTACACTTTTCTTCATTTCCCTTGCCCATCAATCTGGACCTTAAGAAAATTAATTTGAAATTAATCTCAAGGTATTTTTGTGCCCTTTCCATTATACTGCTTTAAACATTCTTTTTTTACATAAAGAGTGGTTCACATTCATATATTAATGATAGATTTTGCAAGTTCAGTACTTGTACCTATTTTTCACTTCTTGCACAATACTTTCTCAATTTAGTTGCACAATGCAACATGTGCACATTCTGTCAAATTTTAAGTGATGCAGATAATTGAATGACTACTAACTTTCAGTTACTTTCAACTTAGATTTTATTTTTTCACTAAGCCTCATTATCATTTAAAGTGAAATTCAGAATTTCTTCATATATAGATATATAAAGAAAATAGGTAGATGCATTATAGATATAGGTAGATTGATGAATAAATGTTAGATAGGTAGATAGTTGACAATGTAATAGGTGAGCAAGTAGATGGATAGATACATAGACTTTGTTCTCCATTCTCTGTTTTATCATCCAAGAAAGTAATAATTTGTTTCAAAATTATGATTGTCATTTTTAAACATTAAAAACTTTATTTTTATTTTTTGGACAGGCAGAGTTAGACAGTGAGAGAGAGAGAGAGAGAGAGAGACAGAGAGAAAGGTCTTGCTTTTTCCGTTGGTTCATCTCCCAAGTGGCCGCTATGGCTGGTGCGTTGCGGCTGGCGCATTGCTCCGATCCGAAGCCAGGAGCCAGGTGCTTCCTCCTGGACTCCCATGTGGGTATAGGGTCCAAGGATCTGGGCCATCCTCCACTGCCCTCCTGGGCCACAGCAGAGAGCTGGATTGGAAGAGGAGCAACTGGGACAGAACTGGCGCTCTGACCGGGACTAGAACCCGGGGTGCTGGTGCCACAGGCAGAGGATTAGCCTAGTGAGCTATGGTACCAGCCTAAAAAACTTTTGATAGTTATTGGTAGATAAGTAAAGAATGATGGCATTATTTTCCTAAGATATTAATACAATCAGCCTATCATCAAGCATATTTAAGTCATCATACTGCATATTTCCACTGAGCATAATTTAGTTTGGGTTTTTTAAATAAACACTTAAAGACTATATTTTCTGTATTTCCAATTTAACTTTCCTCTTTATTAATATAAATGGTGTTTACTATCTTTTTTATGATGATAGATGGAACTTAATAGGAGACAAGTTTGGGTGCCTCCTCAGGTATAGTGGAATATAAATACCTACATAAAATTTACAAAGACAGAGAATAGAATGGCAGTCTAGATACTGAGGGACTAAAGAAATGGATAAAGAATTTCAGTATGGGATAAGAAAAATTCTAGAGGTGGATAGTTGGTAATGATTGCACAATGCAAATGGACTTATGACACTGAACTGTACACTTAAAATGGTTGAAAGGAGCAACCTACCCAACAAAGGACTAATATTCAGAATATATCAGTGACTTAAAAATTTCAACATCCAAGAAACAACCAAACCAATTAAGAAATGGACAGAGGACCTCAATAGACAGTTCTCAAAGGAAGAAAAGCAAATTGTTAACAAATATATGAAAATACACTCAACATCACTGGCCATTAGGGAAATGCAAATCAAAACCACAATGAGATATCACCTCACCCTGTCAGAATGATTAAAATCCAAAATACAGAGAGTAATAGATGTTGGCAAGAATGTGGAAAAAGGGGAAAACTTATATGCTGTTGGTGGGAATCTAAAATAGCCACTGTGGAAAACAGTGTGTCGATATCTTAGAAAACTAGGAATGGGCTTGCCTCATATCTAGCAATCCAACTACTGGGTATATGCATCAAAAGACATGAACACAATGTATTAAAGAGTTACCACCATGTTTATAGCAGGGCCATTCCCAGTAGCCAAAATCTGCAGTCAACCAAGGTGTTCATCATCAGATGAATGGATAAAGAAAATGTGCTATATAACATAGAATATTATCCATTAAAAAGAATGAAATTCTACCATTTGTAACAAAATGTATACAACTGGAGGACATCATGTCACCAAGACAAATACCACAGTCCTCCCTTGTAAGTAGGAGCTAAAATAAAAAAATAAATACAAATAAAAAAGAATCAGATGCTTATGCTTCATCATCTGCTGTCAGGAATAACTGAGTGGGAAGGTGAGTTGTTGGGTGCTCCTTAGTGGAGTCCAACCTCCCTGGCCATTGTCCTAGCTTAGGGTCTCTTGTGAAATCAGTCAGATTGTTGGCTAGAGCTGCGATCTTGGGAGGCCTGACAGGCTGAAGGAGCCTCTGCTAGTTGGCAGACCCTGCTGCTGTGGTTACTAGGAGGTCTCAGTTTGTGTCTTGCTCTTTCCCCTCCAGCACGCTGCACAGCCTTGTGGGAGGTTCATCTTCTTATCACTCTGAAGACTGGTACTCACCCTCTCGATTGCTCTTGTGGCAGAGTCTTCTAACCACAGTTTATTCTCCAACACTGCTATGACTTTAAGAAATCCCTACTCTCAGGCAAATATAAAAATAACTTGCTCAAAATTTGTCATTTTAAATGCTTTTCAACTGTCTATTTTAGAGTTTTTCCAATAGTAAAACCCTTTTTCCATTTTGCTGCCTTTCCCCTATTCTCCGACCCTTTCAGGTTAGCTTTTGAGATTATATCAGTGGATCCTTCTTCTGCTAGAGATACATGAATTCAATTTTTATTAGAATTTTAATTTACTCTATATTTTATGCATACAGGGTGAGGATTCCTCAAATGATCTGATACATTTTCTATGCCACAGATAAGGCAAAATTTGAATACAAAGAAAGAGGAATTAGCGTGTTAAGTTATAATCTGTAAATTTCTTACTCTCAACAAATATTGATTGGCATGAAAATAGGCAGTGGAAAAATTTCCAGATCTTCAGCTGACAACTTTTGGGTGGTTTCTTTTTTTTTAATTAAAGCTTTAATTTATTTATTTGAAAGTGAGAGTTACACGGAGAGAGGAGAGGCAGAGAGAGAGAGAGAGAGAGAGAGAGAGACTTCCATCTGCTAGTTCACTCTCCAATTGGCCACAATGGCCAGAGCTACATCGATCTGAAGCCAGGAGCCTTTCTTCCAGGTCGCCCATGTGGGTGTAGGGGCCCAAGAACTTGGGCCATCTTCTGCTGCTTTTCCAGGCCATAGCAGAGAGCTGGATTGGAAGTGGAGCAGCCGGGTCTTGAACTGGCACCCATATGGGATGCTGGTGCTTCAGGACAGGGTGTTAACCCACTGTGCCACAGCACCGGCCCCTCAATGGTTTCTTAACACAATGATGCTGTGTTACCTTCAAGGTCAGGTCCCATGAAGCCTTGCAGCTTTGGCATGGGTCTCTTGAAATATTTTCTCATGGAACCAGCTGCCCTCTCTGAGGAAGCTCAAACTAGCCACCAGTAAAGGCCACACAAAAAGAGAGACCCAGCTAGACACCAATCTTTCTAGCCAGATGAGGTGATGGGATAGACAGGTGAGTGGAAGCCCAGGTGAGCCTTTGGGTGATCCTGTCCCAGCCAGCCTTTGGCTTTCCCTATGTAAGAGACTCCAACTCCAAGAGACAGCCACTAAGTGGAACTAGGTCCACTCCAAGACCCAGCAATGATAACAGTAATTTATTATTTTCAGTCATTAAAGTTTACATTGATTTTTTAATAAAGCTTTTATTAAAGAATATAAATTTCCAAAGTACAGCTTATGGATTACAATTCCCCCCCATAACTTCCCTCCCACCCACAACCCTCCCCTTTTCTGCTCCCTCTCCCCTTCCATTCACATCAAGAATCATTTTCAATTCTCTTTATATACAGAAGATCAGTTTAGTACATATTACGTAAAGATTTCAACAGTTTGCCCTCACATAGCCACACAAAGTGAAAAATACTGTTGGAGTACTAGTTATAGTATTAATTCACAATGTACAGCACATTAAGGACAGGGATCCCACATGATATTTTTAAAATATTGATTAATTTTCTATGCAATTTCCAATTTAACACCACTTTTTTTTTTCCATTTTCAATTATCTTTATATACAGAAGATCGATTCAGTATATACTAAGTAAAGATTTCATCAGTTTGCACCCACACAGAAACACAAAGTGTAAACTACTGTTTCACTACTAGTTATAGCATTACTTCACATTGGACAACACATTAAGGACAGATCCTTCATGAGACGTAAGTACACAGTGACTCCTGATGTTGATTTAACAATTTGGCACTCTTGTTTATGGCGTCAGTAATCTCCCTAGGCTCTAGTCATGAGTTGCCGAGGCTATGGAAGCCTTTAGGGTTCGCCGACTTTGATCTTATTCCAACAGGGTCATAGTCAAAGTGGAAGTTCTCTCCTCCCTTCAGAGAAAGGTACCTCCTTCTTTGATGGCCCCGTTCTTTCCACTGGGATCTAACTCGCAGAGATCTTTCATTTAGGTCTTCTTTTTTTTTTCCTTTCCAGAGTGTCTTGGCTTTCCATGCCTAAAATACTCTCATGAATCCTGAGCCAGATGCAAATGCCTTAAGGGCTGATTCTGAGGCCAGAGTGCTATTTAGAACATCTGCCATTCTATGAGTCTGCTGTGTATCTCACTTCCCATGTTGGATCATTCTCTCCCTTTTTTATTCTATCAGATAGTATTAGCAGACACTAGACTTGTTTGTGTGATCCCTTTGACTCTTAGACCTATCAGTGTGATCAATTGTGAACTGAAATTGATCCCTTGGACTAGTGAGATGGCCTTGGTACATGCCACCTTGATGGGATTGTATTGGAATCAGAGCACCAAAGGGGAAACCTGTTGAAGTGAAATGGACACTATGAGAAACAGTGATTTGATCACCTCTTGTGCTGACTGTTGTTGTACAATGTAATACTTTATCCATTTTAGTATTTTTTTATTCTAGTACTAGTGGTTGAACTCTGTAATTAATACACAATTATTCTTAGGTGTTTAAATTTTAACTGAAAAGTGATCCCTGTGAAATATAAGAGTGGGAATAAGAGAGGGAGGAGATTTACAATTTGGGACATGCTCAATTGGATGTGCCCCAAATGATGGAGTTAGAAACTTGTCAGGGGATTCCAATACATTGATTTTTACATAGCAATAGATCAAGAAAACAGTTGCCAAGCCTACCTACTCATGGTGCTCTCTAGATACAAAGTAGACCGGGCTGGTGCCGTGGCTCAACAGGCCAATCCTCCGCCTTGCGGTGCTGGCACACCGGGTTCTAGTCCTGGTCGGGGCACTGGATTCTGTCCCGGTTGCCTCTCTTCCAGGCCAGCTCTCTGCTGTGGCCCGGGAAGTGCAGTGGAGGATGGCCCAAGTGCTTGGGCCCTGCATCCCATGGGAGACCAGGAGAAGCACCTGGCTCCTGCCTTCGGATCAGCGTGGTGTGCCGCTGTGGCGGCCATTGGAGGGTGAATCAACGGCAAAGGAAGACCTTTCTCTTTGTCTCTCTCTCAATCACTGTCCACTCTGCCTGTCAAAAAAAAAATACAAAGTAGACCAAATAACAGTATCTGTAGTTCTCTCTTGAATTAGCCAACTGCTTTCTTGAATGTGTAGATTGATCAAAGGGCAGTGAATAGCCAAAATAAATTTGAAGAATGAAGTGATCACATACTATTACTTATTTTTAATATTATGATGTATAGTATTTATGCAGTATTAGAAACAGAGGTCAATAAAATAGACTCAAGATAATTCAGTGAACTTGAAATAAAACAGACTCAAAAATGCACGGACACTTACAATCACAAATAACCATCAGTGGTAGATTGGATAAGTAAGGTGTGGAGTAATCATAACAATGATATGTTAATGAGTGAAAAGGAGATTTGACATTGCCACACTCAGTAGTGCAAGTGAGTTTAGGGTGGGCATTGCCCTTTGGGGCAGTGGTTGTACTGCTTCATGACAGCAACTACTGGTATCCTGGATTCCTTAGCATCTGGATCTGGGTGGCAGTTACTTGGGCATGTTTATTTCCTCATTCTTCATTGTGCTGCATACTTGTGCTTATGTACATTTCAACATATATATTACACATTGATAAAAGTGCCCTGATATGTAAATAGGGGAGAAAGTACACATGGTGTAACATCCACATGAGATCAGAAATTCTGTCAGGCATTTTGACTTTGAGCAGAGCTCCCATCACAGTCAGCTAGCAGGTGCAGGAGTGTGGAGGAAAGACATGTGGGTAGTGCTCTGGAGGTTGGCTGGACTCTGCGCTCACCAATAACAGTGCCTTCTGCATCCTGTGACTTCTCTGCTTTGTCTCATTCTCTGTCTTTGATAAGGAAAGGGAGAGGAAGGTAGTATATACTATTTATCAGCTTTATTCAAGTTGATATTGAACTCTCCATGTATACACAATGTCTGTGTAAATCTCTGTGGTTAAAGAAAGACTCTAATTCCAATTCCTGTTTGATGAGCATTTGTTTCCATGGCTCTAAAAATGAGGAATACTCTTGTTATTCTTCTCATTCTTATCACCTGTTATGTCCAAATTCTTCGACTTGGTTGACACAGCACACATGAGACAACTTGGGGAATCAGATGGGGTCATTCTAAGGCCATGAACTTGGCTCTGGGACTACTGTGGATACCATCTTCAGTTTCTGGGATCTTCTTTCTTCTCTTTCGTAAATGCAAAGTACATTTCCTGACACATTTCTTCTTTATGAACACATCTAGAATGACAAACATCTTCGAACAAAAATCCCTGTGTAAGATGTCCCTAATTTAGAAAAGAAGAAGGTATCAGATTAGTATAATCTATCTGCATTTCATCAGAAAGTGTGACTGAAATTGTGACTTTAAAAATTTTTTGTAATAGAGTATATTATGAGATCATCTGTTTGTTCAATGAGCTGGTAACTGAAACTATGCTTATACTGCATACAATTCCTTTTTCTTTGTAACCCAGGAAAACATGATATCTATCTTTATTTTATGTAAACAATAGAAATTAAAGTTTTTATTCCTTTTTTCCCAATTATACCTATGTGTGGGGTCCCATGCGAGGTTTCACTACATTTATACATTGTGTCAAGTCCAAAAAGGGTAAATATATTTATCCTTTCAATTGCTTAACAAGAAATTAATATTCTAATAACGAAGTGATTAAGATCTTTTTCTTGGTTTTGTGGAGATTTGATCTCAGCAGCCTCCTTTGGGCCTGGCCTCACTGTGCTGTTTCCTCCGCAGCACAAGCATTTGTTCCCTCCGGGACTGCACCTCACCATGAGCTCCACAGCTTTTGAGAATAACCCTTGGCCGAGCGTTCCTCTCCGCTGAAAGATTTTCTGCATAGAGCTATAAAATCAAACTGGGGTCCCCAAGACAATAGCCTCGTATTTCCCAAGGGCCAACATGCACATTTTCCAACTAACTACTAGATGTCTAGCAGTTTGCATCACAAATGCAGTTGATTGACTATGCCGTTCTCGGGCTGACAGGCTTAATAAACTGAATTTGGTAGTGAAGGTGGTTTGTGCTGCTTGCTTTTGTGCTTCCTGGAGGTTTCTCCTATGCTGCATAACTCAGCCAGGCATGGCCAAGGCTCAGCAGGGCTGTCATCTGTGGATTATTCTATGTGTGTACCCAACCCAGGCACCTGGGCTCCCCAGGAATGGGATGCACTTATCTGTTTATGTCAGTGAAGATATAATTGTGGTTTTTATACAACAGTCCACAAATACTATGCAATACTACCTTCATATTTATATCCAGTTCCTCTTGCCCATGAATTATTAAAAAAAAAAAAAAAGACTAAGCCAGAAATGCTTAAGGCAAATCCAATGGAATTTGTCTTCCAACATCCAGACTTTACCTTTTTTGTCATGTCACAGGTGATGCCTATCAGTGTGAGTCTGGGACACAGGGTAGTAACACAGGTTACCTTAGAGAGACAGAACCTTAGACACAGGTTGAGGTGTGGATATTTCACTTGGAAGGTACAGGGGCAGGGAAATGAAGCAAGGAAAAGGCCGGGAAGACGAGGAAGAGGTGAAGGCGAGGCATGGGCTGCGCAGTCCCACGGCTTCCATTTCAGGACCAGCAGCCGGGAGTGCAGGAGAGCCCTCCTGGAAGAGAAGAAGGATTCCTGCATCCAGCTCTCTTTCCCATTTCCTGTCAGTTAATGTTCTCTTCATGCGAGCAAAATCCCTCACATTTCTGAACAGGTATTCAGGCTCTTGGTATATCCTCCACAGCCAGCGATCATGATTCATGGTGTGACCTTGGTTTTATTCAAAGCCTGAGGGCATGACAGAAAGGGGTAACAACTGGAACCTGAAGAAGCATGTGCATTTGGGTCCTGGTAGACCTGGTTCCTTTTCAGGACCTGCGGGACCCACTGCGTGTGTGACTGCCCTGAGTTCGAGCCTGGGGGGAGAGGCCTTTTCTGAGAGTGGTTGAGGGAGGCTTTGCTTCCTACCAAAGCACATGCAAATGTTCACCTTTTAGTTTCATTTCCCATGCACTTTCTGAAGAGGCCTCATGTATCTGAGACTGTCCGTGTATGTGTGTCTGTTGACTGTTTTTGCTGATCTGAAAAGTATTTCAAACATTTCTTCAGAGATATTGATGTGATTTTTAAAAAAATTATTTATTTATTTACTTGATAGGCAGAGAGAGTAGGAGGGATGTGGCCAGAAGAAAGGGAAGGAGGGAGAAAGGGAAGAAGGGAGGGAAGGAGGGAGAGAGAGAGAGATGGGGGGGGAAGAGGGAGAAGGAGGGGGATCCTCGGGTTCACTTCTCAAATGTCTGCAGTGGTGCAGTGGTGGGGGTAGAGGGAGCCAGGCACCAGGAACTCAGTTCAAGTCTCCTGTGGGTGGCAGGAACCCATGTACGTAAGCCGTCACCACTGCCTCCCAGAGCCTGCATTAGCAGGAAGCTGGAGTCAGAAGCAGAGCTGGGGACTGAACCCAGGTCCTTCAGTGTAGTATGTGTGAGCATCCTAACGTATATCTTAACCATTAGGCTAAATGCCCACCCCCATTGTGCGTATTTTTTTGAAGAGACACTAAGTTCAACAGAATTTTCTTTATTCAAATAACATATTTAAAAATTCCTTCTTGTGTTTGTGATAGACTTAGTGCATGGTTCAAAGCAACAGAAGTATCCTTCCAAATGGGCAATAGAGAATCACTTCCAAAACTGTGAGAAGAGTTAATAAACACAGGAAAATCCAGTCACCCAAGTCCATAGATTTTAAAGGGAGGAGGCAATTCAGTGCAAAGGACTGCGCATGTTTCTGTCCGCAGTCCCTATGCTTAGGTTCCTCCTTTTGCCTGCCAAGGGCATCTGTAGGTCACTGAGACCTTGTGACCCAGCCAAGGGCCTGGGGAAACTTCCAGGCAAGCAATGGAGTGACTTCCAGCAGAGCTGAGCCAAGCCTCTTGGCTGTGGGGTCTGTGTTCCAGCAGACTGTCCACGTTTCTTCCTCCCTTCTGCATCTCTCTGCGTCTCTAGGATGGTTTTTTTCCTCTCCAGCCTCTTAGATTTACTTTCATTTGCCCATTTGTCTTCTTTTCTAAAGTTTGATTTATTAACCTAGTGGTTTCTCCTCCCCAAGTTGGGAGGAAATGAATGGATTTTCTTGACTCTCCTTGTTTGCATGGCAATTATTTACATTCTTTTTATCATTTTTTCCCCAACTCTCTTACTCCTATCATTTCAGGTTGATATTATTAACAGGAAATGTTACTGCAGGGTAGTTCATTAGTAGTTTTCTTTCTTCCCAGTTCAGATGTGAATTAAGACACCAGTGACCAGAAATACAGATATGACTCAACATTGACAATATTATAAATTAAACATTGGCTTTCATGTGTACTGTGCAAAAGCAGTAACCCTTCCATGGCCATCTGTTTAAGTGAAAGCTCCCTCCTTAGCCTTTTGAGTTTCTGTAATGTTTCTCACTTACTGAATACTGCACATTTAAAAAATTTGCGGCAGCTTCATAGAAACAGAGAAGGGAATGGTGGCTGTGGTGAGGAGAAATGGAGAATTTCTATGAACAGGTGTAAAGTTTCAGTTATGCAAGAGGAAAGTTTTCGACATCTGCTGAGCGACACTTTGCCAACAGTTAACAATATGGCCCTGCACACTTAAAAATCTGTCAAGGGAGCAGGTCCCATGTTAAGTGCTCTTACGGCAATAATTTAAAATCTGGAAGTGAGGACCAGTCTCTGCAGTGCTTGACTCCTCACACGGATGACTTAGAAACTATAAGGACAGACCTCAGGACCTTCCATCACAAGCATCTCTGTTCTGCTAAATCGAGAGGGTGGTATGTGTGTGTGTGTGTGTGTGGTGTAGTCTGTGTGTAGTTGTGTGTGTGTAATCTGTGTGTGAGTGTGTGTATGTGTGCGTGTGTAGTCTGTATGTATAGTCTGTGTGTGTGTGGTCTGTGTGTGTAGTCAGTGTGTGTGTGTGTGTGAGTGTGTCCTGTGTGTGCGTGAGTGTGTTGTCTGTGCATGTGTGTGTGTAGTCTGTGTGTGTGTGTGTGTAGTCTGTGTGTGTGTGAGTGTGGTCTGTATGTGTGTGTGGTCTGTGTGTGTGTGGTCTGTATGTGTGTGTGGTCTGTGTGTGTGTGTGTGGTCTGTATGTGTGTGTGGTCTGTGTGTGTGTGTGTGAGTGTGTAGTCTGTGTGTGTGTGGTCTGTGTGTGTAGTCTGTGTATAGTCTGAGTGTGAGTGTGTGTGTGGTCGGTGTGTGTTAGTAGTCTGAGTGTGTGTAGTCTGTGAGTGTGTGTAGTCTGAGTGTGAGTGTGTGTGGTCAGTGTGTATGTGAATTGTGTGTAGTCTGAGTGTGTGTGTAGTCTATGAGTATGTGTAGTCTTGTGAGTGTGTGAGTGTGTGTAGTCTGTGAGTGTGTGTAATCTGAGTGTGTGTCTATAGTCTGTGAATGTGTGTGAGTGTGTGAATGTATGTAGTCTGTGTGTATAATCTGTGAGTGTTGTGTGTGTAGCCTGTGTGTGTGTGTGTAGTATGAGAGTGTGTGAATGTGTGTGTAGTATGTGTGTGCAAGTGTGTGAATGTGTAGTCTGTGAGTGTGTGTGTAGTCTGTGTGTGTTTGTGAGTGTGTGAATGTGTGTAGTCTGTGCATGAGTGTGGTCTGTGTATGCGTGCATGTGTACTCTGTGTGTGTGCATGTGTATTTGTAGTCTGAGTGTATGTGTGTGGTCTGTGTGTTTGAATGTGTGTGTGTGAGTGTGTGTGTATGTAGTCTGTGTGTGTAGTCTGTGTGAAGTCTGTGAGTGTGTGTGTAGTCTGTATGTGAGTGTGTACTCTGTGAGTGTGTGTGTGTATAGTCTGTGAGTGTATGTGTGAGTGTGTGAATGTGTATATAGTATGAGTGTGTATGAGTGTGTGAGTGTGCATGCGCGTGTGTGTGTGGTCTCTGTGTGTGAGTGTGTAGTCTGAGTGTGTGTGTAGTCTGTGAGTGTATGTGTGTGTGAATGTATATATAGTCTGAATGTGTATGAGTGTGTGTGCATGCATGTGTGTGTGTGGTCTGTGAGTGTGTAGTCTGTGTGTGAGTGTGTACTCTGTGAGTATGTGTGTAGTCTGTGAGTTTATGTGTGTGTGAATGTATATATAGTCTGACTGTGTGAGTGTGCATGCGTGTGTGTGGTCTCTGTGTGTGAGTTGTACTCTGTGTGTGTGAGTGTGTGTAGTCTGAGTGTATGTGTGTGTGAATGTATATAGTCTGAGTGTGAGTGTGTGAGTGTGCATGCATGTGTGTGTGTGGTCTCTGTGAGTGTGTAGTCTGTGAGTGTGTGTGTAGTCTGTGAGTGTATGTGTGTGTGAATGTGTATATAGTCTGAGTGTGTATGAGTGTGTGAGTGTGCATGCGCGTGTGTGTGTGGTCTGTGTGTGAGTGTGTAGTCTGTGAGTGTGTGTAGTCTGTATGTGAGTATGTACTCTGAGTGTGTGTGTGTGTAGTCTGTGAGTGTATGTGTGTGAATGTGTATATAGTCTGAGTGTGTATGAGTGTATGAGTATGCATGCATGTGTGTGTGGTCTCTGTGTGTGAGTGTGTAGTCTGTGTGTGTGTAGTCTGTGAGTGTATGTGTGTGTGAATGTGTATATAGTCTGAGTGTGTATGAGTGTGTGAGTGTGCATGCGCGTGTGTGTGTGGTCTATGAGTGTGTAGTCTGAGTGTGTGTGTAGTCTGTGAGTGTATGTGTGTGAATGTATATATAGTCTGAGTGTGTGTGAGTGTGCATGCGCGTGTGTGTGTGGTCTCTGTGTGTGAGTGTGTAGTCTGTGAGTGTGTGTGTAGTCTGTATGTGAGTGTGTACTCTGAGTGTGTGTGTGTGTAGTCTGTGAGTGTATGTGTGTGTGAATGTGTATATAGTCTGAATGTGTATGAGTATGCATGCATGTGTGTGTGGTCTCTGTGTGAGTGTGTAGTCTGTGTGTGTGTAGTCTGTGAGTGTATGTGTGTGTGAATGTATATAGTCTGAGTGCGTATGAGTGTGTGAGTGTGCATGCGCGTGTGTGTGGTCTGTGTGTGAGTGTGTAGTCTGTGAGTGTGTGTAGTCTGTGAGTGTATGTGTGTGAATGTATATATAGTCTGAGTGTGTGTGAGTGTGCATGCGTGTGTGTGTGGTCTCTGTGTGTGAGTGTGTAGACTGTGAGTGTGTGTGTAGTCTGTGTGTGAGATCACTCTGAGCAGATTCTCAGCCTTCCTCCCTGCTTGTCTCTCCTGTCCTCACTTCCTCCTTTCAGTGGAGGGTTGGGAAGCCCCTGATGTATCCTAGTGTGTGTTCCGTGCCCAGAGAACAGAGTGGTGATCAGAACACACAATGATTTGGTGTCAGGCGTCTCTTTGTAAGTGCCTGGTGTCCTGGCTGGAAGCCCGGCCTCCCTTTCTGTCCCGAGCACAAGGCTTGAGTTCCAGGGCTGTGATTTAAACTTCATTTAAATTCTACCAGATCTCAGCTCCTACCTACAAAAGAGCTGGAAAGATGAGTTCTTCTTATATATTGGTTTGTTTTATCACTGTTACTGTTTTTGTCATTATTTTAAATTGAATCATTGCATTGTTTAGGGGCACACTGATAATTCAGTCCATGTACACAGTGTGTAGTGATCAAAGCAGGGTGAACTGCAGGTGCATTTCCCCTTGAATCTGAACACATTCAGCCATGCCCTGGGAAAGGTTTGTGTATCTTCTGCAGCCACATGGTCTCAGCTGAAAAGTGAATGAGCAACAGGAAGGCGTGTTTGAAATCAGCGATTTGCATCTGAGTCAGTTTTGAAGTGTTTGAGTTAAATGTGAATATGAATTATACATAGACCTTCATTCATGGTTCTCCCTGACACGTCTCTGGCCCTGGCTCACACACTCCCTGCTTCTGCTGGTGTGAGCTCTGGGGGGAGCTTCAGAGGACTCGCCTCTCACTGCCAGCACCTCGCCTCAAGGGCACAGGACCCCACAGGGGAGGGAGGATTGCACGGGGACTTCACTTTGGTGTGACTGTCTGCTGGAGGCAGGACGAGAGCAGTAGGGCCACGGAGATGGCCAGAGGTGGAAACGGCGTGGCCCCAGGTAGGTGGGGCTCTCGAGGAGAAGCAGACAGGGGGTCTTCATGACACCGCAGAGTGGTCCCTGTGGAGGCAAAGGAATGGTTCTTTGCATCCTCTGTCAGCTATCATTTGTAGGCTTCCTAGGGGCCTTTTGTGAGCTGGGGGTCACTCCCCCTGAAACTGATCAGCTAGGAATAGGAATATCTCTATCTCGAAGGCTTTAGTCTTTTAAATATGTGAGCATTCTTTCTGTGTTTTGGATATTAGTTGAATAATTAAGAACACATCTACATAAGTATGTAAATATTTTCAGTGAGGCTGCCATTTAAACTTGGAATGCCATCTTTTATCATCCACATGTTCCCAATTTCCCTATCTTAACATCTGCCAGCCTTTTCTTTTATGGTTGTTGGGCTTTGTGACTTGCTTAGAAATGCTTGTTCTCACCCAAAGACTGTGAGAAATACATTCTCATTTCTGTCAGAATTAACACACACATATTTTATTGTAAGCTCTTCATTTGTATTTGGAGTTTGTTTTTGTGCCTTCTATGGAGTTGAGCTCTAACCTCATCCTTCCCCAAATGGGCCACTGATCATATGAGAACATTTATTAACCCCTTTGTTTTCTGGCTCCACACGCCTCTTGTCATGTCCTAAATGGTCATATATAAGTATACATGGGTCTGCTGTAGAGTCTGCTCTTTCACAGATGGATTTGTCCATTCCTGTGCCAGAAGCACACATTTTTATGACTGGTTTTATAGATTGTGGTGTTGTTTAGGAGGGTGAATCTCTCTTCTTTGGTTTTGTTCTCCCACTTAACACTTCTTTGCTCATCGTGTGAGTTTTTTCATGGACACAGTGATGTGATCTTTGGTTCTACTCAGTGTCCACTGTTCTGTTTACTTCTATTCGGTGGGCTCTCCATGGGGTCCTCTTCTTGGTGGTGGGTTTGTAAACGCCACTGCAGGGTTTCAAGCTCAGCTAGAGGACCTTCCCTGTGCCCCAGGGATAATCAGGGCATGGGCTTGTCACCCTCTCAGAGCAGGGACAGGAGGAAGGAGGACTCCAGGGAGGACCCGGGGCTGAAAGTTCCCAGACGTAGGAGAGAGCTGCACCTTCTGAAGAGCTTTTTCCTTTCCAGGTCTGCATTCGGCCTTGGAAACTAGGATGGCAATCTCGGTCCTGCCCTGGAGAAACAGGCTGAAGATGAAGACAACATCTGCAGGAGTATACGTGGCAGCTCCTGAGCTGCAGAGAATCCTGACCCTGGTGAAACCCAGCGACCTAGAGCAGTCCCATCACTGGACTTCCAGGTAAATGACCCGAAAACACCTCTTCCCCATGAAGTCTCTGGATCACTTTTACTCAAAGCTAAGGATATTCTGACAGAGCACACACACTGCAGCATTAGTGGTTCACCCTTTCCTGCTGCCAGGGGAGGCAACGCGATGCAACCAATTAGATATTACTTCTTAAGGGCCTCATACTGCTCTGTTCTGTCTGGGAAATATTTAGTTTGAATGTTTCATCATAGACGTCAGGACTGATGGAGGTCCTCTGCCCTGCCTGTGAGGGAGGCCTTTTCTGGTTGAGTGAGCTCTCTGCTCCACGTCCTTTTGCGTCTCAGCCACTGAGACGCTGAATCCTGCCCTCTGCTCCGACACTGGCCCGCCGAGGTGTTGCTGGGAGTCCCAGCTCTCATCTGTTGCTCGGAGTCCCTCAAGGAAGAGGTCAACCATCCATGCACTTGGAACACTCTGTGCTTTAGCAAGGCGTTGGTGCCTTTTGCATTAAGTCCCTGCTGTTCTGTTTCCTTCTTTAGGTTTTAATCCCATGTGCTCTTTTAATGATGCCTGTAACTTCAGAAAGGTTTTGTCAAACACTGTTAGGGAAGTACTTAGGTGCGTTTATTGTTTTTCCCTTCCCTGTTGAGAGCAAAGAGCTGCTGTTGTAAATAGTGAGGCCAATATAACATGTTTGCAAAGGTTCACACCCCTCTACTGTCAGAAAATATCCCCATGCCCACTTAAAGAGAGTGCAAGCCAGAAGCTGTATGTGTACACACACACCTGCAATGCCCACATATATGGCTTTTACAACACAGGATGTAAGAAGGAACAGAGATGTCTTCCATAAGCCTGCCACCAAAAGACAACCATTCTTAACTTTCAGGTCTCTTATTTCCAAATGCCTATTTTCAGAACACTTCCCACCACATTCTATATTCAAATTGCATCCTGCTTTTTAAATTTGTATTTTTATTTTAGTTGACAAATAATTGTTGTGAACATGGGCCAAATGTGATGTTGTGATAGGTGCATGTGTTGCACAGTGATTACGTTCAGTCAGTGAGTAGAGCCATCATCTCACCTACACTTTGCATGTAACAGTGCCCTAAGTTCTTCATAGTGCGTCTGCACAGACACAATTTTCCATGGCCTCAGAGCATGCTCATCACTGACGCCATCAGGAAATAGGTTCAGTGGCTTCCAGTGGTGTTTTCATGTATCTGAGATTCCTCCTCTGTTCTCAGATGTGCAGGACCTGTAACCAACCTGCAGCCTGTAACCAACCAAGCTAAGATTGCGTGGAGAACCTCACTGTGCCACAACCAAGTTAACCTTATTACTTCACGAGTATCACTATAAGCCTACACAGGACTCGCATCTAATGAAGAATAGGAGCTATGAAAAGGAAATTCTAACATGGCACAGAAAAGTCATGAACTTTGGTTCCCAAGTGATTGTGCCCTTAATTCAATGAGAATGCCCCAATTAACCAAATTGTGTCCTGGGACCCTTGTGTATGAGCTTGTCTCAGTGTTGCTGACTGCTGTGTGTCTGCCTGCAAGAGAGAACTTTTATTATAACCTTATCAACCAGGTGGTCAAGGACACAGAAATCCATAATCGAATCCTCTAACCTGTACTCAGTATGGAGGCAGAGACTGGGGTGACGCTGCTGCACACAAGGAGTGTAAGGAGCCCGCAGGAGCAGAAGGGGCAGGATTGGGTGATCCTGAAGGTGCTTCCGAGGGAGCTGACACCTTCGTTTTGGCTTTCTGGCCCCTGAAATCAAGTGTTTCTAGAACATCTGAGCTGGATATCAGGAGCAGTCCGAAGGGCTCTGACCTACCGGCCTCCATGCACCTCATCTCCCTCTCTCCTCTACCACTTTGCCTCGCTCAGTGAGCTCATGGTTCATGTGTCCTGCTTTCAGATGGCCTGACGTGTCCTAAGAGCACCATGCTCATTCCCCTCCCCGGATGTTCTGTGTGCCCTCCCCTCTGCCATCACACTCATCCTTGCTTTGCCTGGTTGGGGTTTTTGAATGACATAGTGTAGCGTGGGATATGTGAGCTTTGGTTCCACTCCTGGCAACAGCACTGTGCTGGGCAGGCTGTCTACACTTAACCAGACTTGACAGTGCTTGATTCACCTTTAAACATCCTGGCTCCACCTAAGCCTGTACTTAGCGTGTGATAAATACAGAACAACACCGTGCAGCTGCGCTGCATTGGCCTTTTCTATAAAAGTAATGACTGTGGTCTGCTGGGAAATATTCTGAAGGTTAACACCCCAGAGTGCAAGAGAGAAAATGAGCAAAGAATTGCTTCCAGTCAGCTCAGATACATAATGATTTTGTGATGTTTCCTAATTACGTTTTTTATTGGAAAGTGTATCTAGACGTTCACATCTCCAAAGGCACAGCCACAAAGAATGGCAGGATTTGGAGACTTCTCACTGAGAACTCTGTCATTAAAAATTTATTTAGCTTCTCAATGTTTTTAGAAATTTAATTCTTTTATGAAAACAAAGTGATGACAATGCAGTTTAAGATAGATATTGTTTAATTAGATCATAATTTTTGGAGGGATGATTCCTACCAAGAGTTACTCTTTGTGTGAAACATTCAAGTCTTCTCTTTCAACTGTTTTGAAATAAGTGATGCGTTATTAGTGACTGTAGTCACCCAGTGGAACTGGGTGCAGTGGGAGGCAGGACTCCATCCTCGAACTCTGACCTGGAGCCCCTGAAGCAGGCGCATCCACTGCCCAACTCCTCGGAGCAGTGACGGGTGTGAGGTGAGGGTGCTGCTGTTTCCTTGATTTAGTGGTCACGTGCATGCACCGTGGAAACATCACGTTGTTCTCTATAAACTTGCATCATTGCTATGGGTCAATCAAAATCAAAAGAAGACTGACCCTAAGTTCATAGGGATTCACATTCATATAATCCACACTTAGAGATTTCTGTGATAATAGAATGACAGTATTTAAAAGTAGGTGAGTCAAAGGAGAACAGTATGTTTTTAAAAATGTCACAGAGGCCTTTTCCCTCAACTGGACTTTGTTCCAGAATACCATATATTTTAACAAATGGCAGCATTGCACAGCATTTTTCCCTTTTCTTTTTAAAGTGGCGAAGTTGTTCGTGATAAATTTTCTGGCTGAATGACTAAAAATTTTCTGAAAAGTAAAACCTTTCTGTCTAACCATCTTGACCTAGTTGTGTTTAGTTGCTCTTTCCAGTAAAAAAAAGAAAAGCAAAACAGAAAAATCCATCCAAACCAGAGAAAAAGAAATTGAGCAAATAATGGTTTCCGAAGCAAACTTCTTCCTGCTTTGTTTCTTCATGACTTCGACCTCTTTAGAATTATTCCCACTGGTATTGTGTTAGAAAAATTACTATTTGAGTAATTGGAATAATAAATTATGGCATGATTAAAAATTATGGATGGAGGTAGTGCTGCCAAGAGCAGTCTTTGAGGTGCTCCATGTTTTTGTTTCACTGTTAGCATTGTGTGTCTTGCCTGGGCCTGGCATATCGCGGATTTTCAGCAAATGTACTTTATTGTGGAAACGCAGAATGCGGGGGATAGAATAGGCGCTCAACAACAGCGAGGTCATGTTTACAATCCATTCAGCCACAGCATGTGTCGGGAACAGGTAGATGCGGAGCAATGCTTAGGGTTCTGAGCTTGGCTCATTTAGAAGTGACGGGCACACGAGGTTTCTACTGGTTATCTTCCTAGTGGAAATGTTTCCCCAGATGGCACCAAGGCTGTTGTTGTGTTAACATAGTTTGCTTAGCCAGGGTAGGTACTGATGGGCATGAGGCAATTTGCAGCCTTTTGCCACTCAAACAGTGGTCCCGTGAATATCCTTGGGCATGGTCCTTCCCCAGGAGTGCAAGGATGCCCCCTAAGATAAACTCCTCTCAGGGAATCACCATGTCAAGGATACAGGCTTCCTCAGTTTTGATAACATGGCGATAGTGCTCTTTGAAGAAGTAATACTAAAAAAGATCCTCCAACCAGCAACATATAAGACCAGATTCCTATAAACTTTCGACATCGCTTACTAAACTTGGGAAAAAATTTTTGGTGCTCTAATAGTTGAAAATAGTGTCTCTTTCAGTTCCTACTGTATTTTTCAGGGAAGTGATACTGAATTTCTTGTTTTCCCCATTTTCTTTTTTTTTTTTTTAAGGTATACAAATGTCATGTACTTCATATATACAGATTTAGGAACATAATGATATTTCCCACCCCACCCTCCCTCCTACCCATGCTCCCAGCCTTCCTCCTTCCTCTCCTATTTCCTCTCTTAGCTTCCACGATGTTCTACTTTCAGTTTACTTTATACTCATAAGATTAACCCTACACTAATAAAGAGTTGAACAAATAGAAGAAAAAAATGTTGCTTAACAGTAGAGACAAGGGCTATAAACAGTCATCAAATCTCAAAATGTGAATTTCACTCTTCTTTTTATATATTTGAAAATATTTATTTACACTTATTGCCCATTTTTTCCCATTGGATTGTTGTGGCTTTTGCTGATTTGCAAAAGTTCTGTATATTTTAAGATATTAGCCATTTATCTGTGGTATGTGTTATGGATATTTTCCTCATTTTTATTATTACTATTGCATTATTGTTGGTATTAATTTTTGCCATGTAGTAAATGTTAATTTTTCATGTAGTATTTTATAGCACTTGTCAGTATTATTTTAGTTCTTTTATTTTGCTTGAACTGCCCTACTCTGAGTAAAATGTCTGTTTTTGGGTAGGATTTTTTCAGGTTTAGCATTTAAACTTCCTTTCTTAGTTCATCTAGGCTTTATTTTGATGTAAACAATCACAAACAAATCCAAATACATTATTTCCCCAAATGTTAGGTAGACTGTACATCCATACACACATATGAGGGGAATTAAAAGAGTTGATTTTGGTGCGGTTTTTATGGAAATTCATGCATGTGTTTTCTTATTAAGCATTTCCGTAATCTTTCTGAAGACCTCTCTTACCTATGCATTTGTGTTTACGTGTGCTAAACACAGTTGCATAGGGTCACAGGTATCAACAGATATGGAGGAACTACATGGGACTAAGTGATGAAAGAATTAGATACTATAACCGTTTTAATGGTTTTGTGACTATTTTATAATTACTTTCTATGAGCAAAGTGGAGCATCTTTTCATTTGATTATTATTTATAGCCCCTGTCTGTTTTCCTGCTGTACTATGCTCTTTTGACATTATGTTTTGTGAAGTTTTCATTTTGTGGAGCAGTAAGCCTTTGAGTATAATGTAAATTAAAATGTTATCTCAGAAATAATAAATAAAATGTTAAGAAAAGGGAGGGAAAAGAGAACATAAAGTAAGTCTTCCAAAAATACTTAACAGGTGTAGAACTGTGAAGCTGATAGGAGAAAGACAGAAGATGGGGTGAGGTTATGGACTGAATTCATACGAGTATGTGGAAACTGATTCCCAATGTGATGGTACACAAAGGTGGGGTCCTTTGGGAATAATTGGGGTTAGAGATGGCTGTGAGAGGGGTAGACCCTATCTAATAGGATTAGTGCCCTTCTAAAAAGGGAGACCAGAAATTTTTACTCTCCGTGTCTCCATGCACCTGCAGAGTGGAGATGCAGTGTGAACTCCTACTAGAAGCCAGCTCTGTTAGCCACCTGGTCTCAGGATTCTAACCTCCAGAATTGCAGGAATATTAAGTTTCTGTTGTCTACCACCCAGTATATAGTGTTTAGTCATGGTGGGTGGAGCAAACTAAGAGAGCCTTATTTTCTGCCACATAAAATGAGTCCAAATAATATCTAAGATAAAAGAGAAGAAATATGGATTAGCCAAATAGTAACGAAGTTGAAATAGAAGAAATATGGATTAGATGAAAGTTAGGTTGATCAGAATTCTAGAATGAGCCTCTGAGGGTTAGCTGAAGGTCATGGAGTGAAGGAGGGGTGGGGAGATGCAAACCAACTAAATCCTGTACTCCTGGAAAGTTAAAACGTGCACTTGTGTGCTGGGGAAGGGTCTGACTACCCGATTCCTTAAGTTTATTTTCTTCTCCAAAAATTGAATATCAGATGATATCAAATATAATGTTATAAAATGTTTACTTAATGCATCGACTGGTTGACTTATGGCTACTTCTAACTTCAGGGTTTAATATTTGAAGAAAATGAAGGTAATATCTAGAGTGAGGTGGATTCTCCTTCATTGTGTTCAAATCAACTAAGTGGAAAAATAATCTAAATTTTGTGAAGATATGGGTATTTGTAAAATGCCCAATTTTGAGCCACATTCCTTGCATCCTGAGAACTCAGGCTGGACTCCGTACTAGAATCTGCACACATTCCTGCAGTCTAAACAGCTCATCTGAGGTTCTGCTACCATTCTAGTCTATGATTCAGACAAAATTCACAGTGTCCACCAGCTCACCCACAGGAACCAAGCCTTTTCATTATAGGAGAAGAGATTTCTTAAAGGGACAAAGTTTCAAAAAGAATTTTTGGACACATTAATTCCATATTTAAGTGAAGTCATTTTTCTATAGGCTCACCAGTTTCCTTGGCAACTTGAGAATCGGTGAGTGCGATGCCCTGGGCTGAGGGCTGGAATGCCTCCTTCCAGCAACAGACAACTGTTCATTCTTCACGAGTGCCCCCATGCTTTCAACTGAAGACTGGGGAGAGACTCTGAGTTATAACCTGTGAACAGAGGAGAGAATTTTGGAGCCAGTGAGAAGGGGGACAGAGAGATTCACAATGTCCACCTTATTAGAAGCTGCAGCTGAGAGAAGAAAGTTTGAGCAGAAGTTGTCGTATTCCTCAGCTTTTCATTCTGTGTGACGCTGCAGAGAGCAGGCCACCTGCGGTCCTGCTGGATCCTGCGGGTAATCCTCCGAGGATATGGGGTGGACAGCTCAAACACAGCACGCTGGAAGACCACTGGTGCACAGCAAGGAAGTGCAGTGAAGAAGGGCCAGAGCCTTTATGTCAATGTCATGAGCAGACTCAGTTGCCAAAGCAACCTGTCAGTGCATTGAGCTTCTGGTCACACAACCAGCCCTGGTGTCATCCAGGAACACCAAAGATGGTGGCTGTCCCTCCTGTGTGTCAAGGAGAGCTCCGCTGAGTGCTGTTGTTTTGGAATCTAGGGTGATTTGAAAAATCAGGTCATGTGCCCTCGTCAGTGGATCAACTCAGCTAACTGCCGTGGATCACCAAAACAGCCCACAGAAGAAATTAAATGTGGCTGGATTTTTAACTCCTTTGCTGAGGGACCTGCAGGAATATGGACATGATTGATGGCACCGAGATGCATTGTTTGCCCCTGTGACACATGGCTCTTTATGTTCTGGTTTCCTCTTTTTACTGCTTCTCCCAACCCACGCAGGCACAGCATCACAGCATCCAGATTACCGAGCACAACCTTTCACTGTGTCTGTATTGGGAAGCGAAAGCATTTGGTCCCGGAGCCACTGCCTTTGCCTTCTTTAGGAAAGTTTCTTCCCTGGCTCTTCGAATCAGGCACTGGTAGTCATGACTGTATTTCAAGGTGGCTGTTGACTGTGAGCATCCCAATCATGTGGGGCTCTTTTATTTATAGGAGCTGCTTCAAGTGAGAGAGAGAGACAGAGAGAGTTATGGACAGTGAGAGAGACAGAGAAAGGTCTTCCTTCTGTTGGTTCACTCCCCTAATGGCCACTACGGCCGGTGCTGTGCTGATCCGAAGTCAGTAGCCGGGTACTTCCTCCTGGTCTCCCATGCGGGTGCAGGGACCCAAGCACTTGGGCCATCCTCCACTGCCCTCCCGGGCCACAGCAGAGAGCTGGACTGGAAAAGGAGCAACCGGGACTAGTACCCGGCACCCCAACCAGGACTAGAACCCGTGGTGCCGGTGCCGCAGGCGGAGGGAGGATTAGCCAAGTGAGCCATGGCGCCCGCCATATAGGAGCTGCTTCTTAGCAAGGTAGATTTTGCTGAACTGCCTAGAATCTCCAAACAGCCCAGGAGGCTCAGACCCCAAAATGTGACTGGAATGCTGCCCAGAATCTGAGTAGATCCAGCAGTCACAGAGGCCACAGCACATCCGTCTTCTAATTCTCTGCTTATGCCTCTGACCTTGCTCCTCTGTGTTAATCTTAGAATAGTTCCCCTGGACCAGTTACACAGGTAAGGGACACTTCAGTCGAGACTATTGCAATAGAGGAGAAACCTTAGGCTCCATTCCATGGGAGTAAAAGAAGAGTCTTAAGCAGTGCTGGGAGCTAGAGGAAGAGTAGTCTAGGCAGTTAGGGACTGGTGATTGGTGTGGGTTACAGTGAGGCTCCTGCCCTGCCACCCAGATGGAGAGATGAGATTATGACGTCTTCTCTGGTGATCACATTTCAAAGGGCTGGCTCCCAGATTTTTTTTTTTTTTTTGACAGGCAGAGGGGACAGTGAGAGAGAAAGAGAAAGAAAGGTCTTCCTTTGCCGTTGGTTCACCCTCCAATGGCAGCCGCGGTCGGCACGCTGCGGCCGGCACACCGCGCTCATCCGATGGCAGGAGCCAGGTGCCAGGTGCTTTTCCTGGTCTCCCATGGGGTGCAGGGCCCAAGCACTTGGGCCATCCTCCACTGCACTCTCGGGCCACAGCAGAGGGCTGGCCTGGAAGAGGGGCAACCGGGACAGAATCCGGTGCCCCACCCGGGACTAGAACCCAGTGTGCCGGCGCCACAAGGCGGAGGATTAGCCTGTTGAGCCACGGCGCCGGCCATGGCTCCCAGATTTTGAGAAGTAAATTTCTTTTTTTTTTTTTTGTAACAGGCAGAGTGGACAGTGAGAGAGAGAGACAGAGAGAAAGGTCTTCCTTTGCCGTTGGTTCACCCTCCAATGGCTGCCGCGGACAGCGCGCTGCGGCCGGCGCACTGCGCTCATCCGATGGCAGGAGCCAGGTGCTAGGTGCTTATCCTGGTCTCCCATGGGGTGCAGGGCCCAAGCACTTGGGCCATCCTCCACTGCACTCCTGGGCCACAGCAGAGAGCTGGCCTGGAAGAGGGGCAACCGGGACAGAATCCGGCGCCCCCACCGGGACTAGAACCCAGTGTGCCGGCGCCGCAAGGCGGAGGATTAGCCTGTTGAGCCACGGCGCCGGCCGAGAAGTAAATTTCTTGAGTTGTAAAACTGGCAAGAGGCAAAGAGATTTAAATCCAGTGAGGGCAGAGGAAGGATTTATAATTGTAAGGTTTCTAAAGTAGTGTGCTGTAAGAGGAGGTCAATGGCTGAGAGTCAGGAAGACACATGTCTAGAATTTAGCCCAGCTTGGGGAATGTGAAGGCTGTCCTGGTCGGTCTCCCCACTTTTACTCTGGCAATGACGGCTTCCTGTTTGTCTCCTCTGACTGCTGCTCACTGGTCGTGGGCCCAGCAGCTCCCTCCAATCCCAAACCCTACAGCGTTGGCTCCTGTGTTGAGCCAAGACAGTGCTGCTCTGACAGAGCTTCCCCAGACAGGCTCAGAATCACAAGTCTCCTCCATTTTCTGTTTCTTTTTTTTTCTTCATTAATTTGAATTTTTCTGCCTTTCCCTTTTGCTGCATGGAGTAATCCTAGAACTCAGCATATTTCTGGTATCCACTAGTTTCTCTTTCTTTTTGGAAATTTTAGTCAATGTTCATTAACATTGCTTCATCAGACACCTGTTTATTTTTATGGAATTAGAATCAATATCTACTTATTTTAAGCTGAAATTATTCAATAATAATTTTTGTTCAATGATGGTTTTTCTTTTCTCAGCAATTTCTCTTTCCACTTAAAATTTACTTTAACAGCTAGTGTTAATTTATTTGAATATTAGGTCATCCATCATTCTCATAATCTATCGGAAATACTACACAATAACAAGATAATGCGATGTGTAATATTTTCTGTTGAAAGAAATTCACAGTCTTTGGTCATTCATGTGGTTCGGCTTATGCCTGGCAATAGAGCCAAGGAAGGTATGGCCAGTTACATGTACTGCGTCACGCAGCTCTTTAGAATTACTTTACCTGGTAGTCTCAATGCTGGGATGCGAGCACTTTGCTCAGGGAAATGAAACTGACCTGCTTTATTACATTTTGAGAAAGGCTACGTCCGCAAGGAGGAATAGTTTCAGTTGCCTTTGTTCAAATTAAAGCAAAAACTGCAATAAGACTTTGAGTTACATAGGAAATTTAACTTAAATTATGTAATTTTTTAGTATAAGAAAACCCAAAGGGAGTAGCTACAGACCGACGGGAACCCAGAGCTTTGCTCTGTTGATTCTTGTCCATCCATAGCACAGCACCAGACCTCATGGAATGGGCCCCTTCAGCAGGAGGTAGAGAGCACACAGCCCAGCAGTGATGCTGTGTCCTCCTGCCTTGATTAATGTACATTCAGCTGATCCCCAGGGGGCAGGCCCATGTCTTTCTGCATGCAGAGCAGCAAGGGGCCCATAAAACCACTCAGGCATTTTTATGCTGTAGTCCATTGCAGATCTTCAGTAGTTAATAAAATCCGAGTGCTAACCTTTACTGAGTGTTTTCTAAGTGCCAGGCACTGTTCAAAACACTTGCCATGCACCAGCTGTAATTGCATGCAGTTAATGCTCACAAAGTCCAACTGAGATAGGGACTTTTTTTTTGACAGGCAGAGTTGGAGAGAGAGACAGAGACAGAGAGAAAGGTCTTCCTTCCGTTGGTTCACCCCCCAAATGGCTACTACGGCTGGTACACTGCGCCAATCCGAAGCCAGGAGCCAGGTGCTTCCTCCTGGTCTCCCATGCAGGTGCAAGGCCCAAGGACTTGGGCCATCCTCCACTGCCTTCCAGGGCCACAGCAGAGAGCTGGACTGGAAGAGGAGCAACTGGGACAGAATCCAGTGCCCCATCCGGGACTAGAACCCTGGGTGCCGGCAACGCAGGGGGAGGATTAGCCAAGTGAGCCGCAGTGCCAGCCGAGATAGGGACTTTTAATATCTACACTTCACATGTGCCAGCTTTCATCACGTATGATTAATGTTCACAGTTGGCCCTGAGATAGGAACATCTTGCAAATGTAGCCACTGTGTCCACCGAGGCAGCACTAGGCCTGCTTTCTTCCCAAGCTTGCAACCTCCGGCTGCCACCTTCCTGATGGAAGATAGCATTGAATATCTTAATTTGAGAGTCATTCTCTTTTATTTCTAGGTAATAAATTTTTTAAATATGTGCAATGTCTCCAAACTGTTCTACCATTCTCTTATTTAGCATTAGTATTTTCCTTATATAATTAACACCAGAAAAAGTAGCACTGAATATGAATTCCTATATGATCTCACTAAATTCGTGTTCAGCATAAATATTTAGTCATAGGCATTATATGTCTGTATGCATAAATGGAAATTTTTAATAAAATTTCAGTGATCTTTCTACCTATTGGTTTGAATTGGCAAATTCACGTGGGTTGAAGCTTCAGAAGAAATCTGAGTTGTGGACAGAGTACATACAAATTCCCCCATCTACTTCTGAACAGTCAACAGGAAGCTCCTCCAGTCAATTCTGAAGACTCCACTTCTTAACAAGGGCCTTCTTATTTTTTCTTTCCTTGGTATTACCTTTAGCATTTAAAGATTTCTTCCTAAAACATGAATGCTTCACATAACAACGAGACCGATGATTTTTTGTTAGTCTTGCACTTTTTAATGAAGAAGTCAGATGTTACCCAAGGATTCTGAACTAACTTCAGTCACACACCTGGAAATATTTTATACACTGGACTTTCTTTACTTGTTGGTGGAAACTAGATTGTGAGAGCTCAACTGCCTAAGGTTAGTTAGAGCATAATATAGACTCTGATTCTTCTGTGCATTTTCTTTTTTAAGTATTTTTTTAAACATTTGGTTCCTTCCCCAAATGCCCCCAGCAGCCTGGGCTGGGACAGGCTGAAGCCACGAGCCTGAAATTCCACTGGGTCTCCCAGTGGGTGGTAGTGGTCCAAGCACTTGAGCCATCATGTGCTGCCTCCCAAGGTGCTAATTAACAGGAAGCTGCATCGGAAGCGGAGTAGCCAGAAGTCAAACCGGTGTTCCAGTCTGAGATGCAGGCCTCCCCAGCAGCAGCGTAACTCTCTGTGCCCTACTGCACACTCCATTTTCTTTGTTACTCCATAATGACTGTTGTGATGCTGTGACAAAGTGAAATGAACACCAGTGAAGCCCATGAAGTTGATTGGCAGCAACCTTCCTTCTTAGGGGGAATGACATGCTTTCTGCTGTCGATGAGCGAGGTCTGTGTTTGAAGGAGAGCCCAGGTCAGCCCCAGAGTGCAAGCACCAGCCTGCCGTGGCTCAGAGGCCTCTTGGGTGCCCTCTGAGAGTGGAAGAACAGTATACTTGGCAGGGAACCACGGTGTGGAAGGGCATTGCTTCTGCTTGCTTGGAAGAATGAGCAGCTGGTGGTCCCTGTGTGCTGCCCAGTGCAGTGACGCGACGGTGGTCCCTGTGTGCTGCCCAGTGCAGTGACGCGACGGTGGTCCCTGTGTGCTGCCCAGTGCAGTGACGCGACGGTGGTCCCTGTGTGCTGCCCAGTGCAGTGACGGGATGGTGGTCCCTGTGTGCTGCCCAGTGCAGTGATGCGACGGTGGTCCCTGTGTGCTGCCCAGTGCAGTGACGCGACGGTGGTCCCTGTGTGCTGCCCAGTGCAGTGATGCGACGGTGGTCCCTGTGTGCACGGGCCTGTTGAACAATACTTAACGCAGCAGCGCTGCAGCTGCAGCTAAGGTCCGTTTGTTGCAGAGCCTGCAACACACACTGCTGAGGTTTAGCGCTGATTGTGTTTCCCCTCCTTTCAAAGGAAGGTGACATTCCTGGGAGCTCTCTTCCTGCCTCCTCTCTGGCAAATAGCCTAGGGGAGAAATGTGACTCAGAGCTACAGCGATCAGCACTGTCAGCCTGGTGGAATCAGAGTTTCTGCCATGCCATTCCCCCAGTAGCAGGGAACCGAAGGTGGAAGGGCTCAGAGTTTAAAGGAGGAGTAAAAGGGGCCTGGCACAGCTTTTGAAGGGTGTAGTTGAGAGTGATAGTCTGTCCAGTGATGGTCACAAAGGGATCTGCACAGCCTGCTCCTGAGAGGCTCTTCTCTAGCTGAAGAGATCCAGATCCACCTGCCGTATCCGTTTACCAAATAGCTAGCTGCTTCCGTTCAAATCGTTTCAGCAGGCACAGAAATACTGTATTTTGGAGCCAGAAGTGTCATCGTTATAGAATGAACAGAACTTGGCTCCACAAACTCTGTAGATGTTGAGACTGCAAAATCTTAACATTTATTGGATTAACAAGAATGGTTGATGGATTCAGGCAGACACTTGATCTAATCAGTGAAGCTGGGAGATGGGGCCAGTGGGAGGACTTTGTGTCATTTGGGGCTCGCCCTCTGAAAGGTTGATTATGTAAGCCAACTTCAGTCTTCACTTTGCTCTCTGCTCGCTGGCTCACCATCAATCATTCCTGCACACCTGCTCCACCAAAGCCAACCTCTACCAGAGACCAGACTGATGGGGCTACTGATGTTGAACTGTGAACCTCCAAATTCTAAGCCACACTAAAACTTTTGCTTCCCAAGAAGTTCCTTTCATGTGTTTAAACTACAGTAACAACAACAAAGCTGACTAATACGGTCATTGTGCAGAGTTCATAGCTGCCTTGGGTTTGGGCCATGAATGGACTTCGAAGTCCCGTCAAAACCCAGAAAGTGCAAGCACTTTAGCTGGTATCTCTGTGTGTGTGTGTTTTCCCCCAACCAGGGAGATGGTCCATTAATGTCATTATCTCAAAGGGGACTGTATCAAAAACTGTTTCAACCACAAATCAGTAGTTCAATAAATAACTTCTTTCTTATAGCAGAAGGCCAATCTAGAAGTCTGGCTTTAACTGTTAAGGAATGGAAAGCAAGCGAGCAATGAGTGGTGCAGTTGGGGTGCTTCCAGGCACTAGCATCTTACCAGACTCTGGTTCTATCTGCTTTGATCTTGAGAAAAAGCCCAGCACTTGTTAAGGTAGATGCTAAGAGGGTGTTGTTGCTTTGTTTACTGGATCTGACACCAGCATGGGGAAGTAGCAGGCAGGTGGTGTGTGTGTGTGTGTGTGTGTGTGTGTGTGTGTGTGTCTGTGTGCTCACATGCTGGGAAGAAGCCTTTATTTTGGAATTTTAGCAAGCAGTGAGAGGATTTGTTGGTAGTGGTTTTAGTCCATGCTGAACCTGTCAAACTAAACTCTTGTATTGTAATTGTGGTAAGGAAAATAATGATTCCCCCCCTCTAATATTTGTGTCCTAATTTTTGGAACCCATAGATAATCAGGGTACAGGGAAAAAGGAAAGCAGGTGATAGATGGACTAGACTACAAATCAGAGGACGTCAAAACAGGGAGAGTGCCCTGACGACCCAGGTGCATCCACTGCCATCACAGGCATCTGAAACGTGGAAGCAGGAGGCAGAGGAGTCCGAGGGCTGCGATGGGGAAACTCAGATGATGACGAGGGTAGGCTGTGGGGCTGCAATGGGGAAACTCAGATGATGACGAGGGGGAGGCTGTGGGGCTGCGATGGGAAAGCTCAGATGATGACGAGGGGAGGCTGTGGGGCTGCGATGGGGAAGCTCAGATGATGACGAGGGGGAGGCTGTGGGGATGTGATGGGAAAACTCAGATGATGACGAGGGGAGGCTGTGGGGATGCGATGGGGAAGCTCAGATGATGACGAGGGGAGGCTGTGGGGCTGCGATGGGGAAGCTCAGATGATGACGAGGGGGAGGCTGTGGGGCTGCGATGGGGATGCTCAGATGATGACGAGGGGGAGGCTGTGGGGCTGCGATGGGGAAGCTCAGATGATGACGAGGGGGAGGCTGTGGGGCTGCGATGGGGATGCTCAGATGCTGACGAGGGGGAGGCTGTGGGGCTGCGATGGGGAAGCTCAGATGCTGACGAGGGGGAGGCTGTGGGGCTGCGATGGGGAAGCTCAGATGCTGACGAGGGGGAGGCTGTGGGGCTGCGATGGGGAAGCTCAGATGCTGACGAGGGGGAGGCTGTGGGGATGCGATGGGGAAGCTCAGATGCTGAGGAGGGGAGGCTGTGGGGCTGCGATGGGGATGCTCAGATGATGACGAGGGGGAGGCTGTGGGGATGCGATGGGGAAGCTCAGATGCTGAGGAGGGGAGGCTGTGGGGCTGCGATGGGGATGCTCAGATGATGACGAGGGGAGGCTGTGAACCAGACTGAGGGGAGACACAGAGCTTCCGAGAGGGACCCCAGCACTGCTGCTTCAAGCTAGTCCCGGTAGACCTTTCTCAGATGGTAGACCTCCAGAACTCTAAGGACAGAAACCTGTCTGATATTCTACACTCATGTCAACATTTTCTGTTACAAAATGCATATTCAGAGAGATCTGCACTCAGTCTCCAAGCACTTCTAAGTAAGAAACATTTGGAGACCTCCAGCCAGTGGCCAAGGAAGCACTGGGTGCCTAGAGCTCCCTTCCTCCGGGTCTGCAGGGCTCTATCTGTGCCATCCCGGAGTTGCAGGAGGGCCTCTGTATCACCGGACCCAGAAGCGCTCTCAGCTCCAAAAATCAAAATAAAGGCAAAAACCAATTTCTCATATTCCAGTGAAGCCTTTCCTGGTAACCAAATCTCTCTCTTGCTGTGATTTACTTAAACTAGCAAAAATCGTATATATTTATTGTATACAGCATGATGTTTTGATATGTGTGCACATTGTGGAATGGCTATACAAAGCTGATTAACATGTATTACTTTCATATTTCTGTTTCATGGTGAGAACACTTAAGATCTCTCTTCTTCAAATATCCAATACATTGTTTATATATATATATATATCTGTTTATATATATATCTGTTTATATATATATCTGTTTATATATATATATCTGTTTATATATATATATATATATATAAAGCTTTTATTTAAAGAATATAAATTTCCAAAGTACAGCTTATGGATTACAATGGCTTTCCCCCCCCCACAACTTCCCTCCCTCCCGCTACCCTCCCCTTTCCCGCTCCCTCTCCCCTTGCATTCACATCAAGATTCATTTTCAATTCTCTTTATACACAAAAGATCAGTTTAGTACATATTACGTAAAGATTTCAACAGTTTGCCCTCACATAGAGACACAAAGTGAAAATACTGTTGGAGTACTAGTTATAGTATTAATTCACAATGTACAGCACATTAAGGACAGAGATCCTACATGATTTTTTTAAAGAATTGATTAATTATCTATGCAATTTCCAATTTAACACCAAGATTTTTTAATTTTTGCAATTATCTTTATATACAGAAGATAACCATAGTAACCGTGTTCTACAAGAGAGCTCTTGAAGTTATTGCCACTTTGCATCCTTGACAAACTCTGCCCAGTCCCCCAAAGCTCCCCAGCCCCTCCTGCCTACCATTCTCCTCTCTGCATCCGTGAATTCACCTCTTTCAGATTACACTTAGAAGTGAGCTCAGGGAGTATTTGTCTTTATGAACCTGGCTTATTTTATTCTACCTAATAGCTTCCAGCTTCATCCACATTGTGTAAATGACAGAATTTTCTTATTTTTTATCTTGCTATATTTTAATGTCAGTATTTCCATGTTCTTTCATCCCCAGATAGATCATACATTCTTTGAGGAAGCAAGTGTCTTCTTCACATTTGTATGCCCAAGGATAAAGACAATGACTATTGAATTACAAGAAGGGCGGATGACTGCCAAGGAGCAGTAGATGACGAGAATGTGCAAATCAGGGGGAATTACCTTTTGGAAGGACTGGACTTGGCACAAATCTGGGTGTAGCTAAACTTTTTAATGAGCAAAGTAAACCCCCTGAAAATACGTTGCTGGAGACTGTTGTGACAGCAATATGAAGCACTAGAAAATTAGTTTTATATACTTTTCTCTTGAAGCAAGCTCCTCATAAAAAAAAAAAAAAACCTGACAATATTTTGTTAATATCATTTAGGACGAAGAAAATAAATAATGTGTTTGTAGTCCCCTAAAGTTATGCTTATGCTAATATTTGGATTCCAGATGTGAGCTGAGAAGTGAGGCACACACCCATCAGCATTTTCCCACGTTCCATGTAGCCTGTGCACTTCCTTCTGAATTGAGTCCTTTGAGTCCAGCGTGTGCCTTTAGTGGGAGTCAGCTGTGTGTGCTGTGTCTGCATGCTACCAGTAGGCTGTCCTGGACCGGTTCTGCCCCGTCACTGCTGTATCCAAGGCCCAGGGGGCTTATGACCACCGTCAGTTGATGGCTGCTGGTAAGAGGATAGGAAGCAGAGGACAGCTGAGGTTTCGGGCTTGGCTGCTGGTGTGACACCAGCTCCCACACCGTGTTTGACCCAAGTGACCTCACTCGGTCCCTGGCCTGATATGGGATGGTCTCCCACCTGAGTGTGCCCAGCCTTGTCATGATGGTAGTGGCTTCCTGCTGTCGCCCATTCCTGTCTACACTCTCCTGTTGGTTTCTCACCAACTTACCACTCTCTTGAATTACATCTCTTCTGTGGTTGTACGTATGTGGAGTGGTTTCTGTCTGACTGGCTGCACCCTGACTGATACAGCAGCAGTAATTACAGAAGGGCAAGGAGGGAGAATGAGATTGGAAGTAAGCGCTGGTGAGCGCGCTCCTGATGGGGAGTTCTCACGACACTTCAGTCTCACTGCGCTCAGGCTGTTACACAGATGACATTCCCGCCTGCTTCAGGATTGAAGTTTGCGTAGGGCTGCACAGTGATAAAATCTATGTTTATGCAACCAGAAATTGATAGGACATGATACTTGTACGTCACTGTTGATCCAGGATGTCACATACCTCATGTTACATCTATCTGTAGAGGTTCAGAGAGGTCAGCCAACTTCCCAACTCACACAGCAAGTAAACAACACTGTAAAGTACATCAAACGAAGGGTGTTTGTTGTTGATTAGAAATTGAATTGTCAGTTGGTTGCGTGACTAGACAGCTGTTAGAATGGTCCAAGAAGGGTCTGCCATGATGAATGATCGCAGAGATACTTTTGGTTAGATAAGTTTTATGTTTCTTCCAAGACCTAAGAAATAGAAAGGAATTTACATAAAGGTGGAAATTGTCAGCTCTTGTTTTTGGTCAAATTTGAACTTTGGCAAAGTACCTGTAACAATTTCTGCATTTTTCTTACCAGGACCTGTGATCTTACTGACTACAATTTATGTGGTATTGATTAGATGTAAGGCACTCTTCAAGCATTTCCGTCAATTAACTCACTTAAATCCTTGAAAGAAGCGTCTTCCCCAGGTTCTGCCATTTTCTCATGTTAAAGATGGGAAACGATCTAAAGAGACTATGTAACTTGTCCAAGGTCATCTGAGAGATGACCTTGTCCAAGGTCAGGCCAGGAGGCACAACTTTGCTATTTTCAGTTGTGATGAAAATGTCTCAGTGATTCGTGTCCTGGAAGGAGAAAACCCAGAAATGTTTCAAGAAGAGGAAGTGGGAAAGTCCAGTGCCGACTGCTTTGTGTCTCACCTTCTGCTCATCTACCGTCACAGCCTCCAGTAGGGCAAAGGCAGTCATTTGAATTCCAGGGATGAACACAAAGGTTTCAGAGATTCATCCTCTTGCCCACAGTCACACAGCTACCACTAAGCGAGCCAGAAATGAAAATAAAGATGGCCTTGCCCCGATTTCCATCGCACTGTGGACGTTGCATCACGTAGACTCGTCTCCCTGGTTTATTTCTGAAATGCAGATGCCAGCATAACCTGCAGAAGCTGCCGCTGTGCATCTGAGTGGCCAGTCTTAGGGTTTTCTGTAGGACCTTGGTGCACTGTTGTTCTATTATAGGCTGAAATATATTCTTTCTTGAATTTATCTATGACTATATGCTAAATGTGCTGTACTGTGCTCTAGGGTGCAGCAGTGAGCAAGACAACTGAAGTTCGGGTTAAGCAATCTGCAGTAAACATCAGTGCCTGGATGACAGTGGTTCAGTGGCGTCTTCAGCTGCCATTGTACTTGTCAAAGTACAAAAGATGCTACTTCAGTGGCTTGAGAACATTTGGCAAAAAATCTCATTATTTGTTTTTTTTTTTTTCCTGTGGTGGATTACTCAAGAAGCAGTTGTCTTCATGGTCTTATGTTAACCATGATAATTATAGTTACTGCCAAGCTCACTGGAGTTCTCTCCCTTTCCCCCTCTCTCATCTAAAAATAATAGAAGAACAGTAGTGACATAGAGAAGACTAAGACTATTAGGCAGTAATTTCACTAAATTTTGTAGTTCCTCACTTCACATTCTTAAAATACAATTTGGGGGTGGTTAGTCCACAAAATTACCAAGACTTTGGTATGAATTCTTTTCCACATTCTTCAGTCTATGGCAGGTGTAGAAAGAGCATGGCTATGTGGACTGCTTAAGAACAGTGATAGTGAGGGAGAAGACAAAGAAATACAGCCTAACACACGATCCATAGGTCATTCACTTCTCAACTGTGGCAGATAGGAAGAAGTTGGGACTGAGAAAGACTATGAGCCCACCCCTCCTCTGCTGCCTTCTCCACTCCCCACTTTGTAGACCAAGAAGCTGGACTGAAAGCACTTGACAAGTCTGACTTGTTTCTCCCAACTTATCTACACCCCCTTGAGCCTACTTTCCTCCATAGCAAGATAGAGTGGAGGCAATGCTTCTGGGATTCATCATTGAATTAAGAGTCCGGTAGGATTCTCTCTATTCTGCTTCATTTTGTGACTTTGGTCAGGAAGGTAGGATTTTGTTGATTTTCCTTTATATTTTATATCTGTATAACAAAAACGAGACAATGCTTTGGTATCAGGTGGTGCAGTGATTGGTCTAGGCATAGCTGTTATTCCATATCAAGCAGATCAGCAAGGACACAGATCTGTGTGTTAATCAATAGGATCAACGGCAAGTTCTTCAGGTTCCCAGAAGCCATGAAAACTGAGAGCACCATAAAAGCATTTTTGCAGGCTTTTCTTTTGAAAATGCCCATCTAGTGTATTGAAGGAACTGAAGTCCTCTGCCTTGCTCTGTGTTAGAGAAATCCAACCTTGCAGGTGGTCTAGAAATATGACATCTGGTTGCCCTGGAGAGTTTTTATGTTTGTGCAATTATGCAGATTTTTGTGCATTAGGATTCTTCATCCAAAAGTGGCAAAAAAGGAAAGGATGATTTGTATTCCTTAGGGTGAACAGACTCCCCAGGAATGTGTATGAATATATAATTATAAGATGCCTGTGTGTGCAGAAAGTATTATTTCTAATTGTTACTATGATTATTTCTTTTGGTACCTATGGCTAGCTTGTCTAAGGTGAAAGATACAAACTAACTGAGGCTTGAAATTCTGCTGAATTTCATGAGCCTCTTAATAGTCAATTTTGGAGTAGAGACATGATAATGAGAAGTGAGTAAGATTTCCTGGGCTCCCAACAGTGCTGCTTCCTTTTAGAATAAACTGGTGCAGAAGTAAACTCCCAAGAGTCCACGAGCCAGGTCCTTCTTCTACATGTAGTTCACTTTCCCCACTGGGTTACTACAGAACTTTTGTATTAATGTTTAGATATCAGGTGTATTCCCACAAAAATGTGGATATTGATCTTTTCTTGAGTATCAGAGGGTCTGACCACAGAGGCCTCACATTCCCACATGGGCACTAGCCAGACTAATCTCAGTTTTCTGGCATCACCAGATCTGCCCACTGTTCCCTCAGCCATCTGCTGTGGCAGCAGCTTCAGGTTGCATGGGCTCCTTTGTCTAGGAGTTGGCTTTCAGCTTCCGAGGTTCAAAAACTTGTGAAGGTTTGGTCAAGCACAAGACACCTTTATCACAGCATCCCAAGAGCCTACTTGGTGAAGAAAATGTTTATCTGTAAATTTATGATTAGAAGTATTGACCACACTATTTTATTCAAAAACAATCAATGTATTCTGACTCAAATGTATGTCTCTATGAGACAGTCAAGTTGACAATGTTTGGTGAGCTGGAAATAAGGCACATGAGTAGTTAGAAGATCTTAAAGGCACACTCTGATGTTGTGATGTACCATTCCCTACAAGACACTCCAGCCAACGTATTTGCCTTCCGGGGCCAGTTGCCCAGAAAGTGGATTTCAGTATGTTTCTTGAGTAGCAAGGTCCATGGAGGTGGACCTGTCAAGAAAGGGCTGGAGTCGCTGCCCTCCACCTTCCAGCCATCATCACCCACAGGTCCACCTCTGTTGAGCAGGCCTCTGTGCAGGGAAGGGGACACTTCAGCATGAGCTCACAAGCTCATCCTCTCTTCTTGACATCTCTGGAGACTTACCATCCATTGAGGACTGGTATATGGAACCACTAGTTGGATTGGACCATTATTCACCAGCTGTGTTTCTTGAGAATCTGTGCTTGGGCTCCTGATGGAGATGTGGTAAGCAGCATTAAGTCCCATCAGTTCTGCATTTGCAGGCAACTAGGCTTACATTTTATTAAATATTGCCTATTTGCAATGATTATTTTCCAGAGTAGCTGTTTCCTAAACTCACTCCATTTTAAGAACCATATACAGATTGTAGAATGTTTATACATAGAATATGCACAGCTAGGATGCCTCTATAAGTTGACTGAAGTTGCTTTTCCTTAGGTAGAAGGGTCATATGGTGTCTCTTCCAGAGTTTGGTATGTTTTTTGCATCTAGATAAGACTTCCATGAAGTTAATGGCTGGTTCTAACACACTCAAGGTATGGGGAAGATCCTGTGTTAAAACATGCGTGTACGTTTATATGTAGACATAGTGATTGGTTTGTGTATGTTTCTATGTATATGTGTAGAGAGATTCTTATTTCTTTACTTAATGAGGAAATGATGCCCTTTATGGATTATCATTCTAGGTGGTTGCTGCTGCTGACAGTAGTAGTGGCAATAAGTGCACTGGTAATTTTTGACATTTTTCAGGCTCTGGGGAGTCCTGGTATAACCTTTGGAAGGGAAGCTAATACAAGTCTAGGCATAAGCAAGACTCACGGCATCATCTTTGAATTCTGCTACATTCAATTCCTGATCTTCCTCTGGAGGTTTTCAGACTTGAACTTCTTCCAATCCTCTTATAATTGAGCTTTTGGCTCTATTTCTATACCAATGTGTTTTTTCTTTTGAAGGAGGGCTTTGAAAAGGGAAGAACTTGGACATCCAAATGATACAGAGTTTCTTTTAATTTAAAAATTATTCAATAACTTTTGAACATAGAAGAAAAAAACCACATTCATTCAATACATTTTCTTATAAAACTACCACACATATAATCTCTTAAGTGTTTTAATACTTCTTATTCTATTTAGTATCCTTAATTAATTCAATATTTTATATAAAAGTCAAATTCAAATGAACTTTTAAAAGTTATGCTAATTTTGATGAGTACTAATTCAAAACTTTTTCCCACAGGAATCATTTTTATTCACATAAATATTTTCACCAGCTTCAAACCTATGAAGACAATAAATGGTGGTACAGTAATTATAGAATTATACCCGAATCCTTGTTTTGAGATTCTTTTCTAACAAAAGTATCTTTTTATTGCTTAATTCTTAACAAGAGACACATATACATTTTTAAAAAACAAAATGAGAACTTTTAAGGCAACCGTTGTTGGTATTCACCAAATAAAATGTAGGTGACTGAAAATATTTCCCTAAAATTCTCCCCCCAAGAATGTGAGTTATGAGCTACTTGCTTTGGAAAGAGCCAAGGCACAAACTGTCGGAATAATTCTGGAGTCAGCAGTGCTACAGGAAGCTGCCTTTCGACAGCGACACGTTGTCTTGCCAGTGGAATTTGGAAACTGGCAGAAAGATGTGAAGTGGATCTGCAGCTCCCGTCTCTGGTTTCTTCCTGGCTGTTCACTTGGTTTATTTAACATCATTTTCTTTCTTTTTAAACCTCTGAGGAGCAGAGACGGGAATGGGAGATGTTTCTGCAAGTCATTCCCTTTCCTTTCAGCTCCTCTGCATCACACATGGTTTTCCTTGAGGGTATCTGATGTTTTTGATAAAGTTCCATGGGATTCAAAGAAAACAAATCTATATTTTTAATAAACTTGCTGAAAAGTATTTGTTCAGTTGTGAGTCAGAGTTTAAGTAAATGACCCACATTCTTGTTAGAAAATCTGTCTGATTCTGCCACTCTATGTATTTGCACATGCATATTCTTTTAAACTTGCTTACAGCCATGCAGATCTTGTGGAAACCTGTATGCAATGCTGTTTGACCTATAGATTCAGTAATTCAAGCATAGATTAATCTGAGGTACCAGGCGTTCTGGCTCTTTGGAAGAAGACTTGTCGTAATTCCCATTTTAGGTGTTCTGTTATGTTACCCAAATCAGCACAGCATGTTGCAGTCAGGGGTAGTACTGCATTGTGAGTATGCTAGACCCAAAATTACGTGTAGGTTGGGGTGATAGGATCAGTGTTTAAGTCAAATCATACAAAATGACTGGTATTTGCCTGTTCTCCCCTCGTAAGTGACAGTTTGTGTATTTGATATAATATAGAAAGTGAAACTCCAGGGCCAGCAGCATGGCACAGTAGGCAAAAGCACAGCCTGCAGCACTGGCATCTCATATGGGTGCTGATTTCAGTCCTGACTGCTCTGCTGCTCATCCAGCTCCCCACTAACGTATCTGAGAAAGCAGGTGATGATGGCCCAAGTCCTTGGGCTCCTGCACCCATGTGGGAGACCTGGAAGAAGCTTCTGGCTCCTGGCTTTGGCCTGGCCCGTCCCTGGCTGTTGGGGCCATTTGGGGAGTGAAGTAGTGGGTGGAGGATCTCTTTCTCTCTGTTTCTCTCCCCCAACTCTTTCAGATAAATAAATCTTTTTAAAAAATGAAGTAAAACTCCCATTTGAGTTCATGTGAACCCATTACAAAGTTGATATATCAGTTGATCTCTTCAGCAGATGTTAAAGGAGGATTTGGTGGGGTAGTATCAGGACAGTTGGGAGAAATGTGGGTCTATTTGGTAAGGTAAGGCTGATTCTAAATAAGCCACGTGAACCATAACAATGAATAATGGTCCCCTTGGAGCGTCAGTCTCTCCATCTCTCTTTCACTCTGTTAACTTTCCACATGACTGTCTGCAGTGAACAAAAGCCTATGCCTTAGTCACCTAAGTGCTCAATCTTGTGTCCATCTTGGAATGCATAGAATTACAGCAGCACTTTGAGAGTGTTCTGGATCTTGCCATGGTGTTGCTGTGGCCAGGCATGCAGCTGTGGGGTGAGATGGCGCTGGGCTATGACCACTATGGGGCAGTCATGTTAGGAGGGGTGGTACAAGGTAGAGAATAGAGTATGTCTTCACTGGATCTTAGGTCCTAGAACATCTCCAGGAGAGTTCAAAGCCTGCTCACCCCAGCAGTGGATAGGTGATTTGTTAGTCTGCCGTCCTCTTGTTCATGGGGTACGTCCTGGGGGACAAACCTGAGTTCCTGAAATGAAGGAGGAGGTGAGGGGTGACAGTTTGAGTAGAGGGCTCAGCAAGAGTGTAGACCCAGCAGCTCTGGGGAAGAAGCGTCTGACATGCCTCATTACATGGGTTCTTTCCACCCATGTCTTTCCTTTGTCCTCCCGTCCTTAACTTTCATGGGTGGACCTGGAGGTCATTAAGTGACGTGAAATAGGCCAGGTACAGAAAGACAAGCATCACACATTCTCACTCATATGTGGTATCTGAAGAAGTTACTGTCTTGGAGTTGAGAGTAGAATGGAGATCACAAGAAGCAGGGGAGAGTAGTGGTTGAGGAATGGGGAAAGGGTTAGCAATGGGTACTGAGTCACATGTAGGTAGGAGAAAGGAGTGCTGGGATTGTAGTGCACAGAAGAGTGATTATAGATCGTGATAATGCACTGTATATTCTAAGGAAAAAACTAGAAGAGTGTATTTTAAATATTTTCATCACAAAGAAATGGTAAATGAGGATATAACCATGTTTATCCTGATTTGAACATTATACAATGTAGGTGTATATATATATATATATATGTATTTATAACCATCACATTTCTACTCTATAAATATGTATAATTTTATATGACCATTAGAGTCAGTAAAGTAAAAAAATACTTATCTTTTCAAAAGAATTTTATTTATTTAGAAATAGTTACACAGAGAGAGGAGAGACAGATCTTCCATCCATTGGTTCACTCCCCAGGTGGATGCAACAGCCTGAAGCTAAGAGCCAGGTGTTTCATCTGGGTCTCCCACGTGGGTGGCAGAGGCCCAAGCACTTGTGCCATCTTCTGCTGCCTTTCCCAGGCCATTAGCAGGGAACTGGATCAGAAGTGGAGCAGGCATGACATAAACCAGCACCCATACGGGATGCTGACATTGCAAGCAGCAGCTTTACCCACTGCTCCACAATTCTGGCCCCTCATCTTCTTTCTTTAAATGAAAAGTAGACTGGAAAAAATTTTATACATATCTGATTTAAGAATTTATCTGAATAATCAGATAATTTGAAATACTAATTTTGTCATCAAGAGAATAGTTAACAGTTATCTTGAAGACATTGGTTTTTTATCACGTATAAAAGCTTAGAGTTGGAATCAGAAAGATCTAAGTGTGATTTTTAACTCTGCCATTTGCACAATTAGAAAATGGAAGGTTAGTTACTTCTCTAAATCTTTATTTTTGTCACCTACAAAATAAAAATAAATTATTATCTAATCAGTGCCATTAAACTCTTGTACATTGGTCATGGAAGTGTAAAAGAATTTAGCCCTTTGTAAAACAGTTTGTATTCCCAGTTAAGCATGACCACATGTCCCAGTTCTTATCAGTCAAACAGCAGTAAAACATGTCCACACAAAGTCCTGCATGTTAATTCCCACAGGAATATTACAACAAACAAAATGTTGAATATTATGACAGACAAAATGTAGAAAAGTCCATCAACTGGTGAAATGGATAAATGAAGTGTAGTTGATCCATGTGTTGGAATCATTTTCCATAATAAAAGAGCCAGGTTACTCATGCATGCTACAACATGCATGGACATCACAAAACTTAAACCAAGTGAGAAGAGCCGGACACAGGCCACGCATCAGAAACTGCAAGTGCCATTAGCAGTGGAGGAACACTTCCATCAGGCACCTGCTTACTGCACAGTGTCATGCACAGTGGAAACAGAATGCCCTCACTGACATACTGGATGGCCTGGCTAAGGAAGCCCAAGAGATGTGCCAGCACAAACAAAAGCCCAGCCCCCATGTTTCTGAATTAGATCTAATTGGGAATTCTCTGAGGGATATAACTTTCTAGTCATCCTCCTGAGAGCCTTCGTATTAATCAAATATTTCCTATTATTGAGAACCATTTCCTGACATTCAGTCTAAAATGTTGTCTTTCTTGTGGCATTATATAATATAATTTAATCACCCTCTTAGCAGATCAAAAAGGATATTCATCTTGTTACCCATTTTCCTGTTCTTGCACCGTGAATATGTGGATCTAAAGCAACTGGGAAATGATCGTCATTATCTTTGATTTCCTTCTTCTGTACAGTGTGTGTTCACCAGAGCAATAGGAAGCAGTGGAGTGCTGTCACGTGGCACTGCCCCACTGGTCTCCACGAAGTCTGATCTCCGTCAGTGTCTGTGTCAGTGAGAGCGGATGTGGGCCTAGGAAGGTCGCTTCCCACCTCTTCCCTGTTGCAGCACACATCCTCCACCTCAGCCAGCAAACTGTTGGTTCTCTGCTTCTCTGCTGGGCCTCCCTGCTGGTGAACTGCCATAGGGGAGGAAGGGAGGGAGAGACAAAGAGAAGAGTTAAGATCCTGAAATGAATGGTGACATCTGCGTTTCGTATCGATCGCACGTAAAGCTAATCTAAAGCTGGCTACCATGGGAGTGAAACGTTAGCTCAGAAAAGACGAGATTGGCTACAAGTCCTCCTGTTATGCTGAATGTGAAAGAAAAAAATTGCCCTGGCTGTTAGACTTAACAGGCTGCTTCTGTGGCAGTTGCCTGCAGCAATTATTTTCAAAAGGGTGCTTGATAAAAATAGATGATGGAAAATCAATACTTTAGGCCAAAACAAGTCGCTCTTCATTAAGGCGGCACACTCCGGATGAGCAGGGGGAGAACAGGCCTCGCCCCCAAGCACCTGCAGCAGCTTCCCCGGGCTTCCTGCTCACAGGAGTCCCCAGGCCTCTGTGGCCTGCAGCACCCTCCTCACTTTGTGTGCTGCTGGGCAGTACCTTGATAAAATGATGAAAAGTCACGTGGAATAAGTCTTTAAAAGCCCAGGTATCCCCATAAGGCCAGACTTCACTGCATTTTATCCTTCCTCACCCCCTCATGCTCCTCCTTCTCACAATATGAATCAATAAGGTACAAAAACTTTTAAATCTTCAAATGTTGATAGCAGTGTTTAGTGGGGATACCTTAATTCTACACATAATTGCGAATTTCAAGGTCTGGCTTCATGTAATGAAAAATCAGATTAAATTCATTTTTTTAAATTGCATGAATAGCTGCCCTCTTTTTCTTAATTCCTTCCACCTTTTCAGCAAACACAGAGAAGATGAACGTCTCAGTGCCAGGTGTGTGATAACTCTTGGGTGGGCGGAGCTCCATCAGTAGCTTTTCCTGAGACAGGAAATGGTGAACAGGGCTCACGTTTCACTGGGGGAATTCATAGCAATGGGAAATGAAACACAGCAGACACAGCAGAAGAGCCGTATGGTCCATGAGGGAAGGAGTTCTGTTGGAGGCTTAGCAGGAAAGCCCAGGACAGTTTTTTATTTCCCTTTGCAATTAACACGAAAGGCATTGACAAAGCATTGGAACTGTCTGCAGTCTTCTACCCGCCCACCTCCCACTGCCTTTTTCAGGCACATCCAATGGCAAGGACAGTTCATTTCACATTGGCTTTTCCCTGGGCATCATTTTACTCATTGGTAACAATGTGTCCTGCACCAGGAGCTCTTTAGCTTCAGAACATTATAATCCAAGAATCATCTCCACCAGATGCAGAAATCGATGCTCTAGTGGGAAGCCTGCATTCCCTTGAGTTGTGCTCCAGGGTCAAAGTCACTGGTATGAGGTCTTCTCCATATCTTCGGAGGGTGGTTCTGGAGCCAGCTGGGGGAAGACTGAGGGGCTCTTCCAGCAGACCCACCTTGGAAGAGCCACGTAGCACCAAGCTGCAAGAAGCCCTGGAGCCATCAGGGTCTCCCTCCATACTGCTGGGCTACCAGGAGACAGGGGGCATTTGTGGGGGGATTCCTACCCATGGTTCAGAAGGATCGCCCGTCCACATTCTCAGACAGTTGCCCGGCACCTCCAGATGTCTGAATGCCCGACTGCTGTTTCAAGATCTCATTCATCTCTGTGGGACACTTTTCCTGTGGCTCTAGAGTCAAAGGTTCTCAGTATATAGTATATCCCTGTCCAGTACCTGTTCAGGACAGACATTTCTAAATATTCTGTCTCTCTCTCTCTCTCTCTGTGTGTGTGTGTGTGTATATATATATATATATATATACTCTCTGAAATATATATATGTATGTGTGTATGTATATGTATATATCTTTAATTTATTTGAAAGACAGAATGACTGACAGACAGAGATCTTCCATCTGCTGGTACATCCTCAATGGCCACAACAGCCAGGGGTGGGCCAGGCTGAAGCCAGGAGCCTGGAATTCCATCCTGGTCTCCCACATGGGTAGCAGGGACCTAGGCACTTGGGCCATCTTCTGCTGCTTTTCCAGGCACATTAGCAGGGAGCTGGATTGAAAGTGGGGCAGCCAGGACTCAAGCCAGAAGTTGTATGTGATGCCAGCACCACAGGTGGCGGCTTAACCTGCTTTGCCACAATGTTGGCCCCAATTCCTTCTCTCTTTCAAGACAACTCTTAGATCTTACGTGGGTGTTCATGAGCTCTCTTGGTCTCAATAATGATGGCATTCTTTTAAAAGAAAACATCAAAACAAGCAACCAATAATGGCCAGTACTGTTTCTTGTAAAGGCAGATTAGAACGATTGTTTCTCCAAGTCTGAACAACTTTGTATGGTTACCCCTTGTTTTTTTCCCAGGCTCTTCTGGGCATTCTACCCAATGCCCATCCATCACCCTTCCCATTCCATTTCTCCATCTCACCCTTCATGTGGTGGGTGGATCCATCTCCAGGCATGAAAACACAAAAGTGCTTCAAAATCTCCATAATTGTTAAGGATGGGTCCAACATGATGATGTTGGAAAGCTTAAATCAAAATAATTTGTTGAGAAATTTGAGATTTATCCATTGAAAACAATTTCAGCTCTTTCACCGGTGAAATCAATGGATTCATGGTAAATCAAAACACGGCCTTTCCAAGGATGGCTGTTTGCTTACTGAAGGTTGGACTGTCATCCTCGCAAGTTTAATTGCCTTCACGGCATTCTGTCTGGTATTGGGTTTCCTGTTTGTCTTATTAAGGCAGTAAAGTACACTGTGTGTTCTCCTCACAGGACAGATCTCATTTCATTGCTAATTGTCAAGATTTGGAAAAAGGTCAATTAAGCTTATGTAAGTGCCTACAGCAAATAAGAAATTTCAAGATGGTCTTTTCTGAAAGATAACATGAATCATAATACACAGCAAAATTATAAAATATCATAAGCTATTTAGTAGTCTTTCTTGAGGAATTTGCTTTTTGTCAATAATATTAATATACTTCTGATATTTTATTAGTGTTCTACAGATTAAAAACTATGTGTATGTGTGTATATATACACACACACACATATATATGTGTGTTTATGACCTTAATCATTTTCAAAGCAGTACTGTGAGGGAAGTAATGTTAATTTTCCCTTTTCTATTATAGGTAACAAAATTGTAGTTCAAATAATTGTCCATAATTGGCTCACAAAGATATAGCCAATGCAGTACAAGGTTTCCTAAGACTGGATAGTTGAAGGACATGTAAATAGAGATACAAGAGGGACATATGGGATCCTGACATGTTCTCTGGAGCGTGAACCCTCCTCCTTCTTTCTAGTGTGGCACAGAATCACATCACACCCTGCCCATTATGAGCTAATAAGCAGCACAACATGATGACTGTGTATGACTGTGTTCCAGGGACAGTCCACAGAGACCATTCACACCATGTTATCATTTCACGGCACACAACATCAAGGAGAGCCACAAGGTACATGCTAATTCTAGCTTCATGGTGAGAGGAAACAAAGGAAAATCTCAAACCTTACACCTGCTGTCCCATTGTTCTGTTGCTAAAAGTTTAACAGATGCAGGATTTGAGGGCATTCTGTGCTGAGATTAGTCTTCACAATTTTTAGGAACAGTATTGTTCTTCTGCTAATGAAGCTTTTGTTATAGGGAAAGATCTGGTTGGTTCTGAGGTTGTCCAGTCAAGGCACTAAGGTCAATCTGAAAAGCAAATGGTTGGTACTTACTTGGTCACAGTTCCAATCCAAAGTAGGCCTAATCTTTGAATTTAAGCTTTTTGAGGACAAATGATTTGTTTGTTTGTTTGTTTGTTTTTGTTCATTGCTATTTCTTTATTGCCTTGCACATGATAGGAACTGAATTTGTGATATTTTGATGGAATGGACACACACACAAACACACACACACACACACACACACATACCCCTATGCTTTCTCAAATCTGACCATCTCAATCTCAAAGGACATAGCATGGTAGATACTGATTATGCCCCTAGTATGCACGATCCTCATTTCTTCCTGGTATAAGATCTTTTATTTTTATTTTGGTGCATGGCCATTTAGAAGGACTGGGTTTCCCAGTCTCTCTACAGCTGGTCCTGGCCATGTGACATGACCAGTGGGTGGAAGAGAAAGGCTCCTGTCCAGTTCAGACTGATATATTGCCTCCATCCATCTGGCTGGAATGTGTGTGAGCAGATTGGATCCCCAGAGGTTTAGAAGTGGACATCACAGGTTGAGGATGATGGGGTCAATCCAGGAATGGGACGAGGGCCCCAGCAGCCACAGGGCATGACACCTGACTGCTTCTCCCCAGCCTTCTTTAAAACTCAAAATAAATGAACTCTGATCTTAAAAAAACCACTGTTATTTTGGGGTTTTGGCCACTTACAGTAAAAAATATTCTAATAGACATAAATGCATTAACACACAAATGAGTGTGTTACATACATGATACATACTTTTTGAAGGTATCTGGCATACAAGCCAGCACGATGCTTTATTGTACTGATGTATTCTTAGTTTTGTGTAACTGAGAGTGGGTTCTCTGGTGTGGTGTTCCTGCTTGTAATCAATGTTGATTCACCCTGAGAAACTACTCAGCAGAACTGCACAGGCTGTATGATTTCCTGACCCTGGCTTAGGATCAGATCTTACCAAGTGGACTCTGTTGACCAGACTGAGAACCGCTTAACCTCTGGCACTATTGTTTGCCTCTCCCTCTGCTGTTAAGCATGGGATCCACATCTAGTAGTTCTTTTTATTTTTTAGAAATATTTTATTTATTTATATGAGAGCTAGAGTTACAGACAGTGAGAGGGAGAGACGGAGAGAGAGGTCTTCCGTCCACTGGTTCACTTCCCAAATGACCACAGTGGTTGGAGCTGTGCCAGTCTGAAGCCAGAAGCCAGGTGCTTCTTCCTGGTCTCCCATGTAGGTGCAGGATCTGGGCCATCCTCCACTGCTTTCTCAGGCCACAGCAGAGAGCTGGATGAGAAGAGGGGCAGCCGGGACTAGAACCAGCATCCATAAGGGATGCTGGTGCTGCAGGTGGAGGATTAATCTACTGTGCCACAGCGCCAGCCCACATCTAATAGTTCTTAAAAGTTCATTAGCTTGTAAGCTTGTAAGTTTGTAAGCTTCCACCTGAATCACCCAGACCCCTCCAGGGGGAGACACGGATTATCAGAAAAGTGTGCTTCCCTCCATAAACTACCTACTCCACAATCTTCCTACTACAAATAAATGGTAAATGTGATAGATGAACTCATTTATGTAGAATATTTTCTTTTTTAAACATATGGCTATGTAAAGTTCTACCTTTTTTCAAAGCATTAAAGAAAAGCTGTGTCAGCCAAGTTCTTTTATATCATTTAAAATTCTATCTTTAGAGCTTCTGGCTTTGTGTGTGGATGGTTCAGATAATTAACAACAAATGAGGATTAAATATTTGAGAATTTATCTTATATAAATATGGGAAAACTGATGTTGAGCATGGCTAAAAGTATTTGTAATAGTTGATCAAATTCTTATGATAGAAAGAAGGAAAAACAAAGCATCACTAATCTTTCATTAGAAATAATGTTAAAGGGCTGAAAAGAGAATAGAATAGATATTAACTTAATGTCTGCCATGTATTAGACATTATGCGTGGACAAGAAGAGAATTTTTATCAACTGAATGCCTACCTCATATCAGACAAACTGCTTGGATGAAAAGAGAATTTATTCATTTATTTTTATTATTTATTTGAGAGACACAAAGAGACAAAGAGATTGCTCATCTGTTGGTTTATTCCCCAAATGCCCAACATATCCAGGCAGGGTTAATCTGAAGCTGAGAGCTAGGAACTGTGTCTAGGTCTTCCACGTGTATGGCAGGAACGCAGTCACCCAAGTTATCTCTGGTTATCTCCAAGGGTGTGCTTTAAGGGAAGCTGGAATTGAGGGCAGAGTCAGGGCTCAATGTAAGATGCAGATATTCCAAGTGCTATCCTAATTAATACAATAAACCCCTGTCCAAGTGACGAACCAACATTGATAGACTATTTTATCTAAAATCCAGAATTTATTCATATTTACTTAAGTTTTACCTGATGCCCTGTTTCTATCCTTTGGCCTTTCTAGAGTATCCTTGTGTTTAGTCATTTATCCTCCTTAGGATCCTTTGTGCTGTGACAGCTTCTCAGACTTCCCTGGTTCTGATGACCTTAACAGTTCTGCGTAGATATTTTGTAGAAATTCTCTACTCATGCCTGTGTGTGGTTTTTTTCTTGCCACATGGTGTCCCATCCATGAAACAAAGACTGGAATGAGCAGTGACATGAGCGGCTCTGATGTCCCCAATGCCCGTGCTGTGATCTACCTTAGAGGCAATGTCAACTCCTTCAGAAATCTGCAGAAGACAGAAAAGACGGGTGGGGGTGGGCATCTGGCCTAGCAGTTAAAACGGCGCATCCTACACTGCTCTTGATCCCGGCTCCACCTCTGAACTCCAGCTTTCTTCTCAAGTAATTGTGTTCAGCCCACTACATGGGAGACCTGGATTGAGTTCCTAGTTCCTGGCTTAAGCCCTGGCTATCACATGCCTTAGGGAGGTAAATGCATAGAATGAAGCTCTGTCTGTCTGTGTCTTGCTCTGCCTCTTTGCCTCTCAAATAGATAAATAAAAATTAAAAAGAAAAAAAGAGACAAATAGTGTGCTAGGGACTCATCTGGCTTCTCTCACACAGAGCTACAGCAAATTGGTTGGGCAGTATTGGCCCTTCTCCCTTCAAATACATTAGGACAATACCACACCCGTAGAATAAATAGCCACTAATACCTCATAGCTATTATCAGTCCAAAGATACATCTGGTCTTTTAATACCTATCTATTTCTTGGCCGGCACCGCGGCTCACTAGGCTAATCCTCGCTTTCTGGCGCCGGCACACCGGGTTCTAGTCCCGGTCGGGGCATCGGATTCTGTCCCGGTTGCCCCTCTTCCAGGCCAGCTCTCTGCTATGGCCCAGGAGTGCAGTGGAGGATGGCCCAAGTGCTTAGGCCCCGCACCCCATGGGAGACCAGGAGAAGCACCTGGCTCCTGCCATCAGATCAGCGCGGTGTGCTGGCTGCAGCGTGCTGGCCGCGGTGGCCATTGGAGGGTGAACCAATGGCAAAGGAAGACCTTTCTCTCTGTCTCTCTCTCTCTCTCTGTCCACTCTGCCTGTCAAATAAATAAATAAATAAATAAATAAAATACCTATCTATTTATCATTTATTATTACATGCCTTTAATGCTATTGTACTTTAATGGGCAGTTACTGTGTGAAAAAAATTTTCATTGTTCAATTATTCCGGTCTTGAACTCTTCATAATTTTTAAGCACTGAAAACACATTTTGGATTTCAGATCTCCAGAGAAGAGCACTAGTGAGGACAAAGCTGAATGAATGATATGAGAAGGTGGTAATGAACTTACACCTTGCCTGCCCTGAAGGGTTCTAGGATTCTGTGGGTTCAGTGTGAGAATTCAGGACATGCAGTTAGACAGGTGTCATCCATGCCATGGAATGGAAGTTCACCTGCTCCATGGTAGGAAGCTGGATGTTGACTTCCACTGTGAGGAAGATGAGACAGCAGCAGTGACGTTGTTGACAGTGATAAGAAACACTGACAACAAGGCACCCACTACTGAAAGTGCGCTCTAAACAGGGTTCTGCACCAAGTATTTCCAAGCAGGGTTTAATTCTCAGGAAACTGGACGTGGAAGGCCCTGTCTATTTCCACTGTACGACAGGGGAAGGGAGGGTGAAGAAAGTGACTTGCCCAGGTCACATGGCTCGTGACTGCCCAGGCTCCTTTCTTCCCCAGGGCAGCATTCCCTGGGGAGACAAAGGCTCAAGATTCCAAGGGGGTGTTCCTTGGGAAGTCTCACAACAGGAGACAAGCACATCCTCCCAGTGAGCCAGATGAGCTGACCCAAGCAGCTTCAGAGTTATCCTCAGCTTCTGACATCATGACTCTCCTTACACAGAACAGGCGGGTCCCTCCCCATGCCTATGTGTGACTTTGTGTAGGGAATTTCGGCATCTAGCTGTTTGCTGTTTGTGAAGGAGAAACAATGCTTTTTTTGTTTTATCATTAACTGAGGGGCTCTTCTAAGTCCCATTTTAAAATCTGATGTAAGATGGTCAGACACTCTCAGCCCAAGGCTTTGAAGAATCAAACTCCTTCATATTTGAAGCTACAGATCCAATCCATGGTTGCTAGTTTTACCAAAAATCACATTTGCCGTTTCCTGCTTGCTTAGGATAAAACGCTGGGTGGTTTTTACATTCCATTAGGATTGACAACTATTAAGCTACTGTATGTGGATGTCATTCTTACTACCATTGGGACAGTACATTGAAGGGATTTCAGTCTGGAGCTGGTGAGGGGAGGCCCACACCTACTTTCTTTCTTAGCCGTTCCGCACAGTGAGGAGTGAGCTGTGCTACAACCAACTGCTCAAATTTCCGTGATGTCCCCAGGCACACATGGCAACATGATACAGATGTCAATAGCCAGCAACCAGTTTGTCATACACTTTGCAAAACACAAAAGCTGCTTTTTGTTTTATACTGAAGCACATTCGAAACCTGGCATCAGTACAAGGAAGTGTGTCCTCTTGAGTTTCAGCAGAGATTCAGTGTCACATAATCATTCCAGAAATTTCAAAACGGCTTCTTTTTATACAGTGCCAAGAAGCACCACACTCAAAAACTTCCCAATAATGCTTCATCCTGATAGTGCCATAAATTGTTTTAGATCATACACTCATGAGTATTTTCTGGATGACAGTTGGGATTCAATATTATGTTTCTTTTGAGGCACTGTTCAAAACCTCTGGGGTTTCTTTAGAGCTCAGTCTGTTCAGATTGTGTCAAATGTCACTACTGTTAAGAGGAAGGGACAAGGTGGTTCTAGTTTGCAATTCTCAGTCCACCAAGCCTTTCTCAGAACCTAGACTTACTTTTTGGGTTTCTTTCTCCTGCTCTGTGCCACCTCCACAGCACTCCATCCTCCAGACTCTCCCATCTTAGATGTGGAAAGATGTGACACAATCAAATGTGACATTGCTCCTTTTACAGCTATGGGCACACATGCACAGGCACACACACACACACACACACACACACAGACTGAACTTGCATGCAATGATTTAAAATCCAAAAGTCATATCATATTGAATTGAATTTACACATATTATTCTTTTTCTGTGATTCTAAATATATTTAGGTAGCAAGGGAAGAGTCAAAGAAACTGGTCAAACTTGGTTTGCATACTCACTTCCATTGCTTGGATGGTTCACAGTCCTCTACACAGTATCTGCCAAAGCAGATTGATGTAGAGTCTGTAAAGAGTTCCTTTATTCCCAACCATTGCCCACGGTCTTTGTTTTGTAATACATCAACCCCTTCATCAGTTTTCATAAGAAATCCATCCAGTTATGTCTTAGATTTCATGAGTTGGGCAGAGTGGAAAATTCTGGATCTTTGGGAGAGGATTGTGGTGCAGCTGCGGTGGTTTCTTACAGTCCTGTTGGCCTCTTCTCCTTTCTCATTTACCTCGCCCCACTCCTCAGTTCTCCTTCCTGGAGAGCTTTCTGAGCACTCCTTCATCTACTGTCACATACTCAGAACCAGCTTCTCACCCAGACTTTCACATACTCTCTCATCACAGTGTTCTGAAGTTCATATCCCCACAAAGCAGTTGCTCATCATCATGCCCACTCCCTGGATGAGTCTGCTAGGGTAGCAATGAGAAACTACCCCAGGACTGGGTGACTTACACAATGGAGATTTACTCTTATCCAAGCCCTGGAGGCTGGGGGTCTGAGGTCAAGGATTTGCCAGGTCGATTTCCTCCGAGGCCTCACTCCTGATCCTGCAGATGGCTGTCTTCCTGTCTTCAAAGGGGTGCCCCTCTGTATATGTCTGTATCCAAATCCCCTGTTGTTATAAAGACACTAGGAACCCCTCCAACACTGCATTTTAACTGAAATATCTCCTGAAGGACACTGCTGCTCAGTAGATTCCCATGCCAACCCACTGGAGGGAAGGGCTGCATCATATTGATCTGGAGAACACAATTCAGCCCATAACACCTTTCATACAGAAATAGATCATGTAATTAATAATTAATAGCTCATGGGGTTAAAGACTCAAGAGAACATCTGAGTTCTCTCTGGTTCACTGTCTGGTTCATCTGTCTGGTTCACTCCTGAATCCTGCATGCTTGTGTGAGTTCCTAGAATATGGTAGATGCTGAAGAAAAGGTGATTTTATGTGGTTGATTGAATTAGAGAACAGAGTGCTTGGCGTGGGGCAGATGCAGTCCCACATCTCTGCTGAGCTTTACAGTCTTAACGTGATGTTTCCTACCCATGGTTTTGGAGGAAGTGGCTGGGGCTGGCAAATCATGAGTGCATACACGACATTGGAATATATAAAATAAAGTTAATTTGCCACTGTTGCTTTATTTCCAAAAGGTGGAATCAAGCCACAAATATTACTTACCTTATCTTCCCCAGCCCATGTGTCTGTTGGCAGCTGTGTTGAACAACAGTGTTTTCCTGGCATCCAGTTTCGGGAAACCAATGTCATGAATGTGACTGGGCTTTTGTTGAAGTAAAAATAAAATTTAAAAGTATGTTTTTCTTGGAAGTTTGGGCCTTTGAATCAGCACAGAACCCCTATTTACATTATTTATATTCTTCAATGAAAATTCTTCCGTTCCAAGTTAGAGTTGGGCCCATAGCCAATGATGCATCATGATTACTCAGCCCAGCAGGTTTGAGAGGTAAAGATGTTTCTGAGATTTTCGTTCCTGATTTATCTGTATACGTTACAACTTCTTGGAAAATGTTGTTCATGTTATAATACTTGACCCCATGAGACTAGCAAAGCAGAGTACCTATCTCAAAGTGGTACACTTGAGAACAAGCTCATGACAGGGAACTAAAGCAACCCTCTCTCATTACCACATTTTATGATTTTCTCTGAGCTTAAGCCATTATCCATCACCATAACAACTAGGTTGACTAGAAAAAGCCATGTCACCTGCCACTTGACTCTCCTCTAATTAGTCAGCGCTCTTGGAATCAGAGAAGGTTAATCAACATCCTATCAGCTGAAAAATGTGTAAGTTTGCCCATAACGAAGAAGAATAGATTTGGGACATTCAGGGATGGGGCAAGGGGTTGGGGACAGTGAAGATCACCACTGAGTATCCTTGTCAGCACCAGCCCACCCACTCAGCAACCCTCCAGGGAACAGCCACTCAGAGAGCTGCTTGGGTGTAGACCCCTTTTCAGATCCCATGGAGCCCTCTGTCCTCTGCTTCTGTGCGGCATGGCTCATTTTAGCATTTGGCTGGGAATCTGTGACTCCAGTCCTGAAGCTTCCCTCCCCAGTCTCGGTATTCTCCACAGCTACTGCAGTGCCCAACAGAGACAGACACTGTCCTAACCTCTGTTACAATGAATGGAAGTTGAAAACTTCAAAACGTGACAGCGCTGCCTCGACCTTCGTTCGTGGTCATGCCAGGACTTCCACCACCAGGATTCATGATCAGCACATGCCCCTTCACTGTTGCCTGTCCCCTCCCTTCTCAGGAGGTCATAGGGTGAGGGCATTCAGGGTACCAAGGAGGAGTCACAGTCATGGGGGAGCCATTGGGGACACTACTGACAGGTTTCAGATTCCTCACAAAAATAAATAGGAGAAGAAAACTGAAAGCTGAATCAACAAGGAGGATATAAAATATATATGAAGCTGACTTGACTATGTGTTTGATTCTGAAAATTCAACCACATAGGGGCTTTAGGTAAAAGGCTCAGTAAACTTTCTCTTAAAGGTCTAGATAGAAGTATTTTAGGCTTTTTGGGCCAAAAAGTACACTGAAGAGGTGTTTCATACATAGTGACAAAAAAGCACTTGAGATGGAGCCATTTACAAATGTCAAATCCATTCTTGGCTTATGCTGTACAGAAACTGACAACAGGCCACAGTTGCTGATTCCCGCATGTGCTACAGGCTAGCATACCACTGGAGTCACCTTCTCTTAAAAGGAATAAAACATGGGATTTGCAAAATATTTATTACTGCATTATAATATATTTATTTTTGTCTGTGAGAGTGCCATGTATCTGTTTATAATAATTATATAATGCAAAATATCTTCTAACTTATGAAAGTATTTTTTTATTTTTTATTTTATTTTATTTATTTTATTTTATTTTTTTTTTGACAGGCAGAGTGGACAGTGAGAGAGAGAGACAGAGAGAAAGGTCTTCCTTTGCCGTTGGTTCACCCTCCAATGGCTGCCGCAGACGGCGCGCTGCGGCCGGTGCACCGCGCTCATCTGATGGCAGGAGCCAGGTACTAGGTGCTTTTTCCTGGTCTCCCATGGGGTGCAGGGCCCAAGCACTTGGGCCATCCTCCTCTGCACTCCGGGCCACAGCAGAGGGCTGGCCTGGAAGAGGGGCAACCGGGACAGAATCCGGTGCCCCGACCGGGACTAGAACCCGGTGTGCCGGCGCCGCAAGGCGGAGGATTAGCCTGTTGAGCCACGGCGCCGGCCAAGTATTTTTAAACATAGGAGAATTAAGCAATCATTCTACATTAGAAAATGACATTATATCTAATGAAAATTAATGATATGTTGGAAAAATTGTTTAACAAAGCAGACTAGAAAAATTGATGATTAGATTATTGATTAGTTGGGGCTAGCACTGTGGTGCAGTAGGTTAATGCCCTGGCCTGCAGCGCTGGCATCCCATATGGGCGCCGGTTTGAGATCCAGCTGCTCCACTTCCCATCCAGCTCTGCTATGGCCTGGGAAAGCAGTAGAAGATGGCCCAAGTCCTTGGGCCCCTGAACTCACGTGGGAGACCCGAAAGAAGCTCCTGGCTCCTAGCTTCGGATTGGCACAGCTCTGGCCATTGTGGCCATCTGGGGAGTGAACCAGCAGATGGAAGACATATCTCTCTCTCTCTCTTTCTCTCTCTCTCTCTCTCTCTATTTCTCTCTCTCTCTCTCTCTGCCACTCCTCTCTGTGTAACTCTTTCAAATAAATAAATAAATAAATCATTAAAAAAAGATTGTTGATTAGTTTATAGGGGAATGAAATACTAATGCCAATTTTAAAACATTTCTTCAAGTAATTTCCAATGTATATAATTTAAATACATTCTTAGAGTTAAACTGAGATTCAATAAAGCACAAAAACACAACTTTTAGTTAAAAAACGAGCAACTGTGGGGAAATTTAAGTTGACAATAACATAACCTTAAGAACTAAAAGTACCTTGGATCTGACTCCCAATTTTAACAACATAATCTAAATGCTTGCAAAGGTGAGAATATCAAATGGGATTGTTGGTTTCACAGGTTACAGGACAAAATTTGTTTATCCTGACTTTATAGCCTCATAGGTGATATTTTTAAAGTGGACTGAGAAATATGGAGAACATCAGGTTTCTTAGTTATAGTCCTCCTTCATCTTTGTATAACAATTTATGAGACTGTTCTCAGAAACACCTGGAAATAAAAATATTTGCTTTGTTCCATAAGATAATATTTCAGAAAGGAGATTCGATATTTTCAGTTATGGGTCCAAGGGAAAGCACACTATTTTCTATTCTTATAATGGTGTTGCTGATAGCTCATTTGGGAATGCCATGCATAATGATATAGAACATCTAAAACAAATAGACAAAATGTGCAAATAATGACATGAACATTTACCAAAACATTCAGATAATTCCTTAAGGAGGTCTGTAAGGTATCTCAGTCTTTTTCTGTCATCAGTCTCTTTGGAGATAATTTTATTTGGTGGATACGTATCCCAAAAGAGTGGGAGCAGAAAACCTCTGTTGGGTGCAAGTGCAAGAATTTCATGGAAGGAAGATAAAAACTTACATAAGGATTTTAGTGTCCTAGAAGCTTGTCTCCAAATGAGGATAGGTTCTGAGAGCCCCAGTGATGGAATTTGCTAATGGACTGGACGTAGAGGTGGGGGAGAGGGAGAGAACAAGGAGGAACCCTGAAGTTTTTGTCTGGGAAATTGGGTAAATTATGGTCTCATTCTCTGAAATAGGGAAGTAAAAGGAGAACAATTTTAAAGTATGTTTTCTATATCATCTATGTGAGGCTCCGTAGCTATCTATACAGAAATACCAAGGAAACACCTGTATCTTGAGTGTTTGGATGCTCAAGAAAGAGTCAGAGATGGAGGTGGACACATGGGAATGATCAGCTTTTTAGAAGGAAGCCACAGGGGTGGATGTGCTCACCCAGGGAGATGAAGGGACTGTAGACAGAGCAGAAATGAAGCCTCTGCCCTGGCCTCCACTGTGTTAACTTTGGAGAGGCTGGGAGGAGCCAAGCCATCAGGTATGAGGTAGGCACCCTGTTCAAGGAGAAGCACAGAGCAGGCAGAGTGTTTGGGTTGAACGTGTATGAGGGCCTTTCGTGGAAAACATGGAAGTGATGAGCAAGGAGAGGCATGGAATTTAAGTCCTGGTAGGAAGACGTAGACACATTGGCCCCAGAGCAAGGTCAGGCCAAAGGCTTGCAGATCCTGGCAAAGTCAGAGATACTGGAATCGGAGCACAGGGAACTGTTGTCAGACTTAACACATAATGCAGGATTCCCAGTTAAATTTTAATTTCAGTATACAGAATATTTTAGTTGAAGTGTTCTCCAGATATTGTATGGACATACTCTAAAAACTTACCTGAAATTCAAATCTAACTGGGCACACTGTATCTCATCTGACCACCTCTAAACCCTGAGAAGGAAGGGGAGTTGTGGGATTTGGAGGTCACTGTGAGAGAACTGAAGGAGATGGAGGCAGTGCTGATCATGGAAACTGTAGAGATGGACCATGGCCATGAGAGGTTGGCTGTGGAAGCCTGGACAGAACAATCAAGGACCTGAAAGTCCAGAGTTATGAATGGGTCGTCTTGATGAACAGTAAACTGGTGAGGAACGAAGACAAGCCCAGTGCTGAGGAAGGAGAGTGAGCCAGTGAGTCAGGTGCCAGTGTCTCTGGAAATGATTGGGAAAGAATACCTGCTTTCACACAGCAACAACACACAGGGGCAGCCTCCCAGGAGGGGCAGTCATGACAACAGGTGAGTGAGGAGGATGAAGAAGACATGACTGGCTCATAGCAAAGGAACAGCAAGTCTCCCTGCCTTCCCCCAATCTGTGTGGGCCCGGGGAAGAGCCTAAAGGGGAATTAGGGTCCTGGGGCAATGGCAGGTTTCAGTTAATCATGAAATTGAACTTGAGAGAAGCTTTCAAAGACACAAAAGATTGGTCTATTGATACCCCAAGAAACATGAGTTAGGATTGGAGAATGGTAGTGAACAGGGAAGGGTGGGGTGTCCCAGGTCATGTAGGGGTGCCAGCCAGGTGGCGCTGATACATGACTGGCATCAAAGCTGAGGCCAGTGAGGATATGTGTTAGGCAGGGAAGCCAGGTGACCATCAGTGGTCACCAGTGGGAGATAAGTGGCTGGTCATGGGGAGGGATACATAATTGATCCCTTTATGCATTGATCTCTTTGAAAGTGTGATGTGTACATGGGTGCATCTTGGGGAAAATTGAATCCTGTAGGGCATAAGTCCAGCGGAATTGTGGCATGGTGCAGAAGTACACCAAGCACCTGGGCTGTTCTGGGCACCTCCCCTGCTATGGGCTGGCCCACATTTGTGAGTAAGGGGCAGGTTGAATTCTGTAAGTCCTGGAAGTCATACACGTCAGCCCTCAGTTAGTGACCATTGAACTCAACCTAGACTTCCATGGCAAGAAGGATCATGAGATGTGAGTTTTAAAAGACAGTTAGCTGTTTTTTATTTATTCTTTAGAAGCAGGACTTATAAGTCACCAGATTTTTATAACATGCTTTTGCCACAGACAGGCTTCCATGTTTTCTGTTTCCTGCTGGTCTTAGGTTCCATGTCATCTGCTCATCTCCAAAAGATGGCCAAGGCTTAGGTTCTAAACAAGTCACATTCCATTTTTTCATAATGTCATTGGGCAGTTCTGCTGGGGTGTTTTATATATTTTATCTAGCTTAATATTTTGTTTATTATATTTATTTGATATTATGAGGAGTTAGATGGTCTAATAGGCAGTTAGGTCAGGTCCCTGTCAGAATGATAAAAGGTGGAGAGCCCCTTTAAGAGTGGACAAATTCTTGCTTCTTCCCAGAGGCTGCCTTTAGCAACACTTTGTTTTATCATGAGAGCAGACTGAACAGGATTGCAAAGTCCAGCCTGTCTCTGGTTGTTATTCCAGCTTCCTGATTGGTTGTTATTCTAGCACTCTGATTGGTTGTTGGCTGGTGCTCCTCCCCTGACTGGTTAACTCTAGGTCACCGCTGTTGTGCATAAAAGGTAACTCTTCCCTTGGAGCCACCCTGCTGACTGCTGCCACAGGAGGTTTCTCACTTCAGTAAATCTCCCTTTGTTCACTGTCCCTGTTTGTGTGGAAATTCTTCTTGGACACGAGACAAGACCGAAAATTGCCTTCGCGGTCCCGTAACTGTATGATAGAGCATTCCTCCCTGTCTGTGGAGTACCCCTGTGCAGAGTGAAATAGAAACGTGCTCAGCGGAGCTGGGCAGCCCCTGTCCTTTGATGTCTTTTCTCACAGTCCACCATGGAGCCACGGAGTCTCACCACTGGGGCCAAATTCATGGAGTGAAGCTGTGACTTTCAGTCTCTTTCTTCAGTGGTTCAGACTTGTCTTCCAGTGACGGTCTGCATGGAAGTCACTGCACAGTACAGAACAGTGTCCTTATGTTTATATTAGACAAGCGTGTTTTTATATTGGGTCTTCACAACAGCCTTGAGCGTAAGGAATCATTTCATTTCAAGGTATAGATAATGAACTGGAATCTTCCAGCGGTTAAGGAGCCCCAGGCCACAGAGCTATTTCATAGCACATAATTCAGTCCAGGCCTCTCTGATTCCAAATAAAACATGAAAATGTGTCAAACTCTGATCTCAGTTGGCCCAGTTCTCCAGGCTGGGTGCAGACCCAGCTCACCTGCACCTGTCCTGATTCACCTGGTTCCCTCAACCTTGGTCCCTGTACTGACTCTCATCTCATGATGGAGTTAGATACTGGTCCTTCTGCCACACTTCTGGCAGGGGGCCCCTGTGCGTTCCCAACCCAGAGTCCACGTGCAACCTTCACGCAAACCCACAGACCCTAGCCCTGAGGCAGAGTCACACGAAACACGCTCAGAACCCCTCTCGCCTTGGCTGGCAGATCAGAGGACAGAGGAGACAGGCTTTGTGGAGGTAAAAAGAGACTTACAGGAGTGAATGCCCCAGTGAAAAGAAGGGGGGAAAGGAGAATAGAAACCAAATCGACTGATGCTAGGTTCCTTGCCCAGCCCCATTTCCTGTCATTTGGGTGCCTGTGCCCAGGCAAGCAAGCTCTGTCTGGCCCCCGTCAGCCCCTGTCCCTGTCCCACAAGAGGAGCCACGTCTGACAGGGCTCACGATCTCCAGGGCGCCTTGTCTGCCTCCAGCTGCTGCTGAGGTCTCTGGGACTGAGTGTCCTTTCCCTGACAGTTATTTGATCTTCACTCACTGCATGGGGCTGCTAATTCTCAGACAGAATAAATCACTTAAAATGGGCTTTGACCGGTAGGCTGGAACCAAGCAGTGTTTTCTTCTCCCTGTCCCTTTTGGGAGCCTAAATGTACTATAATTAAGGCCATTATCAGCCACTTGAGTTGAGGATTGGTGAGGGGGGTGGTACATTTAGCAAGCAGTTGGGGGAAGGAGTGAAATTTCAGAATTGCTTCAACAGCCAACAAAGCTTGGGAAATAATCGCCGTTTTCAGAGCTGTTTTACTAACAGCTTCCTCTTTATCAGACAAGATGAGTTCTTCCTCAAGGGACCTATACTGCACCTGGTTTTCATTGACTTTAGAAGTCACGAATACAGGCCCTTATGCTCCACTTGATTTTACAGGGGTGCAGTTCCACTTTTTAGTTATGGTTGAGACTGGGTTGTATGACTTGGTCACTGGTCACCAGGGTCTTTGCCCATCTGCGGGCGCTTTACCATCCCCTCATTGCCATCCAGCTTTGGGTAATGTTTAAGTAAGGCTGGGCGGGCGAGGTTAATCAATGCCCAGTGTTCCCTGTGTGCCTGAAGTCACGGAGACACAGAGCTCTGATGCTCAGTGTTCAGAGATCACAGGAAATGAAATGCAGACTCAAAGGATGGAAGAACAAAGGCAACCGCAGGGCCTGCCGGATGTCTGAGGAGCGACTTAACTTAGCATTTTTCTGTCCCATGTGAAAGATAGTCAAGAGCATAAAGTACATCCTTTTTATTCAATAATAGGTTCAAGATTTTCCACTTTGAAATGTAATCTTAATTAATCACAGTAGTCTAGCATTTTTATCTCATTAAGTAATCAAGAAGGAAAATTGTCCAAGCCATCGAGATGAACCCTACTGGCAGACTTGCAAATGGGCATCTATCTTACAAAGTGAGGTATGCTTTCAAAGGGCTGCTTGAGGGTTCTGACACATAGGCATGGTTCTGATAAACCCAGAAAACACAGCATTGAGTCACAGAGCTGGTCCCTCTGATACTGGAGGATACATCACCATGCATTTTCTGCATGGCAACAAGGGTGGTGACGAGTGAGCTGTCTGTGTCTCACATGACTTATCTTCCATTCTACACCAGGGAACTGGATGGAGATCTCACCCATTTTGAGATACCTGCAATGTGACACCACTAGATACACCATGATACACAAGTGATACTGAAGTCATAAGGCCGATCAAAGTAGGCAGTTCTCGGGGCTGGCATTGTGGCACTTGGGAGGCCAGCATCCCATACTGGAGTGCTGGTTCAAGTCCTGGCTACTCCACGCTGATCCAGCTCCCTGAAAAGTGCCTGGGAGAGACAGCACAGCACAACTCAAAGGCTAGGCACCTGCCACCTATGAGGGAGACTAGGATGGAATTCCTGGCTTCTGGATTTGTGTATAAAAACCCTGGCTAATCTGGCCATTTGGGTAGTGAAACAGCAGATAAAAGATCTCTCTCTCTCTCCCTCCTCTCCCTCTCCCTCCCTCCCTCCCCCGTTCCCTTTCCCTCTCTTGTCAATCTACCTTTCAGATAAATAACTATTTTAACAAATAGGCAGGTTTGAGAACAGCCGGTGTCTGTCAGTTGCTCCTGAGTGTCCATCCTGTTGCATTCTCTGTGTGTACCCCCTTCTCACAGATGCATCCTTTTCAGAGATGGTTCCTAGAGACACTGTCATAGAGCGTGGGGTGGCTCAGGCCACCTCCCAGTTGTCTCCTGGGGCATTTGCTGTGTGAGTAATGATCAGATTGGCCTCCTCTTGCCTGAAGTGAGCATGGGTGTGCACTACACTCTGCTGCACATAGCACTCACTACCCTCCACCCTAACAGATGCTCACCCCTCTGGTTTCCCTCAAGGAACAACACCAAGTGACCCCTCTGTTTTCCCTATCTGTTGATATCTGGCCAAGCCCCCTGCTCCCTTATTGACTAGAGCAAGAAAAGTATGACATTTTATTTCCAAGTCTGGTTTTCAGCCTCACGCCCCACTTAGCAACTCCACACCCATGAACAAGTCATTGAACAGCTCGGACAGTTGCTCGTTTTGTGAAGCGTGGGTCACAGTGGCCACCTCGTAATGGATGAGAACTGATTTGGATGAAGTCTGTGAGGTGTGTGGTCACACCAAGGCTTCCGTGGACGGGGCCTCGCTCCCCTGCTTTCTTCACCTTTTTCCAGTGTAGCACCCACATCACTCCTGGGGCCTTCAGAACAAATCACCACAGGCTGGGTGGTTTAAAGCAACAGGAATGTCTTCTGTGATGGTTTTGGAGGCCGCAGCCTGACATGGAGTGAGCAGGGCTGTGCTGCCTCTGAGGGCTTCAGGGAAGAGGCCTGTCCTGCCTCTTCCCTGGAGGGTCCTGGTGTCGCCAGCCCCCGTGGTTTTCCCCCAGATGTGGCTGCACCCTCCCATCTCTCTCTACATCTTCACCTGACTCTCTTCCTTGTGCAGGTCTGTGTGGCCTCCCCTCTTCCGGGAAGGACACCAGTCATTGGATTTAGGACCCAATCTAAGCAGTGTAACTTATCTTACCCTCACCAGCTGCGTGTACAGAGACCCAGCTTCCAAGTCAGGTCGCATCTGCGACTACAGGCGGGCAGGACTTTTGGTGGGACACTATCGAATCTGCTGGAACACCCTCAAACTGTGGGAACCATTCTGAAAGAGCATGTTTTCTTCCTTCTTTAACCTCAAAACAATTCCTAAGCATTTCTGTCACAAAGTGCCTATTGAATACTTACTGATTTTGTTCTGTTTACCTTTAAAAGTATACAATTTGACAGTTTTTTCATTATTAAAGTGTAATCACCTACTGTGATTCTTTCATGGTACAAAACATTCCTTCTTATCTGTGCAGTGCGTCTGGCCTGCTGCACAGGTTTCTACCTGGCCTGGATGTCATTATCAGGTTAGAAACCTGCAGGGAGGTTGTGAGACAGTTCAGCTCCTGCCGTCTGTGAGATGCCACCACCACTTGCTAAAGGTAGCACGCTTTGAAACTACGATAGCAGCAGAGCGTAAGAATCATAAGTTTGTCACTGGTTGTTTTACTGGAAGCTTGCATTCCTTAGAAATAAGACTGAAAAACTTCAGCATCTAATCCAGTATTTCAATTAACGCTTATTATATTTACAAAATATAAAAATTTAATAAAAGGCATTTCGCATCACAATTATAGAATCTTAAGAACAAAAAGATTTTCACAGACTTCAGTCTTCCTGGTTTAGAGTTGAGCTAGTGTTGTTTGCGAGGGTTAGGTGGCGACTTTTATGTGGGCACAAAGCTAAACCATGGCAGGAGCCACATTAATGTTTAAACCTTTCTCCATACCAGTACCAGTCTCTAAGTTAGATCTTCATAGGATCCTTGTTTCAGATAGCCTGGTCTTTCCTCTTGGAAATCCCTCTATCTTTCCTTTCACTGACATTCAAAATGATTAGAGGAAAATGTTTCTTAAATTGTATTTAAATTATAGTTTTCTCATTAAATTACTCAGTCAGATTTTGTATCAAACACAGTATTCACTCAGACTTTGCTGTAAAATCTCTTTGAAAGCTAAATTCATGCAATTCTTGGTTTTCTGTTTATGTAATCCTCCTGCTTGTTTGAACACCCAGTAAACACACTGATGCAGAATTATAGAATCACGAGTCTTTTCTGTAGACCTGAAAGGACCCAAACCATTCAATCATGCGCCTTTCAAAAAGCGCTTTCCTGGGCATGCTGACCCCATGCCTTGCCTGCCCAAGTGCCACTGGGCAGTTCCATCTTTTAACAGACACACTTAGACAAGAAATATTTCCAGAAGCTACTTAGATGATAGCAGTCGTTACCTGTAACGTAATTCCTGCGAAGCCATAACAAACCAATCCTCTTTGCTCTACAGAGATTTGACTTCTATTAAAATATTTTATTTCCTGAATGCCTACTGTAGGGTGGGACTTCTGCTATATATTAAAAAAAAAAAAACAAAGATGAAAGAGGCATAGAATAAGTCCTCCAAGGTGCATAGGGAGAGTGTTATTGACTGAGTGTGTCCCCTCACATCTGTGTGTTGAAGCCCTAACCCACCCTTTGCTGGTGTTTGGGGGAGGGGCTTTGGGAAGTAATTATATTTAGGTGAGGTAATAAGGGTAGAGCCAAATGGGATTAGTACCCCTATAAGAAGAGGAAAAGATGTCCCCCCCTTTCTCTCTCTCCCTCTTCCTCCCTCCCTCTCTCTCTCTCTGTCCCCCTGTGGAGAAAAGACTATAGGAAGATGCCGTGAAGGTGCCTGTCTGTGAGTCAGGAAGCAGGCTTGCACCAGGAACTGAATCTACCAGCACCCTGATCTTGGGCCTGTCACACTTCAGAACCTCAGTAAATAGATGTATGCCACCCAGATTGAGGTGTTTTGTTACAGCAGCCCAGGGAGACGAAGACACTTGGCTTATAAACCAGTGATAATAACACTGAATCCAGACTTTGATGAAGTAAACAAAAGTGTTTATGTCAGCAGAAATAGGAGATGTTCAGAAAAGTTCACCTACAAGTTGACCCAGGTCCTTCTTATGAGAAGCATAGGAGAGAGTATAGTTTTCTTAGAAGTATGGAAAAAATGTTAAATTTCAAAAGCAACAGGCAAACTGAGTTTCCCAAAGATTCATCATGCTTTGATCATTAATTCACTCATTCTAGGGCTTGCATTTGTTCTAGGCCATACTCTGCTGTAGGCACTGTTAGGCCCAAGGCATAATCAAATTCTCCCATAAAATGGAATGGATTATTTGAGAATTCAGAACTTGGTTGGCTTCAAAGACTTCGTAGTGCAACTCCATCTACTAGCCAACCAGGCTGGAGACCACCACTTGAGTCTCCATTTTGGGCATATCTGCAGGCTGGAGGACCCCTGAGAAATAAACCTGTGCAGGCGGGAAAATAAGAATGTAGGTGGGGTCTTGGATATGTCTGAGGCCTGTGGGGGTGACTTGCACCAGGGACAGCAGCACCTTGTCACATTTGTAGCTTGAAGACCAGTTTTCTTATGTGAGATCTATCAAGAGCCAAAATCAAAAGAGTGATTCAAGAGTAGAAACTAAAATAAGGTGCAGTAGCTAGAAGGACTGTGTTCCAGGTCACCAACATGTTACTTTTCCATTGCTGTAGCACACGCATATTGTTTTTCTTCTTTTGGAAGTGTTTGGTAGGGCAGCTGAAAAATCATCTAATGTCTTACTGTAAGACCTCCAGACTTGGGTCAGCATCAGTAAAGTTCCAGGATCCATGGCAGTGATATTAAATACAAGCAGAACTTCTGTCATCACACTGCAGGTTCACTAAGTTCCTTAAAGATTAGAAATGTCACTCGATTCTGGGTGTTCTGAATGTTTCTCCCAAGAGATTTACATTAAATGAGTGAAGACTATTTAAGACACAAATTGAGATCCACTGCAGCCGTTTTGAAGGCACCCTACTTGCTTTAATGGTTTCTGATGGGACTTAGACATAGGCTTTCACGAGCCATAGCTGTGGTGTAAAGTTAAATTTGTAACTCTGGCACTGAAATTCCTGGGTTCCAATCCTGCTCCCCCATGAGCCATCGTGAAACTGGAAGTCACCCACCTTCACATGATGAGCACCTAACAAACACTGCTGTTCCCATGATTCTCTGATGGCTGGAGAGGTAAAGCGTGTGTGAGTTGCCAAGATGAACGTGTCTACATTTCCAACAGCAAAAAGTTAACTTTGTTATTTCAAGTCTTTTCAACTTCAGAGACCCACTGCATCTGGGAGCCTTGGCTTATCAGGCCTGTGGTCTTCAGTGCTTCTGAGTTAAAGAGATTACTTTTCCTTTTGCAGTAGATCACAGTCTCAAAGTCTTGCATGCTTGGAAGGTTGTGTACGGACAGGCTCAGAGCATGCTCATTTGTTACCCCGGAAGACATGGAGATCAGAGAATACAAGTTCCCACAAGGTAGCTCCTGAAATCCAGGTGTGCAGTTAGTCTCATTTTGCTCATCTGTAAAATGTGGGAGAAGAAATCAATACTTTCAGCAGTGAGGATTACGGGGCCAGAAGGTCGAAGCTCCTGTACTGATTGTGACTGCTCCCTAAATCTTCCCTGAAGCCCTCACCACCATCATCATTGCTGTCATCCATGATCGTCAGCACCATGATCATTGCCATCATTCTTATGTCACCGTCTAGTCTGTCAAGTTTTCTTTCTGACCCAGTTGTTTCTTTTTCCAGGGTCCCTTACGTTCCTCTTTCTCTTCAACAACACTCAGCACTTTCCTTCTGATGTCATTCTCAATCAACCAGCACCCTGACATCATCCCAAATGATGGCCATTGAAAAACTCATTTTGGCCTTCCATTCTTTTTCTTCTCACTCTCTCTTTTTAAAAATTGATTTCAATATTATCTCTCTAAAATACATTTTTGAATCTGAATTCAGGAATCAGTTTTCATTATGAAATGTAGGACATAATATGAGTGACTGCAGTGGAAAGGAATTAGACAATTCTGAAGGGTTACTTGGAGGATATAGAGCCATTCCTGATACCCACAATGGTCATCTCAGCTCACTGAGGAGAAGATGTGACGGTGAACTGACAGTGAGGAACACGGGGTCAAGACCTGTGGTGCCAGCGGAAAGGGCTAGAACTCATGCTCCTTATTCCACGGAAAGGCCACTGCAAGCATTCTGAGGACGGTATCATTTGGAGTGTTCTGGGAAGGAAAGGATGAAGTCTCAGTCCTCCACCACACCAGGAATCCCACACTCGCTCGGATTGGGCCCTGTGTCCTTCCCAGGAGTCCTGGTGCCTGTGGATCCTCACAGTCTTCCCCAGCCTCTATTCCAGTGTCTGACCGTGAAGAACTCTGAGCTAGGGCTCTTTATCCTCCCTCTGCCCGTTGCTTCCTGGATCTGAAGCATCGTTCTCCTTCCTCTCCGTTTCTCATTGATTCTTCCGCAGGCTCAGGGCCAGGCAGGGCTGCTGCTCTGCGGGCCGATCTCCCACATGCCCTCCCTCGTGCTCTGACAGCTCTCTCTCTGTCCTGACTCCTGAAAGCTTCTCTCCCCAACATACATGGTCTCCACTGGACTAAGGCCACCTCGTGAAAGGGAGCGTGTCCTGCCTGTGCACTCAGCATGTGCTGGAACACCTGACACTCAGCTGCTGGGGACAGATGAGTGAGTCGGGCAGCTCTGGGACACAGTGATGAAACTGGGCTTCTGCCGTGGCAATTCTAGGGAGAAGTGAGGCATAACACACAGCTCCAAGTTAGCTGGGCAGTGAGGGCATCACCCACATAATCTGGTCCATCACACAACACTTTCAAGGCGAGTAACTCTTCATTCTCCCCAATAAGGGGAGAAAATGATGGGAGAGAGGGCACTGCTTGGATGTGAGCCTCCTGCTCAGGCATGCAGGTAGCGATCCTATGAGGCTGGGCCACTGATGGAGGAACCCAGAGGAGCTGTGGAAATCAGTGGAATGCAGATGACTCAGAGGAACTTTCCTTCTGTCAACGTGGCCTAGTTTCTCCCACCTTGAAGTTGCACCTGCCACTACGACCACCATCTTCTGTGTAGTTACAGAATTTTTATTTAATAAGTGACACTAAGCTAATAGTGCAATCTGAGTGATTACATCAGAATTTTTAACCTGACTGTAGGAATCTTGCATGTAACTCGGCTTAAAATGATTGAGCAGAAATGCAAAAATCGAAGTGTTAGCAGAGATGGTGGGGTTCATGTCTTCCTGCAAGAAAATTCAGACATGGGACAGAGAGCAGTGGTCAGCAAGGTAGCAAGGTTTATAGCTGTAGGACATGCATCAGAATGATGGCACAGCATCTGAGAGAGAGTGCCCAGTCACTCAGACTGGAGAGAGCAAAGACGCATGGCTACATGGAGAGAATGCAGCAGGCAGGCCAGTCGGGAGGCTCAGCAGAGTGCTAAGCGTGCAGTCTGTATTCAGCCTGGGGCTTATGTGGGAAGGGGGTCTGGTTTTTCCCACCTTTTCTCCTTCCCCTCCCCCTCTCCTCCAGGACAAAGGGTTTGCTGAGTGTGAATTAGGAAAGATTCCTCCGGAGGTTTCACTACTCAGTGCTCTGAGTGGGGGAGGGTGGGGGGCACCTGATGCCAGGCAGAGGAGCCCCTCCCAGGGTTCCTGCCTTGGAGGAAGGCTGGGAAGGTTTTATTGCAACATGTTATCGTGCCAGGTAGCCCGTTTGATGCTGGAGAGAGAGGATTCTCCCGGGGAGCTTACCTTGTGAGGGCTGAGATCATGTGTAAAGTTACCGGGGTATGGGCAGGACCTTGACATGTGAAATAGTGGGCTGCTTCTCAGTGAGCTCTGGACACACGCTGATTTCCTCGGGCCCCTTTCATACACATAGGCTAATTTCCAGCTTCCCACCTAACGAAAGGAGTGAGTTCCCATTGCTGTGTTGACAGGCAGTGTGCCCGTGCACGTGTGCCTTCTCAGGTAAAGGGATGGAGGACAGGGCCAGCCGGCACTGTGTTGCCTTCCTGGAAGCATTCAGGGGTGAGGATGCTATCCTGTATTGCCCGCAAGGTTGACAATGAGCCAAGCCCCTTCCTAACATCCCCTCCCCTGGAAGTTACCCTCTAGCTGCACGGAGGTCTGGAGTGGCACAAAGACCAGCACCAGGAGAGAGGAGTCAGTCGCTGGGAGGCTGGCTTCTCCTGGGGGCAGGAAATGGCCGTGTCTTACACAAAGAGTTAGATGTGTAATAAGGATCAATAGTCATTGTATTTTCCACATTCTTTTTGGCCCAGTATCATATTATTTCTGCATTGCAGAGCTCACTCTAACCTTGCTGAGTAGGCCTGCTGTCGATGAATTCTCTCATTTGTGTTTGTCTGAGAAAGCTATATTTATCTCACATTGCCGAATGATATTTTCACAGTATTAAATGCAAGAATGACTGATTTCATTTTCTTCCAGGACGTTCAAGTTACCAGTGTGTTGTCTGCTTACTTGCATGGTTTCTGACAAGAATTTTGCTGGAAATTTTATGCCTATTTACTATAAATCATCCTATTTAATGCATATTTTCCCCCCCTGGCTAACTTCCTGGTTTTCTCTTTGCCTTTTGTTTTCAATAATTAGAATATAATATGTCTGAATATTTAGCATTTATTTGTTTGCTGTTTCTGGTACACAGGGATACTTCCAAAAATTTCTAGGAAATGTAATTCAGAGAAATTTGTTTGGTGTCAAACATTTTTGATATCCACACATAGTTTTTCACAACACAATTTTCCATGAGTTTTGAAGACCCCCTGTATGCATGGATTTCAAATTTTTTTTGCACTGCCATAAACTTATCTTTTAATTTCATTTTCCTCGAGCCGTTTGCAGTTCTCTTGTGTATCCTGCTTCCCCTTTGTGAGCTCATGGCTTAGTGCTGTGGCATTTGTAAACCATTAGGAAAGTGGTCTGTCATGCTAGGGTATTATTTACATGCTGTTTTCTCTTGGGTTCCCAGTGATGCACTTATCTGACAGCTTGATGTTTTCTATAGCTTTTTGGTGCTCTGTTCCTTTTATTTTTCAGTCTTTTTCCTGTTATGTCTTGGTTGGGTGATTTTTGTTGACATGTTGTCAGGTACGCAGATTTGTTCCTTGGCTGTGTTACAGGCCCACTGAAGGCATTCTGCAACTCTGTTACCATGTTTTCATTTGTTCTATCCCTATTTGATGCTTTTCTTAACAGCTTCCATCTCTTTGCTGATATTCATCTGATATTTTGTATTATACATCTTTTCTTTTGGGAACTTCAACGTATTAATAGTTGCTTTTTAAAATTCTAAATCAGATAGTTACAATATCTGTGTTGCATCTGAGTCTGATTTGTTTATTATTTAATGCCTTGGGCATTTTCCCCGTAATTTTTCCTCCCCCTTATTTAAATTTGCAGGTTTCTATTGAAATAGTACTGTAGACACTGAGAAAACAGTTTTATTCCTAGCTTTCCTTTTGCTTATCCCTTCCTGTGGAAATTTGGGTTAATCTAGTCAAAGGAGCAGTATGCTTTTCTTTGTACAATAAATGTAATAAATATTTTAGGTCTTGTGGCCATAAGGTATCTCATGCATGGCTGTTGTCTTGTGAAAGTGGCCTCAGACCAGATGTAAACAGTGGATGTGGACAGAGGGCGGCATTGTGGTAGAGTGGGTTAAACTGCTACCTGTGTCACCAACATCCCTTGTGAGCTCCAATCTGAGTCCCTGCTAATGCATCTGGGAAAGCAGCAGATGTCCCAAGTGCTTAGGCCCCTATCATCCATGTGGGAGACCCAGATGGAGTTCCAGCCAGTGTGGTCACTTGGGGGGTGAACCAGTGGATGGAAGATCTGTCTCTCTCTGCCTCTCGGTAACTATGCATTTGAAATAAATACATCTTTATTTTTAATAAGGTGGATGCATTGTGTCCCAGTAAAGCTTTGTTTGCTGGTAGACAGGGGGCCCGCGTGGGCCTGTGGGCGTGGGCGTTGACCCCCCGTGCAGCAGGGATTGGGTTGCACTCTCAGTTTCTTGCTGCTGTGATTCCTTCAGAGGATTCCAGACTTCAGAGTCTCCCAGCAAGACCGTGAGTTCAGTGTGGAAGCTGGCTTTCTGAAGGTTTCCTCCAGGTCTGCCTCTGCTTCAGCCTGTGTCTTCTCTGTCCCTGACTCAGGGCGTCTGCTCCTGCACCCCTCCTGCTTTGGGGTGGGTGGGGTGCTCCACAGCTCCAGTTGACCCTCGGTCTTAGACGACGGGAATTCCTGGATCTGGTGGCCCTCTGAGTGCTCTTGCCCCTTCTCTGGGATTCTGGGTCCGATACCAGTTTCTTCCCTTCCAGGGCTGGAGGCCTTTATTCTGTTCCTTTCCCCCAGCTGCGTGACAGCGCGTTGCCTACCTTAGCTCCACACACATCAAGACTTCCTTGCACTGGGAAGGTGGGGGAGGAAGATCCAGCAGGATTTGTTCCCATCCCACAGATGCTGTCAGGACTCTAGTCTCCCTGTGACACCTGATGGATGGAGTCTGGGATGAGGGATCTGCAGGAAGTCTCACCTCTCCCCGCCCTTCTACCATTATTTGCATTTCCTAGGGGCCACACATACTCTCACCAGCATGCACTTGACCTTCACAAGTCTTCTACTCTTCAGCAGAATTCTGCTAACCAGGCTTGGCACACATATGACCTGGGTCCACGGGTGCTGGGTGCTGGGTGCTCGGCTCTCGCCTTTTCCTGTAGACACCAGCCACTCCCCAGGCGCTGAGTAATTTGTTTGCTCTGTGACCTCAGCTCTCGGAGGGATGCAGCCCAGTCAGAAACTTCAGAGTTGCCCGGTTCTGTTCTCGGGGTGGCAGTGGAGCACTCCTTCTAATGCAGGTCTCTATCCCTGTGTGGAAACCAGAACTCTCAAACTTCTCACGCTTTATATTTACAATTAGATCTTTCATCCATCCAGAATTTTATTGTTGTTATTGTGCAAGTTAAAAATTCAACTTACTGGGAACCCTCGCCAGCAAGGGTCCGACCCACGGATTCACGCATGACACGACCGCTGTTGATGGGTTCTCAAGGAACTTTTATTTTTAGTGATAGAAGAAGGAAAGCAGAGAAAGAGAAGAGAGAGAAAGGGAAGCAGCTGAGAGAAAGAAAGAAAAAGACTGAAGAGGCTGCTCCGCGTTCCCGCCCCTAACATGGTCTTTTATCCATTCCAGGTCCCCCAGGGCTAGGGCGAGTAGTCCATTGATCAGATCAAAGGGCATGCATATCCTCAGGTTGAAGGTGTATCTCTTCCATGTCTTGTGGTCAGCACTTCCTTGACTTTGTTATGCTCAGCAGGATGAGGCAGTGCAATGAGGAGGTCCCCACAGGTGGCCAGCCTGTGGTTCCCCACACAACTTAATTTTTTTCTCTCTGTGGCTAACTTTTTTTCTTAGCACAATTATTTTAAAAATTGTAGCTTTAAAAAGTTTATATGACATATTCATCTCTTTAATGGTTTCAGGACTGCATGCTTTACAGTTGTTGAACTTAGTACTTTACAGTTCCTCTGACACCCGGATTCCTAGCTCTGCTTTCTCGAGGATTTCCTTAGGGAAACTTTGCATTTGCGTGTTTTACTGCTCATGGGTGTTCTGGTTTTACATGTGTTGATGCCACCGAGTTTTCATGGGTGAGCTGTGCGTTTCATTTTAGCTTCCTGTTCCGTTCTTCCAGATGGCTCTGCAGCACCACTGACATAGGACCTGTGTTTGTGTTAACCCCTCTAAGGAGGTTTCCCCACACCTCGTAGGTAGCAGAAGTTTGCAGTCCTGGGAGAGCTTCTGGTCTGGGTCTTAATTTCTCCTAGAAGCCGTATTTTCAGAGGGAGACCCAAACCATCCCTCTCTTCTGATAGGCAGAATTTTTCAGTCTCTCTTCCGCTGTGTTTAGTGTCCATACATGGCCTTCACCTGCTCGCTCGCTCCTTCCCTGTGCAAGAAGCCTCAGGCAGCTGCTAAGCCAGCACAGAGTGACATCTGTGGCTCTCAGCCACACTGTGCTTCTCACCTGGCTCTCTGCAGTTCTTTCTTGGAAACTGAGCTACACTGAAAAAGCTTAAGTGTGTGGTTGTCTTCTTGGAAATGCACCTCCAGAATGCTTGAAATCTGTTATCTTTGTATTAATAAAAAAGAATTAAAAATAAAACTAAACAAACAGGCAAGCAAAGAAGCCTGTGAAATGTTTGTGTACAGACAGGGAATGTTTGAAACCCACCATGTCCAACACTGGTCTAGAGCTGTGTTCTGGCCGTGTGCCGCCTCCTCCTCTCAGTGGTCTGTTCTCTCAGTCACTCCACCACGTGTGCCACTGACACTCAACAAAGGCAGGACCCACATGCCGTAGGCCACACCTCAGCAACCTTGTTTCCCCCTTGCTTCTGCCTGGAGAAGTGTACCATTTGACAGCTTGCCTCTGAAGGGTTGTGTTTAACATACCCACATGCTCAAGGCAGCTCCTGCCTCCCAACTCCTTCCTCCTGCCAAAGTAAGTTTGGGAAATCCCTGCAGATATGCGAAGCTCTGCTCCTACGGCAGCTCAGCCAGGGGCAGAGTTTTCTGGGAGCTGTGGTTTTTCTCCCTGCCCCATGTCCTGGCTTGGGAGCATGCTGCTGTCTAAGGCTGGTGGACCTGGGGAGTGTGCAGACCTTACTGCAGTGTGACATAGGAACCTGAGTTAGATGTTAGGAGATCTGCATTCTCATCTTGCCTTCTCAGTAACTTGCGGGGAGCCCCAGGCAGATTCTAAGCCACTCTTGTCTTCTCTTCTGGGCCCTAGGGAGCCCAAGACACTCACCTTGTCTTAGCAAGTGCGTGGTGCAGTTACACCAGAGCCAAGGAATCTAATGAAACAGATCTTCACGCAACAACTTGCAAATGCAAGACTTTCCTTTGCTCAGAAGCTTCAGCTCGGCTTACATCCTAAGGGGCCTGACGTTTCCAGCTACATTTCTTACGTTGTAGTTTACATAGGAAGATTGTTTGCTTCCCTCCACAGCCTACCATATTTGTCTGATTTTTCTATTTTACCAGTTACTGGTCAAGTGAGTGACAGCAGTGCGCTGACTACCACGGAGCTGCTGTCTCCCAGCTGTGTACTGGGCTGTGTGGAGAAGTCACACTCACCCAGCCTGACCAGAGCACTGCTTGTCACACCTCTAGGTTGTATTGTGTGCATCAGATTAGGCTGCTGGCTCTGCAGAGCCGAGCTGCAGGCTACCACGCCACAGGTCTTGCCAACGGAGTTGTTTATGTGCACAGGAGAGTAATGAGAGGTAGCGAGGTGCGGGCTGTCTCCACAGTGCCTCAGACCTAAGCTCAAACACCTTGTCCACAACCCCACCCCATGCCTTCTCTGTGTGAGCCGTTCCTGCATGCTGGAGAAAGAATCGGACTCTGCCCCCTTCGGGGGTCTCAGCAGGGACAATGGACCAACAAGGTCCCTGTCTGAAAGGCTGGTCTAGACGCGGCAGAGCTGTTCTGTGGAGTGAGTGAAAGGCCATCCCTGGAGTGCCACTGTGGCCTCCCAAGGCAGGAGACAAAGTGGTCAGAGGCCTCTGGGCATCAGGAGACAGGCGGAGCGGCACACACCCGAGAGAGAGCTGCGGTAGTCCTGGAGGAAGAGACGCCTGGGGAAGGTCTTGGTGGGTGGAGCAGCAGCAGGGGTGGCTGTGAGCAAGGCTGCAGAACAAGGGAACATCACGGCCCAAATCCACCTGGATCAGCGATTTTCTGGAGGTGATGCTTAGATCCTAAGTGGCTTAGCAGAGAACTGCAGAGTGTGGCAACGAAAAACTCCTCCTCTGACAGGTGCACAATTGTTCAAGATGCCGACGTGAGGAGGCCGAGCAGTGATGACTACTGAAGAAAGCACACATGCAATTTTTCTTTGAAACGTCACAAAACTAGAAGCTTGGTGTCCAAATGGTACAGCCACTGCTTGGCTGAGGTAGTGGAGGAACAAGCAATTCGGAGCTGCAGGCGCTGGACTTAGATCAGCTGATAGAACTTGGAGGCCATGGAGAGCTGCTAATTCCAGGGCCCCACAGACAGAGTTCTGTGTCAGCTAAACATGCCATGTCAGAGGCCTGCTCTCAGGTATTACACAGACACAGGCAGAAGAGAGAGGGGAGCAGGGCTGTGCTCGTTACGAGGAGTCTGCTTCCTGCCTTCCCCCAGCAGAAAGTGAAGATGGTTGGGATGTGTTGGGCAGGCACCTCGGATCCCAGGTGGACGTCAGGAGTTGAGAAAGTCAGAGCCTGGAATCCTGGGACTCAGATTCCTGGTGCTTGCAGGGCTGTGCACCTGTTCAGGACTATGTCTCCAGACTGCACACGAGCAGAGCTTGGCCCGCTGGTTACAGCACCTGCAGCCGCACCCCAGTGAGCAGCCCTGCCATCACCAACCAGCCCTGCCTGGTTCTGGGTCCATGAGAGCTGAACCCTGGTTCCTGGGGTTACTGTGGAAGGAAGCTCCTCCCCCACCTGCGAGCATTGTGTCCCCCTGTTGGACAGCTGACAGTGCACTGGCGAACCTGAGCTCTCCAGGTAGGATGCAGGAGTTTGAACCAGTCCTGCCCTGGACATGGTGTGGGGCAGTCTGTTCAGCACTTCGGGGGCCCAGGTTCTCCACCTATACAAGAGATGACCACAGGGTTGCTGTCTTCTTCTGCAGCTGACTTTCAAACAGTCCTGCTCTCTTTTCTTCTCTTTTTCAAACAGAACCTGCTGTCTCACGTTGTGACTCTGGTCATCGATGCCTGGAGCAAGGGGTCTTTCTGGGCTCAGTTCTTCAGCTGGTTTCCCACTGAGGCTCTTTCCTCACCAGGCCTTGACGTGTGAGCTTGCTTTGCTCCACCAAGTCAGGGACTTCCAAGGTCCAGTGTTTACCACTCACTGCTTGTTCTCCCCCACCTTCCATGTTTGACCTGTACATGTGTGCCTGCCCGCATGCGCGTTGTATTCTCTTCTTGGCAATAGCACGGTTTGAGGTGGAAGTAGCAGCCAGTGTATGCACTGAGTGGATCATACGTGACTGGACAAACCTTTGACAACTGTCTTAAGTTACAGTTTGAGTCTATGATACATAGAGAATAACCAGGGTTTCCTAGGTTAGTCTTGTAAAACCTAGAGGAGTATACACACACTTTCTATCAATGCCTGATTCTGGATGGGGTTTGTAGCCTGTGGCATTATCTCAAACAGGTCTCATGAAACCCAAAAGCTCACTTTCCTCATGTTCCAAGCGAGATTTTTCATCAGCTCCCCCCGCTTCAAGACAGCCGGATCACCTCGCCTTTTCCTGCGGGCCCTCTGCGAACCCTCCTTGTTTGTTCTCCTATAGGCAAGAAAGGAAAATTAGGACCTTAAAAGTTCATGAAACTGGCAGCAATGAAATGTTTGAGGGCTGTCAGTAAGCAATTTTTGTTGATGCTCTTTTCTTTAATTTCACTGCATATCTTTTAAGGAAAGTAAGAATATAGTTCATTTCAGAACTGAAAAAGAAAACATTTTTAAGAACACATAGATAGATACAAAAATTCTGCTCTGAAGAAAGAGCCCTAAAATGACATAATCCTGCCACGTGCACATCATCTTGAGCCTTCCTCTGGGCAACATCTTATGGTAGTCCATGCGTCAGGCCATGGGGATCCAGGCAGAGACCTCAAATGGAAAATGGAAAACAAACACAAGGAAGCAAAGCCACTGGAACATTCTGCAGGAACATTGCTTTGTTTCTATGTCAGAACTCTTTGATCACAAGAAGAGGCATCCTTGAGGAAATCTCAAAATCCCAAGCAGTAAAACTAAAAGAAATTGTAACATGGATTAAGATACGTTCATGAGGAGTGTGAGCTTCTGGATCTTGCATCAGTTTTGTTTTTTTAAAAGTTTATATTTTTGAGAGGAAGAGTTACAGAGAGAGAGCGGGCTGGACAGAGAGTCTTCCATCCTCTGGTTCATTCCCCAAGTGGCCGCAACAGCCAGAGCGAGGCAGATCCAAAGCCAGGAGCCAGGAGCCAGGAGCTTCCTCTGAGTCTCCCATGTGGGTTCGGGGGCCCAAGCACTTGGGCCATTTTCCACTGCTTTCCCAGGCTATCAGCAGGGAGCTGAATGGGAAGAGGAGCAGCCAGGACTTGAACCGGTGCCCATATGGGATTCAGGCAATGCAGGCAGAGGCTTAACCTCTAGCCTCACATCAGTTTTGTTTTTAAAATGTTACAAAGGCAGCAGTTATTTTGTCTTCATAAAAATTTAAAATATTAATTTTAAAAATTGCCTCATTAACATCAAACTATTGTGAAAACATCTGGAAGATATGATAAAGCATTGCCACACTAAATATTTGGAGGTTACAATTAAAAATTCATTCAGTACCCATTTGAGGGTAGGGGACAGCAAAAAATAGAAAAAGACAACAGAACCTTAGGAATATGATTAGAAAATGTGGAAAGGTTTTCAACATTACTGAGCAGAGAAATAGGCACCAAAGTACCAGTAAACAGGAGTTAACAGCATGTAACGTGGGCAGGAAGTGAGCATACTCAGGCTGGCAGAGCTGTGTGAGATGCTCACATTTGTGGTAGTGATTCGTGCTTGATTACCACTTACTCTGGAAAATCACTTGTAAATATATAGCAAGGACCTCTAGAATGTGTTTGCACTGGGGACGACATTTGTTGTAGCTGTTAAGGTCCTGTTAAGCCACCACTTAGGACACCCACATCTCACACCAGAATGCCTGGCTCTGCTCCTGACTCCAGCGTCCTGGTAACGCAGACCCTGGAAGCCCTCCCGAGGCCCTGCTCCTGCCTTTGGCCTCCTCCCCCTCTGGCTGTCGTGGGTGTTTGGGGAGTGAGCCAGCTGAAGGGAGCTTTTGCCTGCATTTATGTTTCTCCCTCTCTCCTTCTCTGTCCTCTGTCTCTCAGGTATTTTCTTAAAATAGTTTCTCATTTTAATCAACAATTTCTATTCCTAAAGATGGAATATGTATAATGATTGAGGAAATACCTCTATCTCTTGATAAAAGTGTTATTGATAAAATTAGATATAAATTTAAATGTTGTAAATAATCTATTAGAGCTCAACAGTAGAACATAGCATAAGACAAAATGTGACAATTTGAATAACATTTGTAAATACTTCAAATATACGAATTGATATAGCTCTAATGTGAAGTGATAAAAAAGATGATATAAAATTTTATATGCATTGGAGCTGGCATTGTGGCGTAGTGGGTAAACCCACTGCCTGAGATGCTGGCATCTAATATGGATGCCAGTTCAAGTCCTGGCTGCTCCACTTCCCATCCAGCTCTCTGCTAATGTGCCTTGGAAAGCAGTGGAAGGAGGTCCAAGTGCTTGGGCCTCTGCGCGCATGTGGGAGACCAGGAAGAAGCTCCTGGCTCCTGGCTTTGGTCTGGCCCAGCCCAGCCATTGCAGTAATCTGGGAAGAGAACCAGCACATGGAAGATCTGTCTCTTTCTGTCTCTTTCCTTTCTCTCTGTAACTCTGCCTTTTAAATAAGCAAAATAAATCTTCAAAAAGAATTTTATGTGCACCAGCTTTTAAAAAAATGTTACCAGAAATTATTGATTGGAATCATACCAGTATATTAGTAGTAGCTGCTCATGGGTAATAAGATTATATATGCTTTACATTTTATCCTTATATTTTCTGTATTTTTTAAACTTTTTGCAGTAATCATACTTCACTTTTGTAAGAATTACAAAAAGAGAGAGAGAGAGAGAGAGAGAGAGAGAGAGAACTCTAACACTGGATATCTGAGTGTTGCATCTGGCAGCTTTTGTGGTGGCCGAGGTTTGACGCCTCCCCGAATTCTCAGATCTGACTGTGGCAGGTGCTCTTCCCCGTGGCCGTCACATACCCAGGTATGTTCTCCACAATGGCTGTGACTGGTGCTGGGCACGGAGGCCTTGCTTTGCTCTGCAAGAGGGAGAATGACTGGAGCTGACACCTTGTCGCTTGCTCCCAGTTCTTCATGATCAATACCAAAAAACGCCTCAGAGCAACACAAAAATGGAAGTTTCCTCTGAGAGTGGAAAAGCACAACAGCGCTCGGGCACTAGGAAGGCAGGGAGGGTGTCTGTAAGTGCAGCCCCGCAGCAGCATGGGGAATGAGGTTCCCGTGTCGCAGGGAGGCAGCGGGGTCACAGGAGTGCTGGGGCAGGGGCAGCCCCTGCAGGCAGCCTGCGGCCCTCTGTCTCTGAAGAGCTGCTGTGATTTCCTCTCAGTGGAGCCCACGCGTGCCCTTTGCCTTTGTTTCCAGCCGCACGTATATTTACATGAGTTCTCTCTCCTCTAATATTTTCACAGGAAGATAAAGGTGAGGCCAGAGCGAGATCAGCGAGGGGTATACACGAGCCATTCCCCACCGTGTAGCTAAGCAGGGCCCTGTGATGGGCACTTCGTGTGGCTGAGGACTATTTCCAGTCCCCTACCCCAGAGCAACAGAACCCATGAGTGCTCAAGCCCCCAGTGTAAAACAGTGTAGTCTCTGCACAGAACCTATGCAATCCTCAATTTTCAGTCTGTTTGAGAGAGAGAGAGAAAGAGGGAGCTCCCGTCTGCTGGTTCATTCTCCAGGTGCCTGCTTCGGTTAAGGGCCAGAAGCATCATCTGGGAACTCAATCCAAGTCTCCCACACGGGTGGCAGGATCCCACCTACTTCAATCATCACCGCTGCCTCCCATGGTTGACATTAGCAGGAGTATGGAGTCTGGAGCTGGAGTAGAGAACTAAACCCGTGCACTCGGAGAGGGAGCATGGGCCTCCTAATGTGTGTATTTGCTAGTAGGCCAAATGCCTGCTCCCTGCCACGTACTCAAGATCATTTCTAGGTCACTTATGGTTCTCAATACAATGAAAACGCCGTGGGAATTGTTGTCTGCCATATTTAGGGTATAGGGGAGGGAAAAAATCTGTACATGTTCAGTCTAGACAGTTATTTTCTGTTTTCAATCCACAGTTGATTGAATTCATGGATGCGAGTTCTCAGGAGGACTTGACTGCCTTTGAAGTAGCTGGCCAGCACATGGAACAAACATGTTTCATGAAAAGGGTAGAAAGAGAAGACTCCTGGGCAGGTCTTCAGAATCCAGGTAGGAAATAGTCTCTTTGAGAATATCTGAGTATTTGCATTTGGTGACACAGGTGATGATAGATGAAGTGAGAAACTGAACAGGATGGCAGGATAACCCAGAGGTGAGCAAGGTGGAGCTACTGTTGCCCCTTTTGCAAGAACAAAGGTGAAATAAACAGGTGCGTCCTGTGAATGAATCAGAAATCCCAATCCTGTCGATTAGGGTGTCAACTCCTTGCTTGTTGGTTATAGGTTCAAAGTTTCATTTATGGTTGTCAGAATGTTTTGCTTTAGGAAAATTGACAAGCTGACTTAATTTTTATGTGACACTGTAAAGAACAGCCAAAGTTGGGAGACTTTTAATTGCTGTTGTTATGAGCTACTAAGATCCTGTGTTAATCAAGAATGGGGTGTTGGCAGCAGGACAGCAAGTCTAGAAATGACTTTCACTTATGCGATCGACTGATTTCTCCTAAAGGTGTCGAAGAAACTTAATGGGGTAGTTGTTTTATGAACAAATTGTGCTGGAATAACTGGGTATCTGTGTGTGGGAAAAGCACTGAAGTCAGGACCAGTAGCTCCTAGAATACCAGGGAATCAGAGTTTGCAAGGGAAGCCACTCGATTTGACCTGAAGAGCTGATGTAGCCAAAGTGGTGAGGGCAGACGGCAGAGTGTGCACCGTGAGGGCTGAAGGATAAGAGACAAGGAGAAGCAGTGACCACCAGGAGCTGAAGAAGCGGACCAAATCCCAGAAACAGGAAGGCAGGTTGGGCCTTGAAGATGGGGCTGAGGGATGCAGGGAGGGGAGTAGTTGAGAAGCCACTTGGGATGCCCACATCCCGGATCAGAGCGTGTGCCTTCGAGCCCTGGATCTGCTTCCAGTGCCAGCATGCTGCCCGTGCAGACCCTAGGACGGCACAGGTGATGGCTCGAGTAAAGGGATCCCTGCCCTTGGGGTCCGGGCTCCTGGCTGTGGCCTGGCCGGGCCATGGCTTCTGCAGGCATCTGGGGGAGGAAATCACAACTGGAATCTACGAAGAAACAAAATGGTTTGAGTTTTTTTCTTAAAGCAGAGCCTTGACAAACTACTTGAAGTACATACATACTTTTGTTCATTTAAGATGGTTTTTATTTAACTGGCTGTGAAAAAGAACTTCCATATGTTTTGAATTATTTTGTGTTTGTTTTACCTAGTGGGTAATTTTAATTTTATCTCTTGTGTGTAATTTTCCCAGAGAGGTAGCTGATCCCCTTATGATATATCAGAGTTTGTTGTAAAAACTGGGAGCTAACTACCAGTTATTTGTTCGTTAGGCTTTCTATTTGAAGGTAATTCAGTGCTCTTAAGTTGTGAGAAGGAATCAGGGCCCCAGGTTTCCCGGTGGCAACAGAGTGAAACCTGAAGTGTGAGTTCACAGTCAGGGGGCTGACGTTGACAGGACCACCCGTCCGCCTCTGGTTCCCTCATTCTGTGTGCCTGTGCCTGTGCGTGTGTTTAGTTGCACACAGCAGTTGCTGTGCAGGTTCAGCTGTCCAGCACCCATCAGGATGCAGACGGCTTCCTTGTGTGACTGCCAGGCATCTCCTAATCTCTCAGGAGCACACCTGCCACCTGCCCCCCCAGCCCTGTTCCTAGCCGTCATGCTGAAACTGTCTTTGCGAAAAGTCCCCCGATTGTGGGTGTGTACAGGCATTGTTGTTCATCACTTCTCTGCTGTTGGCTGAGTGGTCTGCCATGAGAAGGATGGAGCACGTCTTGGCTGCCTGCTGTTTGGAGCTGTCACCGATAAAGCTTCAGTGGACATTCACGCACTGGCTTCTGTGTGGCGTCTTCCCTTCCTTTGGGACAAATACCTACAGCTGCGATCGCTGGGGCTTCTGGTAGTTGCATGTTCAGTTTCAGAAGAAACTGCAGTTTTCAAGAGTACACCATTTTAAAGAAAAAATATTTATTTGAAAAATAGCGTTACAGAGAGGGAGAGACAGAAAGAAAGATCTTCCATCTTCTGGTTCACTCTCTCTATGGCCTCAATGGCCAGGGCTGGGCCAGACCACGGTCAGCAGCCAGGAGTTCCATCCAGGTCTCCCACGTGGGTGCAAGGGCCCAAGAACTTGGACCATCCTCCACTGCCTTCCCAGGCACATCAGAAGGGAGCTGGGTCAGAAGTGGAGCAGCCAGAATATGACCTGGCAGCAGTGGCTTAGCCTAACCCACTATGCACATTGCTGACCCCCGAGCACATGGTTCCACATTGCTACCAGCAAGGCATGAGCATATGCACATTGCTGACCCCCGAGTACATGGTTCCACATTGCTACCAGCAAGGCATGAGCAACCCAGTTTCTCTGCAGCCTCGACAGCGTCTTGTGTTGTCCCCTTTCCTGGACATTGTGGAAATTATGCAGTCATACTTCATCGTGGCTTCAGTCTGCATGTCTCTGATGGACAATGACACTGGACACATTTTCATCTGCATAATTTGTCACCTGTAGATCCTCAGAGACATGTCTGGTCATTTATTTTGCCCACTCTCTGCTTGTATTGTTTGTTTCTAATATTGGATTCTGAATGTTTCTTGTATGTTACACATACTAGTCTTTCACTGGATATGTGGTCTGCAGATATATCCTGTTCGTCTGTGGTTTGTCTTGTTATTCCCCTTAACAGGGCCTTTCACAGAGTCAAACTTGGAGAGTATGCCCATTATTTTATAAATTGTGCTTTTGATATCAAATCCAAGAACTCCTTGATTAGACTAAATATTCCAAAGTTCTTCTCCCCCTTGTATAATAGTTTTATAGTGGTATTTTTCATTTAAGCAAATGATTTATTTTGAGTTAATTTTCTAATAAGTTGTAAGGTTAGACAGAGTTCATTTCTTTTACCTGCATGAGTATATTTCTGGGTTCTGATCCATTGATCAGTGTGTCCATCCCTCTGATAGTCCTACACTGTCTTTTTTGCTACAACTCTGCAGTAAGAGTTAATACCGGGTCAAATAATGCCTCCCACTTTATTTTCCTTTTCAGCAAGATAGTTTATGTTATTCTAGGGCATTAACTTTCTCTCTAACAGGAAGGACAAACTCATCTATATTTATTAAAAACATTGCTGGGGTTTTACTTCTGCATTAAACTGATGGATTCGTTTGGGTAGAACTGAAGTCTTTACAGTGTTGATTTTCCCATAAACATAATCTTTCTCTCCATTTATTTTGACCTTTGACTTCTCTCATAAGCATCAGAAGCCTGGAGCTTCATCCAGATCTCCCATGTGGGCAGCAGAGGGCCATGCACTGGGCCATCTTCTGCTGCTTTTCCCCAGACCATTAGCAGGGAGCTGGATCAGACGTGGAGCAGTGGCACAAGAACTGGCAGCCATAGGGGAGGCCAGTGTTGCATGTAGCGGCTTTAAACACTGTGCAACAATGCTGGCCTCAGCATTTTGTAATTTTTTTAATTTATTTGACAGATAGAATTAGACAATGAGGGAGAGTGACAAGAGAGAAAGGTCTTCCTTCTGTTGGTTCACCCCCTAAATGGCTGCTATGGCTGGAGCTACGCCGATCCAAAGCCAGGAGTCAGGTACTTCTTCCTGGTCTCCCAAGCGAGTGCAGGGCCCAAGCACTTGGGCCATCCTCCACTGCATTCCCGGGCCACAGCAGAGAGCTGGACTGGAAGAAGAGCAACTGGGACTAGAACCCAGTGCCCATATGGCGCCGCAGGCAGAGGATTAACCACATGAGCCACGGTGCCAGGCGCCAGCATTTTGTCATTTTAGCATAAGGATCCTACATGTATTTTGTTAAGTGTATATCTGGCCAGTTACTATGTTTTAATGAAACAAAGTTAGCAGATTTGCTGGAAACAACCATCAAACTTTTATCACTTCTAAATTTATTAAATCAAAACTGTTGCAGAATGTCAGAGTATTAATAACTGGTCTCCATATTCATGATGACTCGTACTTTTTCTTGATCCTGGGTCTTGGACTTTAAAACTAGATACATTTGAGCTATACATTCTTCTCTCTGTCTGCCTATCTATCTATCATCTATCCATACGTCTACTAATCTGCTGATCTATGTGGCTGTCATCTACCATCTGTCTATCTTTTACTAAAGCACTTTCATCAGCAGCTCTGGCTACACGCAAATGCAATTTCTACCACGTTTAATTGTCTTCTCTGTCATTGTCCTTCTCTCTGTGTCATCTGAGTTATTATTCACATTCCTCAAAAACACTCATTAATTGGAAGCCGAAGGGCATTCACCTCCACACTTCGACAGCGCTGACCTTAGCTAAGCCGATGTTTACGCTTTTGGAGTGTGTTGGAAGACCTGTCCCCCGGAGTTCTGTATCATGTTCCAAATCTTGACTTTGAATATGATAAAAATGACTTTCTAGATCAAGTATTTCTGTGTTGTCTGAGCCTGCATTGATAACCTACTCAAGTGAGACACCGTGCTTTAACCAGTGCAGCTTCATTAGAAATAACAGAAAGTGGCGTTTTGTGTTGCACAGCCTATTCCTGATCACCGTGCTTTCTTGAGTCCTGCCAGAGATTTATGAGACAGAAAGCTCCAGTCCAGCACTGAAGACGCATATGCAGAAATTTAAGGCTGACTGCAGAGGAACAGAGAAAAGTAAAAGAAAAATGGGCTCATTAATTTCCAGTGAAATTGAGAGGGAGAAAAAGATTAATAGGGAAACCCTAAAATACTTTTTGCTGAGTAAATTTTCTATTATCCGGGATATAAAAATACTGCTTATATGATTTTAATCTATGGACTTAGAGAAACAAGTGGTCACTGGAGTGAGGCAGGCACACACATCTGTACTAAACAAGAACAGTAAGTACCCAGAGACAAGTGCAAAGTGGTAGCAGATTTACGTAAACAGAAACAGCAAGTTACTGAGGAGGGTCAGGAAGAGTTTCATGGAGCAAGAGGTGGGTTCATGAACTGAGTTTGAATGTAGCTGGGCAGAAAGCACAAAAAGCCCTGGCAAACATGGATGGAAGAGCTCAGGATAGAAAATGCGTCAGAGTTGCCACTGGCAAAGAGAATGTCAGTAGGAGAACCAGGCCATGGAGAGGAGCAGTCAGAGAAGGCGGCCAGATGCAGCAGCCTTCCGAGCTCCAAGGAGAAGCGAGGCCCTTATTTGATAGTGCGTGTTTTCTGTTTTTACTTCCACGTGGGTTTCTAGAGCGTCCGCTTTGCACTCATCACCAGAGATAGACTCCTCCAGAGATAGCCCTGCGTTCCTGAATTACAGGTGGGGGTGAGACAGCTGATGGGAACTATGAGGAGTATGACTGAGAAGCACAACCAGAGGCCATGGAGGTGAGTGATTCTCCCGTGGCTCCTTTGAGTCTCGTGAAGCTGCTGAATCCCTTCAGGCTGAGGCTATGTGATGAGTTTAGCTTTAAATGTTCATTCCAGTGGGTTGGGAAGGTGCAGAAGTGGAAGGGGGCACCCAGCATGCTCATAGCCATACTGGAGAGAGGGAGAGAGGTGGAGAAAGGCCACACAGGGCACTGAAGGTATCTTTTGGAGACAGTCGGAAAGTCTTAGCAGTAGACACGAGAGGATGGGAGTGGTTGTGGGATGTGAGCACCCAGAGGTGCCCTCTGCAGAAGAGATCCCTGGAATGGGAGCCGAGGCGCGAGAAGAGATTTACAACAGTGGAGATGGCAGGAGTATCAGTCACTGTGTAGCTGTCAGGACGGCTCTCGGCCTTGACAGGTGTTACCTCCCCACAACCCCGCTGCCCTCTCCATGTGACATGGCAGTTCTTTTGTAAAGGTCAGAGAGGGTGCGCAGTTTTCATCCTAAGATCACACAGACGGTGAACAGAAGAGCACTGCCCAGCTGGGACTTCTGAGCTGGAGTAGGAGACGTTAAATTATATATGTGGGCACAGAAGTGGAGAGACCTAAATGTGAGATGCTGAGGCAGGAGTCAGGTGCTCAGATGTGGCTCTTCCTTGGAGACAGGCCACTGGGAGTCTCTGGCTTATAGAAAGTATTTGTTGAAGAGGGAGTGAAAGCTAAACACAGCAAGGCAGGAAGTAAGAGACAAGTGCATCTCTGGAGTGAAGGGGAGTGGGTATAAGGTGAGTGTAAGGTGGGCTGTGCCCTGATAAGGAATGAACTGAAGGTTCAGAGGTCTCAGGCAGATGGAGCCTAAACCCTGGAGAGACGCTGAGCTCCCGCAGCTCAGGGCTGAGGCACCAGGGAGACTTGATGTCTCCTGCACGTCACCCATGCAGGTGACAGCTGCAGAAGGATCAGCACAGGGTTTGGAGCAGCATCTCAGAGTGACTGTGGCAAAAGCAGGCAGACAGGGCCAGTAAGTAGCCTAGGCCTGTCGTTTTAAGGGAAGATCATGAGGGCGGGTATCTCCTATGTTGCCACAAAGCTGGTTCACATTTGCTGAGAGTGGGTCTAAGGTCTCTGCTTCTCACTTCCATCCCATCCACAGTGTTACAAAGGAGGAGCAAGCCCTTGGAACACAAGACACAATTTCATTGTACTGGGTATTTCACTTGATTCAGACACTGGCCTCACACTCTCACATTGTGTTGAGGCGTGATACTTTGGTAGATTACTTAGAGATACTTGCTTATGAGTCCGATCAAAACAAAGGATATAGTGAGAGATTGGACATCCTGGCCCTTCTCACTTCTTTTTATTCTTTATTATTCTTTAAATTCTCTTTGAGAGTCTAGAAAAACTCCATGAAAGGTCTCTGTTGAATTGTTCCCACACACACACAGACACACATACCCTCCACACACTCATGCACACCCATACACATCTCCCATGCTCACACACTCACACCAGTACACACACACACACACCATACCCCACACATACACTCATGCACACTCACACACATTCCCCCTACTCATACACACACACCAGCACACGCACCATACCTCACAGATACACTCATGCACACCCACACACATTCCCCCATACTCATACACACACATCAGCACACACACACACACACACCATACCCCACACATACACTCATGCACACTCAGACGCTCTCACACACATCCCCCATGCTCACACACTCACCAGTACACACACACACCATACCTCACACATATACTCATGCACACTCACACACATTCCCCCATACTCATACACACACACCAGCACACACATACACTCATGCACATCCCCCCACATTCACATACCCAAACCAGCACACACACACACACCCTTGTGTTGAGAATTTCAGAGGGGTCACAACCCCATGGGAAATCCACCTGTGGACTTCTCTGGGATCCAGGTACTCAGAGGAGGACTGTGGATCTGCTCCCCCATGAACACAGAGTTGGGAGATTGGAGAGGGTTATAAAGTAGACATGGTGTCTTTAGAATATCATTTGAACAATTTCCATTTAGAATGTGTAATGTTGGATAACATGAGGATCGCTCATACTACATTTGGAAATTTGCCCAAGACAAGAATGTATGTTGTAAATGCTCAATTTGAAAACACAAATTTATTCCCTCCCAAATTTTGGAGGAAAGTTGAAAACATGGCTGATGGTGGAAGACAGTACGTTGCAACCAAACACAAGATTTTCAGCTCTGCACTCAAATGCAACATACAATAAACGAATCAAGTATCATAACACACAAGCAGGCCCATTACTTTATGCAAAAAAACATGTGGTTTGGGTATTCTATCATGGAATTCTTTTAATAAATTGTTCAAATATGAAGTGTTTTCTAACACATTCAGTGATACTTGCTTATTTTCATTCTTCAAGTAAGATCAAGTGTGTAGGGGCCAGCATTGTGATGTAACTAATGAAACCAGCACCTGTGACACTGGCATTCCCTAGGAGTGCTGGTTCCTGTCCTGGCTGCTCTACTTCCCAACCAGCTCCCTGCTAATGGCCTGGGATAAGCAGCAGCAGATGGCCCAAGTGTTCGGCCCCGGTAGCCCTGTGGGAGACCCGGATGAAACTCCTGGCCGTGGCCTGTCCCAGCCCGGATTGTTGCAGCTGTCTGAGAATCAACAGATGGAAGATCTCTGTGTGTGTGTGTGTGTGTGTGTGTGTGTGTGTCTGTCTGTCTGTCTGTCTGTCTCTGTCTCTGTCTCTCCCTGTCTCTCTGTAACTCTGACTTTCAAATAGGTAAAAGTAGATCTTTTAAAAGAAAGATTATTCAGTTAAATCAGCCTATATTCATTTGTTCTTGGTCACACGTTATGGCAACTCAACTTATTTTGGACAGAATGACAATAACAACAATGTAAAAAAACAAAAAACAGTATGAAAATCAGGCAAATGGGAGTTCTGGGGTGTGGATCTGGGGCTCATGGACCATCTTCAGAACCCAGTTCCACTCCTCTGCCTCTTGACTGTATGTTCTCGGGCCCCCGCACAGGCTCCTGCAGGCTGCATGTTTACAATTGCATGTCATGCTTTCAGCTTACCACACTAGCAGAAAGCAAAAGTCAGTTTTCCTGAAATTTCCGAGAAGTCTGGAAGGAGTGCCGTTCCCTCTGGCTGCGTGCCGGGTTCCCCTCGGGAGTTAGCCCAGTCGCAGTCACTGTGACAGATGCCTCCTGCCAATGGCACTTATTCAGGATCCACAGTGTCCACAAGCCCTGCAGTGGCTCCTTGCCCCTCACAGGCTCCCGTTGCATCGAGGCGACAGATGAGAGCAGACCATGCAGCAGGGCCACCAGAGCCACAGGGCTCCCTGGGCACCTGTGATGTGCCCAAGCTCATTCCAGAGAAGGCGCTGTTGTGTTGGGGCAGGTGCCTGAAGGAGAGTCGCAGGACACTCTGCTCTTCCCCACAGCCCTCTGCATCTTGGCCTCATCTGCAGGGGGCTTGGTGACAAGCTGTTTGCTGCCACAGGTGAGGTGGTCTTACAGATCTAAAGTGCTGCATGCTGTATACCTCCATGTGGCATTGAGTATTAGCAAACTTGAGAGTATATGAGCAAATTCAACCTGAAGTTCTGCCCCAAGGTACATTTAAGATCCACTGATGACTATTTTTAAAAGCTGCAATGATTCACAACAGCATCGATATGTCCACTGTGTCAAGATGCAGACAGCAACCTAGGTCCCCACTCCATCTGAACTATGAATTTTCTTACAATGTGAGTTTGTTGCTTCATAGAATCAGATGCTGTAAAAACCGCCTTATCCCTTTCTGGTGCTGGTTCACGCCCCAGTTGTTCCACTTCTGATCCAGCTCCTTCTAATAGCCTGAGAAAAGCAGTGGAAGATGGTTCATGTGCTTGGGCCCCTGCTACCCATGTGGGAGACCCAGAAGAAGCTCCTAGCTCCTGGCTTTGGCCTGGCACAGTCCTGGCTGTTGTGGCCATCTTGGAAGTGAACCAGCAGAAGGAAGATCTCTCTCTTTCTCACTTTTTCTCTAACTCTGAGTTTCAAATGAATAAATAAATCTTTAAAACAAAATTCCTCATTGGTCAGTAAGCTGGCGAGTACTTCCTGTATGGCCATCAGAGAGGAGAGCAGAGGAAGTCGGGAAAGGTTGGCCAAGGAAACCGCAAGCAGTTCCTGTCTTCTTTAAGTAAAGGTCTTATAACTCAGTGGCCTTGAATTTTGCTGCAATGCAAAATTTCAACCCAGTTTCTAAAAGGAAACATTTTTGGATTTGGCTGTAATTTAATTCAGCAAAAGGGCAATGGCATTGCTGGAATAATTTCTCTAAACTCAGTCGAATCTTTACTCCCACAGAAGAAGAAAAAAATCCTTAACAAAATTACAGTAGTAGGCAGGAGAAGGGATGATATTTGCAATACTGGGACTAAAATATATCTCATGCAACCTTGGGGCACATTAGTTTGTGGATTTACAGGGATTCTGCATAGAAACCCTGGTATTTTAAAGTAAGAAGCTAACTGGACTGTGTGCAGACTGTATACAGACTTTCCCAGGATAGGCAAGTCTCCAAGAGGGGTAAAGGCTGCTTGGATGCACTGAGTTGGGAATGGACCTCACACCAGCAGAGGTCACAGCCCAGGGCACAGTCCATGGGCCTGGGGCTTGCAGGGGCTCTGTGTTTGAGAATTCTGTGGCCTTGCACTGCAGGCCCCACTGACGCACTAGATTGTGTGCTCTGCTCTTAGATCAATCTGATGAAATCCCATTTCCAATCCCATTCCTTTCTTCTGGGCAGACAACTAGAGTACATCCCCCAACTTCTCTCACAATTTATGAGTCCATGTGTGATTGACTTCTGGCCAAGAGAATCTGGCTGACTGTAACAAAGATCAATCTTAAGTGTGGCCATAAGTCCCCTTCCCCAGGAATGCTCTACTCTCTCCCTATTTGCACAGCTGAGAGTGAAGAAATCCAAGATTACGAAGGGGCAGGAGAAGCCAGATGGCTGAGTGACAGAGCAGACTGCCTGACCCTTCCCAAGCCATAGCAGGAGCAAACTTGTGTCATACTGTGGAGATTGCTTATTCTGTGCTGCAGCATTGCCTACCCCATCATGACCAGCAAAGCCTGAGTGTGATGCTGCAGATATTGCTGCGTGATATCACTGTGACCATTAATGTTTTTAGGCATTGCACTGTATTTCACACTGGTCTTAGGTCTTAGTTAGTCCTCTGCTATGTTATTCTAGTGAAATATTCTATTATGAGACATAACACACCCAAGAATTGATTGCACTGTTCTGTCCTCGTCAGGTATTCCAGTAGATATTCCAGTGCAGTCCTTAGTAGCTCTGCTTGCTTCCCTACTGTACAATTCTGAAAGCACATGAAGAGTGCCCTCACCTCCATTTTAATCCCAGAAACTATTGGAAGAAAGACATTTACAACACTGCCAGTAAACTCAGCAATAATATTCATTAATTCGTTTGTTCATTCATTTACTCAATAAACTTTTCTTGACTTTTAACCATGTGTGGGTCAAGGCCCTGGAATAGAGTCAGCAAACAATAAGACACATTTTCTGCCCTAGAGGAACTTCTCATCTTAGTGAGAATGGCTACTTTTAATTGTCATTAAAAGAAATTAAATGGCAGTGATAAGTAACTTAGAGAAATGCATAGAAGTACCATGTAGCCAGCAGGACTGGGAAGGAGAGATGATAACAGTTTATTGAAACGTGGTATCTCCTGAGTTGAGAGTCTTAGGTGGAGGAAATGAGCCAGGCCTATGAGGTGTTCAGAAAGATGACAATAAGGAGACACCGAGATGACATGAGCATAGGTGCAGGGAACAGCAACAGCCGTTGGAGGCTGCTGGCTTGCCCAGCTCCTGGAAGGAGGAAGAGGCACAGAAGGATGGTAGCTCTAGGGTCACATCAATGAGGGTGTGTTTTTATCTTGTAAGTAAAATATAAGCCTGTCAGCACTGGGGCAAGGATCTGGCAGATTTCATAGCCACAGGAATAAGTCTGGATTTTCCGTAGACTGTGTGCCTATGCTGAAGTTGACGTTGGCGAGGACAAGCTCAGAAGCAAGGATCCAGGTGAGAGGCCAAAGGCTCCAGGGGCTGGGGGCTGCAGAGGGGCACAGACTTGAGAGTCTCAAAGCAAGGAAGTCACAGGAACTACAGCGTGAAGGGTCTGGGAGTGCCTCTCAGGGACTTTTGATAGGGGCCATTATTTCATGGTTATAAAAAGAATATTGACTGCACAGAATCTGGAAAATTATACAAGCATAAGGAAGAAAATTTAAGTCACTGAGAGGGTCTGTGTCAGTATAGCCTCTTTAAGATTTGTTAGTATTTGCTTCAAACAGACATAAGAACAGAGAGTACTTGATGGATGGATGGATGGGGGTTTTGCAATAACCTGCTTTATGCGATTAAACCCCCAGTTCCTGTCGTATCCTAACAGTGAATTTTCTTAGCACCACCCTGCATGAGCCTTAATAACCTCCCAGCAGTTGGAAGATAATATCCTAGTGCTTACTGGAACACCTGTTCCTTGGTCAATGATCTCTAACAATAAGCCAGATAGAGGAATATTCTAGAAAGTCTTTTACTTTATTGAGGTGCAAAATCCAAACTCTTTGGCTGTGTAACTCTACCAGCCTGAGAATTATTGCTGACTGCTAATGATTCCTTTTATTGTATTTGAGACACAAGAAATGGTGGAAGTGACTTATTGTTCATAATTAGAAGCTATGATTAAAACTGCTCTCACATTACCCTGGGGCTCTCTCTCCAACATAGAATTACTTCTTTAAAAGTGTCAGTGGGTGGTTTGGAAGGAGTATGTTGGCCTTCTCCCTGGAAACTGCCTCTCCATTTACAGAGCTGCTCAGATGTAATGGGGAGATTCCCCAAAGGCCCAGCTCTGTTAATTAAATGAAACAAAACCGTCATACACCCCTACTGCCAGGGACTCTCCTGCAAAATATCCAAATGATTCAAGAACAAGAAAAATCAAAAGTCAAGTGCCTTTCAAAATCCAAAATTAAAAGGAATTTTTGTATTTTATAATTCCCTCAATATAAATCTTGGAGTGTTCTCTAATTTGTACTTACTGGGTATAAAAATGAGCTTATGATACAATAAATGATGGGTCTCTATACTGTATAGAAATTTGGGCTTTTATTTCATAAATGAGCACAGACCAATGCAGTAACCTTTTAAGTGTATAATAAAAACGACAGGTCCCAAAGGAATGCTCTGTCACTGTCTCTCTTGAGTGGGAAGGAAAGGGGGGGTTGGGTGGTAGGATGAAAGGAGATAGAGACTGGTCACAGCTGAGCCGACCGTCTCAGTCTTTAGTCCAGGCGAGTGGGGCTTCCAGCTTTTTGTATTTGCTATTGTTGGTCAAGATTATGAAAACCAATGACCAGACAAAAGGGGGCCGTGTGGGGCCCTTACCTACTGTGCCCATCACTGACTGCTCAGGAACCTTGAACACGACTCCCATGCACCCAGCCTGTGATCCGCTGTCACCACGACTCAGCTGTGTGTGGCAAAGTGCTTGGTGATGTTCAGAAATTCCCTGATGTCAGAAAGAGTGTTAGGTGCAACACTGAGTCCTGCCTGTCAAAGGAGGAATTTAGTATTTGCCTCTTCAAACAACACTTGCTGCACGTCTCATATGTAGGCACGGGGAATGAGTTGAAGATACAAAGACACAGGCAGTCCCTGACCCAGGTGAAAGGGAGCAGCCAGCAGCGCAGACACTCAGTGACATTCACTGCCTCCTTGAAGGAGGAAGAACTGGGGAGGGGTGGAAGAAGGGCCCGGATGTTCTGTAAAGGACAAAGCCCTTCCCCGAGGAGTTGGGATGATGGGGGAAGTGGGAGACCACCAACTATGACAGAGGAAACCATGGAAGCAAAGAAGTAAGACACTGTGCTGTTCGGAGAAATGTTCCTGACTTTTCTTTGATCACAGGAGGGCAGAAAGGACAAAAGAGAAGTAGGACAGCATTCATTTCAGACGGCCGAGCGAGCAGAACCGACCTTGACTATGTCACGAGGTAGAGCAGAATGTACAAAATTAATATTCTGATAACTAAGTGAAACTGACTTGGAAGGAAAGGGCAGCCTCACCCTCACTCGTGTGGGCGGCTGGGTCTCCAGCAGCCCCCTCTTCTCCAGTGCCCTTTGTGCCATCAACATCTGCTTCCTCTTGAGGGTACACACAAACAAGCAGGCTCCTTTTTAGGAAACTGCTCCTGATACCTCAAATAAGCCTCTCTCTCTCTCTCTCTCTCTCTCTCTCTCACACACACACACACACACACACACACGCACACACGCACATTATTTCCAAAGCCATTGTCTTCCTGAGTTATGGCACAACATTGGACGCTGACCATAATTGTGTTTCCTCCTCATTCCTTTGTTCATTCACCACATTATTTGGGTGTGCGTGTTCTCTGTGAGCCACTGCCTACAGTGAATGAAAAAATGAAAAACATTAGCTTCGTGGAGCTGGTACTCCAGTGCTGAAGGCAGACAGTGAATGCCGTGGAACACAGTGAGGAAGCCAGAGCAGTTGGAGACAGTGAACAAAGTAGAGATCAGTGGGAAATAACAAATCAAGAAAGGAGGCCACAAGAGCTTTGATTTTAAGGTGGATGCAGAGATCCTGGGAGCCACAGGAAAACCAGGAGCTGAGTCCAAAGGTGACTTACACAACAACAACACTTGGGACCCTGGGGCATAGCAGGCTGCAAGGTGTAGGGGTAGAAACAACAAAAACAGGAAGTTACTGCAGTACCCAAGGATGATAGCCGTGGAGGTGATGAGGAATGACCACATTTTTGAAGGCAGAGCTGACAGGGATTTTGAACTTACCTGAGAGTTGCAGGGAGAGGTAACAAGAGTGATTGAAGTTTTAGGTGTCCATTAACTGTAATAGAGAAGAATGTAGGGGGCATTCATTGGCAGGAGAAGCGAGTCCATTGTTAGCTAGCTATCAGATATCCAAATGGAGAGTTCGGGTATTCTTGAGTAGGGGAAGGTAATTGTGGGTGACCGGCACGTGGACATACTCAAGGGTGTACAACCAGACAAGGTGACCGGGGCAGTGAACGTATTCAGAAAAGAGGAGAAGGCCAACACCTACCTGATGTGGTAGGCAGGGAAGAATCCAGAGGCTTAGAGGTGGTGTTCAGGGAAGAAAAACAAGACACACGGGTCCTGGTGGAGTTCCTGGCCACCCTGGGAAGAACCCATTCAGTGGGAAGTGGGTGAGGGTGGAGAAGCCTGGTTGCAGTGAGCTTAAGCAAGAAGAGAGGAGATACAACAGAGGCAGTTGGGAAAAAACCAGTGAGGATCTTTCTCAGGGAAGGGAATTTTGGCCTAAGGGAGGGGAAGCTGCGGACAAGAGAGTCAAAAACCTCCTTTTCCTTAGGTAAACATAATAGCAGTTCTCCGATTAGTGGGAGTGACTGAGGAGGGGGGTACATCAGGGACCAGATGGGGAGGGGAGGATGGCTGGAGAGATCTCTGCTTTGGAAGCAGGTGCACAGGGGGGTGTTTCTGTTAGCTGGGAGCATGGATAATTCTCCATTTGCAATGACAGTGAAAAGAGGATATGCACACAGCTGCAAGGAGTGGCCCCACATGGAGCACAGGAACGTGTAGGAGCCGGCATCACCTGAAGGTGAGCACAGTGCAGAGAAACCTCTGGAGCTGAGAGAAGTCGGTGTGAGGGTGTATCAGCGTCAGGGATTGTGGGAGAGCAAAGTAGAGAAATGTGGGAAATCACAGGCGTGTAGGACGGACAAGTGAGAGGGGCAGGCTGGCAGTTGTGAATTGGAAGGATAATAACCTGCCTGGCTATGTGTTTTTCCCTGGCAACATTCTGCTGAGTAAATGCAGGCACAGAATGGATGGAGAATTGGATTTTACTTGACTGGCATTTACAGTGTAGCACCTAAAACAAAGCAAGAAAATAGGATTGAAGTTGGGAGCAAACGATTGACTATAGAAAGAAGCTGAGTTTTAAAGTAATAAGAAAAAATACAAATAACAGTGTTTGACAGTGGAATGGCAATAGAATCAGTAGGTTGCACTTCTTAATGGATTGAAGCGTTGATATCTTGGGGGTACTGCAGTTGCAGAGAACTGAGATAGTTGTCAGGGGAGATGGTTTGAAATTGAGACTGTGATGGTTTTGTTCCTACAGAATTCAGCCCTCTATTGTCCTTGCTAGACGTCATGGAATCACCCTGCCTTGGTCCGTATTAGGCTGAGTGTCCTCCAAAGGCTTCTGTGTTCAAGTTCTGGTCCCCAAAGTCTTGTGTTGTTAGGGGTTAATGGATTAAGATGGAGCTTAGCGATTGGCGTAGCAGGTTAAGCTGCTGCCTGTGATGCCGGCATCCCAGATGGGCTCTGGTTTGTGTTCTGGCTGTTTCACTTCTGATCCAGCTGCCGGCTAATGCACCTGGGAAAACAGGTGCCCCAAATGTTTGGGTCCCTACACCCAAGTGAGAGCTCTGGATGAAGCTTCTGGCTTCTAGCTTCTGTCTGGCCTAGTGCTGACTGTTGGGCCATCTGGGGAGTGAAACAGCAGGTGGAAGATCTCTCTCTCTGTGTCTGTCTCTCCCTGTCTCTGTAACTCTGCCTTTCAAACAAACAAGCAAATCTTAAAAAAATAAGATGGAGCGTCAGTTCAGTGGTGGTGCCTGGGGTTGGGCCTGGTGAGAGGTCCTTGGAGAGTATCCCAGGATAGTGGCTCTCCCAAGGTTGGTTACCTAAGTCTGGGTCAGGTCTAGCCACTCTCTCTATCTCTGCTTCCTGGATCACCATGAGATTCCTCCTACATGCTTGTTCTGACACCACTGCCCTCATCAGAAGCCAGAACAGTGGGGACAGACGATCCTGGACTGTGAGCTTCCGAAACTGTGAGCCAAAGTAAATAAATAGCTCCTCTTGGGTATTTGTGACAGTGACACAAAACTGATTAATACAACCTCCCTTCAGAGCTGTGAAGTTTATTCTGCTGTATGAAAAAGGGGGACTTGTGTCTCATCAAAGTTTCAAATACATGAAAAAAATTTTGCTGAGTGAAATAACCAGATTCAAATAAATACCACATTTTCTCTCCTATGTGGAAACTAATACATAAATAAATAATATGTAGGCACTAGATATAATGCATGGTTAAACTATGTGGATCTCTTATTATTTGATATGTAGATATTTATAAATATTGTCTTCACTGAATTATATCCCTTAATATACAGTATCACCTTGTGGATGTGTATATAGATTTATAATATTTCCCTATGAAGAGAGTAGGCACAGTGTTAAAAATTGTTGAGTCTGCTTACGCTCATCGAACTCTTCTTTATATCTTTCTGAATTATTTGAAACATTTTAAAATAAAAAGACAAAATTTGCCACAGAAGAAGAAAAAAGTTAACCATGATTACTTTCAGCCCTATGAGTCCACCGCCAAGAGAAAACACTTAGGTGGATGTTCACGTTCCTTACTCCCTTTCTGGTGCTCCCCACACCCCAGAGATGGACCTGCCATTTCCCCCATTGCTGGAGACCAGCCAGTCCTCACGGGGACCGAGGAGCTGCCCCTCTGTGCTGTGCTCCGTAGGCCTTGGGCAACTGGCTATAGGTCCCAGGTGGACAGAATTATTCTGTGCACATTTTAAACTGAGGAGTCTGCTACAGCCGTCGGTATAGCTCCTTTGAAGGATGCGGCAAGAGAAAACATGATGGTCTAACACCACTTCTTTCCAACAAAAGCCAGGGGCCCATTATTTATCAATTTAGTAATATTACCCACAGTGACCAGCTGTCGAAATGGCTCCAGAGATTAAGTAATGTTCTTTTACAAGAAATGCATTAAAACTCTGTGACCCAAATATCCAAACAGCCTCACAAAGGTAGACAGAACAGAATTTTTGCGGGTATTAAATACATAAAAGGCTTATCTTAAACTTTCTCTCTGACGCCAGCTTTTGAAAGGAAGTCTCCTGAAATGACTTCAGGGCTCAGGACTTTATCTCCTGTATTTGCACCTGACCTTGACTGTGCTGGGTTCCTCTTTCCACAGAGGGTAATAAATTTTTTCAAGACTGAGAACAGACTTCAAGCCTCAGTTCCAACTAACTCACAGAGTATATGATCTAATAAGTGCAATATTTTAAATAACGACAATAAAAGTTAAAGTAAGTGATACTTTGTCTCAAAAAGTCTGAGCCATTTGATTCTTAAGCAGCCATGTTATTAAACACTGCATTGTTGCTCCTTGACTTTTGTTTTACTGACTCTAGCAGACATGCCTTCCCCAGGAGATTTCTGCTCAGCTCCGATTCCCATGGAATAAACCAGGAAGATTAAAGAGACTAAAACCTTGTAACTCATCTTCCCGGAAGGTCATTTCTCAACAGGATCAGAGGCTTTGTGAAACACATTAAAGTAATAAGCCTCACTTCTCTGTGTATTTGGGGTAAAACAGAGGAAAATGAGGATGAGAGCATGGCTTCTAGAGGATGCATAGATGGCACAGAAGGAGGTGGGCTATTTAGCAGTCGGTTCTACTTCTCCATCTTTTCCATCAGAGAATTGAGGAAAAGAGCAGGTGGGTAAGAGGCATAGATTTCCTGGTGGGAGACTTGGAAACAAGGAGTTGCCATCGGCATATATGTGCCGTGGACGTCACAGGCCAGGTCAGGGTCCTGGGGCACAGAGCTGAGTAAATACCACCCTCCCCGTATAATGGAGGAAAAAAAAAAGAGAGAGAGAGAGAGAGACATCCCTGCCTGCTAGAGACTAGACACTTCAGATTCACCACAATGAATCCCTGAAGTTTTCACTGAACACTTATCGATATGGCATTTAAAACGAGCTCATGACAAGTAGACCGTATTTTCCTGAGAGTTAACTGTGAAGAAGATTATCACAGATATCACTTATCAGGATCTTGAAAAGCCTCTCAAAGTGCATATAAAGTGAAAAAATGCCTGCAGGTACAAAACATAGACAAGAGGCGAGACTGGTAAGAAAACTGTCGCTTAACACGGACCACGACAATGAGTTCACGTAGCTTCTGTGCCTCCCATAGCCTTTCCTCCCCTGCTACCCTGCCCCAAGCCCTTCCAACACTCATGGGACAAAACTGGCATGGACGCCACCCTTCCTCCTCCTGCCCCGGACTGCACCGTCCAGCTTGACTGGCACTGACTCATGCACGGATAGAGCACGAAACATGGCTGATCCATGCTGCCCTGTGCCACATGTAAAAGACACAAACGTGGTACGGATCAAGCAGTATGAAACACCATGATGGTTTTTAAATTTACACGGTGAAATGATAATACTAAAACATACTAGGCTAAATAAAACATTTCTTAAGTCTATTTTGTCCTTTTTTTCATTTTATTAATGTGATTACTAGGAATTTAAGATTAGAAAGGTAGGTCTTTCCTCCGTTGGCCGCTATGGCCGGCGCGTTGCAGCCAGCGCGTTGTGCCAATCTGAAGCCAGGAGCCAGGTGCTTCCTCCCGGTCTGCCATGTGGGTGCAGGGCCCAAGCACTTGGGCCATCCTCCACTGCCTTCCTGGGCCACAGCAGAGAGCTGGACTGGAAGAGAAACAACCAGGACAGAATCCGGCGCCCCAACTGGGACTAGAACCCGGGGTACTGGTGCCTCAGGCAGAGGATTAGCCTAGTGAGCTGCGGTGCCGACCAGGCCAATTAATTTCAGTATTATTTTCAATGGGAACCATTAGAGCAGGTAGTCTAAAGACCCCATGCATTGCTCACTTCCAGGGGCACTGGCAGGAGCTTGCTGCGTGTGCGGTGCCCTGGCCAGCACTGGTGTATGTGGCCGTGCCTTCTGAGGGCGGGTGCAGACCCAGCGTGGCTTTCGTCTGCACTTCTGCAGTGAATGTTGAGGCTGGGCTCCTTTTATGTAATTAATTAATTTATTTGCTCATTTGTTTAGGTGTTGTTTTTCTTTGCTCAGTAAAACTGTAGTTTTCAGTACGAAGTTGTGGCACATTCTTATTAAATGAGCTCCTAAGTTTTCAAATTTCTGATGCTATTAAAATATTTGAAATTTTAAATATTTGTATTTTGATATACTTTCCTCAAACTATACTTCATGTTTAAATATTTATTTGTATCCTGTGACCTTGCTAAGTTCACATGTTCTGGCTGTTTTTATACTGATGTCTGTGTGCACAGTCATATCATCTGGAAATAAGAAATTCTACTTTCTTTTTAATCTCTATTAATGATTATAAATTTATTAATTTTCTTTTTCTTTTTTTTGACAGGCAGAGTGGACAGAGAGAGAGAGATAGAGAGAAAGGTCTTCCTTTTGCCATTGGTTCACCCTCCAATGGCCGCCGCGGCTGGCGCGCGGCGGCCAGCACACCACGCTGATCCAATGGTCGGAGCCAGGTGCTTTTCCTGGTCTCCCATGGGGTGCAGGGCCCAAGGACTTGGGCCATCCTCCACTGCACTCCTGGGCCACAGCAGAGAGCTGGCCTGGAAGAGGGGCAACCGGGACAGAATCCGGTGCCCCGACCGGGACTAGAACTCGGTGTGCCGGCGCCGCAAGGTGGAGGATTAGCCTATTGAGCCGCAGCCGGCCTTTTTTCTTTCATTATACTGACTAGGGTCCCTCAATACAGTGCCAAAGAAACTTGATTATAGTGAACATTCTTATCTTTCCCACAGTTTAAGGAGACACTATTGACTATTTCATCTTTAATTGTGATGTTGGCTCTAGATTTCCTGGTCACACCCTTTATCAGGTTAAGAAAGTTTCCTCTAATTCTTATTTTTTTCTGAGAGCTTTGATTATGGTTGGGCATTAAATTGTCTAACTTCCATTTCCGCATCTCCTGTGGAGACCGTGTGGATCTCCTCCCTCATGTAGCTGAGACACATTGATCAGATCTCCCAAGGGAAGTCAACCTTCCTTCTGTTCCTGGAATGAACTACTTGACCACAGAGTATTACCCGTTTAATATATCTCTGGATTTGATTTTAAGGATTTTTGTACATGCTCCCAGGATTTTGGTCTATAACTTTCTTTACTTACAATGTCCTCATCAGATTTTCATGTAAGACAAATTTTGCATTCTGAAAGAAGTTGGGAAATGGTTTATATTTTCCTAATTTCTGAAAAAAATTTATTTAAAATTGGTATAATTTGTTCCTTCAGTGTTTGCTAGGATATGCAGTAAAGTCAAAAGCCATCTGGGCCAGGATTTTTCTTTCTAAGGATTTTTAGGTTATAGGGGCATTGTAGATATAAGAATATAGAGCTCTTAAGTTTCCTTTTATGATTACTTTGAACAACGTAAGAAGCCAACTAGATATGACTGATACTTACAGAGCAGTATCAATAGCAGAATATATGTGATTCTCAACTGGACACAGACATTTACCAAGATAGACCACATTCTTGACTCGTGACTGAAACAACACTTGGTCTGTGTTCCTTGGCGGCCATTAGCAGAGGGTTAAGAGAAGGACCCGGTGCTGTCTGTTCATCTCGGAGATGGTGTTGCTCACAGCTTCTGGGATTTCCCCGATTGTTTCTTAGAGCACTGGGCTGCTGGCAGCAGTGCCCAGTGTTGACTTGGTGGAGTAGGTCTTGTCTTCACCTTCAAGGCTGACGGTGTTTTCCAAGGGACCAGATGTCTTCTCTGAAGTTTTAATGGTGCCTTTTGACACCCACGGTCTCTGTGTGAAGTTCATCCGTCACTCGGATTGCTACTTCCCAGAAAGTGATGTGCCTTTTTGCTGGTAACTTCGAAGGTTTTCCTTTGATTGTTTTGTTGGCCTGTCTGTGGTGTGCTCTAGGGAAGCCCCTTGTGTTCATCGTGCTGGAGTTTTTCTCAGGCTTGTCAGTGTACGGCATAATGTTTTCAGCAGTTTTGTATCATTTCCATCCTTATCTCTACGCGTATTGTTTCTGCTCTGTTCTTCACATTCTCTTTTTTCTTACAGATTTTACACAAATACCTTAAAAAGAAATCACTGACTATATCATTGCTTAGGACTCAGAAATAATTTGATGTTTATGATACAAGTGTTTTGTCTTTATGATATGAAACATGGTTATCACATATGTTTTTATATATTTATAGCAAGTCTGTGTAGGATACTGGAAACATGGTATTTTAAAGTCATGATGGAAGACATGGTCGGCCACGGTGTTCTACTCCTTAAACAGTAGGAGAAGTTTTCTTCATACAAAACAACTAATCTTTTTCCTTACGTTTGGATTTACTTTCCTAGTACCTGAGGGGAGCAGACCAGAGCAGGTAATTCCTCCTAAGTGCCAGCTGTCTTTGCTTGGGTTGTTATCACAGAATAGCAACCGACTGAGTACTGTAGAAAGAATGGAGATTGATTGGCTCATGGTTCTGGGTTCTGCAATGTTTGACATCAAGGGGCTGGCATCTGGTGAGGACCCCCTTGCTGTTGCATCTCATTGGCAGAAAATGAGGGCTGAGAGAGCAAGAGGGGCCCGAGCTGGCCCTTTGTAACGGTGTGACTTTCTTATCAATCCCACCTCCTGGGACTGTTAAAAGGCAGTTAAATTTCGACATGAATTTTGTAGAAGACAGCCATTCAACCACAACACCAACCCTTGGCTTTGTTTTATACATTGAGAAAATTTCTCAAGTCAGCAGAATGATACCAACTGCCTTATTATTTACTCCAGAATATAATAAAAGAAAGCAAAATATGCTTATTTGGACATACTTTTAAGTTGATCACTATTGAAATCATTGTGAAATGGCCTTCAAAATTCTAACAAGGAAACAAAATAATGTTAATGATTAGTTTCATGGTCCCTGGGGTTAGCGTATTAGTCCCACAAAATACTGTTAAATGACAGCAGACCTGTTGGGAGCAGCCTGGATGTGTAATGTAAGGACTGCCTGCAGATAACGCAAGGAAGTCCTGGGCTTGCTGGTTTGGGATATTATTGTGTCTATTTTCCTAGCAGCAAATACTGCATCATGTCATTGTTACTGAACTTCTTTAGACAAAGCCTCTTTTGTAAACAGAACCATCAAAGCAGAAAAATGATATGTATTATAGAGTCTCATTTTCCAGAAATAGTACTGGGAAAACTTGTGCATTTATCTGTGTATTTTAATGTGTTTTTCCTCATAATTAGCTGTTGCTTTTAGAGCCAGAGGACAATCGCAGAGTTTTTTTCCCTAGTCAATTTTAGTAACTGTTTTTCTCTCTTAATCACGTGCAAAGATGGTAGCCTGACAATATAGAAGCTTAGAGTTCAGAAGTTCTCTTAACTTTAAATTATCACTTTTGAATCATTGGGTGATTAGGTTTGTACATGACTTTACCACAATGAAAATCCTTTGGTTAGTAGAGTTTGTGTGTGACTTGTAGGAATACAATGATGATCTCAGCAATATATTGCAGAAGTAAGTAGATATTAAATACAAAAAGCTCTGCAAATATGATCATTTTATAGAACAACATTTAGAGTTTGCTTTTGTCCTTCATTGCCAATGCAACATGCTTCTAATGCAAGAAGATTGGAAAACAGAGAGATGTAAAACAGGAAGAGTTGGACAAAAAATAGTATATAATGGTGCCATCTTTGAATATTTTGGTAAATGTAGGGCAGGTGTTTGGTCTAGTGGTGGGAATGCCTGCATCTTGTGTCAGAGCCCTGGGGTTGACCCCTGCCTCTGGCTCCTGCCCCCGGCTTATTGCTAATGCAGACCTTGGAAAGCTGCCATGTTGGCTCAGAGAGCTGAGTCCCTGCCAGCCAGAAGTAGATCCACATTGAGTCCTGGCTCTGGCTCCTGGATCCAGGATCAGCCCTGCCCCAGTCCTCATGGGCATTTGAAGAGTAACCCAGTGGAGAGGATTGCTCTCTGTCGTTCTCTCTAGAAGCTTCTAAACGAAATAAATTTTGTTAAATATTAAGGTATGCACCATTGTAGTATATGCAAATATACAATTGCAGGTACATGTATATTTTTTGGTGTCAAATTATGTTACTTTTGAGTAGCTTTTTCCTCATCTTAAAATTTATCAGAAGTATTATTCCAGCTCAATAGGTATTTTTCCTTTAAAAAAGATTTATTTTATTTATTTGAAAGGACGCATTACAGAGAGAGAAATAGGGAGGAGGGAAAACAGAGAGACAGACAGACAGATCTTCCATCCACTGGCTCCTTCTCCAAATGGTCACAGTGGCCGGTGCTGTGTCAAGCTGAAGCCAGAAGCCCAGAGTTTCTTCCGGGTCTCCTCCTTTAATGCAGGGTCCCAAGCACTTGGACCATCTTCTGCTGCTGTCTCAGGTGCATTAACAGGGAGCTGGGTCAGAAGTGGAGCAGCCAGGTCTTGAGCAGGTGCCCAGATGGGATGCCTGTGTCACAGGCAGTGGTTTAGCCTGCTGTGCCACAACACTGGCTCCTGGTCTTTCTCTTTTAACTTTTGAAATGGTTATTTTGAAACCTACCATAGGCACATAACACATTTGTCTCATCAGTATATTTTCTGGAATATTAGATTTTTGCTATGATGGAAACAAACCATTTTTCTAAGTACCAAAACTAAAATGTTGATTAGAGAAAGTTAAGTGTGTATTTTTAGTAATTAAACAAAAATGTAAGTGTCCTTTGTAGCAATTCCTAAAAGCAATCATAACAAAACTAAGTAAAACAATAAAACTCTAATGTTAAACCTAAGCCAGTGTTCTCCAAAAGACAACCGTGAACTCCAGCAGCTGACTTAATGCTGAGTCTAGTTGTGGAGGCCCCTGTGCTGTTCAACACAGCACAGGGTAAGGTGCACAGTGTTGCCCCCTGCACCCAAAAGCTGTCTGCTTCAGAACACTGTCAGGCTGAGCAGTTAAATCTGGTGCAGATGCAGGGAGAGCTGTCCTGCCCTCGCTGTGGCCTGCAAGTTGTCATGTATGCTGTTCTTGAACAGTCACAACTGCTGGACATCCCCACCATTTAATCTGCTCCGATCCGCACCACTTGGGGTGGAGGGGAGTTGATGTCTAAAAGGCAGGGGTCTCGGGGGACAACTTTCCCAGAATGGCGTCCTGAAAGGCCTTCCTTTGCCAAGACTGTGGGCATCATGTCACACCCAGCACCACGAAGTAAATTATCCCAGCCCAAACCTGAATTCAGGGTCAATACTGTATTTCTGTGGCTTTTGAACTTAATGTGTTAGTATTTACGATCTCCAATAAGTATCAGCATACTTGCTTGGAACACTGGTTCTAAATTTAACTGTTAAAGATTCTAAATTGTATGCTACTATAACTGCTGTTCCCCTAGCTTTCTGCCAGTCCCACGGGCCTCATTTTATTCTCAGTGCCCTGACTGTTCTCTCTGTCTGCATGGATTTGTATCCTGTGGTCACACAAACCCCTTCATACTGTTCTCATTTTGTCCTTTAGAACAGTTAATAACTTATTACTGTTTCCCTCCCAATTCATCTCTCCCCACAAAAATGATTTGCAAATGCAGATAAGATATATGTCTTATCCTTAAAGTGCAGAAATATTCCACTCTTCATTCTCATGGACTCTCGACCAAAAACCTTCCACGAAATTGCTCACTCTCAGCCTGCCTCTCCAGGGTCAGGTTCTGAGACTGACCTTGGGGTCTGCCACATAGCTCCTCATTCGGCTCCTCCTTCTGACATCCACATGCATTATTGCTCCTGAAATGTTTGGTTTGCTGCACAATTAATTCCTGTATTTCATTCCTTAGATGACTCACCCCAACTTGCCATCCTACCTGGTTATAGTTTTTTTTAAAAAATATTTGCACTTACATAATAACCTTTAATAAATAAAAGAAATACCTCTGCCTGGGAACAGTTGACCATAAACTTTCTAGATAAAATGCTGTAAAATACTGAACTATCTACAAAGAATTTATTTGTATTCCAAATATACTACAGTGGTTAATTTTGAACTGGCATTTATAGCTTGTTTTAACTTTTATCAAAAGTATGAATAAGCAGTTAGGGAGAAGCATCTAGTAGAAGTGTGAAATACCAATACTTTTAGAATTTTATACCTTATTCCTGTACTTATAGTATACCTCAATTTCATTTAAATACCATATTAAAATATTAAAAATATTAGTGAGTTATACTCTAGTATTATCTGTGCCTTTTATTCAAGATATGTTAAGTGGTGCCCAGTAAAGGCATTTATAAATTTATCTTTAGGTAATAGACTGGACATGGTTTCAGATCACAGTTCTCCCACTGGGAAAGAGAAAGGGGAAGCTGAGTACAACAGCCTATCTGAAGGGGAACTTAAGGTCCCAGGCCGCGGAATAACAGCAGCCCAGAGAGTGAGGCCACCACGCGGGGAGAGTCTGGGGAGCCCCACACTCTGGCTTAGGCCTCGAGGTGCCACTCCTGGAGTATAGGGTCACTGAGAAAGGTCAGCTCTTGCTGTGCGGGAACCCACATTTTACTCACCTCAGGGCCTCGTTCAGTCAGGGTGCTAATGGCAGTGACGCTCCAGAAGTGCCACTCGAGCAGAGTTTTCTGCTGGATGCAAAGCAGAGGCTCTGGAAAAATCTGCAGTCGTCCAAAACTTCACATTATTTCTGTAACTGATTGAATATAGAACATGATGTCCCATTAAGAAAACAACCAGGTGTCCAAAAAGTTTTACTAAAAACAAAGGGCAGGGATAGATTGTGTATGATTTGTCTGTGTGTGTATGTATGTATGTTTGTATCTATCTATCTATATCTATCTATCTATCTTTGTGTCATCATCATCATCTGCAAAGGTACTTCAGAAAGTTTGTGGAAATTGAATTAAAACATAAGTTTCTTCTGATGCAAAATATTTTGGACCTTAGGTTTATTTTTTAGAATATATATCCTCCATTAACTTTCTGAAGACTTCTCGTGTGTGTGTGTGTGTGTGTGTGTGTGTGTGTGTGTGTTTGTGAGAGAGAGAGAGAGAGAGAGAGAGAGATTCAGTTAGTGCAACTACATGCAGATATTAAAATAACAAAGATAAATAAGCATAAAAATTTAGCTACAGAATTAGGATAATTTGGAAATACAAAAAAACCTGAAAATTCTAAGATTGAAAAATAGGATGACTAAAAAGAGTTCAACAAGTAACTCCAAAAGACAGACTGAGTTAATGAAAGAATCAGTGACCTTGAAGATTAATCTGAAAAACTGTCCAGACTGAAGCAGAGAGAGACAAAGATGTAAAATACAGGAAAATAGTAGAAGAGGCATAAGGATGCAGAAAAAAGAAATCTGACCTAATTCCAGAAGAAAGTTTAGCACAAAATTACTATTTGAACCCACAATGACTGAGAATCATCCAAACAGGAAAAAATTATCAAGCCATGGTTCCAGAATCAGCATGACCCCAATGTAGGAGAAACAACCAAACAGCACTTAGATACACGTGTTATATCAGATAGTGATACACCAAAGAACCAGACGCACGTGCGGTATCGGGTAGCGATACACCAGAGAACCAGACGCACATGCGGTATCAGATAGTAATACACCAGAGAACAACTTAAAGTTCACTGAGGTCCAGAAAAGGTTTCTGGAACAGTGCTGTGAAGAGACCCTTGGAAATAACCAACCATAACTGGTTAAAATTAGAATATGCATAAATTATTTATAATGATTTGTAATATAAATTAATACGTGAAGTATAATATATAATAATATAAATGTATATGTTAAATTTCTCCTACCAAATTGTCCTAAGGACAAGTAGAAAGTGAAGAAACTCATTCTAGAAACATCTACCAACTCTTTTTTTTTTTTTTTTGACAGGCAGAGTTAGTGAGAGAGAAAGATAGAAAGGTCTTCCTTTTTCCGTTGGTTCACCCCCCAAATGGCTGCTACAGCTGGTGTGTTGTAGTCGGCACGCTTCACAGAACCAAAGCCAGGAGCCAGGCGCTTCCTCCTGGTCGCCCATGCGGGTGCAGGGCCAAGGGCCTGGGCCATCCTCCACTGCACTCCTGGGCCACAGCAGAGAGCTGGACTGGAAGAAGAGCAACTGGGACAGAACCAGCGCCCTGACGGTGACTAGAACCCAGGGTGCTGGTGCCGCAGGCAGAAGATTAGCCTATTGAGCCGCGGCACCAGCCCTCTACCAACTCTTGATAAGAGCAGTGTGAGTCTGAGGTGTCTAAGCCGTGGCCGTGACGAGCTGCCACCCCCCTTCCCAGTTCATATGACCGAAGTCTGCTTCTGGGTCATGCAGACAGGAATACAGGCTTCCTTTCGTGCCCAAATCCCAGGCTAGGGCTCTGGTATCTGCCTAGGAAGGGTACATCCCCACATCCCTTGTTCCCTGCAGAGCAGAGGCTGTGTTCAAGAAAGGGCTGGGAGTGTGGGGCTCCCTTCCCTCACCGAGCCCCTGTATATGGGGCAGAGAATCATGGCAGGCAGGGTGCTCTTAGAATACTGGATGCTGATGCCCCTCACCCTCGCCTTCTCATGGGGTGGAGTTCCCACAGTGGAAGGGGCACACCTAGAAGACCAGAGACGACTGGTTTTGACAAGTGACTTGTTCACTTTACCTGGCACTCAAGGGAAGTTATCTGTGGGTTCTGAGCCAAGCTCTGAAGCTTGATGCATCCCAGAGAGGCCAATCAAAATCAGAGAATCTCTAACTTGGAGGACAGCCTTTGGTGGAATAAAGGATGAGAAGTCAAGCAGATGGATGAGCCCCCCCCCCCCCCAAGTGGAGGTGGAACTGGTGAGCAGGTAAGAGGAAGCTGGTGGCTCACTGAGGACAAGAAACAGAACCTCAGACCGTCAAGGAGGTTCACAGAGAGAAGCAGACAAGCAGGCAGGTGGGAGGATGCTTCCAGGGGTCAGGTGTGGCCCCAAAATGGACCTGATCCAGAACCTCTACCAAGACCAGAATTTAACTGGACCAGCCTGGGGAGCAGCTTATGTCCCAAGAAAGGCCTTAAAGTGTTCCTCAACAAGAGAACCCAGATGGCAATTTAAATCCTGCCCCCCCCAAAAAAAAGCATCATAGATCACCAATAAAGGTAATTAACATTTTTATGAAAAGTAATATAATTGCATGTTTCTTCCCTTTCACATTAAAAGTAGTTGTACAGAACAGCATTCATGTAATTGTATTTTGGATTTAGAGCTCATGGAAATACACACCTGTGGGCAAAGAAAGAAGGTAGATGAAATCAAAGCTACATGGGAGCAAGGAAATGACATTAAGGGTGATTTGAAACAAAAGGAGGCTGAAGAGGACCACAAAGGAAAACATGATGTAAACACTGACACAAATAGGCTGATATAAACACTCGAAGTGTGAGGGCTCGGGGTCGGAGCAAGGTCACACACAGGACCACAGGTTGGGAGTTAAGCACTGTAGGCTTTACTTGGGTGCCACTTTGAGAATGGCAGAGGGAGGGGAGTCCCTCAGAGCATGGGCTCTTCCAGAGACAAAACATGGGGCCAGAGCAGGGGAGGGATGGAGGGCAAGGGGTTTCCCTAGAGGGACAGCCCAGGGCGTACCTCATCTATGACCAGCAGGTGCTGGGCTCACTTGGGCAATGATTGGAGCTGAACATCTCCCTCTGCCATGAAGAAGTAAATAGAGCAGGGCCAAAATACTGAGGTCAAATTTGGCTTGGTTAACAACCATTTAAATGCATTTTCCCTCTTTTATCTTCCTAAGCTTAAATGAAATCATACTGTAAGAAAGGGTGTTTAGTTGGCAGTTAGGAAGCGTGAGTCTCTGAGTGCCTGGGTTCAGTTCCCAGCTCTGGCTCCTGGCTCCAGCTTCCTGCTAATGCAGACCCTTGGAAGAATAGAGGTGGAAGACCCTTGGAGGGCTGCGTTAAGTAATTGGGTTCCGATCATCCACAGAGGTGGCTTGGATTGCATTCCCAGTTCCCAGCTCTGGCTCCTGGCTCCAGCTTCCTGCTAATGCAGACCCTTGGAGGAATAGAGGTGGAAGACCCTTGGAGGTCTGCATTAAGTAATTGGGTTCCGATCATCCACAGAGGTGGCTTGGATTGCATTCCCAGTTCCCAGCTCTGGCTCCTAACTCCAGCTTCCTGCTAATGCAGACCCTTGGAGGAATAGAGGTGGAAGACCCTTGGAGGTCTGCATTAAGTAATTGGGTTCCGATCATCCACAGAGGTGACTTGGATTGCATTCCCAGTTCCCAGCTCTGGCTCCTAGCTCCAGCTTCCTGCTAATGCAGACCCTTGGAGGAATAGAGGTGGAAGACCCTTGGAGGGCTGCATTAAGTAATTGGGTTCCGATCATCCACAGAGGTGGCTTGGATTGCATTCCCAGTTCCCAGCTCTGGCTCCTAGCTCCAGCTTCCTGCTAATGCAGACCCTTGGAGGAATAGAGGTGGAAGACCCTTGGAGGTCTGCATTAAGTAATTGGGTTCCGATCATCCACAGAGGTGACTTGGATTGCATTCCCAGTTCCCAGTTTTGGCCTGGCTCAGTCTCAGTCATTGAGGGCATTGGGAGAGTGGACTAGTGGATAAGAGCACACTTTGTCTCTTTCCCTTTCTCTCTATCTTGTTCTCTCCTTCTCTCTCTATCTCTCAAATAAATTTGAATCACAGTACAAAAAATTGGTATGAACTATAATTATGTGCTGTCATATTTGCAATACCTATAGATGTTATAAACCTACATGAAAAAAAAAGTCACACAATAAATGGAAGAAGGATATATCTAACATTTTTACATCTTTGTAGAACTCTTAGTATAAATTTGAAATAAATTTTAATGAACTAATATCAATATTAGGAATCCTGGAACAGTAACTAAGAAGATAAGACTATTGTGAAAAAAATCATTAAATGAATTTATTTCCCTATTCATTTAATTCCAATGAAAGCAGTAAAGAAGGGATAGAATTTAAAAAAACATTTGATTTTTAAAAAGCAAAAGATAAGATGGCAGAAGTAAATCCAGCAATTTCAACAATATCATTAAATGTAAATGGATGGGTTGGCACCATGGCTCACTTGGCTAATCCACTGCCTGCAGCGCCAGCACCCTGGGTTCTAGTCCCGGTTGGGGCACTGGATTCTGTCCCAGTTGCCCCTCTTCCAGGCCAGCTCTCTGCCGTGGCCCGGGGAAGGCAGTGGAGGATGGCCCAAGTCCTTGGGCCCTGTACCCGCATGGGAGACCAGGAGGAAGCACCTGGCTCCTGGCTTCAGATCGGCGCAGCGCCGGCCATAGTGGCCATTTGGGGGGTGAACCAAAAAAAGGAAAGACCTTTCTCTCTGTCTCTCTCTCACTGTCTAACTCTGCCTGTCAAAAAAGTGTAAATGGATGAAACAAATAAAAAAATAGGAGTTGTAATATCAGACTAGATGAATAAAACAAGATCTGACTAATACTATGTACTGAAGAAACTTTATTTCAAAGATACAAATCTGTTGAAGGCAAAACTATATGAACAATATATTATGCAAATAGTAACAATAAAAAGGCTGAACTGGCTATGTAGATTTCAGACAAAATAGCAATTAACATAAAAAGTAGGGGAAAGAGGGATACTTTATAATGTTAAATAGTCAATTCATCAGGAAGATTAATATAATAAACATTCATCCACATAATAATAAGCCAACTAGAAAAAAGTGAAGCAAAACCTGACACAATTGAAAAGAAAAATAGATAGTTCAACAATAAGAGTTGGAAACTTTAACATCCCATGATGAATAGGAAAAAACACAGGTAAAAGATCAGCAAAGAAAAAGGAGTCTTGAGTAACAGCACATAGATCAAAAAACATGTATAGAACGGGCATCCCTTTAAGTTGACTGAATAAGGGGAGAGGGAGAGAGAGAGAGAGAGAGAGAGAGAGAGAGAGAGAGAGAGAACGAACAAGACTGACTTGTGCCCACCTCAGGGATGAAACAGAACACATCAGTACCACCCTTCCAGAGATAAACAGGTTTGGAAAGGGATGCTATGATCAACAGTCTGCTAAAACGTTAGACTAGATGAAGAAACTAATTCCTCAAAGACATAAACCACCACAACTGACTCAATAAACAGAGAATTCTGAGTAGACCTATAATAGGAGATTGAATTAAAAGTAAATGACTTTCCCCAAAGAAAGCCCAGGCACATAAGGACTTGCTAGTAAATTCTACCAGATGTTTAAAGAGGAATTAATACCAGTTCTTCTTAAACTGTTTCGAAGTAAAAAGAGGAAGAAACACTTCCAACTCATTCTGTAATTCCTATGTTGTCATGGTATCAAAACAGACAACGACATAAATCAATAAAACTACTTGATAGAATAAGCAGAAGAAATGTTTAATACACCTGACATAAGAAGGAGAAAAAGGGAAAATAATGTAGGAATTTTGAGCTGAAATTTCAGCAAACTTGGTTTAATTTTATCAAGAAAATGTTCAAAATGCAGTGTTTATGTATAGAAAAACCATTCACACAATTGGACATCTGTTAAGCCTTATAGGTACGATGAACAAGTCACGTGTATTCAGACTCTAATAGAATGAGTTAGAGTCATATTCTTTCATTCTTTTGGGTATAACTCATACATGGCAAATATATAACTAGATTATAGCCATACTTAGAAGGTAAACAATACACTTCTAAACATCCAGTGTGACCACCAGAAGTGAGGGTCACAGGTGGTGATCCCAGTGTTCAGGCCCCTGCCACCCAGGTGTGAGACCAGGTGTTGTTCCTAACCAGTTCCTGACCTCAGCCTGGCCCAGTTCTGGCTGTTGTCATTTGGGGAGTAAGCCAGCAGATGAAATTCTCTCTCTCTCTCTCTCTGTCTCCCCCCCCCCCCCGCCTCCCTTCATCCTTTTTCAAATTAAGAGATATTTTTTAAAAAATCAAAATCTTGGCAAAGCAAAGGGAATTGCTTAATCAAAAATCTGTGGAAAGATCCTTAATTGGAAAATTTCCAATTAAAATAGAGAAGACAAGAAATATTCTATCTTTCCTAGTATTAAGCATCATAGTAATATGTAATATGATGTATTATAATATTTTAAAACTTGTAGAAAATGGAATTAAAAGATAAAATCAGACTTTATTTCTCAACATGAGCTTTATCATGTTTAGGCTCCTCAGTCTGTTCCTAAAGAACTGAATTCAGGTCCTGGGAATTTAACCATGTTTTGTCAGGTTTTTTTTTTTTTTGTACATGATAACAGAAAAAAATAGGTGTTCTTTAACAGTTGCTTAAGATCAGGAAGCAAAGTGATGTCAGAAGGAGCTAACTCAGGACTGTGAAGTGGCTGTGTGGCGTCTCCTGATGTCCCACTGGAGCTCGTGCGGAACGGCCCCGTCTGGAGGACGGAGCAGGAGCTCCGCCTTGGTGCAGAAGGACTCGCTTCTGGAGCTTTCCCAGGCTTTGTTTCTGCAAAACACTTTCTAATAAGCAATGGTACCATCCTTTGGACCTCCAGGAAGTCAACAAGCAAAGTGCCCCGAGTGTCCCAAAACCTCTTGTCATGACTTCTGCTCTTAACCAGTCTCTCCTCTGTCTTCGGGCTTCGCCTCCAGGATCACGTTAGTAAAGCCACTTAGAATTCTGCAAAGAAGTGCTTCATGACTGGATCCCACTGGGTTACAGCTTCCCAGGACAGCTCTGGTCTTGTCTGTGGCTCATCTTGACACAGCAGTTTTGGCACCCATCGAGCAGAGAGCTTGCTCCGCTCTACTTCTCCAACCTGAATGGTGTGGGTGGAGCCCATTTTCAGTCCTCTTCAGTTGAGGCATGGACAGCGTTAATTTTTTTCCTCAGAAAGTGAAGTAGGTGGTCAGCTGCTGTTGGTTTCATCTTCACCATCATCTTGCCCCTTCTTGAAATGAGTTATCCACTTGTGAGCAGCTGTTTGCTTTGGAGCTGTGTTGCCGTAACTTTTGTGTAAAGCGTAAGTGATTCAAACATTCTTCTTCCCGAGCTTCCACATCAGCTTGATGTCTTCTTGCTTCAGTTTTAGCAGAGTTCATGTTGCTCTGATGGGGCTCATTGCATCCTTCTTCATGCCTCCAACTACATCTTATATGGATATGTTATAACAGTGACTTTATTTTTGTGTAAAAAACGGAAATCATTTTGTGATTTTTCCATAATACTCATTTCCTATCAACTCTTTGAAATCCTCTGGGGGAAAAAGGTAGGTGAGAACTGAAAAGGAAGAATTTGATGTGTCATAGTTGTAGGAATTGAAAAATATAAGAGAGCCAAGAGATAAGAGTTCAGCAAGACCGGTGCCGCAGCTCACTAGGCTAATCCTCCGCCTGCGGCACCAGCACCCCGAGTTCTAGTCCCGGTTGGGGCACCGGATTCTGTACCAGTTGCTCTTCTTCCAGTCCAGCTGCACTGCTGTGGCCCAGGAGTGCAGTGGAGGATGGCCCAAGTGCTTGGGCCCTGCACGCACATGGGAGACCAGGAGAAACACCTGGTTCCTGGCTTCATATCAGCGCGGTGCCGCAGCGCACTGGCCACGGCGGTCATTGGGGGTGAACCAATGGAAAAAAGGAAGACCTTTCTCTCTGTCTCTCTCTCTCACTGTTCACTCTGCCTGCCGTAGCAGCCACTTGGGGGGGTGAACCAATGGAAACCTTTCTCTCTCTCTCACTGTCTAATTCTGTGTCCCCCCCCCCCAAAAAAAAAGAGTTCAGCAAGACAAGGGCATAAGAAGAACATACAAACATCATCACTAGAAGTTATCACTTAAAATTCGATAGGAAAAATATTTTACAACAATATATTTCTGAATAAGCCCAGCAAAATCCATTCGGACACTTCACAGGGAATACTATAACATTTTACCAAAAAACAAACCAACAGAACACAGGGCCAGACATATAATGTTCCTAAATAGAAAAGCTCATTTTTTAAAAGAATTGCTTATGTATTTATTTGTTTGAAATGGAGAGGGAAAGAGAGGAGAATGTGAGAGAGAGATAATAAGAGAGAGACAGAGACAGAGAACCTTCTACCCAGTGGTTTACTCCCTGAATGGCTGCAGTGGCTGTGGCTACAGCAGGTTCATACCAGGAGCCAGAAACTCCATCCAGGTATCCAGCAGGGGTGGCAGGAGCCCAGATACTCACACCATCATCTACTGCTTTCCCCGGAAGCAGAGCAGCTGGCTGGGTTTCCGCCTGGAAGCTCACGCTGTGGGGCAGGCATTTGGCAGTGTTCAGATGCCACGTGGATGCTCACATCCCAGAGTTGAGTCCTTGAGTTTGGGCCTCAGTCCACTCCTGATTCCAGCTCCTGCTAATGCAGATCGTGGGAGGCAGCAAGTGACGGCTTGAGTAGTTGAGTGCTTCTCATCCACAGAGGAGACACAGATTAAATTTCCAGTTCCGGGCTTCAGCCTGGCCCAGCCCTGACTGTTATGGCTATTTAGAGAGGGAGAGGAGATGAGAGATCTTGCTGCTCCCCTGCCTTTCAAACTAAATAAATGAACACTGAAAAGAAACAGTAGGGAAGCTCACAATTATGAAGGCTTTGACACCAACAAGTAAAATTATAACATTCTTACAGAAAAATAAACATCCAAAAAGGGATATTTTGAAAAATGTAAATAATGAGCTAGAGCTGACAGATGTTGACATAGTATAAAGTTATGTTAATTCAGTACAGTACAATGTTGATAAAGGCATAGAGAAATAATTATATAGCACATTTATTCAAGTCCGTTGGCCTGTCTATTCATAGTCCCCTACCTGGCATTTGTAAATATGCATAGAAACATGAAATATAGCTCACTTAATAGTAATGATTGGTATTTCTTGATGGGAGTTACAGTCATTGTTTTAATGTTTTTGTACTTTTCTTCATTGTTGAAATTATTTATAATGTGCATTTGTTTTTTTCAAGAACAATTTGTGAGAGTTTAAAAAAATTGAACCTGCTCTTTCCATGTCATTGAAGATGATTTTTATCAGAAATAAATTATTGATAATTGAATTGGTTGATATTTCAATGGTTATGGTAATTGATGAACATTTTCCTGCTAATACCTGAAGCATCAAGATTCCATACATTGTACTGAACATAACAATGACACTATATCTTTCTGCACTTGGATGTCCCCCCATCCAGTCCAATGGATTGGTCCAAGGCAGTTTGCATATTTTTATTTTCTGTTACTCTTGTACGTGGGTGCCATGTAATGATGAGACAGAAATTGTTAATCCCTAGGGAAATAAATCAGTGACTGTTGAAGAGAAGAATGAGACATGATGGATATTTTTCACAAGTTACTTAACTTGGAATGCCAGATAGATCAAGTTTACTGTGGCTGAAAAATCAGTTGTGATGCCAGGAACAGATTATGACAAGTGGCCTAATTTGGCATCTCAGAATTAAAATTAGTTCTTTCCTCGACTCTCAAGTAGATGTCCTTTCTTTTAATTATCTGTTCTCAACAGTATTTGATATTTCCACATTTCAGCATTTTGAAAACCCTGAGTTCTGCCAACAAGCCAATCCCTACACTACATCTGGTACCCTGTTCTGAGGATGTCATGGGTTGTTTTGTTTTGCTTTACGTTTAGTGAGAAAGAGCTCCTTCTAGCAGACCATGCTAATTTTACAAAAGTGGTCAGGCGTCACTGAGAGCCGTGGAGCAGCAAAGGTCACAGGAGGCCAAAAGCCCAAGCAGTCTCAGCAGGTGAAGAGAGCCAGCTGATTAACAAGGTGTGTGATTGACATATTGGCAGCACATGATGGAAATTGGCTCGAAAAGACCACATTGGGCTCAATTTCAGCCAACTCAGATGAAGACAAAAACACATTTCAGCGGCTCTCATTAAGAGCCAAAAGGAAGTTACAAGGAGTTTAACATAAAACACACCCTTGACCATTTTCAGTATCCTTTCCCCCAGTCTGTGAATTGCACACCTGGCTGCATGGTTGTCCACTGGATATGTGGGAGCACCCGTGTGTCAGCACTGCCTTAAGTGTCTTACACATAAATCCTTTCTACCATCTTGTGGGGAGGGTACAGCTACAGGTACCATCAGTGATACTCAGCGAGCAAAGCCCCAGGCACACCCAGCCACTGCCATGCGGGGCTGGTGTTTGAGTCAGGCCCACACCGTTCTTCATCAGAGTGACTTCCTGTTGACCCATGACCTCCTAAGTTTTATCTCGAATTGTGTCTCTTCTAAAACAGCTTCCTTCCTTCTTTCAGTTGGAGTGAATTTTGCCTTCCCCTTGTCTTCATGTGCCTCTGGTGCCATGCTTTCTAACACAGTCACTCACCTCTTATGCCTTTACTTATTTACTCCATTATCTTGGTTTTCCAAAACTGACTGTTGCTTAACAGATACCATGTTTAAATAGAATTGTATGTCACTACTAAAAGCAGGAAGCCAATATCACAGTTATATAAAGACAGTAGATGAGAAAAATAAATAAAACAGAAGGAAAAGAGTGTGGTTAATTGCCAGCAAATCTGCCTGCCTGCCAAAGACAGAGCTGAGTCCCGCTTTCGCCACTGTGGCGTGAAGAGGTGGAGAAGCCAGACCTGCCAAGTCCTCCACTGTCGCTCCCAGCCCGTTGTTGGGCTGCGGGTGCCAGGGTTTGTAAAACCCGTGCAGGGGTGTCCTCAGGTCCAGAGCTTGTCCCCCTCCCCCCACGCCTGGCATGGTGAGCAGGCGAATGCAGTGATGTCCATCCGGACAACCGAGTGCTCCGCAGATAAAAGGCAGAGCCTAGGGTAAGACCTTCGTGGGCTTCCTCATGGTGCCCTCACTCCTTAAAGCACAGACCCTGGGTGCAGCTGCCCAGGATGCTGTTTGACTTGGCAGGTGTCACGCAGAGGCCACTGCTGCTGGGAGAACAGAGAACAGGACTGGTCAGGTCCTGGCTCAGTCCAAAGCTCAAGATCTTGTCTGTCTCCTAGTGATATATTCAGATAAGAATAATAAAAGAGGAAAAGGCCCTGGGGAAGAGTGTAGCTTTGTGCATCCTCCTGGGGAACTCACATTTACTGAGGATGCCAAGCAGGCAGGTAGCGAGGAGCCTTCCAAAGAACATCAGGGCACCAGGCGGCAAACTGGGAGACAAATGAGTACAGATTGCAGATCCTGCTGGGCTGATGCGGGGGCAGCTTCATCTTCCACACAGACTTCTGATCAGCTGAGGGATTCCAGCTCCAGGTGGCTCCTTAGTCCAGTGAAGGGCTGCAAGACGCAACCCCAACATGCTACCTTGGAGAAAGCAGTTTGCTTTTGTCTGTACTGTTATGGGTTGAGTTGTGTTCCCCAAAAAGATAGGTTGAGTCTCAATCCCTGGTTCCTGTGAATGGGACCTTATTAGGGAAATAGCGTCTTTGCAGATATTATCAAATGGAGATCACCGGGATGGGCCCTCATTTAATATGAATGGCACTTCATAAGAAAGTTGGGGTGGGGGAGCACTGTGGCTTAGTAGGCTAAGCCTCTGCCTTGCAGCGCTGGTATCCCAGTTCATGTCCTGGCTGCTCCTCTTCCGATCCAGCTCTCTGCTATGGCCTGAGAAAGCATCAGAAGATGGCCCAAGTGCTTGGGCCCATGAACCCACATGGGAGACCTGGAGGAAACTCCTGGTTCCTGGCTTTCGGTCTGCCCAGCTCTGGCCGTTGTGGCCATTTGGGGAGTGAACCAGTGGATCTAAGACCTATTCTCTGTCTCTACCTCTTTCTATCTGTAACTCTACCTCTCAAATAAATAAATAAAATCTTAAAAGAGGAGATGTGGCTTAACATGCTCAACAGGCTAATCCTCCGCCTTGCGGCGCCGGCACACCGGGTTCTAGTCCCGGTCGGGGCACCGATTCTGTCCCGGTTGCCCCTCTTCCAGGCCAGCCCTCTGCTGTGGCCCAGGAGTACAGTGGAGGATGGCCCAGGTGCTTGGGCCCTGCACCCCATGAGGAGACCAGGAAAAGCACCTGGCTCCTGGCTCCTGCCATCGGACAAGCGCGGTGCGCCGGCCGCAGTGCGCCGTCTGCGGCGGCCATTGGAGGGTGAACCAACGGCAAAAGGAAGACCTTTCTCTCTGTCTCTCTCTCTCTGTCCACTCTGCCTGTAAAAAAAAAAAAAAATTAGAGACTGATTAACCAAAATGAAAATTTTTAAAAATGGTAAGTTGGACACACATGTGGGAAATGCCCTGTGAGGACACTGCCAGGGAAGGCGGCCCCATGAGAGTGAAGGTGGAGACTGAAATGACAGAGGAGCTCAGGGGCACCTAGAGGCCAGAAAGTCCAGGAAGGACACTCCCCCACAGGCTTCCGAGGAGGCCCAGCCCCAGGGACACCTTGACTCTGAAAGGGTGACAGTGCTTCTTACTATATGTGTGTGTGTTTAAAGATGGATTTATTTTAGAGGCAAGTTACAGAGAGAGGGAGAGAGAGAGAGGTGCTCCATCTGCTAATTCACTCCCCAAATGGCCACAATGGCCACAGCTGCGCTTGTCTAACGTGGGTGGCAGGAGTCGAAGTACTTGGGCCATCCTCCGCTGCCCTCCCAGGCAAATTAGCAGCAGCCATATGGGATGCCGGTGACGCAGGCGGAGGCTAGCCCCACTTCACCACAGCAGCAGCCCTCCAGCTGTGGTTTTAACCCATCCATTCTGTGGTGCTTTGTCTCAGCAGCAGAGTTGCAGGGTGATGCTTCTGTCTGCAGACTCCTGGGTCAGTTCCGTCTTCTTGCACTTTCCTGGTTGCCTCACAACTTCAAGGAGAGGGTGTCTTTGGAGAAGCTGGGATGCACTTCAAGGTGATACTCAGTGCAATGCCGGCATCACATGTGGGTGCCAGTTCATGTCCCGGCTGCTCTGTTTCCGATCCAGCTCCCTCCTAATGACCTGGGAAGGTAGCAGAAGATGGCCTGAGTTCTAGGGCCCCTGCACCCCCCCGGGAGACCCAGAGAAAGTGCCTAACTCCTGGCTTTAGCTTGGCCCAGCACAGGGCATTGAAGGCCTCTGGGGATAGAGGATCTCTCTCTCTCTCTCTCTCTCTCTCTCTCTCTCTCTCTCTCCCTCTCTCTCTGTAGCTCTGACATTAAATAAACAATTATTTTTAAAAATAAAAGATGATACTCAGGTTGGCTTTCAGCCAGGTATAGGGGTTCCTCCTGGACCAGTCGGTCACCAGGGTTTACAGTCGCTGTATTTTGAACCTGACACTGCTGTTGACAACCTCAGCTTCTCCCCGAGAGCAGCGTCATTGCACATTTCCATTTGACTCAAAGCAGCCCATAGCGGTGACCGCAGATACCTACAGAATCCATGCTCTCGTTTTCTCCTATAGTGCACATTTCAACGACATCCCCCAGGCTCCCTGGCCACAACAACTGGCCTTGCAACAGGGCCAAGGCAACACAGGTGGAACACAAGTGGTGCTTGCCGCAAAGGCTGCTGGTAGTGCTCCTTAGCTTTCCAGCTGGTGGGCATAGAGACAACCAGATCACCCTGCGTGGACATCGGCAGAGCCTTTCAGCCAAGATGCTGATGTGACCACAGGGACTAGCCCCCTTTGGATTGCCATGTGTGTGACAGATAAACTGTTGGGACTAAGTGCTGGACAACTAAGGTCTGTCAGGGCATCTGGCATTACCCTAGCCAATGCAGTACTTGATTTCTGAAAGTGGAGTGCTGGACTAACATGATCCTCAAATGTGGGGGTGAGCCAGCACTGTGGCATAGTGGATAAAGCTGCCACCTGCAGTGCTGATATCCCATGTGGGCACCAGTTCAACTCCTGGCTGCTCCACTTCTGATTCAGCTCTCTGCTATAGTCTGGGAAAGCAGTAGAAGATGGCCCGAGTCCTTGGGCCCTTGCACCTGTATGAGAGACCTAGAAGAAGCTCCTGGCTCCTGGCTTCAAATTGGCCCAGCTCCGAAAGTTGTGGCCATTTTGGAAGTGAACTAGCAGATGAAAGATCTCTCCCTCCCTTTCTCTCGCTCTCTCTTTTTCAAATAAATAAATACATCTTAAAAAAAATACTTAGGACAGCCAGGAACCAGAGGGGACTGGGAAACAGAAGAGTCCAGCTGTGTAACTACAGGGGTTTTATTAAAAACTCTTGATAACTGTAACTTGCTAGATAGACCAAAGACTAACTCTAGGTGCTAAATGCAGTATTTACTGAGGCTGTAGATCTGGAAGGAGAGGTTGGAAAAGGTCTGAACGTTAGTGTCTGCTGGTTGCATTGGCTGTGTTCAGCAAATATTTCCAGAAGGAAAAGGAGAAAAAGATGAGGAGGATGAGAAGAGAAAGAAGAGTGGAAGGAACAAGGGAAAGAGGAAGATGAAGACGAGGAGGAGGGAAAGAGGGAACATTCAGGAAAAAGCTGAATGATCGACTTGATTGAAAGAAGAACCAGAGAGCAAAACTTTGCACCTTTTAGACTAAAGGGCCAACAGCTTCTTGACCCTGATCTGTAGGACCTAAGAGTGAAAAACATTTTGAAAGAAGAGATGCAAACCATAAACTCAGTGTGTTGCTTTCCCACACGCTTGTGTGAGATGGTTCAAAGCAGCTGGCATTGAATGCAGAGGTAGAAACCGAAGACCTGACGTAGCTTCTTAATGCGACTTACAAGGACTTGGGAGTGTGCTTGTTGGCACGTGGCCTGAACTGCAAGTAAAGAGCCCAAATTTTATTAAGTCATCCAGAAAATTATTTTGCCAAAAGAAACTGTGAGTTTGGCTCAGCAAAGCCTGTAATTACAACACTGCCTCTCAGGACCCCAAATAGTACCAGCAGGAAGCAGCCTTCGAGAGCTAGCAGATGCCAGCAAGGGTACATGTCCCACATCCACATCGCAGTGTAACCTACAAGAAGTTCCCAGAGAGTAAAGCCAGAGTCAGCACAGAACCCCTGCCCCATCAGATCAGACAGAGAATTATCCCCATGCTGGTGGGGGTGGGGGTGGGGGGCTGCAAATACTCACAATGCCTGTCCTGTGGTATAATGGGGTAGTAGTTGTGGAGTGGTGGGTGGGAAGGTGGGATGGGGGACAGATAATTGGTATTTTTTTCTTACATCATTAAACCACATCCTAATATATAGAAAAATGCTAATAACCCAGAGTCCCTGCAGTTTGATTTGAAGTTGATGACTAAATGAAATCTGGGATGCATGCTACTGGGGAGACAGTGCATTCTACATAGGCATAAGGTACAAATGGGAGTGCAGTAGCATAAGGGAACTCTTGGGATAGAATGCCAGCTGAGTATCAGCACCCGTACTCTCCTGTCCGCTGACGCACATAACTGGACTGCACCTCAGCTGCCCTGGCAGGCAGCTGTGATGGTGGGACTTGTTCTGGATGATGAAATGTGACGAGGGTGTGTGACCCCATTCGTCCTGGACCATTAGAACATCTTGCTCATTCCCTTCAACGAGGGTCTGGGTGAAAGAACAGCTACAGCCTTCTAGACATGATGAAAATGGCAGTGTTTCTCAGCCAACTTTCCTGACCACGGGTACGTTGAAAGGTAGTTTCTGTACTGTGGTCCAGAGACAACACTTCTGGGCCATTGTATGAAGAAGAAGAAAGCTTCACATGCTTTGAAGCTTTGCAGGTTTCACTTCCTGTTTGGAACAACTGGCTCAGCATATCCTGCCTGTGTGGGTATTCAAGGAACAAGAGTCATCGATTCCCATGCAGACTTGGGAGGTGCAGACAGAGGCTGCGAACAGTCACTGCTTCTCCAGTCAGTGGAATTGCATCAGCCCCAAGTAGTGTCCTTCTCCTAAGTTTGCTGTTCATTGGTGGCCTCAAACCTTACATCTTCTTTGGCTAACCTTAATCCTTTCTTTCCACATGAACAGAAACTGTTTCCTGAAAGTCAAGATATCTAGATATAAATAAGGTCAAATCAAGCACTCTCCAAGTTTCTCCATCTTTGTCCCTTTGCATTTTTGTTTTACTTGTTAGATTTCCTTTCTTTAAAAGAGAGAGGGAGGGGGCAGGAATGGGGGCAGCCATTAAATGGTGCATGGGGTCTTCTCCCAAAAGAAAAGAGGCAACAATTTTTAAAGCAGTCTCAGGGTTTGCCGAAAGTCCTTTTGAAAAAGTATCACTTGGGGCCAGCACTGTGGCACAGCGGGTTAACGCCCTGGCCTGCAGTGCTGGCATCTCATATAGGCACCGGTTCAAGACCCGGCTGCTCCACTTCTGATCCAGCTCTCTGCTATGGTCTGGGAAAGCAGTAGAAGATGGCCCAAGTCCTTGGGCCCCTGCACCCGGGTGGGAGACCTGGAAGGAGCTCCTGGCTCCTGGCTCCCAGCTTCGGATCAGTGCAGCTCCAGGGAGTGAACCAGCGGGTGGAACACCTCTCCCTCTCTGCCTCTCCTCTCTCTGTGTAATTGACTTTCAAATAAATAAATAAATCTTTAAAAAAAAGAAAAATTATTACTCAGACATATGCAGTGCAACTTCAGAGAAGCAAGTGTAGAACACAGGTCCTTTCAGCTTCTAGAAAACAATGGCAAAATACAAAGCCTATCAAATCAGCGTTAAGAATCTTAAGAGTTAGAGAAAAGTGAACCAGGCAGGCTTAGGGAGAGAAGGTAGAAACTGACCCCCCAGTGTTAGCACATGCAGATGATGATACAATAGCTCTTAATGGTAGGATGTACTTTTCTAAAATATTATTAATAAGCATGGTCCAACATATGTAAATCAACGAATGTGATACATTGCATTGACAGAATGAAGGACAAGAACCATATGATCGTCTCAGTAGATACAGAAAAGGCATTTGGTAAAATCCAGCCTATCTTTGTGATTAAAAACTCTGAAGAAATTATGTATAGAAGGAATGTATGTCAATATAATAAAAGCCATATGTAATAAGCCAACAGCTAACATCATGCTAAATAGGGAAAAGCTGAAGGCTTTCTCTCTTAAGATTTGCAAGAAGACAGGGATTCTCACTTTCATTTTGTTTATTCAACAAAATGGAAAGATAAAGTCAAATCATCACTGTGTGAAAATGATCTTATATATATAAAATCTCAAGGACTCTCACAAAAAATTTTTAGAGTAAAAGAATTCAGCAAAGTTGCAGTATACAAAATATGACTAATGACAAATAAAAGGATGTTATTTTAGAATTTCCAAATTTATATATTATACACAATATATCATTGTTTTTATATAGGTATATACACATAAAACTACATACTACATACATATCTATATATGTAATATTGTATGTTGTGTTGCCTATCAGATTATAAATAACGATATAATTCACACATTATCGTAATAAATGATGTATTTCATGGTACAAAAATTTTGTCAACTAATAATTGAAGTGTGAAACTCAGATTCTACCAAATAATCATAAATTATTAAAATTCACCTATATTATTAAAAAAATCTATTGATTTAGGGGTAGGCATATGGCCTAATGGCTAAGACTCTGATTGAGACACCTGCTTCACCAATCAGAGTGTCTGAGTCTGACACCTGGCTCGGCCTCCTGACCCCAACTTCCTGCAGAAGCAGACTCTCAGGGACAGCAATGAGGGCCTGCCAGCCACGGGGGAGAGTTGGATTGAGATTCCAGACCTGGCTTCAGCCGAGCCCAACCCCAGCTACTGCAGGCTTTTGAGGAGTAAACCAGCAGATAGGAGATTGTGTCTCAGTCTCTCAGTCTCTCTTTCTCTCATTCTCTCTGTGTGTGTGTGTGTCTGTCTGTCTGTCTGTCTCTGTCTCTCTGCCATCAGACCAAATTAATGAACAGTTTGTTAAAGTCTACATTTCTAAGGTGAAACGAATTATGTTGTGGACTTTGGAGATTATATAATGGGTCTTCAGAATGTTCTTGAAAAACACATGTAATGGAAGAAAGTATGCATGGATTTCAAAATTGTTTTCCACCAAAATAAACCCACTTAATTCTACTTCCCACAAACTAGAATTTATCACTGCAGGTAACTACTATATATCTTGTATGTGTTTTCTGTATTTCTGGGACAAACCCACTTTAAGTGGAACCTTGTGATGTGATGCAAGAGAGTCCTCTGAGCTTGGAAGCTGAATTCTGACTGGGCTCTCCAGGCTGGGTGACCACCACTGTCCAGGCTGGGTGACCACCACAGTCATCAGATTCAGATACACTCAGGTGTCTCTCTGGGAAGAAAGGTTGAAGGATTAACTGGAAGTGGTGAGCTTTACTTGTCATAGGGGAGAACAACTATTGACCAAATGATGGATTTTAAATGATCAGTATCTTAACACAACTACTGTTATTTAAATGTTGGTTTATTTGAGAAGCTCCCATCTGTTAGTTCACTCCCCAAATGCCTGCAACGGCTGGGTTTGGGCAAGGCCAACGCCGGGAGTTGGGAACTCAATCCAGGTCTCCTACCTGGGTGACAGGGCCATCTGCTGGAGCCGTCATCTCTGCAGGAATCAGAAGGTGGCGCTGGGTGTAGAACCCTGCTACTCTGTTATGGGATGCACAGGCTGTGACTGCTGCCTTCCCTGCAGGCCGATGCCTGCCCCAGTGTGATTGTGCTCTTAGCAACACTTTCTTCAGACGGAATTTTTCTCCTTTCATGTCTTCAGCCTTTGCCTCTGTGCTTCCAGTATCTCTCCTCCCACATCATGAATAAAAATGAGACAGCATGACCCTGCGCTAATCATCAGTAGAGGAGGTTTTGCTGCTCCTCTGCGTGTGTTACTTCAGCATGATTGAGGCAGTAAGTGCAGCCTGCAAATTGGCTAGAAGTCGTACGTATTCATTTATTCATGTCAGTCTTTCATCTAGGCCGCCGCATTGCTCTCCTCACAGGCACACATTCCTTGGTCCTGAGGCTGGCCTTTCACCCGCCAGGATGTGCACTTACAGTGGACTGCCCTCTGCCGAGCATCAGTCTCGGGAAGTCACCTTTGTTCCTGCCTTTTACTGTGCCCTCCTGGACACCCTGATGAAGGTCACACAGCGGGTGCCTGGACTTCAGCAGGCCAGGTCCTGGGGAAGTCAGCTTTTATTGGCTCCCATTTTATAAAAATTGAAAAAAGGTCTCAAGTGAAAAATGAAAACTCCCACCTTCTGTGAGTGAAAAATGGAAATAATCCCCATTGGTTTGTCTCATTATTCTGGACTAAATCCTCATCAATAAGCCATCTCTTTTTAATTGAATGAGTGCACAATTGCCATTGATTTGTGTGAATTACTTTTAAAAATTCATTTTCTGAGTTACAAAAAACAAAGGGCAAACCATGTAAAACACAATCTTGTTGAAACCAAGATCGATGATTCAAAAATTGTTAGAGAAAAATTATTTAATTCTGTTCCTAGCATTATATTCTGATAATTAGACTCATGCAATACCAGTAATTCATTGTTGCGCTACCGTAGAGACTCCCCTGTGTGATGTATGTTCTTTTCTCTTAATTTGCTATTGTTTTCACCTCTGGATTGCTCCTGTGAAGGGTTCTAGGTGAGGAAGTGAATAGACAATTCTCAGAAAGGTAGAAACTGAAACTTGAAATCTCTACCTTATCAGATGTCTTTGCACCCCATAGAAATGTTCTTTCCGTGAATACATAGACAAACGGGCTCAACACATTTTAATTGTAGAAAAGTTGCTAAGCCAGCCCAGTAAAGTCAGGGAGATTTCGGGGGCGGGGGAAACAGGAAAGCAGATAAGTCTTCAGAAGATAAACAGTCACCTGGCAGTAACTTGGTGGGGAATCGGGCTGTAATGATGTATCACAGAGAAGGGTCCTGTTGATACGGTAAAATGGCACATAGATATCAGAATGCCACCCCGTGTTTCCCATAAATCATAAAGCATAAAGTAATCACAGATTAGTCATTAATGTGCCATATGTTTTACAGAATCTGTGTGTAATTAATCACACAGCAGATTTGGGCGGCAGCAGAGTGCAGAGCGCTGAGTTTCGGAGGAAGACAGAAATGTTGCCTTGTACACAATCCTGTTCATTCCCTGAGCCTTAGCTTCTTCATGCCCTGAGTTCAGACGAGAACTCCCACTTGCTGTGGCCCAGGATATGGAGCTGTGGACTCTTCCTGTAGCCAGGGCATTTTCTCCACTAGTGTGAGTTTTCTTTTCCTTTACTCTACCCTGGAGCAGTGATCTCTGTGTGTCTCCATGTTGAGGCACTGGAGGGATGAAAGCCCAATGTCAAGTGCTAATATCTTCTGTCCAAGCGAGCAGACTTTCTGAATGTTCCCTGACAGCTTTGTCAGGAAAGCTGGTTTCCACGTAAAAGTAGTTGACATGTTTTCCACGGGTTCAAACAATGCGTGTCTTGGTACTGATTTTTAATTTCAAAAGGAGAACTAAGAGGAATGTAAGGTTTGCAGTTAGAGTGTCTCCCTCTTGGGATATGTTCCAGGACCCTCACTGAATGCCTGAAACAGTGGATGTTAGCAAACCCTACATATGTGTAACCCACGGGGAAGTCTGACGTATACATTATGCACAGTATTGATATGGGCTGGGTAGGGAATCAGGAAGTAGACAAGGGGGCTAAAAGGCTGCCAGTTCTCTTTCCATAGCCTAGCACCTCAAGATAATCGAAAATGAATCTTGATGTGAACAGGATGGGAGAGGGAGAGGGAGATGGGAGGGTTGTGGGTGGGAGGGAGGTTATGGGGGAGAAAAAGCCACTGCAATCCAAAAGCTGCACTTTGGAAATTTATATTTATTAAATAAAAGTTTAAAAAGAAGAAAGAAGGAAAGAGAAACCACAGAGCAGAGGGAGGGGAGGGAGTACTGTGCACTTATCAACTGAGAGAGCACTCAGGAAAAGGGCTCCTTTGCTTGTGGACAGTGTTTACTGAGTTGCTCTAATAAAAGGAATGTGTAACCAAATAATTTTAGGGTCAGAGAAATAGAAAGGATGCTAAGGGGTCATCCCTACCATCCTGCTGCCTTAGGACACGTGCGTATCAGCGTCAGATAAATGGCAGTTTATCCTATTTTAAAGACGCCAATGGAAAGGAAGAGTTTGTCATTTCCTATGTTTCATGTAGCATATGGTCAGTCCCAGAAGAGGAGATTTTAGCTCTCTTGAACATACTTAGATACTTCATGTAGTGTTTAGAAAAATGGAATTAGAAGCTAAGTTTAGTTTGATTCAAAATATTGAGATCCGTGTATAGTTCTCTGTAACATGCATTTTTCCACAGATTTTTTTTGACGATTCCTCATATACATGTATTTCAAAATTACTCTGCACCAAAACTAAGCGTACCTTTAATTCCACTTTCCGTGCATTTTTAAGGCATCCTTGTAGAATGCACCAGGCCTTTTACTCCCTCCTCAGTGTTTTCTTCTTACAACTGAATCATTGTTTCTTCCTGTGGATATCTTTTAGATCTCCCCATCCAAACTTTCAATTTCTTCTTGTCATTTTTAGGCGGTGGAATTCTGATTTACTTTCATTTCTCAAACTGCAGAGACATGGTCCTGTTGCTGGCAGTGACAGTCACATGAGGGTGATACTCTTGCTTGGAATAAAAGCTGGGCGTCACTCCTGGCCTCCACTTCCCCTCTTAGATGCCCTGTTTGTGGCTCTCTTTTTAAAATCCTGATCTCTCTTTTTAAAATCAACACCTGATTCATCGGTATTTTTCTTCTTTCTGTGTGCAAAATCATTTCCTTTTGTGCTTTAATGAGCTCATGCCTCTCTAATGCTTCTGAGAGTGTCAGGCTGGTGATGAGTGCATACAGATTGTAAGTCATCCAGCAACCATTGTACTTGAGTGTCGTAATCCTTCCTGGTGCTGAGATGCGGCTTTATCTTCTCCTGCATCTCGTACTCCCTGATCACAAGTCCCCACTTTCCCTCCCCATTCACATGGAAATTCACAAAATAGATGGCTTAATTGTATTATTTATAATCCATCTTCAAGGCGCATCTAAGTTACAATTCCAGGTTAATTCCTTAGAGAACTCCAACTATACATTACCTGACTTCTAAAAACGTCTAAAAACTTCATTAGTTTTTAGAAAAGTCTTTGTTATAGGAATAGAAGAACTGATTCTAAACTATAGATGATTAATTTTAGATGATGGAACATAGAATATTCATAAAATAATACTTTTCTTCAAATTATAGACACCTAAAGGCAGGTGACATTAATAAGGAATAAAAGGAATTAATAAGTTAAGTCTCAAATATGATGCCTTTGTGATGTTTTATTTGATAATTTTGTTAATTTTCAGAGGAAAATTTTGAGCTACTAATTCTAAGAGACTTAACTGCTGATGTTACTTTTTGGTTACTGAATCACCTTTGCATTAAACGGTTATATTTAAATTATTCATGCAATTGTATGAGCACTTTATTTATAGTTACTGAATGTTACATGGAAGAATTTTTCTCTTAGGAATAAAATATGCTTTTATAAATAGGCAAATTGTAATAGGCAGAGTACCAGATATATTTCCCAAAATAGTTTTAACCAATTATTAATAGTCATTGTAAGTCATTCATGTAATTTGTGTGGCTTCCTGTTACCTGTCACTTGAGTTTGCATGTGGCTTGTGCACTAACAAGTTCAGTTATGGTGATGGGGAAATGCCTACCAACATCATCTTCATTTTGCAAGTCTTCTCTGGATTTGCATTGCAGATTGCTGTAGCTGACCTAGCAAGTTGTTAAGGCTGGGGTGTTTCACCAGGCACAGAAAGACAATGCAGGAACCCTGCCCTCCTCTGCAGCCCTTGAGGCTTGCCCTCGGTCCCGTATGTGCACAGCAGGGGTCAGTCTCATCATGAAGCTGATGAGCTCTCGGGCACAGCTTCGGAGTGAAGGGTCATTCTTGCTAAAGACACAAAACTCGGGATTTTTTTCTCTACTAGGTCACGATTGTGCTCATTAGGAAGCAATAATTAGAACTAGCTTGTACTAAATACTACTGGGATTAACTGTTATTCTAAGTCAGGATAAAAGCACCATTTAGGCTGAATAACTAAGAACACACTGATTACTACATTTTCCCCAGGAAAAGGACTGGCCTCCTTGCAGGAGCAAGTGTGGAACACATGTTGGCAGGATGGAGAGAAGGCAGGACTAGGATACTGGGGTCAAAGGAGCACTGAGACCCTTAGGGCATCCACACAGGGAGTGTGATGTGGGCAGGATTCATAGTAAAGGCACAGGACAAAGAAAAAGCAAAAATCAAGGACTTTTTGGGGTCTTCAGAGACGGAGTCCAAGGTCTAGACATGGCATCATGGCAGGTGATCAAAGAGAGAGAGAGAAAGAGAGCTCACCAACCATGATGAACGGGTTCACGGCCAACTGTGGGGAAATGGAAACACTTGCAGAGAATTCTATGCTGACCCTTTGGGAGGTCCCCAACCAGTGATTTCCCACCAAATGAAAGGCTGCTGATGGTGCCAATGTGTCCCCTGGTGTCCCCTTCTGAAAGGCACACTGAAAAGCTCTCTGTGGCTCCCAGTGATAAACCTGAGTTGACAGGATGGGATGGTCAAAGGCACTCTCACAGGCCAGTCATTATCTCGAGTGGTCATTCAGGGATCCAGCTTGACAGGACTACAGCTGTCTGGCCTTTTAGGTGACACTGACCATCATCCCAAGCCCGAGGATGGGTTGAACAGCGTTCTGAGATGCCCTGCCAGGCTTATCCTTCCAGGCTGGACCCTGGAATGTCCCGTATGAATGCCTACAGTGTTAAATTTTTCTTGTGAAAGTCCAGGTGCACTAATGTTAGCCAAGGACCACCTTTGTCTAGGTTAACAAGTAAAGCCCATGCTACTGACTGGGGGCTTGGGGATTCATTGTCTCATGATCGCCTGAGACCATGCTTCTGTCCCTCAGCCCCCCAGTCACCCACCCTTGATGCCACCTTGCATGTGTCCTCTTTGGTCTCATAGTTCCTTCTGACTTTGGCAGCCAGTTCTCCTATGCTGAGTTCCCCACAACAGTTTCACCTGCGCTAGTGAATTTTATTCTCACATGCATTTATGAAACAGAAACTAAAATGATCCATAGTCCCTCAGATGAGGAAGCAGAGGCATGGAGAGAACAAGGAACTTTCTGAATTTATACACAGAGCTAGGTGCCAAAGCCCACGAGATATCAGAGTCCATGGTGTAACTAGCAGGAGCCTGGCTTTCCCTACAAGACACAGGCAAATAACCTGCTCAGCCCCTACTATCTGACAGCGGGAGAGCCCAGTGATGAGCAAGACAAAGCCAGTTATACCCTCATGAGGCTCTCATTCTGATAGAATGGTAGGTGAACTCCAGAATCTCCCTGTGGCTGTGGGTGGATATTTGCATTTGTGCTTGAGGATACAGCCATTCAGTTATCTCCAGTTTGTTCTGTTGTGTGCAGCAGGTCACACAAATGTAATTCCTTATGGTGCTATTACATAAGCTCAGGGCCCTCTTCTGGGATTGTGAAGGAAACGTCCTAAGTGATTGAATAGATCCAGTTAACTGCAGTCAAGGTTGCAATGCTGAGAAACATCCCTGACCAACTGCATACACTGTATACAGTGTCAGTTCCCACACGGGTGGGCAGACGTGTCCAAGGTTGGCAGGTGCCTCTCTCTCTGTACTCCCCTCACTCCCAGATCTCTGTTGGAAAGGGGGATTGCGTGTGGTGGTGCTGAAATCCGGGCATGCTCAAGTGGTCAGGGGGGATGGATGTTTTCATGCAAATGGTGCAAAATGTGGGCAGTGTGGATGTGATGCAAGTTAGGATGGGTTTTGTCAGCACTGTACCCCATGTGAGAGATGGAGAGTGAGTGCCTGCTGTGCTACTAGGGAGAGAAACACTAGTAAAATGGAAGAGTAATCAGTGTCTGAAACAGAGGTTTCTGATGATGTTGATATTCAGCTCCAGAAGCGTCAGATGCCTCCTGGAAATGAAGACAGCCCCACGCAGACTCTACACTCCACTGTGGTTCTTTGCATCCCAGCCTTTGGCATCAGTATGGCCATCAGATGCAAAGAGGTGAGCTGATGAATTCATCGATTCTATAAGCAAATATTTCACTCCTGTGTGTGCTTGCCACTGAACTACCCCTATGCACATCAGAAAAGGGACTGATGCTGCCAGTAAATCATGAACGTGACAGTGAATATCGTGTTGGGTGGTCTCATGTCATGGGGGGAAGTGAGAGCAGAAAGCCTGGAGCAGAACTGGGAGAGGAGAGCATGAAGTGGGTGGGGGTGGAAGGGGAGTTGTTTGAGAGGGTGACATTTGAGCAGCACCTTGAAGGAAGTGAGGGAGGGAGCCAGGGGTGGCTGGAGAAGAGGATTCCAGGAGGAGGGACAGCCTCTGCCATGGTCTTAGCGAGCATGTGTCCAACATGATGACATCAGCAGGCAGCCAGTGAGGCTGGGGTAGAGTGGCAGGAGGTGGAAGCTGATGGAGTAGGGGAGTTGAGAACACCCAGGCTGCTCTGAGGACATTAGCTGTTGCTCTCAGTGGCAAGGAAGCCAGTGGAGGGGTTTGTGGGGAGGAATAATATCTGACTTGTCTTCTACAAGGACCTCAGGGTGCTGATCTATAGATAGGATGGGAGCAGAGAGTATGGGAGACCAGTTAGGACATAGGTTCTACCAGAAATTTCTAGGTCATGGTAATCATATTCTTATAGACTTAGGTGTTCCAGATTTGTGAAAAAACACTAAGTATTTCACTAATTAGTCACCTGATAATGTCAGAAACGTGTCTACATTACCAGAGTCCTCTCCCCACATAGAGCCATTCTGAGCTGCCCAGCACTGTGCCTGGTGTGCCTTGACATTGTAGCATCACACTCCTCTACACGTTACCTCAGAGTGTGGAGTTAGTCTCTCAAAGCAGCATGCAGCTCTCGTGGGCTGTCTCTGCCTCCTCCCTTTGCAAAGGGGGCTCTGGCTCGATGGCAGGTTCAGAGGTAAATTCCCATAGCTCGTTCCACCTGCAGGCTCTCAACTTCTCACTCCCCTCTTGAAGGTTCCATGACAGACTGTTCCACTCATTGCCAGCTCCTCCCTCCCTAAGTCCCGGGATTTGATGTAATTTTCTCGTCCCCGTCTTTGATCCTGTCGCACTGTGAAGATGTTTTGATAGGAGACATGAAGACGTCATAATAGTCGCGCTCAGGTGCCTGTGAAGGGGTGGCCCCTGGCTGCGCGATGCTCCCTGCATACTGAAGCAGCGACTGCATGGCGCTGTAAGATCAGCGCAGCCACGTCATCTCCACCCACTCCCACTGCCGAAACGGACGCTCGAGTGTGACGCTGCGGCTTTGGGAATGTAATCAGCCACCACAGATTAGAGGCTGAAAATTGCTTCTTTGTGGAAGACTCGACACACCATTTAGCAGCCTCCTGGCCGTGTTCAGTCCACAGGCATCTCTTTCCCTTCCCAGGAGTCGACACCGGTGGTTTCTCCTCTGCCTTGTTGGCTGTGCTCCAAAGTGATCTTAACTGCAAGTCGCTGATGGCCTGAATGCGCTGTGATTTCTCTATTATGAATGAGTATTCGTGTTTTTACCCACTCTTCCAAGATTATATTCATAGCACTTGTATGTAATTCTCCTTTTTGTCATTAAGAAAAATTGCAGATGAGCTCAAATTAGTCATCTGATCAAAGATTTGAAAGGTCCCAGTGATGAAGAATTAAATTTCCGCTATTCTTTTTAAATGAAAACACGTTGCTTGATTTGAAGCCTTCTCAGTGCATGAGATACTTCTCGAAAAAATAGCAAGAAATTGAATTCAAGTGATGGTCTGTTAATCTGAGGGTCATCCATTGCGGATGGTGACTCCTCCCTATGGACGTTTGGGCGTGTGCTCAGGCGGCTCTGGCCAACACTAAGAGTGGTTTTGCTGCTGGCCCTTGGTGCCCTGGAACACGAAAGTCTAAAATCTCTGTACAACAACCTCTCTCACTCAAAATGCATGTAAACCGCTGGCTTTGTGCAAAAAAAACTAGACACTGCTATCATATTCAGTCTCCTTTGAGGTAGGATATTTGGCTTATCCTTTGATTTCTCAAAGGGGAAAAAAATACCAGTCATTATCTGTCCAATTGTGATTTCATCATCACCATTGGTTAAGAGCAATAATTTTTGAAAAAGTCCCCAGAGTCCAAAGAGGGCATCTCAATGCCATTTCAGTTTCATGCCTCTCCATGTCTTTACTGCTCTAGCATCTGTTTTCATTCTTACTTCTCTAATCCATCTAGTATTTTCTAATGTTCTTTGAATTACAAACATTTTTATAGTATTCTCTATCTCAAAAACCCTCCCTATTTCAGGGCCAAATTTCTCTGCCTGGATTTACAATCATTCAAGAAAATCATATCTCTCCACTGGCCTTGTGTTCATACTTTTCCCCAAAATGAAGTAGCCACTCAACCAGGACAGCCCTTCATCAGCTCAAAGAAGCCCTTACTCCTGTTTACCTCACTTGGTAACACATCTTTTCCTGTTAAATGGAGTCTCTTTTCTCTCACTCTACTTTCCAAATGACATAAAATCTTTCTCTCAAGAACTAGTTCGTTTTTTTAATTTTTATTTTATTTTATTTTTTGCTGCTTAAAGACAATATGGGAAATACTTAGTTCAGATCATGAGCTTTGGAAGTAGATAAACTTTAGTTAAAATATAAGTTTTCTCTCTCCCGAAATATTACTTAACCTTTATTTTGTTCAGTTTTCTCTTGTATAAAGTGAGAGCAGCAATATATGTCATGGATCCCCACTAAGGTTATTAAATGACATAGTCCTTGTAAAGTATTGAGAACAGTCCCAGGTGTATGGTGAGTTTCAGATGAGGAGCATCTGTGCAGTAGAATTAATATTGCACTGAATTCGCTTGCCCTGCCTGAACTTCCCTGATATTGATCTGTTCTAGAACTCAAGAGTTGCCGTTTAGTAGATTAGTACATCATTGTATACAACTGACACTATCCTGTAGCTACCAGTATGGTGTCCCAATTAGGCTAAAAACCCTACGATGGGAATGAAAATGTTTATAGAAAAGGTCTCCAAAAAGTTAATAGACAAAGGCATTTGATGATAAATACAGATTTAAATTTTTTGCACTAAAATAAATGTACCTTTGAAATCTATTTTCCACAAAATTCTCCCACCTATATGATATTTGGTCCTATGAAGAGCCCAGTGAGGACAATACATGAGTAGGAATCTATCCACTCAGCATCCGGCCAGCCCCATGTCTCAGTCTCTGCTCACTCTAGGATGACACTAGTTAGTAAATGCATTTACCACCTGCAAACCACTCATGATGAGATGACTGACACACACAGCGTGGTAGGGAAGATGAGGAGGGTTTAATGACAGAGGCACTTCTCTAGTTTTTCTTTATTAGTTTTAAATTTTGTAACCATATTTTACTCATATTAGAACAAAATGAATTATTCCTATGACAATGACATCTTGGTAAATGATTAACTGATTCCAAATGTAGCATGCTGGCCAGTTTTCATGGTATAATTACTCCCACCTTGGCCATTGTCAAGCAGCCAACATGGTAGCACTGAACATGGAGTTGAAAAGAGATGTAGCTACAATAGCAGCATGGAGCATTGCTGCCTCGCGTACAAACATCAGACTTAAACCCAGCAGCATCCATGATGGAAAAATACAGTAAAACAACTAAAGAAGTGATGAGTTCTGAGTGTTCATTATATTATCTTTTCATATATAGAATTTATTTAAATGTCACTATATAATTTAATTTTAATAATTGTGATGTTTAAAACACGAAAAATTTAATCAGCGTTTCTCATGGGCTTCTCTGATCCAGCTCCAGCATGGCACTCTTTCCATTCCACTGCCAAATCTTGTTGTTGTTGTTAAAGATTTATTTATTTACTTGAAAGTCAAGAGGTACTCATAGAGAGAAGGAGCGGCAGAGAGAAAGAGAGAGAGGTCTTCCATCCGCTGGTTCATTCCCCAGAGGGCCGCAACGGCCAGAGCTGCACCAGTCTGGAGCCAGGAGCCAAGAGCTTCTTCCGGTCTCCTACATGGGTGCAGGGGCCCAAGGACTTGAGCCATCTTCCACTGCTTTCCCAGGTACATTAAAAGGGAGCTGGATTGGAAGAGGAGCAGTCAGGACAAGAACCGGTGCCCGTGTGAGATGCCGGCGCTGCAGGCAGAGGATTAACCCACTGTGCCACTGCGCCAGCCCTCCCCATCCCCCACTGCCCAGTCTTAAAAAAGCTGGGTGGAAAGCTAGCGTTTTAGTATTGGCCATGAAGTTGAATTTTAATGAAGTCCACTTCAGACTATAACCACATGCCCAAACAACCTCATGTTCTCAGTTGGCTTTAGGAATGAGGAATGAGATTTGAAGATGGTTCTATGTAATTTTTTTTTCATTTGCTTGTGTTTACTTATATTTTGATTGTCTATTGTGAAAAGTTCCAAAGAGAAATATAGAATTGTGTCATAACCCTCCCTGTTGCTATCACCAATCTTTATTGCAGAATTTTCCATTTCACCGCTGCCCTCCAAGTTGTCCTCCCCACTCCCACTGCACAGCGTCTCTGCATCTGGTTCCCACTACGTGACTCCCCAACAAACCTTAATGTGAAGAGACTGTACAATTTATTATTTTCCAGAAAACTTTTATTTAAGATATACAAACTTCACACATTTTATAAATACAACTTTAGGAACATAATGATTCTTCCCACTGTACCCACCCTCCCACACTTCTTCCTCCTCCCTCTCCTCTTCCCGAGGATGTACAGTTTCATCCGAATGTGTCTGTAGGCACCTCAACAATAAGGAGTGCTTCTCTCCCTTTTTAAAACGTATTTATTTATTTATTTATTTACTTATTTTAAAGGCAGAGTAACAGAGAGGCAAAGGGAGGGAGGAGGGGGCTCGAGAGAGAGAGAGAGAGAGAGAGAGAGAGAGTCTTTATCCACTGGTTCACTCCCCTGATGGCCTCAATGGCCAGAGCTGCACCAATCTGAAGCTTGGAGCCTAGAGCTTCTTTCAAATCTCCAACGTGGGTTCAGGGACCCAAGAATCTGGGCCATCCTCTGTTGCTTTCCCAGGCCATAGCAGAGAGCTGGATCAGAAGAGGAGCAGCTGGGACCCGAACCGGCACACATGTGGGATGCTGGCACTGAGGCAGCAGCTTTATCTGCTACACCATGGTGCCAGCCTCAGGACTTCTTCTCTTTCACAGGTCTAATGTAAAATCTCAGTATCACACCTCAAAATAATTTCTAACCCATTATTCAAAACCTAATTGTCTCACAGATCCCATAAATGTTCTTCTTTATGTTCTATAGTTTAATTGACTCAGTATATACAGAAAAATACATAAATGATTGATTGATAGATCTATATCTTTTCAGTGGGGTGGGTTTCTCTTCCTATAATTTTTCCCCTTCTGTAAGTTTGCACAGGAGGTGAGATCCATTTGTCCTCTAGAGTTTCCCACAGGCTGGCGCTGCTGTCTGCAGCCTCTGTCTTACCTTCTACAGGTGACTGCTTCCAGGTGTGCATCTTCAGATTCAAGTTCAGTTTCTAAGGCAAGGGGACTTCAAGGATATCTTCTAGTACATGGGGTCTGAATATCTTTCTTTTAACGATGTTGAATTGCTGCTGATGCTTAGTGTGTAGATGGCACCAATTTTTTTTTTTTTAAGATATTCATGTTTTATAGTAACATCTTTTTTTTGACAGGCAGAGTTAGACAGTGAGAGAGAGAGACAGAGAAAAAGGTCTTCCTTCCATTGGTTCACCCCCCAAATGGCCACTATGGCCGGTGCACCACGCTGATCCAAAGGCAGGAGCCAGGTGCTTCTCCTGGTCTCCCATGGGGTGCAGGGCCCAAGCACTTGGGCCATCCTCCACTGCACTCCCAGGCCACAGCAGAGAGCTGGACTGAAAGAGGAGCAACCAGGACAGAACCGGTGCCCCAACCGGGACTAGAACCCAGAGTACCAGTGCCGCAGGCGGAGGATTAGCCTAGTGAGCCGCAGCACCGGCCTGTAGTACCATCTTTAACACACACACACACACACATATCTCCTCACTATCTCTTAAATTATGTAATCCTTTCATGTGTCCTAAGTTTTTCTTATTCTAAGTTAACATCTTTGCAGAAAAAAAAATCTTCTAATTAAAAAAAATAAAACAAAACCTCACATGCATAATTAAATGAATATATAGCTTTGGATTTCCATATCCTGGACGTTGAGTTATTTTCCTTAGCATATAAACAAAGGTTAGTAGGCTTTAGAAGGAATTCAGTGCATTGAGTAGCATTTTTCTCTAAGCTTAACCAATTAAAGCAATTTAAAAGAATCCTTAATGATTGTAAAAATTGTTTTGCTGTCAAATGCAGTAGGACTTCTCACTTTTGTTCTTAAAGGGCCCCTTGTTAAAGTGCTTCACAAAGGAGGTATTGACAGCATCTACATAACAGAGGTCTCCAGGGTGCTCGTGGCTGAGAATCCAAGGAACATTAACTGCAGGTCAGCTCAGGAGCGCATATTGAAAAGAAAATGTATCGAAAGCAAATGCATTAGCAATGTAAACAAAATCAATGACTCCTGATTCGGAAGACAGCCATCACCTTTTACCAAGCTACACAGAGTAAAATTCAGACCAGGAGAATGAATTTTAAGGACTTGAGTTTTTGAAATACCAAAAAAGCACTTAGTGTTTTATCTGTAGCTAGGTCCCATAGAATGGGGGAATGGAGTCACAATAAAGCAACAAAATATATATTCGGAGCCTATGAAGTAAGGTGGTATATATAGTAAATATATTCATAAAAATTTTTAGCCGAAAAAATTGAAGGCTGACCATCTAAGAATGGAACTTCCAGAGAAATGCTTAACTCATACGGAGGTAATCCAATGAATAGATCTTGTCAATAGGCATCTCTATTCCATTTTTATTTTATTTTATTTTATTTTATTGACAGGCAGAGTGGACAGTGAGAGAGAGAGAGACAGAGAGAAAGGTCTTCCTTTTCCGTTGGTTCACCCTCCAACGGCTGCTGCGGCTGGCGCACTGTGGCCCGCGCACCGCGCTGATCCGAAGGCAGGAGCCAGGTGCTTCTCCTGATCTCCCATGCAGGTACAGGGCCCAAGCACTTGGGCCATCCTCCACTGCACTCCCAGGCCACAGCAGAGAGCTGGCCTGGAAGAGGGGCAACCGGGACAGAATCCGGCGCCCCGACCGGGACTAGAACCCGGTGTGCTGGCACTGCAGGCGGAGGATTAGCCTATTGAGCTACGGCGCCGGCCCTCTATTCCAGTTTTATGTGTACTAAACACTGTCTAGGGCACTGGCATTTGGCACAGTGGTTAGGGTGCCACTTGGAATGCCTGCACCCCTTATCAGAGTGCCTGGGCTTGAGTCCCAGCTCAGCTTCTGGTTCCGGTTTCTTGCTCATACAGACCTGGGAGGCAGCAGGTGGTGGCTCAAGCAACTAGGTCCCTGCCACCCATGCGGAAGACTGAGGATGATTTCCATGCTCCTGGTTTCTGTCTGGTCCAACCCAACCTCACTATTGCAGCAATCGGGGAGTGAACCAGCAGATGGAAGACTTGTGTCTGTCTCTGTCTCTTTGCTGTTCTAATAAATAAAATAAATAAATTCTAAAAAAAAAAACCCTAAGCTGTCATAAACAAAGTTTATGCAACAAATTTTCCAGATTATTCATCACTTGAAACAATAGTGTCCCCCTCTGCTGGAGCTTCAGTCTCTTTCCAACAACTTCCCTTTTCTTATGTCACCTTGGATTCAACACCCACAAGTAGAGTGTCCAGAACTAAGCTGTCTGGCAGAATATGGTATCAACTGCGACCCCTAGGAATACTCAGTGTTTCCAGCTGCACAGTGTCTCTGCTCCTCAGGGTCATTTTCACAGCTTTAAGATGTGTATCCATGCTGACAGCTGCATCTGTGACTGTCCCATGACCTGCATTTCATTCTTAAATTCAGTGCTGAGAGTTTCATAACTCAATTTCATTAAAACAGTCATCTTTTTCATCCTAGCAGCCCTGTCTCCCCTTGTGTCTGATGAAGGCACAGAAATCAATAACTGATGACCAGTGACTGGGAATACACATGTCCCAAAATGTCCATGAGCTCATCCTAGTCTGTCACGCGTCCTCACTTGCTAGTGGGAATAGCATGGACAAAAATTTCTCCGCATCCAACATTTGGTTAGCCACTGGTTCTGTATCCAATATTTGGTTAGCCACTGGCTCCATTCGTCTAAACAAAACACAGCAAATGTGTGCTTCTTTTTGTTTACTAATCTGTTGTCAGAATAAGTTTCTTGTTAGCATCCTCCAAGAGTTGTGAATTCCTGTTCAAGAAAGACTTTCTAGAACTTTCCAGTGTTGGCACACAGAGGTCAAGTCGTAGAGCTCTCTCTTTTTTCCTATTCCGAGCTTGGCATAGTAATGAGAAATCCTCTAATCAACATGAAACGCATGGGCATATCCTAGAAGTCCTGTCTGCTTCACGGGGTGATTATCTCCATGACACTGTTGTTTATCAGGAGATGGATAGCAGAGAATTGTACCAGGTGTGGCCTTGAGATTGCCTCTTCATATGCCTCGATCACTGCAAACCGAGGGAAAAACAAGCCACGTTTCCTGAGTGGCTCTGACAGCTGCTAAGAGGCTGGTTCCAGAATTCGTGTTTCCTATACCAGGAATCTTTCCTACACTTTGTCAGAAGCGATGGTTCTCTCAGGAATTCTAGATAAAGATCATTAGGGAAGCAAATCTGACTCTCACAGGCTGTCCGCAAATTAAAGTGAGTCATTATTCAAAGCATATTCCAAGTCAGACATTTTGGAACTCAGTGCATTTCCCTAAAGTGACTCAAAATTAACTGCAGGTTTAAACCCAGACAGGTCTGATAAACGGCACTTAGTTATAATTTAGCACAAATACTCAACCCCATATATGAACATGCCCACAACTACTCCCTTATAGAAATTGGTCCTAGTCAGAAAATGTTCATCTCATACATTCTGTCATGGCTGGGGAACTGTCCATGCATTTCTCTGTTTCATTTCCACAGTATTCCTGAGAGGCAGGTGGTATTGGTCCCAGTCTACCAGGAGAAGTTTGAGGATCAGAAAATCAGAATAAAGGATTCAAGGAGACACAGTGAGAGGTAGAACTTGGGTTGGAAACTAGGATGCTAACTGTGGGATTTTTTGCAACCCCCTGAGGCCATCAGATGTCCATAAGAGAAGTGAGCACCACCCCCTGTCCACTGCCACAGCAAGAGAGGATTTCTCCCATTCTGGTCCCTGACCGTGATTCCTGTGAGCCACGGTAGGACTTGGTGTGGGAAGGAGAGAAGCTTGACTCAAACACAGCCCAGGAGCTGGTCCTGGGGGCACCAGATCTTGAGTAAAGGGTCCAAAACCTTGGAATCAGCGCCATCAAAGAGAAGGGGGATTCTGGGCCCTCACTTTGCAGATAGTTAAATGTTCATAGGGAGGATCTTGTGGGAAGCAGCCTCTGTGGTGGCCCCCAAAGTTCTGCCTCCTGATAGCCACGCTGTGTGCAGTGCCTTCCCATGGTCTGTGGCCTGGTCAGAGTGATACACCTCCAGCAAACACAGTGTCACAGGAATGGCTGTGTCACTCCCCAAATCAGAAGCCACATGGCTCCCACCTGGGATGTGTTTCCTTGCTCTAGGAAGCAGCCAACTCTCTTGCCATGGGAGCAGCCGTGTGGAGAAGTCAGCAAGGCCTGGTGCAGTGCAGAGGCCTCCATCTTAGCAGCCTGGGAGTCACTAGGTTTCTTAGCTCCTGTGTAAGTGGACTTAGAAGAGAATCCCTCAGCCCAGTAAAGCCTTCAGACAGCTAGGTCCCTACCTGATGTATGGACAGAGCCACTCACAGCTAGGCTACTCCTGTCTCCTGACTCTAGGAAGTAGAGATTGAAATCCTAAGTGGTTATTGTTTGAGTTGCTATGTTTTTGGGCAATTCATTGAACAGCAGAGGAGACTAACACTGTGTCGTTAGTAAGTCAGAGGCGGCATGGTCCTTGTTAGTGTACCTGGGTGGGAGGATGTGGATGTTCTCATCTTATTTAGGCAGGCCACCTTCTTTTATCTTAAGATAGCAGAGTATTGTTCCCAGTTACAGTCTTATATCCTCGGAAAAATACCAGAATCAAAAAAAAAAAAAATGTGTGTGGTTGTCAACTGGGAACGGTTATCAACATGTGAAGACTGGGCGTGCTGCGTTATTGTGGTGGGCAGTGGACAGGGGTGCTGTTAGCTGCTTTGCAATGCACAGGACAGCCGTCATGCCAGACAGGCACAGGCATCAGTGGATGCTGAGAAACCCTCATCTACAACCACGAAACAGGCTATTCAGAATGGGATTGCACTTGCCTAATTGAAGCATTAAGATATTGCATAGAAGCCACAAAAGACAAATATGTCTTTTAATGAACTGACAACCTTTAATGAAATAAAAGCAATTTTCTTTTCACTTACATAAACCCCATTTGTTTTATTGTGTAAAACAATAGGTAATAATGTGTTATACTTAAGAGCCTGATTGTTTTTGCTATTAGAAACACCTAGATTGTGCATTGGTGCTTTGGAAAAGTAATTGTTTGACATTAAATTTGGAACATCATGGATTACAAAACCCAACACTGACTGATGAAAATAACATTCAGTACCCCAGTGTGTGGGTGACTCTAAATAAGTACATTGAGAACAGATATTTATAGAGAGTCCACAGATGAGACACATTTATTATAGGCGAGTGGCTGCCATCATCCCTTCCTAAATGATGGAGTGCCCTCCAGCAGCGAGGATGCAGGCAGTGTGTCATGAAGACAGAGACCCTGCACACTCCCTCGCGACCCTTGCTCCAGTGAAGCAGCCCAGTCATGCAAACCCAGTCAGCAAGACTGCCAGGGAGGAGAACCATGTAAAATCCATGGCGCAGGATTTACCTGATAAAAAGAGGCCTTGGGACCTACACAAGTTGATGGCAAGTTGAAATCTATGCAGTTGCCTATAACATCCCAAATAAGGATGCCAGTCACCATGGTGATTGATGTAAGGAAAGCAGCTGCAGTGTAGTAGTGGAGGCCTTGAGCTGACAAATCAAAGGTCTCAACCCTGAAGCAACCAGCTGGTAAAATTGGGCAAATTGCTTAAGCTCAAAGCTGCACGGGTTAAAAGGAAGAATTAAATAAGGTTAAACCAAAAATGTTAGAATGCAAACAGAGAAAAGGATTGATATTAAGCTACTATTATGAATAAAAGTCTGATAGGAGTGGCATTACCATCCCTTCTGTAATATCCATTTCCATTGAAACAAGCACTATGCAATGTGCTGCTCTCTGATGCTTGCGGCTTTTCGCTTCCATTTCTGTGCATGGTGATGTTAGGTGTGGGGTAGGTGGAGGCCATGCCACACATTACAGCGATGGAAGGTTGCTAAGGGACATTGGGCCTGTTCACTGATCCTAAATGTCCACAGCAACTCCGTGGACAGCCCTGCAAGCCTACACAAAAATCCACTTTTCTTTCTTCCATAATATGACTTTTATAATGTGACATTTCCTGAATTTGCCGACCTGTGCCCATATCATTCCTACATCTTGGTTGGTTATAAGATTTTAATCAGCTCCAGTCCAGCCATCGAACAAATTCTGCTGGGCCCACCACCCTCTGTCTGTCACTCCAGTGGTTTTCTGCTTCCTGCCGTGGAATGTGGTAAGATCAAGGAGCTTGCCTGATTTTGCCAAACAATGGTAATGCGTTTTCTTCAACAGCAAGTGTCCAACAGCAGAAGTCAAGTGTGAACCATCTTCACCTGATGGCTCTAGAGTTCCTCCAAGGATAGAATGTGCTTAGCAGAGGAAGAGGAGGTCTTGGATGGGAATCTTGCCCTCGATGTTTTGCTTGGATGACTGGCTTTTTGTCAGCAGCATATTCCTTTCACTTAAAGTTATTGCACAGGAACCAGCATCTTTGTGCATCCTAACTGTGTATGCCACAGACCAGAACCATGTGTGTGATATACTGAATAATGAACAAAACATAAGGGATTGGCTTTGCCATCGTCTTCCTCTTTGAAGCCCTATCAGATTAGTAGAAGCAGTAAGTAAGCTCACAGAAGCACTAAAGATCTGTTCATCAAGAATCATACCGTTAATGAGGTTGTACAAAACAGCCTCTTGCCACAGACAACAAAGTACCTCCCTCTACAAAAGGAAGACTGCTAAAATAATTGTCTGGGTTGGGCATTTTTTTCTTAAAGATATGTTGAAAATTTTTCATCAGTCCTTTATGGTTAGTGTTAGCATTTAATGAATGCTAATGTTAATAGCTGATGTTTTGATTTTTAGAATGAAAGTGTTCAAAAATACCCATGCCATAGTCAGACAAATTTGAATCTACTCAATTGATTTCTATTAACGTTTTCCTAAAATATATCCTGGTGTTTTTTAAAGGAAAATCGGTACAAATAGCATGAGACCTGAATTAGCCAGGAAGGAATGAAACTTCGATTTTATGGCCTTACCCAGTCCTCTTCCAAGTCTCTGGGATGGCCCTTCCCAGTTTCATATTAATGTATCCACAGTGTTTATCTTAAGAAAGCAATCCCTGTCTCCCAAAACTTGGACTTTCCCCAGCTCAGGTGTCCCATGCCAGGTCAGTGGCACCAGGCAGAGCCGTGCCTTTGCTGTGGGGACTGCCTCGAAAGCAAGCAGCTCTTCCTAGCCGCTTCGGTGGCTCATGTCCAGAAGACATGGGTTCGGAAGGGTTTGAACCCAAGACTCGCATTTCTGGATGCAAAGTCCAGGTGGCATCCAGGCTTCTTCAAGTTCAGATAAAACAATGGCTGGAAGTTTCTGCTAGTCTGTTAAACTGATTTGCACAGAAGGCCCAATCTGCCTCATTGTGTTCATTGTACAGTGTACATTGCTTATGGGCAAGGCTTCACACTACACAGGTGGTGCTGTCAAGGTTCTTCTTAAACTCTGGATGAGGGGTAGGCATTTGCTGCAGTGGTTAAGTTGCCCGTCGGGACACCCAAATCCCATGTTGGGGTGCCTGCTTCTGGTCCCGGCTTTTCCATTTCCAATTCAGTTCTCTGCAAATGTGCTTCTTCAAGGTAGCCGATGATGGCTTGAGTACTTAGGTCCTTGTGACAGATGTGGGAGACCCAGATTGAACTTAAGGCTCCTGACTTCAGCCTGGCCCAGCCCTGACTTGCAAGCATTTAGAGAGTGAACCTAGAGATGGAAGACTCTGCCCCTCTGCCTTTCAAAAACACTTGGAAATAATTTTTAAAAATTCCAGCAAATGATGTTCAAGCTTCAATTTTTAATCTATGAAATTGAGATGTTGAATACCCACTTTGTAAGGATGAAGTGAGGATTAGAGGAGATAAAGTAAGTGCACAGCATAGAGTCTGGCTTGTAATAAATGTCTCCAGGCATCATGCATCTTGTTCTCACCTGTGCACTGAATGAGGCGCTGGCTAGAGGACAAAAAAAGACAGCTTATTCCTGGCACTGTGTGTAAACCTCTCGGTAAAGGAATGATGCCAGTTAAACTTCAACTGCCGAAAGGATGATTGTGAAAAAAATCCCCATCAACTGGGGAGTGGGTAAACAAGCTGTGTTATCAGAACAACAGAACAAGAGTCTACAACAAAAATAGGGATGAAGGACCAAGACAAGCCAGCACATGGATGAACTCACGTGCACTGTGTTAGGTGAAAGAAGCCACACTCAAAAAAGGCTGCATACTGCTTAGTTCCATTGAGATGACAGATTGAGAAGGAAAACACTAGGGGACAGAAAACAGATCCACTGCTGATGACTGCATTCCCCGGGGGGAACTTTCTGGGTTGATAGAAATGTCCCATAATCCCAGCTACAGTGGTAGTTGCATGATTGATTGTAAGCTTTTACCAAATTTATAGGGCTGTAAATTATACCTCAATGAACCTAACACAAATAAAAACACAAACAAATGTTGCAAAGTGGAGTCTTTCCCAACTGTCTGCTGATTTAAGGGGCAAGTTGATAGGGATGTTGATCAAACAGTGCATGAATCTACAGATCGCTGAGGAGAGAGTTTGCTTCTAGTTCTCAGGGCCACGCACAAGGAGGTGGTGGTCAAGTCGTCAAAGAGCAGGTCATCCTCTGCAGTGGGTCTGACTGTAAGGGAGGGTCCTTCCTCACCCAGAAGTAGCTGCAGGCATCCCTGCCTGGTCCAGAGCTTTTGTGTCTGGAACCTTTGAGAGTGTGGACCCTGAGAAGAGCCTCAGACATGCAGAGTTAGCAGACTTCCCTCCAGATGGGTGGAGAAGCAATATTCTCCAACAGAAGGGAGAGGAAGTTGTTCACAGAGTGACGTGTTCCTCTCCTGGCGGAATTGGGTAGATTTCCAGAGCAGTGGTGGATGCATGGTGGATGGCGGCAGGAACGGTGCTAGTACTAACAAGACTGCATACGCCCCCTCCCCCTCCCCCCCCCCCCCTCCATCTGTACCTCTGCCTTTCAATAAATGAATCTTTTTTCCAATGTGGGCTGCAGGGATCCAAATACTTGGGCCATATTCCACTGCTTTCCCAGGTGCATTTTCAGGGAGCTGGACCAGAAGTGGAGCAACTGGGACACGAATTGGTGCCCATAGGAGTGTCAACATTCCAGTCGGCAGCTTTACCTGCTATGTCGCAATGCCTGCTCCAAGGAATTAGGTTTTGAACTGAGATATTATATACCAGAACCAATTCCTCTCACTGTAAGAGTAAAATCTTCCACACTCAGTGAATTCTTTTTTTTTTCTCCGAAGGAATCAAACTTTAGAGGCATACTTATAAAGCAAAGATTTTTCAGATGTATGCATGCTTCAAACTTGCACACGTTTCACAGGCCAAGGTGGCTTTGTCACTTCAGAGCACTGTCCTTTATACAGACAAGGAGACTGAGGCGTGTAAAGGTGAGTGCCTTCCTGAGACCACACAGCTAGCTGGATTCAGAACCACAGCTACAAACCTTGGCTGGGGCCTGGTTGCAGGCAGTGGAATGTAGTAGGTTTAAGTAACGAGATAATGAGATGCATCAGGTGTACAGAAGTCACTGGACTGGCTGGGGAAGCAGGCTGCAGCCAGGATCTCAGGAGCCAGTTTCAGGTCTGTCAGAAACCAAGGAATTGGCCAGCCTTGCTGCTGATGGTGCAGCTGCAGCCGCCAAATAAGGAAAGTTCTTACCAGTGTTGCAAGTGTCAGGAGCAGGCTCCTGAATTCGGGAGATCCAAGTGCATGTTCAGGCTACGACTTTGTGCCACTTGTGTCACCTCCTGCAGCAATGGGTAACTGGGTCCAATTCAGAGTCTCTTAGGAGGGCATCAAACTGGCAGAATCTTCTGCATACTTAATATACTTGCACTTTGCCCAGAAAAGTGAAAGCTGCAACGTGGCTGGTTTCTCCCCAGTTTTACAGGGTGAAAAAAATGCTTCCTACTCCTGACTGTTCTTCAGTGTTTTCACTGCGCTTTCTTCAGTTGCTGTGGTAAATAAGTACCCCTACCAGGCTCATTACTGTGATTCTAGGTCTTCTCATCATTTTAATGTAGAAAATATTTTTCAGACTTCTATGCTCCTGTTGTTTTGTTGGAATGTGGGAACTGGTGATGTTTAATTTTAGCCTCTAAGAGGCTGGTATACTTGGAGTTATCTTTTCTTTAGTGGGAGAAATAAGAAGCAATTTTTTCAATATTTGAACCAGTTTTTTTTTTATTTTAATTTTTAAATTGGTTTTTAACAGATTCAATGTGCTTTGTAGACAGAATTTTAAGAACATAATGTATTCCCTCCTCTCCCTCCAGCCTTCCCTGTCTCTTTTTTTAGTTTTTGAGATAACATATTTTAAATTTACATTACAATAAAAAGGCTTAATACTTCACTGAATAAGAAGTTAAAAAGTGAAAAACAAAAAGACTGATTTAGTGAGAATATAGACCATGTATAAATAATAATTGAATGGAAAAATGACCACTTCACCCATATGCAGTGGATTTTAGAATAACAGATCATTGAAAGACATTATATTGAGTGAAATAAGCTGGACTCAGAGACAAATACCACATGTTTTCCCTTTTATGTAGGAGCTAAAATTTTAAGAACAACAACAAAAAGAAGATGAAGAAAGAAAAAGCAAAGAAATGTCTGTGTGTTGCTGTGAGCATAGGTTTGTGAAACTTTCTTTGATACTTCTGTGAAACTGGTGGTTAAGAAAGAAGCCATTTTTCTTCACTTCTGCAGGAGAAGGCACAGCAAGGGCTCTCGCTCTCGCTCTCCCCCCCCCCCCACCTCCGCACTGAAATGCTCTAACAACCTTTGCAGTGTTCCGCGTGGGCTCCATCTTGGTCTCACGCTGCCCTGGAGTGAGTTGCTGCTGCCTGACGTTTGCTGGCCTCTTTTTGCAGCATGATGGGGGACTGGCTGTCTTCTTTCCTGGGGACTTTATCACAGCACTTCCCAGGAGGTCGAGGGAGATGCAGCTCAAAGCTTGTGCCATCACTCCCTGTTTCAGGGAATGTTCTCTGCCTTATTGGCTTTCTGTGAGGCAGAAGATTGATTTCATCAAGGCAGCCCAGTGGGAAAACAGGCCTGAGAAACTTGGCTTTGGGTTGTACAATTCATGCTCCCACTGATTTTGTAGGACTCGGCATGAGCTGACCTCATTGCAGAACAGTACCAATAGGTATTCATTTGCAGGTTCAATCTGACCCAAAGAAGGCTCCAGAGACCAGCGCCATGCTCTATCAAGTCTACTGCCTTCTGTCTCTCCCACCTCCTGCCCCTTTCTCCTTGTCATGTCTTACTGTTGTCATTTATCTTAGTGTCAGCCTGCTGAGCTTTCTTCTTGGCTTCCCTGGAAGCAAGTGTGTTCGAGGTGACCATCTCCCATTGAATGGAGTGTCCGCAGCTTAAGAAGCCATTCTGTCTGATCCCTTTACCCTCTTGCGTCTCTCTCAGAGGCACCGGACGTGTCTGTGCGTTCCACTTGCTTCTTGTTTTTCCTGCCTAGCTGTAAATAATCTGCAACACAGTGGCCGCACATGCTTTTTTACTAAGTCCTTCAGCAGCATCAAAAGCATAGTAGACACTTGGCACTTAAGAAACGCTGGTGCTGTGAATATGTGCAGCACTGGAAATGAGCAGTTTAAATATCAGACCTGAGAGCACTCCTCCTTGTGGCACTAAGTGGGCTGTAAGCTGCACACCCTAGATTAGGACATTGCACATGGTAGGATGGGAAGAAGGAAGTCACTGGCCACTACCACTGCATTGAAGGAACTCTGTAGGAGCTGCTCTCAGGACTGTGGGGCTGCCTCCGGCTTTGGGGGCCTTACAGAAATATTGAAGGGACTGACTTCCGGCAGGTACAGTCCCAGATTCTAGCCACTAACTGAGAAAAAGGGACTTCTTACTCCATTACCCATGAGCCATCTATATTGGTGTGGGTTCCTTAGAGAAGCGGAGCCAAGAGGAGATTAGATAGAGGAATAGATACATACACAGATGACAAATGATAAATGGACAGAGAGATACATAAAGAGATCTAGTCTAAGGCATTGGGTCATGTGATCATGGAGACTGAGGAATCCCAAGATCTGCAGTTAGCAAGCTGGAAGAAAGGTATCAGTTGTTATTCCAGAGTAGTCTAAAGGCCTGAGACCCAAGACTGATGGCGTAAAATTCCAGGCAGAACCTGTATCTGAAAACAAGACCCAGTCGCAGTTCCAAGACAGGCAGAGAAAGAGCAGAGTCTTGCAGTTGTGTTTAGGCCTTCAGCAGTGTGATGAGGTGTGCGGAGTCCAGGAGGCTGTCTGCTTGACTCAGTCTGCTGATACCCACGCTGACTTCCTACAGGAACACCTGGCAGGTACGCCCAGAACAATGCTTCAGCAAGCATCTGGGCACTCCATGGCCCAGCCATGCGGACATAGGAAATTACCATCACTCCCATCACCAGAGAATTCTAATTGGCCCTGCTGGTGTCCTTAGCCCGCTCTGGATCGCTCATCCTTGTCAAGGGAGTGGGTGAGGGTGACTGGTCAGCCTGGCAGAAGGGCCTCCCTGAAAGTTCAGGGATCGAGCATGACAAACCATCCCCCAACTGGCCCCCAACAGAAAGATGGGGAGCTCCTCTAAGGAACTGACGTGTGGAAGTTGGTGGGGGCACTGCAACCACATTCCTCATCCTGGAATCTTGTGCCCTTGGTCTGAAAGTGCCTCCTCCCAAGTCCCTAGACTGGGCTGTTGGGTACAAGCAGAACACTCGCTTGGGAGCCCCATCCTTACTGCCCATGCCAGGCTCCTGTGGCCCTCTGGGCTTTTGCTCACGTACTCTTTGGTCTGGATGTGACTCCTCAGTGCCCAAGTCATCCCTGGGCTCCAAGGCCCAAGTCAAAACCCATCTCTTCCGAGACGTTTTTGAAATCTCTCCATCGCTTCCTCTTTCAGAGTTGGAGACAATCAGGTGACTTCTTCCTTAACAATATGCACTGTCATGCCGGAACACGCGCTTCTCAAAACACACATAGAAGCAGTGACCCTGAAGTGTCAAGTGCAGGGTATAAAAATGAACACTGGGGCCGGTGCTGTGCTGTAACATAGTGGGTAAAGCCGCCCCCTGCAGTGCTGGCATCCCACACAGACGGCGGTTCTAGTCCCAGCTACTCCACTTCCAATCCAGCTCTCTGCTATGGCCTGAGAAAGCAGTAGAAGATGACACAAGTCATTGGGCCCCTGCACCCACGTGGGAGACCCGGAAGAAGCTCCTGGCTTTGGATCGGCACAGCTCTGGCCATTGCAGCCAACTAGGGAATGACCCAGTGGATGGAAGACCTCTGCCTCTCCTCTCTCTGTGTAACTCTGACTTTCAAGTGAATAAATAAATATTTCAAAAAAAAAAAAGAATGCTTGTGCCACAGCACCAGGGTGCTGGTACCTCCACTGTGCCAGTCTACTGAATAGTGCAACATTTGCTTTGAGTCTATTTGGACCCAAAACCAGTATTCATAAGCATGTGTTGTTTTTTTTTTTTTTTTGGACAGGCAGAATGGACAGTGAGAGAGACAGAGAGAAAGGTCTTCCTTCCGTTGGTTCACCCCCAAGTGGCCGCTACGGCCAGCGTGCTGCGGCCAACTCTCCGTGCTGATCCGAAGCCAGGAGCCAGGTGCTTCTCCTGGTCTCCCATGCGGGTTCAGGGCCCAAGCGCTTGGGCCATCCTCCACTGCCTTTCTGGGCCACAGCAGAGAGCTGGACTGGAAGAGGAGCAACTGAGACAGAATCCGGCCCCCCAACCAGGACTAGAACCTGGTGTGCTGGTGCCGCAGGCGGAGGATTAGCCAAGTGAGCCGTGGCACTGGCCAAGCATGTGCTTTTTTTTAAAAAGGACTCAATCTTGTTAAAATAACCTTGTTTCTATTTCTTGAAGTATTTTTGTGATGATTCATTCTTTCCTTCATTTTATTTTTCCAATGCTTAATATGTCGTCACAGTGCTGAAGGCACAAGGACAGAAACTGTAGTGTGAGAGAGGACAAAGCTGCTGCTTCCACTTTTGACATTTTACATTAAAGAAGGGCTTATTAAAAATGGCCTAAGTAACTTAAAATTATTTTTAAAAGGTTTACTTGGTACTGAGACTGATCAAAGCACGAAAATGGTATCCTGTTTTATAAAATTCTGAGTGGAAACAAGGAGTGACTTGGAAAAAAAAGGCTACAAAAATTCACATTGGTCTGGTGGTTTAACCACACACAAACTAGCCCCCTGACCCTCTGAAGGCAGGCTTGTCAGTGGTCCCCAATTCCGGATGGTGCTCAGAGGGACTGCCAGTGCCCCCTAGGCATCTCCCATGTTGGCAAAGAGCAAAGCAAGGACCTATCACTCAGCCTCTCACACGCGGTAGCCTCTGTCACTCTGCTGGCTCCTCATGAGACTCAGTGCTTCGAGTAGGGGTCATAAGCTTCCAGTTCAACAGATGTCTGATGTGTGTGACATTCGTTCATCCTGAAGACAAAAACTCAGATTCACTGAGTCACTGTTATTGCTGTAGCCCACAGACCAACAAGGGTAGATGACAATATGTCCTAAAAGAGAAGGAGTGACAGGTATGTAGAAGGCTAAATTGTCTCTGCAAAGATATACCTGGCACAGCAAAATGGACTTTGCTGATGTGATAAAGGATCAGGAGCTAGAAAGAGTAGCCAGGATCACCCAAGCAGGCCAGAGATGCACCCATGGGTGCTTTGGTAAGAGGAAGGCAGGGGATGGAGTGTTGACTGCAGAAGAGAAGGCAAAGAGGTGCAACCCAGAGCCAAAGCATAGGAAAGATGGAGAAGGAATAAAATGAAGAGGAAGGAAATGCAGTTCTCCCTCAGAGCTTCCAGAAGGAGCCACCCAACTGACTCTTTGACTTTAACCCTGTAAGACTCATGCTGGACAACTGACTTGCAAAATGTGAAAGAATAATGCATGCTGTTCTAAGTCACCGAGCTGGTGATCATCTGTTACAACAGTTACTAGAAACTAAAATGGGAAGTTCATGTAGAAGGCAGTTCACCTCTTAGAACAGAAGTGGTCGGAAAACGTTAGTGGAGAATTAACTTCAGTGGTGACAAGGTTTTTGTCGTAAGAAAGAAATTCACATTCAAACTTCTGTCTCAAAGGGCAAGAGTTGTAGGATCTACAGGGTAGCGCCTTCAGTAAATAACTCCTGCTCTTTCCTTGCCGGGAGCCCATTTTGGAGGAGAAATCTATGTTAAACATTTTACAGTTGTTCTGTCATTGGCACAATAATCCCCCAGTCATCCACGAAGGAACGTTCCCCAGCCCTTGGCAAACTGCCAAGCAGATGTCCCTCCAGTGCTCGTCCTTGTTGGCGATTTCCTGGGTTGAACAAGTGCCTCCATCTAGGGGCAGCCATATCCCAAGACTCAGGGCAACTTGAAGGGCTACCCCACCTTTAGGACACAGAGAATCTGTGAGCACCTCACTGGGACTGCATCACAGCTCAACACCTCCTCCTGTCCAGTCCAGTCTGGCTTCCCTTCTCCTTTCTACTGGTTCTGGTTCCGAGATACACTACAAACATGTCCGACATGAAAAATCTCCATCTCAGACTCCACTTCCAAGAGAACTGATCCTGCGAGACACCGCCAGCCACTGCTCACTATGTGAATGATGACATTGGGATCCCACTTCAGCACCTGCACCCTCTCCTGTAAATTAGTGCTCCCTTGATGGAGCACAGCACCCGCATTTATAGGACAGAAGCTGTATCTTTTCCATGGGAGGTGGCGAGTTGGTGATGGAGAGCCTGTGCTAGAGAAGAAATCTGCAAACCAGAGTCGCTCCAGTCTAGAAGACAGATAGTTCATCCTCCAGCTCCCCCTCTCCCCTGATGAATCCTCATTACCGGGAGCCGGGCTACACAGCTTGCATCAAAATCATGCTGAGTAGACAGCACCTGCTGTCAGAAGAGGAGCACCCACTTCTCCCAGAAGCGGCCCTGTGTGGCTTCTGGGGACGGAATGGAGGGGCCGCTTCAGCTCAGTTACTGGTGGCAGCAAATGACCCTGAGCGTGACCCACCAGGGGACAGAGACTTCTTGGCGCTGACAGCACGTTCTTTATGAGCTAGAGGATGGCTGCAGCGCCGTGTACATTTAAAGATATGCCTCTTCTAATCAGGGCTTGTTCCTTGGAGTGACTTCATGCACCAAAAGATTGGCTTCATGGACATAAAACCTTCACCAAGTGCTTCCCAAGCATGATCAACCATTAGTCATTCATTATATCGTTATTTCCCAAAATGCTGTGCAAAATCGTTTGCTCCACTCAAGATGATTAATCCTCAGAGGACCAGAATGCTTCGTTACAAAGCTTCCTCAACCTCTGTGACTGTCCCACTTTACAGAGGGCAGGCACTGATCAAGGCATCCCCTGGGCTTAGCCACAGGAGAGAAAATACAGCATGAATTTTTAAAGGTTTTAAAGTGCTAGAGGGCATATATCATATATTGCTAAAATACCAAGATGTGCTTTCCAGTTTGAAGTGGAGTTTTATGAGCCTTTCTGCTTTCAATATGTTCCCACCTCATAACCTTCAATATCACCTCTCTAAACTTTTCCCTAAATACCTTCAAAGACACCAGAAAAAAATCTCACCACACTGAAAATAAGGGAAGATAGCCCGATAGGCAGCAGCAACGACTCAAGTAGTTGGGTCCTTACATGCATGTTGGAGACCTGGATTGAGTTCCCGGCTCCCATCATTGGCCTGGCCCAGTCTTGGCTGTTGCAGGCATCTGGGGAGTAAACCAGCTGATTGGAGCACTCTCTCCCTCTTTCTCAAATAATTTTTTAATTGAAAAACTAAAAAAGAAAATTAAGGCATGAAAGACTAAGTACTGAATTTTGCAAAATGTCATTACTGTGGACTAATTATGCAAATTCCAGCAAATATCAAAATTATTCAATGCCTAAGTTTTTCTCTCCCCTGAATGTGTAGATATATTGGTAATAATTGCATCCAGGCATCGAAAACAGCAAAACCAAGAGAAAGTAGAAACACATCAAAATACGAAAGCTCTGGAACTGCTGAGTGAATTAAGCCAATCCCAAAGGGACAAATATCATATGTTCTCTCTGATAGGCAACAACTAACTGAGCACCAAAGGGGAAACCTGTTGAAGTGAAATGGACACTATGAGAAACAGTGACTTGATCAGCCCTTGTCCTGACTGTTGTTGTACAATGTAATACTTTATCCATTTTAGTATTTTTTCTTTGTTTTGTTCTATTGGTTGAACCAACTATTGGTTGAACTCTGTAATTAACACACAATTATTCTTAGGTGTTTAAATTTTAATTGAAAAGTGATCCCTGTTAAATATAACAGCGGGAATAAGAGAGGGAGGAGATGTACAATTTGGGACATGCTGAATAGGACTTGCCCCAAATGATGGAGTTAGACACATGCCAGGGGATTCCAATACAATCCCATCAAGGTGCCATGTACCAATGCCATCTCACTAGTCCAAGTGATCAATTTCAGTTCACAGTTGATCACACTGATAGGTCTAAGAGTCAAAAGGATCACATAAACAAGACTAGTGTCTGCTAATACTAACTGATAGAATCAAAAAGGGAGAGCATGATCCATCATGGGAAGCGGGATACACAGCAGACTCATAGAATGGCAGATGTCCTAAGTAGCACTTTAAAAGATTTGTTTCTTTGTTTGTTTGAAAGGCAGAGTTACAGAGAGACAGGGAGAGGCAGAGAGAAATCTTCCATCTGCTGGTTGACTTTCCTAATGGCTGCAACAGCCAGGGTTGGGCCAGGCTGAAGCCAGGAGCCAGGAGGTTCATCCAGGTCTCTCGCCTGGTTGGCAAGGGTCTAAGTACTTGGGCCATCTTCCCTGGCTTTTTCCACAGAATTAAGAGGAAGCTGGATCAGAAGTGGAGCAGCTGGGACATGAACTGGCATCCATCTGAGGTGTCAGGTCACAGGCAGTGGCTTTACCCCCTATGCCACAATGCTGCACCCTGGACATTTTCTGTGGTTCTTGGTTTTTAAGATGAAACCTTGAGATTGGAGTGCATTTTTAATGCTGGTAATTGAAAAATATCTTCTCAGTATAATCTTGAGATTTTTTTCAATGGGATTATTTTTGCAGCTGTTGATAAAGGATGCATTTGAACCAGGGGAAAAAAAAAACACCACTGTTCAAGGACTGGCAGATGGAGTCACCACACACCAGAGCTTCCACTCCACAGAGTTTACAGGAAACAGTTTATGGTAGTTTGTGGATTTCATTTGCTCAACTCCTCAGAGCCAAGTCTGGTAACCACATCTGCAGAGCACTGGTGAAGGGTTGAAGTGTCTCCCTCACAGAGGAAGGAAGTTGAAGTCCTAACTCCTGGTACCTATGAATGTGACCTTGCTTGGAAGCAGTTTCTTTGCAATTGTGATCAAGTAAAGCCATTAGGGTAGCCCTCATGAAAAATGGCTGGTGTCTTTGCAAAAGCAAGGGAAGACAGAGACTCATCTACAAACCAAGGAATGTCAGGACTGCTAACAACTCCAGAAGCCAAGAGAAAGGCCAGGAACAGCCTCTCCCCTAAAGGCTTTGCGAGCAAGCATACCCCACTGAATCCTTGAATTTGGACTTCTCTCTTAAGGAACATATTTATGTTATGATAAGCCACCCTGTTTATGGTACGGCAGTCTCCCCTGAGCTACAGTTTGATTTTCTTTGATCTGAAAAATACGAAACAGAAAATACAGAAATAAATAATCTGCAGGTTTTGCTTTATGTATGTTCTTATTTATTTGAGAGGCAGACACAAACACACAAACACGCCACAGAGAGGTGAACACACATATACACACAGAGACCTCCTTTATAAGTAGAGTGATGAAATCTTGTGCCGTCCAGCTCCCTGCCATCTGGGATGTGAATCAATACCTTGTGCAGCGTACCCATGCTGCATACACTATCCACCTGTAGTCATAAGGGCAGAGGTCATGGCGTTGCAGTGCCCGTGTTCAAGTAGCCCTTGTGTGACTTAACCGTGGCCCCAGAGCACAAGAGGAATCATGCTGGCAGTTTGCTTGCAGTGTTTTAGGATTGTTCTATTTTATTCTTACTGTTGTGAATGTCCTACTGGGCCCAATTTACAAGTTAAGCTTATTTTAGGTATGTCTTTATGTGAAGAGCATAGTATGTACAGAGTATGGCACTGTTCACAGTTTCAGGCTCCAATGGGAGGCCTGGAACATATTGTGGATAAAGGGGGACGGCTGTGCTTTCTTGTGGTCGCCCTAGGAGATCAATTCAGAGCCCTTCCCTGACTTCATTGTTAAAAAGCTGCTCAGAGGGCACAAAAAATGGGCCTTTGGGCGTTAGGAAAAAGGTAAGTAACTGTCTTACTTGATCATTTTAGGGCATTTTGGATGATAATAGTGATGTCTCCCATTTGACCACCTTATGGCAGGAACTCTGAGTTCTTCCCTTGCATTGTTTCATGAAATGCATCAGAAATCACAGCAGCTCTTGGTATGGCCATCGGCAGGGGCTGGGAGAGCGTGGGAAGTTCAGACACTTAAGTAGCTTTGCTGTGGTCATACTACGGGTAACTGGCAGTGCTGGGCCTGTACCCACCCCACACAGCCACATCAGTGTTTGGCCTTGGGTAACACTCGGGTAGCTCTGAGAGGTCTGTGAGAGGAGGGATTGGACCTTCTTCCCAGGATGAGGGTGACTGAGTCACTACCTGCTAGGGTATCTGGCAGGCCTAACACATGTCAAGGCTGTGTAGAAATTGGCTGGTGATATTCATTGTTTATTTTCTTGTATTCTTGTGGCTGCTCTGTGATCCTGAAATTACAGTTAAATGGTTTCCCCGAGGCTCTGTTTTATCTCAAAGCCTACCCTTCTGTGTTTGCCTCTTGGGCAGTACCAGTGAGTGCTGTGTAGTTCGACTTTTCAACCCAAGAGACAATTAATGAAAGTAATAGATTTTTCTTTGTTTCAGGACATAGCTGACTATGATGGGGTTTATCTGTCATTGAACAAATGGCTGAAGAATAATGACCTATAAACCTAACTGAAAGGTTATTTCAGTTGCAAATAAAACCAACAATGCTCAATACACTGGAATTTCAAATGAAGTCATAATTGCTTTTTGCTGAGATTACTCCCATTACTTAATATCCTGCACCAACACTGAATAAATAAGTCTAGGGGCTTAAACTCAGGGATTAATGAAGGGCTTTCCTCTGAGCAGAAAATCGTACAAATTATCCATACGATATTAATCAGTGAAACGAACAGACAGTCTTGAGCTCAGGCTGGGGCCACCTCTGCCTTGATTCAAACACTCGCTCTGCCATTGGCTCTGGATCTTAAACAATTGGCTCAACGTCCCGTGTCCTTAGTTTCCTAATCCCTGCAATGGGGATGATAACAGTGTCCACTTCACTGGGCTCTTGGGTAGATTGTGTCCGTCCATCTATAGAAGGTGACAAGGCGACAAGGACGCCACCATTTTTATTCACAGGTTATTCATTTTGCTTTTTTCAAATGCCTACTCTATTCTTAGAAACACATTTTCCCCAGATATTCCTTGAGGTGTGGACTGGGTAAGACTCTATAGGAAGCTCAGTTGCATCTGCACCTCACAAGCCCCTGTGGCCTTGCCTGATTGAACAGAGGCGTACCCCTCCCCATTCCTATCTCCGTAGGTCTCACCAGGGCTGGGCCATGTGGCTCCTCTGAACTCCAGGCTGAGTCACTAAAGTGAAGGGTTAGACGGCAAATTCCCAGAATTGGTCTCCCCAAGACACACGGGCGGTTTTCTGCTGTGTTCCCTTCAATCAACTATCTAATGTCAAGTTCATCAGGAAATATAGATTTGTGTATATTTAAGGAAATATAACTTAGAAGCTTTACAATCTTAGTTGACTTATCATAAATAATGTAAAATGCACAATACGTTCTTTACAAAACCTTAAGTGTTTCTGTTGTTTTTGATAGATGAGTTAATAAAACACTGATTCAGACAATGGGGGAACAGCAGAAAAACAGCTTTGGTCTGGGGAAGGCATTAATCTCGTGTTTCAGACTTCCTACATATACTTAATGTATGTAGCTCAGAACAGTACAGCTCAGAACAGTAGGCCTCGTGCACTTCAAGGAAGAAAACACTGATACTGATTCTTGGCCTGTGTTACTCAGCCCAAGTGGTGGAGGGAGGCTTAGCATCCTGAGCGCCGAGGACCCCCACAACATTCCCCCGGTCTTTTGCCGCAGCAGCCCAGCTGCCCACCACCCAGCCCACTTGGCAGCTTTGCCCATCAAGCCAAGCCAGTGGCAGATTGGTCTCAAGATCTTCCTGTATGTTACTTACTTTCTGTCTTGGATTTCATCAGAGGGACAGTCGGTCTGCCCAGAACGCTCTGCTTTCCAAGTAGGGCCTGCTTGTGGCAGCTCCGCCAGCCTCCAGCCGAGTCTCGGCATCCTAGTCTCACTGTGTGCTGTGGCTGGGACGTGGCATGCCGCTCTACACGATGGAAGTTTGGTCCCCAGTGTGGCAGTGCTGGGAGGTCTTATTGGGAGTTCCCTGGTTTTGCCTGTGTTCTTTTGCAAGGTGTGTGTGTTTAGCTCTGGGCAGTTTCATCACATGGTGCAGGTTCCTGGGTCCATCACCACAGTTGAGATCCAGGGGTCCCTATGACTTTTCCTTCTTTCAGAATCAATCCCACCTTCCCGTCTGCCTCCCTGTGCAACCCCCAGGACCTCAGCTCTGGGGACCACTCATGTATTCCTCCTGCATTTCTAAAACTTTGTTTCAAAAGTGACACATGAATGGAGCCATGGAGTATGCAGTCTTTGGAAACCGCTCGCATAACTCCCTGCAGATCCACCCATACTGTTGTGCATCAGCGGTCTGCTGCTTTCTGTTGCTGAGCAGTATCCGCGGTATGCAGGGACCACAGTTTGTTTAACATTCACCTTCCAAAGGACATCTGAGCTGTTTCTAGTTTGGGGCTGTTATGGATAAAGCTGTGATGAACATTTATGTATAGTTTTTGGCATGAACACAGGTTCTCATTTCTCTAGGATAAATGTCTCTGGGTGTAATTGCTGAGTGGTATTGTATTTTCAAATCTAGCTTTATAAGAAACCGAAAAACTGCTCTCCAGCATGACCGTACCGTTGCGTATCCCACCAGCAGTGGTGAGTCAGCCAGTTTCTCTGCATCTTTGCATCACGTGGTGTGCTTGGTCTTTGTTAACCCATCCTCAAAAGGCACGCAGCCTTAGCTAATTGTTGCTTTAGTTTGCAGTTCCCTGATGGCCCCTGACACTGAGCATCTTCTCATGTGTTGTATTCACATGTGTCGTCTGTGTCTCTCTGTTAGCCCAATTCACATGTATCTGTCTGTGTCTCTCTGTTAGCCCAATTCACATGTGTCGTCTGTGTCTCTCTGTTAGCCCAATTCACATGTGTCGTCTGTGTCTCTCTCTGTTAGCCCATCTTCTATGTGGGCTGTTTTGTTGCATTCGGGCATTCTTTATGTAATGTAGATGTTGGCCCTCCCTTGGATTTGTGGTTTGCAAATCTTTTCTTCCCTGCTGTCCTTGTCCTCTCATGCAGTCTCTCAAAGCAAAAGTTTTCCCTTAGTTCTGATTTGTCACTTACTTTCCTTCCATGCACTGTGTTTTACTAGCAAGTCCAAGAACTCTGCTTCAATCCCAGAGTTTTTCTCCTGTGTTTTTTGTACAAGCTTTGAAGTCCTGTCAATGTTCCGTTTGTTTGTTTGTTTTGTGTTTTGGTCTCTGGATGCCCAATTTCTCCAGCCCTGCTCGTGGAGAAGGCTTCTGAATACTGCACCGTATTTGATGTGAACAGAGCAGCCCAGAGTAGTCACAGGAGTCTGTTTCTGCGGCTGCAGAGCTGAAGATGAGACGTGGGGCGCTGGCTGCCCTGCAAGGCTGGGCACCTTGGAAGTAGCTGAGCTTAGAGTACCCTGACCACGCTGACCTGTGGCCCCTCATCATCTCAGCTCATGACTCACTCACAGCCGCACAAGACATGCTCATAAATGAAGGGGGCGGGCGGACGATTGGCCCAGCAGTTCACATGCTGCTTGGGACACTGGCAGTCCATACTGAAGTACCTGGCTTCCATCCTGGCCCTGCGTCTGCATCCATCTGATAGCCAACGCGCAGTCTGAGACTCAGCAGGTGATGGCTGAAGTTTTTGGGTCCCTGCTGTTCCCATGGGAGATCTGGATTGAGTTCCACCCAGCTCTAGCTGTTGGGGGCATTTGCAAGTGAGCCAGTGAATGGGAGACCTCTGCACACATCTCTCTCTCTCTCATTCTCCCTCTCCCTCTCCCTCTGTTTCTCTCTCTCTCTCTCTCTCTCTCTCTCTCTCTCTCTCTCTCTCCTTTTTAAATAATATTATTTAATTTTTAAAAAGAAGTGGGAAAGACAACGAAAGGGCTTTACAGAGTCAGAGCCCAGAAATCCAGAGCCCACCCCTCTAGGAGTTGTGGAGTTATGCACTTACATCTGATTTCTGTCTCGTGTTGACTGGTCAGTGTCATCTTTATCTATTCTTATTGAAGGCAAATTTTCACAAGGAGAGTTGGCAGACTTCTTATATTTCTTGGCCCATTTCATTTTGCCCTGATAAGTTTGTCCAGAGTGAATAGAATCTGCTGCCTAGAACATTTTGCCTTGATTACCACCAAATAACTCTATCACGCACAGATTTTCAACCTTCCCAACTTCATCTGCAACTGTTTCTTTTCTAAACTTTAACTCGACTGATTTAATAAGCATTATATTTGAGAGCATCTGTAGGTTCACAGGAAACTTAACAGAAGGTGCAGTCCCTCCAGTCCCTCAAACACGCACAGCCTGCCTCCCTGTCAGCGTCCCCGACCTGAGTGGTACATCTGTTACAACCCAGGAGCCGCCATCGACACACCTTTAAAGTCAGATTACACTAGGGTTCGCTTTGGTGGTGTCTGTTCTATGGACTTTGACAAACGTGTGATGACCTACCCCATCATGACGCATCAGTACAGGGTAGTTTCCACATTGGGGTGGTATTCATGAGCGTAGCTTTGCATTTTACAAAAGTATTGGCCCAGCCGTGCCCTAAAATTGTCTCTGTTGCTCATCTCTCCCTCCCGTCCCCTGGAAGCCACTGTTCTTTACACCGCTCCATAGTTTTAATTTTACAGTGTATCATATAGAGTAACATTACAGTAAATGCCCACTCAGGATTGGTTTCCTTCACTGAGTAATGTGCATTTAAGTCCCCTTCATGTCATTCCATGACTTGGCAGCTTCTTTCTTGGTGGCACTTTATAATATTCTACTGTTTGGCTGGCGCCGTGGCTCAACAGGCTAATCCTCCGCCTTGCGGCACCGGCACACCGGGTTCTAGTCCCGGTCGGGGCACCGGATTCTGTCCCGGTTGCCCCTCTTCCAGGCCAGCCCTCTGCTGTGGCCCGGGAGTGCAGTGGAGGATGGCCCAGGTGCTTGGGCCCTGCACTCCATGGGGAGACCAGGAAAAGCACCTGGCTCCTGGCTCCTGCCATCGGAGGAGCGCAGTGCGCCGGCCGCAGCGTGCCGTCTGCGGCGGCCATTGGAGGGTGAACCAACGGCAAAAAGGAAGACCTTTCTCTCTGTCTCTCTCTCTCACTGTCCACTCTGCCTGTTAAAGTAATAATAATAATAATAATAATAATAATATTCTACTGTTAGAATATACCAGAGTTTCATTCATTTATTCACCCACAGAAAGGTACTGGCTGCCTTCAAGCTTTGACAAACATAGAGCAAGCAGTTATACACATACGTGTCCAGGACAGGATTCTGTGTGGATGCAAAGCTTTGATTCCTTTGTGTAAATACCAGAGAAAAGACTCTTTGATCGTATGGGAAAAGTACACTTAGCTTTGTAAGAAACTACCAGACTATTTTCCAAAGCGGCTGTGCCACTTTGCATTCCCTCCAGCAACAAATGGGTTCCTGTAACTCCACATTATCACTGGCACTCGGTGGCGTTGGTGTCCTGGACTTTGCCCATTTGGTATGTTATCATCGTATTAATATCCCTTTCCTAAGGACACAGGATGTGGCACCGGCACCCTATGTCTATTTTCCACCAGTTTGTCTTATTTCGGGAGGCATCTGTTAAGGTCTTTGGTGCACTTTGTAACAATATTTTCTTTCGAATTTTAAGAGTTCTTTATACGGATTAAAATCCTCTATCAAATATGTCTTTTGGAAATGTTTTCACTCATTCAGTAACTTCTCTTTTCCTTTTCATGACAATGTCTTTCAAAGAGCTGAAATAAATTTTGCTAAAGTACGGTGTATAATTCTTTCTCTCATAGCTGGTACCTCTGATGTTATATGTAAAAGTCCTCAACAAGTCCAGGTCTTGTGCATTTTCTTCTGTTATCTTCCAGGTGTTTTGTGGTTTTGTGTTCCCACCAAGGCCTGGGACCCCTGAGTTAATTGTTGGGAAGGCTCTCAGCCTGTGACTAGATGGGTCCTCACATGTAGGTGCCAGTTATGTGGCACCGCTTCCTGAGCAGACTCTTCCCTGCTCCTTTGTCACAGATCAGTTGGGTGAAATCACGTGGGCCTAGTTCAGGAAGTCTGCTCTGCCCCACTGCTCTGCTGGCCTGTCCTTGTCACCAGCACTGGCTGTGGCCTCAGGTTAGGGAGTGCACTCCTCCACGTCTCTCCCCGTCCCTTGTTACTGTCTTCACCATTCCAGGTCTTTTCCTTCTGCCCAGAAATGTTAGAATTAGCTTTCCTGGGCTTTATGAAAAGTTTTTCTGTTTCTTCATTTTAAGAAAACCTAACAAGTCCTCTCCTGGTCTGAATCTTGGTTGTGAAGGCCATGACTGCCGCTCCACGTGTGGCCCACAGCTATGGGAGAAGAAGAGGCATTTTTTGCAGGCCCACTGACAACTCCAGAAGGTAAAAGTAGGCGACTAGAAAGTTGACAGCAGTTTAACTGTGCTGTGGCACCAAGGAGCATGGTTTTGTGTTTTATAAAAGTATCAGTTCTTACTCAATAGGAAATTAAAATGCTTGTCTTTGCCTGTAGATAGATAAGAAGCATAGTTGTGTTTTATTGGTGCTAACATCTAAAAACACAAATCAAATATTTATTTTAATTTCTAAAAATCTTCCAGGAAGATCTCTTTGATTTGAACTATGAGAATGATGATGAACATACTAGATGCTAAAAGTGAAAAATCCTGTTTGTCCCAATGGCAGTTAAACATTTCTGTTAAATGTGCCATCACTTCTCATCAACACGACTAGTCAGTAAAGGAACCCCTTATCGGGAGGAGGATTCTGCACTACCTTCTCAATCCTGGCTGTTTCCACTGAGTGCAGTTGGAGGAAGGCAGAGGAGCACGTTGGTCTTAGTACTGAGTGGTTTCCCAGAAATGGCATTGCATATTAATTATATTTATTATTTTGCTTATTTTTGAGATTAGTACTAAAAATTCAGTCAAAAAGTTATATCCAGGAAGTCAAAAATGTTAATAAAGTATCATTCAACAGATAATATTTTTCCTTATAGAAATGAATATTACCAGTTCAGTGAGAATGTCATAAATTCCTGTTATACTCAAGAATCACACAAGAGATTAAAGAGAGGTAGATGTTCTCTTCCCTGGAGAAAGGAGACACACACAGCAAAGCCAGATAGCAAGGAGCAGGCCAACAAGCCCAAGAGCAGGCATGGGATGTAGTGGACGGCTCCACACTGCAAGAAGAGAGAGCAAGGGAAAGTGGTTCGGAAACAGTCCATTTAAGAAGTCTGCTTCTATGGCCGGAATGTTCATCTTGAATTCAAAAGTACCTACAGGGTTTGCATTGGCAGAGAGAGAGGAATTGACAGTTATCCAAAGTGGATTTTAGGAAGTAGAGGATGAGACAAGGCTGGGGGCTGCGGATCTGGAGCGTTTCTGAGGGCATTAAGAGACCTGTTTGATTAGAGCTGTAGGTAGACAGAGAAGCAGCAATGATATAGAAGATGGTGTAGCTGCCAGATGTGTTTAATGACGACTTGGATTTCAAGACTGGAGGTTCAGCCTTAGATCAAAAGGCCAACAGGAAATTTCACAGGAGACAGGGGGGTGAAGGCACCGGGACACACGCACTCTGTGAGCCCGTTTCAGTTGAATCTGCAGCCTGGAGGTGATTACTACAGGCTTTAAATTCTAAGGCTCTGGAGCATGAGCCAAGAGTCACTGTCAAAGATCAACTTCTAAATTTAAAGTGCCCTGGGGCAGAATGTGAGAACAATTACAGAACTCTGGGGAGGTGTGTTTGTTCTCTCTTAAAAACAATCAGCTATATAATTACCACTGCCACATTGTATGATTCAGAATTTAAAGTACCGTTGATACTACTGCAACGACCAAAGAGACTAAACACACAAGTATGGGAAGGGAAGAAGGAGGGAAGGGAGGGAGAGAAGGAGGAAGGGAAGGAAGGGAAAGAGGGAGAGAGGAAGGGAGGGAAGAAACTAATCTGGAAGTGAAAAGGTACCACTTGTCGTGTCTAATGTATTTCTCATGTACCTGAGTAACTTGCCACAGAGCATGGGCACGAGCCTACTGGGAACCACTCAGACTTCCATTAGTCCAATAAGACGCTGTCTGTGGGTGCACTGTGATATCTCTTTGAGATTTGTTTTTCAAATGAAAAATAATGAAAACATATCTCAACAGTAGTTGTGAAATTCTGTTGCATACGTTGGTAACACTAAATATATGTGTGAAATTTTTTATCATGCTTTCTTGCATGTAATTTCCATCATTAATAGAAGAAAGGAATTGGTTCATCCTTATAGGATATAATTTAATATGAGAAATGAATACAGCATTTAAAATAGATCTTCTTAAACTCAGAAAAAAAGGCATTTACTCTTGATTCTATTAATATACTAAAAGTTATCAACCCAGTTTTTCCAATAACTATTGGGAAATATCAATATTTCACTTCATAGATATAGAAATTATACTCAAGTATAAATTCTTTTTTTTAAAAAAGATTTATTTATTTATTTGAAAGGCAGAGTTACAGAGAGGCAGAGGCAGAGAGAGAGAGAGGTCTTCCATCTACTGGTTCACTCCCCAATTGGCTGCAATGGCCGGAGCTGTGCTGAGCTGAAGCCAGGAGCCAGGAGCCTCCTCTGGTCTCCCACGTGGGTGCAGGGGCTCAACGACTTGGGTCATCTTCTACTGCTATCCCAGGCCATAGCAGAGAGCTGGATCAGAAGTGGAGCAGCTGGGAATAGAACTGGCACCCATGGGATGCCGGTGCTTCAGGCCAGGGCATTAACCCGCTGCGCCACAGCGCTGGCCCCAAGAGTATAACTTCTTAAAGTTATCTATGTTCATTCTTTTTTTAAACATTATTTACTTGACAGGCATAGTTAGAGGGAGAGACAGAGGTTTTCCATCCACTTGATTCACTCCCTAAAAGGCCACAATAGCAAGGCTGAGCTAGGCTGAAGCCAGGGGCCTGAAACTTCAACCAAGTCTCCCACGTAGGTGGCAGGGCCTGAATACTTGACACATCTTCTGCTACTTTCCCAGGTGCATTAAGAGGGAGCTGGATCAAAAGTGGAGGAGCCAGGGCCAGCACTGTGGCATAGCAGGTAAAGCCACTGCCTGCATCCTATACGGGCGCTGGTTCGAGTCCTAGCTGCTCCACTTCCGATCCAGCTCTCTGCTATGGCCTGGGAAAGTAGTGGAAGGTGGCCCAAGTGGTTGAGCCCCTGCATCTGCATGGGAGACCTGGAAGAAGCTCCTGGCTCTTGGCTTCAGATTGGCCCAGCTCCGGCCATTATGGCCATTTAGAGAGTAAACCAGCAGATGGAAGACTCGGTCTCTTTCTCTCAGACTCTCTGTAACTCTACCTTTCAAATAAAATAAATAAATCTTAAAAAAAAAAAGTGGAGTAGCCAGGATTTGAACTAGAGCTCACATGGGATGCTTGTGTCACAATTGGCAGCTTAACCCACTGCACCACAATGCCAGTGCTGCCCCGCCTCCCCCACCCCGCCCCCATTCATTGTCTACACTGAAACCAAGAGAGGTCTTAGGATCTAGATTCTTTGACATGGAGTAAGCAATGATTTAGAAGGTCACGCTTGGGTATCTGGGGAAACAGAGATGGGACTGCTTGCTGCTACTGAGTGACACAAGAGAGGCTGTGCACAGTCCCTCCACCATGCCAGGCCCCAGTACAAGGGAGGAGATGACCAGTGATTGAGGTCTGACAGTCGCCATTGTGTTTGAAGACTAAAATCTCCTATTCCAACTGTTGAACTATTATAATACCAATTTCCTTAACTAATATTAGAAGCACTCCAGTTCATTATTGTGTTTTTAAACCACTTTTTCAGAGTAAGAACGTACCAGCATTTTATGACATCCTAGAATGCATCTGCCTTGGGAATGAGCGTGTTACGTCCCTGGACCATACCTTGCAACTTGTGGACTTCTCTGGGTTAGACTGCAGAACTGCCACATACAGATACTGTTTCATAAATTCAACTTTTCTGCAGGAATTTTCTTCCCTTGCAACTAAAAGGGTTTTAAAAATCTGAAAGCATCTGGTAGGTGTTTTCTCTTAAAAAAAAAAAAGAACAGCCTTCACACTTCCTCCTCACATCATACAATTTGTCTGCAAAATGCCACAAAATCCTGGTTGCTGCCTTATACCTGCTTTTAGCTGAGGCGATTAACACACTGCTTTATGCTTGTACGTCTTATTAACTCAGCAGGTTTGGGAGGGATTTATCAGGAAAGACGTGGCAAGGGTTAAATGTGCTTGCTTCTCATCTCATAGTGTCTGTATGCTTCAGTTAATGGAAATAAGGTGCTTAAAATAAGACCACTGGAACTCTGGGACAAGGAGAGAAATAGCACTGCAGAAGGCCCCGCGATTTTCCTGTTGTCCTTTACGCAGGGTTTGTACTATGGAAGGCATGGCTGATCCCTGGAGAGAGGTTTATGTAAATCTTCCCTTGATTAAGTTACTGCAGAGAAGGTTCTACTGTCTTGCCTCCTGGAAATCACCATAGTGTACAGAATGCAAGCAATGTGCTGTCCACTTCCCATAGTTGTTGGGGCTCAGAAAATGGCACCCCAAAGTATGCTGCTTCACCCTTCCAACTGAGGCTGGTCAACAGCAAAGGCAGGGGAGAGCATTCTTGGAGGATCCCTTATCTACACAAAGGCCAGATCCACCTGTGAACACACCATTGCCTTAGATCCTCTTCCTGAAATCTCATTAAATGGGAGACCGAACTTCAGACCCCACCCCCAGATCCCAGAGGAGCCTTGTCCCAGTCTATCGCCTATTCTTACGGCCCACTTGTTTTCCTTAAAACAGGCTCCTCCCCTCAGAAACTGCCTACGCTTCCCACCCTGCTCTCCCCTAAGCAGAGGGTATGTAAGCCTCAGACATCTGTCCCTTCTTACCAGGAGGACCTAGAGGGAACTCAAGGTTTGGAGTTCCATGTTTTGTGAGGTTGCTGTGCACACGTGCCCATTAATAACGCAGCCTTTTCTCCTGTGGATCTGGCTGCTCTTGGTCTGTGTCAGCACATTCAATGACTGAGCCTTCATTCAGGCATAGTGGACAGTGTGTGGAGGGCACAGCATATTGTCTAGGTACATTGTGGGTGCTCCCCATTCTCTTCTGACCTTGAGTATATGAAAGGTTCAGGACTGGTGTTTTCTAAGGCGTTTGATGGTCTTCATAAAACAAAAAGAAAGCAGTAACATATGCCTTTTGTCTCGTGGGGGTACGTAAGTGCTTTTTATTTCCTATAATACAAACCTATCATTTTGTAAAAGCTTAAAATGCATTGTGATAAGTAAGAGGTCAAGGCTAAGCATTACCGCCATTAGAATTTCTTGAATGGCATTTTCAGAAAACTTCTAAGAGCAAAAGTTAAAAAAAAAACCTGCATGAAACATTAACTGATGGACAAGAAGGACACATTAGCCACTGGGACGTAAACAGGAACAAAGTCAGTGTCAAATAACCAGACAAATCCATAACCACAGTCTTTATGACAACAGAAGAATTCTGATAAAATGAAGATGTTAACGGACACCACCTTCATTGATGTGCTCTCTCAGAAACACCTTCCTTGCCTACACTCTTATTTTTTCCAAGTAACTGATAATTAAACTGAATTATTCCTATGAAGTTGATTTAGTCTCTGGGCTTCAAGGGGGAAATACATTAAATTACTTTATAACATCGAACTTCTATGGTCAGCCTCCACTTTGTCAAGTTATTATACACCCTAGACTGAAGAGAAGGCACATTTAAACAAATTTAATAAATACTCTAATTTCAATGACATTTGACAAAGTGGGCTGGCAACATTGGAAACTTGGCTTGAGTAGGAACTGGAAAGATCTAAGAAACATTTGGGGCTTGGAATGTAGCCTTTCAGTAAACAGTAATAATGTAAGCAATGCTCATTGATTCCTAAAATGTGTGCATACCCTCCAAGTGCAAGGACCTGAAGCTATGACAGGAATAATAGGGCCCCAGATGTGTTCAGAGCCATAGCCCAGAGCCTATGGGTACTTCCTTATGTAGCAAAAGGGACTTTGCAGATATGATTATGTTAAAGATTCTGAGTCGGGAAACTCTACCAGGGATTAAATAAGAGGACCCAGTGTCATCACAAGGGCTTTATCGTTGAGAGATGGAGTCCTCAAAATGAGAGGACTGGCCCCTTGCCAAAGAGTGCAGCAGCTTCTGGAAGCCAGAATTGGCAAGGCAATGGATGTTCCCGTAGAGTCTCCAGAGTGAATGTGGCCCTGCTGACACACTGATGCTAACCCAGGGAGACCAGTGTCCATCTTTTAGTCTCCAGAAATGCCGTGGTAAAAAAATTCTTGTTGTTTTAAGTTAGTTTGTTATTATTTTTACAGTAGCCATAGGAAGCCACTGTACCAACCAAAATGGGGAGATGCAAATATCAGAAAAATGAATTGCTGTCTAGCTATCTTTATCACAGGGAAAAATGCATTTTTCATAGAATGACCAGAGAAAAGAACTTGAGAGACTTCTGTGTGGAGTGGCCTTGATCACCAGTTGCAGACTTCACTTTGGATGGAGAAGAGAACAGTGGAGCCCCATGTTGCTGCTGATGGGCATTTGCAAGACCACTGTGCTCGCCAGCATCAGCCCGGGGCCCATGCACGGATGAACCGTGTGTGAACACAGGGCTTCGGGGGCACAACAGGTTGGTTTTACTCTTTCCAAATTATTCTTCTTAGTGTTATATAATGTTATACCCAGTTTCTCTTGGCACCCTCTCCTGCTTCTCTTACCTAATGTAGTCCAGAGACCACCGGAGTCCTGCGTTGCACCTGATCCCTGCTGGGGGTGGGTGTGGGTGTGGGTGTGGGATAGGGCCCAATCCAGGAGCCCATCCAAGCCAGTGGGATGGGATTGCCAGACTTTTGCTTGTGCCACGACACACGGGCATTTTCTCTGTTGCTGAAGAGCCAAAAGATGGCTGACGAGCCTGGAGCTGACTCACTAAGGAAGAGCCTGAGTCCTGAAAATGAAGCCAAAGAAAGCAGAGCTGCGAGGACTAGAATGAGGCCAAGACGATCCTGGCATCTTGGGCTTCAGGGCGGAGCCTGAAACTCCTCTGTTCTGTGGACCAAGACGTCTCCTCTGGTTTATTTGTAATTACGAGCCCTCTATGGTTGGAAAGGATCTCTATTTTGTCTTGTCTACTTACATACACACCATTCGTGCAAGGACGTACATTCTCAAATACCAGGGAGAGGAGCCTGAATTGCTCACTCATGAGGGAGAGAGAAAATAAAGCTAGCTGGGAAAGCAGAAGTCAGCCATAGCCCTGTAGCCAAGTCTTCATAATGAGAAGCTCTAGTGTCCACGAGGACGAAGATAACCCAAGAGACGAGTGCAAAATAAACCCAGGCTTATCTCCAAGCTCCAGAATGCCAACGTACAGCCTTGGGAGCCATAATTTTAGGTGCATACAACTTGGACCTTCAGAAAAGGGGCTGCTTGCTTGTTTCCAATTCCCTGAAAGGTTCTCATGAGTCGTCAGCAGGACACAGAGCCATCGTCCTCATTTTGCAGATGATGAAGCTGCTGTTTGGAGAGGTTCCATGTACAGGTTATTGACCTGGGACTCTTCTACACCAGGATCTTTCATACCGGGATCTGCTTGCACAACCCCAACCCATTTCCAAGCCCCAAACTTGTATTCTCAACTGGAGACAGCTTTTCAGACCATCATGTGTACTCTTTTGATAACGCTTCTTGTAATCAGGTGTTTGTTCGGCTCCCCTGAAAATATTTGGACACAAAAGTAACTCTGTGTAGGAGGTCTCTTTGACAGTCAATATTTAAAATTATCTGGCTCAGAATCAAATAAAACATCTTCTGTTCAGTGTTCCCTTAACTCAGTAAGTGCTAAATTGCAAATCAATGGAATGCAGCCTGTTCTGAAGTGGAGGTAAGGGTCTTCCCTGTGCACTGCCCACCTCCGTGTGGCACAGCCTGAGAACCATACTGCAAGCAAAAGACCCATCCCAACCCTGCCTTGTTCTTTAACTATTGGCTCTAGGGTAGATTCCACTCGAAAAAATTTTTTTTTTTGGCCAGGATGTCTGTGCTAGATTGAGGATTTAAATGCAGTAACTCCTTGCTGCCTTAAATACTTAAAGTATGAGTCGTGCAGAGAGAATCTCAATTTGGAAAGCCTTCGGGAAAGCAGGTCGTTTTCCTGTGTTTATGACAGACATAAAGCATGACACAAGTTTCTTACCTTGATGATGAGTGCCTTTGGCATCATGAACTTCCATCGCTCTTCCTGTGTAACAGGGGCAGGGATGTGTCTCCAATCTTCCCCCTCCATGTCACTCTGACTACATCATGTTTTGTAAGCTGAAGAGATTGGCTATAGAAAGTGTTGATATTGTTATGAGATCGTATTGTTAAAAAAATTTTATTTTTATTTGAAAGGCAGAGAGAGAGAGAAAGATCTCCTGTCTTTTGATTCAATCCCCAAATGCCCATGATAGCCACTGTAGGGACAGGCCAAAGCCAGAAGCCAGAAACTCAATTCAGATCTCCTAAGTGGGCGGTGGGAACCCAAGTGCTGAAGCCATCACCAGCTGGCTCCCAGAATGCACGTTAGCAGGAGGCTGTCGTCAGTGGAGCTGCGACTTGACTGCAGGCATTCCAAGCAGTGACTTAGATTCAGTCAGGTTGCTAGAGGAAAGCATCGGGGAAACTCTGCAAGACTTTCATAGTCAAGGCCGTCTTGGGACAGGCCTCAGAAGCACAGGCAATAAAAGCAAAAACAGACCAGGGGTTACATCAAGCTAAGAAGCTTCTGCATTGCAAAGGATACACCCAACAAAGTGAAGAGGGGAGACCAACATAATGGGAGAAGATATTTGCAAGCTATCAACTGATGAAGAATTAATATCCAGTATCTATAGAGAGCTGAAGAAACTCAACAACAGCAAAACAAACAATCCAATCAAGAATTGCGCAAAGGACATGAAAAGACATTTTTCAAAGGATGAAATTCAAATGGCCAACAGACACCAGCCAGCAGGGAAATGCAAATAAGAACCACCTCATCCCAGTTAGAATGGCCATAATCCAAAAATCAAAACACAATAAAGCCTGGTGAGGATGTGAGGGAAAAAGAAACCTTGTCCACTGTTGGTGGTAATGTAAACTACTACAGCCATTATGGAAGACAGTATGAAGATTCCCCAGAAAGCTGAGCATAGATCTACCATACAACCTAGCCATCCCATTCCTGGGAATTTACCCAAGCGAAATGAAATCAGCATGTGATAAAATTATCTGTACCCGTATGTTTATTGAAGCTCAATGCACAATAGCTAAGATATGGATTCAGCCCAGATATCTACCAACTGATGATTGGATGAAGAAAAAGTGATATATATATACACTATGGAATACTACTCAGCCATAAAAAAGAATGAAATCCTGTCTTTTGCAACAAAATTGATACTAGAATCCATTATGCTTAGTGAAATATGCTAGTCCCCAAAATACAATTATCATATTTTCCATGATTCGTGGTAATATACAAAGCACAAAAATGTAATATATATGAAGAAATTAACACTTTGAGAATTGATTATTGATTACAACCCTTGTCTATCCTCTTGAGTAAAAGCAGTTTTTCTACTTAGTACTTGTTGAATTAAGCTTGTGATTATAAACTGATAGTATGTCATTATAAAAATTAAGAAAAAAAATAAAAAGGAAGAAGAGGGGTGGGATCATGGGTGTAGTGGGGGCTAGGGTGGGAAGTATCATTATACTCTTGAATCTGTGTATATGAAATACATAAAATTTGTTCACCTCATATAAATAAAAAAAATATAAAAAAAGCTTCTTTATGTGAAGAGTAAATGCATAGAGGTTGATTAAAGTCTTGGATTCTTTCCTGGCAGGAGTTAGAATAATTTATGCATTTTCCATCTAAAGTTTCCTGTCTGATTACACCAAGGAGAACAAAGTCATTAAAGGCAATTACCATGTTAATCGACGAGAGACTGAAAACACTGAAGGTTGGGTAAGTCCATCTTCCTGTCACACACATAGTTTTTGCTTCTGCCTGTAGGTTTCCAAAGGAATATGGATTGGTAATCAGCATGTTTCATATTCATATGCAATCAAAATGCATATTTGATTGAACACCTCATTTAATAAACCAAGAAAATATTCATACCAGTTGTGATAATTAGGGTCTGTATTTTTCACATTTTTATTGAGGTACAATTGCATTTAGCAAAATTTTCAGATCTTAAATGCACTCTGTGATGAGTCTTCAGCACCAAATCAAGAACTGGAGCATTGCCTTGAGCCAGAAGGTCCTGTCGTTCTTAGTGCATCCCCTTTCCCACAGTTAGAACTGGATTCTATCCCAGCAAGTTCGCTGTGTACGAGTACGTCCGCAAATTCATGGCGTCTGGAATTAAAGCATACATTTATGTTGGTGCAACAAAGTTTTGAAATCCGTGGGTGATTTTTTTCGTGGTGTAGATTTTCCATGAACTATTTAAGATGCCTCCCATACTCTCAAGCTCTATCAGAGTGGAAACATGCAGTCTAGAACACAGCTCTTCCACATTCATCCTCGGCACGTGCTCGCTCGCTGCTTTCTTCCGTTGATGGATATACCACGATTTATTTGTTCATTCTCCTGTTGGTCGAGATTTGGATTGGTTAACACTTTATCTTATTGTGAGTAAAACTGTAATATATGTTACTGGACAAATGTTTGTGTGGGCCTATGTTTTCTGCTGGAGAAATGCCTACCTGAATGGCTATATCAGGAGGGAAGTACACCATTTTATAAGAAACTCCAATGGTTGTACAGTTCTCACTCTGGTTATACAGTTCTTTTTTTATTATCTGACAGGTAGAGTTATAGACAGTGAGAGAGAGAGACAGAGAGAAAGGTCTTCCTTCCATTGGTTCACTCCCCAGATGGCCGCCACAGCTGGTGCTGTGCCAATCTGAAGCCAGGATCCAAGTGCTTCTTCCCAGTCTCCCATGTGAGTGCAGGGGCCCAAGGACCTGAGCCATCCTCCACTGCCCTCCCAGGCCACAGCAGAGAGCTGGACTGGAAGAGGAGCAACTGGGACTAAAACCTGGCACCCATATGGGATGCCGGCGCTGCAGGCGGAGGATTAACCAAGTGAGCCATGGCACCGGTGCCCTGGTTGTACAGTTCTGCATTCCTCTCAGCAAGCAGGAGACACCCAGTCTCTTGGCATCCCCTCCAGTCTGTAGATTTAAATCACTCTAGTGGGTATGTAGTGGGATCTCATTCTGGTTTTGGTTTACATTTCCTGGATAACTAACAGGGTTAAACGTCTTTCCATGTCTTTTATTACCATTCTTCCATAATATGTTTTGAGATATTTATTCAAATCTTTTGACAAGTTTTAATTTGACGGTTTGTTTTTGATATGTGGAAGTTCCTTATGTAATTGGGACTCAGGTGCTTTCTATATTTTAAGTTGTAGTTAATTCTCCTAATCTGTGGCTTGCTCTCTCTGTTGTTAACAGTCTGTTAAGGAACAGAAGCTTTAATTTTTATGAAATCCATTTTGTGGGATTTCTTTTCTCCTGTTAGGATTAGTGCTTTTGCAATATCTTTTTTTTAAAAAGATTAATTTATTTATTTGAAAGGCAGAGTTACAGAGGGAGGCGGGGAAGAGGGTAGGAGGGAAGGTCTTCTATCCTATGGTTCGCTCTCAAAATGGCTGCAACGACTGGAGCTGGGCTGATCCAAAGCCAGGTCTCCCAAGTGGGGGTGCAGGGGCAAGGGCTTGGCCATCTTCCACTGCTTTCCCAGGCCGTAGTAGAGAGCTAAATCGGAAGTGGAGCAGCCGGGACTTGAACCAGTGCCTGTATGGGATGCCAGCAGTGCCGGTGATGGCTTTACCCATCCAGCCCCTCTTCTGCAATATCTTAAAGAAATGTTTCATTACATAGGTCCCAGAAAGGTTCTCCTGTATATTTCTTTGTGTCTGTGTGAAGGGTTTATATGGTTAGCTTTAAAATTCTATAATCCATTAATTTCTGTCTGCATTCATGTTAGGTTCAAATCAAGTCACTTCTTCACATTTAGAGGTCACGTTCCTCCAGCATCGCTGGAAACAGACCTTCCCTCGTTGAGCTCCACTGGCACGTTTGTCAGAATTAATTCGCCTATGTGCAGGTCTGTTTGTGGACTCTTCTCGGTTTCATTGATCTGATTTATCCTGAGGCTAGAATCACATTATCCTGGTTAAAGGGTGGCTTCTTAAGATGACAAGTGATGCTTTCCAAAGGCATTCTTTTCAAGGTGGCTTTGGTTATTTGGAATTCGTCACTTTCTGAATCAGTTTTCCTATTGTCTTATCTCTTTCCAAGTGCTGCTGGGATTAAGATGTATGTCTTGAAATCCTCTTGTCTATGCTTACCATCCAAGCATCTATGCCAAAAAGGTGGTTTAAAGCAGAGTTCTTCGTGTGGTATGGAGAACACTAAGGCTTGCAAATGTTACGGATCCAAAAATCAGAATTTTACCTTTCCATCTCATTTCTCCTGAGAGCGCAGAGACTAGGAAGCTCATTGTCACGGTTTCAGATGTCACGTGGCAGCCGGCCCATCAGGAACTACTCCCTTTGGAGTTTCGGTGGGGAGACAAAGCTGACTACCACAGCCATCTGAGGAGGCCACAGTTCTCTCTGCAGCTGCACATCTCACTCAGGCCATATCTGCCTCGCAGATCCCACAAGAATGACCCACAGCAAAGCAAACATAGTAGCACATAGGAGAGTCTTATTAAACCCGATGTTACATGTATAAAAGTTCAACACAGTGTCATTCATTTTAAACTCTTTTGGTGCTGAAAATATGCCTTTCACTAAAATATGTTATTTTTTCGCAATTATTGGCCTATTACTCTTAAAGTTGGAATACATTCTTTACAAAATTCCTCAGTTTTAGTTTCTCACATAGTAAAAACGACTGATATAACACACATCAGCCCAAGTTCATGTGATTTTAAACAGATTTTGACAACTTTTAGCACATTCTAAAATATAATTTTCTCAGAAACTTATTTCTGTGTTTTATTTTGAGGAAATGTGCCACATCAAGTCAGAGATAATAATAATTTTTTCCTTTTTATATACTCAGGTCATACATTTCTGCATTCCTTTATTAGCATATATTGTGTGTTCACTAATCTGTCTTCTGGAGTATGCACATAATTCAATAGAAAAAATACATAATAGAGTAATTGTCAATTCAGTTCAAAATAACATTTTTGTATAACCAGACAAATCTGAGTGTTTCTTTTCTTTAAATGTTAAAAAAAGTTTGTACTCAAAAAAAGTTTTGTTTTTCCTCCTTCATTCTCTCCTCTGACAATTGTTTGAAAGACTACATTCTGTGTAACTAAATCTGCATATTCTAAAAGAGCCTGGGTATTTTGGGGAGTGATCCTTCCATCTCTCACATCCTCCAGGGTTAAAAACAATAGCCATAAATATACTGTTAGTGGATTGATTTGTTCAACAGACATTTATAAGTAATTATGATAGAATTTGTCTGAAAAGCACATATCCTAAATGAAATATATGTACAATTCTTTGTGTAGAAGCATTTGTTAATGTAGAGAAAACTTGAAAAAAGTAAATCATCTAGCACATATGTGGGTTTCTGTGAAGTAAGTCCCACTCCTATTTAAAATGACAGCTCTACTTTTTCATTTGAAATCAGCATCCTACACAAAATTATATCCTTTATCCAGATTCACATGTTCAAAGTCATTTCCTTCATATATCAGAAAAGCTTTAACAATGCTTTTAACCTTCTGTGCAAAGCAGATTTCAACTTTGAAAAGAAAAATCTATGATATAATAAATATCTCCATGCAAAAACAGTAGAAGCAGGCTCTGGTACATAAGGAGATTATAAGCTGGGGTTCTAAGGTGCTTGGAAAAGCTGCTATTTTCCAAAGTGCAGACCCGTTTTCCTCAACTAGACTAGGATGTACAGGGGCACTCTCACAATAGCATCAGTAAAGAAAGCCCAGTACTTTGACCCAAGGTGTCAACAAGATGTGATGGTACACCTGATACATCATGTCAAAGAGCCCAAGAAGAGGGTACAATTGTGTCTTCGTGGCTGGCCTTGGACTCTGACACAAGTGCAAGGAGGTGGGTAGATTTCAGGATTAGGTCACTGAGAACTGTGAGCAGGAGAGAGGACTTGCAGTCCCACTGTGCAGAGCACAAACCTGTAAATAGAGTGCTGGATCACTTGCGTGTCATGCTGCCAAAGGAGCAAAGCCCTCCTTGGAGCAGCTGAGAGATGCTAACTGACTTGATCCCTACAGGATTCCATAGGGAAGGGGCTGTGGCAGACAGTGTCAAGTGATGAGCCTGAAGTCATACATCCAGTAGGAAACAGAGCCTGAAGTTTAGTAGAGTGGCTTTCTAATGTATGTGATCTTTAACCCAGGAGCAGAATACCTTTTGCATAATGATTATACACACACACACACACACACACACACACACTCACACGTGGCACAGAGATTAAAGTTTCATCAAACAATGCTGTTTCTACAAACTGCAATGCACTCTAATACATTCTACTCTCTTCCAGTGTATTCCGATTTTATTAAAAGTATCTGTCACCATTCACTAAACTGATGTCATCGATCTCACTCTAGTAGGTTATAAGCCTCCAGCTTAAGAATCACTGACTGTGGCAGGAGCAGAAGTTGTAAGCTTTCAAGCATGATATGAGAGCTCTAAGGGTGGAGGTGAGAGAGAGGGCAGGAGAGTTAGTCTGTGCCAGCAACTAAAACACAGGAGCGACTGATGACTTAAAAGCCTGGAAGAACTGTCTAGGCAGTGAGAGCAGCCTGCAGACAACGCAGCAGGAAGAAACAGGGACAAGTCACTGTGGCTGGAGGGAGCAGGCAGCGGTGGAGGGGCCTGAAATGATGCCACAGAAGGAGGCGGCCTTGAGACCCCAGGAGGCTGGGGGCCATGGTGAGGCCTCTGAGCTCAGAGTGCACTGGCCGGGGAAGGAGGAGAAATCTGAGCATGAGGTTTGGGGAGGACTAACTGGACCTGTGCTGTAGTTTGGGTATTGTTTGAGTGTTTCCCTCAAAATGTTTATGTGCTGTAAGCTTGGTCCCCAGTGGGGTGATGCTGGGAGGTGGTGGAAGCCTTAAGGGATTGGGAAGAAACCACGCTTGGAAGGGATTAATGTCATTCTCTCAGGACCCCGGTTAGCACCCTGAGAGTGGGGTGTTAGGGGAGAGAAGCTTGACTCCTGGATCAGCCTGCTCTCTACCGCACCCTGTGACTTCTGCATGCGCTCCCCTATTCTGTGCCGTCTGCCACGGGGTGCCCACCAGAGCTGAGCAGGTGCTGGTACTGCCGCTCTTGCATCTGCAGAACTGTCATAAATAGACTTCTTTCCTCAGATATTCTATATTTATGGTAGAAAGCAGACCTTGTATTTCAGTGTTAGCCATGCCTGGGAAGCTGTGCAGATCTGCGTTGCTGTGCTGTGGGCTCCCCTCTGCCAGCCACTGCACCCATGCCCAAGCTGCCAAGTGTGCCAGCTAAGGGCTCCTCTGTTACCCTCTACTGGACAGGAGCTGCCTCGTCCTGGAACTCAGGTGTCCTGCTCCTTCCCCTAACAGGTAGGGCAGCCAGCAGCCGAGAACCAGCGTCGTGTCTCTGAAAGGCTGGCCTCCTTGCCCAAGGAGGAATCGCTGCAATGAAATTGCTGAACTTGCTTCTAGGAAACCTGGCTCCAAACACGCACCACACACAGACAGGACTCACAGGGCTGAAGGGAAGTTGGTTGAGACGGTTAACTTTAGGTATGAACAAGATTGGATTCAGGACTGCCCAGCGAGCCGACAGTGGTGCTTCTGCATGTGTGGGTGTGGGAGGGTGTTTCCAGAGGAGAGTGGTGTGTGAGTCAGTGGACGGAGCAGAGGATGTGCCCCCTCAGTGAGGGCCAGCACCATTGCCTGGGGACGCAAGGCAGTCGAAAGGGGCAGAGCTAGGTAAATCCATCTCCTTCTCCTGCCCTTGGATACTGCAACTCCAGGCTCTCTCTGCACTCCACGACATAAACCCAGGGCCCCCACCACACTCAGGGTCTCCGGCCCTTAGCCGCATCCTGAGAAATATACCATAGGCTTTCCAGAGGCTTTGAGACTTGGACCAAGCCATGCCACCAGCACCCCAGGTCTCCAGGTCATGGGCTGCCTGATGTGGGACTTCTCAGCTTCCTATTTGCCTGAGGCAGTTGCTCTAGTGAGCCCCTCTCATCTGTTATCTGCCATGTTAGTTCTGTCTGGAGAACCCTGCCTACAGACGTACTATCCCATAGAATTTCACTAATATGTGCTTTCTTTACTTGAATTTTATATTGAGGCTACCATAGGCATTTGGATTATTACATACCTAGGAAATTGTTATCCCAGACATAGAAGTAATGCCCTCTGTTCCCACAGGCCTTGCTAAGCAACTCATCTCCCACACACACAAGAATGGTAATTCTCTGTACCACAGGGCCTTTCAGCACCTCCACCACCACCCATCACTCCCACCACCACCCATCACTCCCACCACCACTGCCACCTCTGTCACCACCCCCACCTACCTGATTGATCTCCACCCGTACATGGGAGGCATGCGTGTTTTCTTCCAGGACTCACAGTAAGAGACTCAGATTAAACTCCTGTAATTTCGGGAATGAGAGCCTAAACCTGAATCAGATGCAGGTAGATCAGAGAAGCCCACGCTGCAGGAGAAGTACTCACACGGGGGTACCTAGAGGGGTACCTACTTGTGGCAGTGGCAGTGGCCCCGGGGGAGGGGGACGTGATGCCTCCTGGTCCCTGCCAGTACCCCAAGGCTGCGGCTCTTCAGTTCTGTGGCTTGAGAGATGCGCTTGTGCCTGTGATCATCCAGCGGGTGAAAGTAGTTTTTGTTCACAACAATATGTTAGATAGGAGAGTGACAATGTAGAATAAAAACAAGACATCTACTGTGTTACCTCATGTGGAAACATTTACATGGGTATCACCATTGCTTCCTGGATCCAAACCAGAAAACATTTCAAGTTGACATAATTGAAAATTACAAGGGTACTTCACAGTGTTCATGGAAAATGCAATTAAAAGATTTTTATTTTGATGCATGAACAGTTTTGAAATCCATGCATATTTTACATAATATGCATTTTCCAGGAACTTTTAAAGGCCTCTCCTATGCATTGGTTACAAAATTATTTGGCACCAAAATAAACTTATCTTTTAATTCCATTTTCTATGAACTTTTTGAAGTTCCCACGTATGTACTCAAATCTCTGTCTGTACTCTTTGGAGTAACAGATTAAGAAATAGTCTTATGATTCCCTCTGTTAACTAACTTAGAGTGTATTGAATAATCAGCACATTTGACTGACTCAACAAGGAGTGAGTGAAATTAACCACCTTGCTCAGTCATCTTCCCCAAAAATGACTAATGTATTTATCATGATTTGGACTGCTGATACAGTGCCAGCCAAAGCTAAGGTGACTGGGGAGAAATTGTCAGGGTTCACGGGTGAAATATTTCTTTTTTTTTTTTTTTTTTTTGACAGGCAGAGTTAGACAGTGAGAGGGAGAGAGACAGAGAGAAAGGTCTTTGTTTGTTTTCCGTTGGTTCACCCCCCAAATGGCTGCCATGGCTGGCGCTGCGCCAATCCGAAGCCAGGAGCCAGGTGCTTCTCCTGGTCTCCCATGTGGGTGCAGGGACCCAAGCACTTGGGCCATCCTCCACTGCACTCCCGGGCCACAGCAGAGAGCTGGACTGGAAGAGGAGCAACTGGGACAGAATCCGGCACCCCGACGGGGACTAGAACTCGGAGTGCCGGCCCGGCAGGCGGAGGATTAGCCTATAAGCCAGCCCATGGGTGAGATATTTCTTCCTGCACACCAAAGGAGAACAGAGTGGGAAACACTAATGCAGTGAACCATAATCTTTGCTCAGTAAAGTCTCAAAGGTTCAGCACAGCTTCCTGGGAGCTCAGACGGAGGAAGTTAGTGTACCTGACTTCCCTCCAGCTCTCTGTAGCCCACAGCAGACTGAAGTGTCTGCCACAGCGGAGGGTCCAGCGACTCATCTCGCTGGGCTTCAGAACACAGCTGCTTTTCTCTACCTTCACCTTGAAAATCAGCTTTTGGGAAATGAGGGTGGCAGTCCTGACTCTCCCACCCATCATTGCTGATGGAGGCAGCACACGGAATTTCTGCGGCACAGTTGGGGACAGGTTTCCTTCAGATTCCCGTGTGTTACACAGTAAATCCTTATCTTCCAGACCTGGAGCTCTCCCCAGCAAATTCTCTTAGGTACACCGCAAAGCAACAGGCATTTTGTATTCATCTCTGAACCAGGTCTTAATTCTTTGATAGTCATTGCCAAATATGTCGTAAACCATGTGAAAAATGACCTATTGCTCATTAATTCACAATGAACTCTTGAAGCAATACCCTAACACATTTACATGGTGTGACTATTTAAATACTGAAAATGTTCTTTTTATTTTTTCTAGTATTTGACTTAACATCGGACTGCTTTCTTTCTTTTTATTATTTTAAATAAACAAAAATGGAACACATGATCTCCTTAGAAAATATGAAAAGCGGGGCCGATGTTTGGCACTGCTGTTGGGATGCTGCTCAGGATGCCCGCATCCCATATCAGAGTGCTCAGGTTTAAGCCCTGGCACAACTCCCGACCCCAGCTGTTGATGATGCAGGCCCCAAGAGACATCAGGCGATGGCTCCAGTGATTGGTGTCCCTGACCTGAATTGAGTTCCTGGCTCCTGGCTTCAGCCTGGCCCAACCTCAGCTGTTGCAGGCACTGGAAAGTAAACCAGTAGATGAGCAGATGGGCGCTCGCTCGCTCGCTCACTCTCTCTCTCTCTCCCCCTTTCAAATTAAAGAAAATTAAACAAGAGACTATGGAAGAAGTAAATGTAAATGTAAGGAAATGAAGTCCTACATCATTCTGCTACTCACAGTTTCTCACTGATAATATATTTACCTGTGCATCAGCCACAAGCACTTAAAATAACAACGTGTAACACATATTCTGATTATTCATTTAAAACTTAGAATGATCTCCTCAATATTGTATTTTATGGAAAACATGACCATTAGGGACAGCCTAGCTTTTGATTATCTAATCTCACGCTGCCCTTATTGTTATGGAATAACCTTTAAATGTCTGTCAGTCCATCTGTTCTTTCACCTGTCTACCTACCAATGGCTCTATTGTCTGTTAATATTGTTCTTATCACAGATATTAAGTGTCCCCCCAAATCTGTCATTTACCTTTTAATTCATTTTGTTTCCAGTGGTCCATATACTTAAATTTAGTATTGGTTGATATCTTCTTTTGTGGGTTCCATCAATTGGTTTCATGCTTGGACATCCCATGATGACTAAAGGGTTCATTTTTATTTGATTTTGTTACGATCTCTACATTTATGAAAGAAAATCAGTATCAGTCATGGTAAGGCCTCATGGGAAGACTCTGCATGGGGAGTGGAAGTCCTGTTTCCCTTGGAGCAGTGGAGCACCACACCCACGCTCCACAATGTCATGGTGCCCTTCCGAGCTTCTTTATTAATGTGCAGCCTTCTGTTTTATATTTTACTGTCTACATTTTTATTTTTTGCTATTTACATGTTATATTTTACTATTTACAATTTTATTTTTTACTATTTACATTTTAGGTTAACAAGCCTGGGGCAAGCATTTGACCTGACATTTACGATTTCTCAGAGTGCCTATCACTCAGTTCCTGCTGCCTGATAATGACAATGTGGACTCTAGGAGGCAGCAGACAGTGGCCTAAGGACCTGGGTCCCTGCCATCCATGTGGGAGGCTTGGATTGAACTCCTGGCTCCTGGCTTTGGCCTGACCCAGTCCTGGCCATTGCAGCCACTTGGGAACCAGAAGATGGGAACTCTCTGTACCTCTCAAATAATAAAAAAGAAAAATTAATTAATCAGCTAATTAACAAATGTCCTTGAAAATTCTTGGCAATAGCATAAGGCAACTTTGGTCTGTGGATATGCTTCTCCTGCCATGGATGAGACCTGAGATGCCAGTGAGTATCTGTGTTAAAGTGTTATCTGACACCTCCAGGCTTGCTCCAGTACTGAATCCCAGTTTACTTTTCACCATGGTTTTGTGATGTGTCTCTTTGCTGATTTTATTAGATAATTTATGTAAATATATAGTCATTTAAAGATTCATTTATTTATTTGAAAGCCAGAGATACAGAGAGAGAGAGAGGGAGAGAGAGAGAGAGAGAGAGAGAGATCCTCCATCTGTTGATTTACTCCCCAAGTGCCTGCAATGGCTGGGGCAGATCCAGGCCACAGCCAGGAGCCAGGAGCCAGGAGCTTCTTCCAGGTCTCCCATGTGGGTAGCAGGGGCCCAAGCACTTGCGCCATCTTCTGCTGCTCTCTGAGGCTTCCTAAAGCCATGCTGAGTCAAGTTCAGAGTTCAGTGCAGTGCCACATAATGAGGCATGAACTGGGTTCCTGGGCGGTCCCACAGAGGCTGGATAACACTGTCTGGGGGTGTGAAATGCACCTTGAGCAATGGGAAAGGGAAAGGGGAGGGGAGGAAGTTTCTCCAGTATCTCTTGTCTGCGCTAGCACACCTCCTGCCTTCCCTCTGTAGAGTGCTGGGTCTGCTTCCTCCTCGTGTTCGGTTCAGTGATGCCCACCTGGTGAGCACCGTGGCAGAGCTGCCTGCGTGGCCTTCACTGCTGCCCTGGCCTCGGTTTCTCTTCTCCTCACCGCCATCCCCCCACCCCCAATGGGACTGGCATCTTCCCCAAAGTTATTCTTAGCATTGGATTCTTCTTGGGAGAAAACCTGGGCTGTGGCATTCATTGTTGGACGTTGTCCCGGACAGTTTTTCCATATCTAAGCCAAATCACGGTGCCAGAGAGCACTCATGAATAAAGAGACTTGAGCTCCTGGAGAAAGAACCTGATGATCTCGCTAAGTCTGAGCCGTCCAGTCCTGCCGAATGTCCAGTCACCAAGCAGCAGAGACTGCGTGTGGCTGTGAGCTCTGTCCATGGTGCCAGAACCAGACTTCACAGCAGGGGTTTCTCCCGAAGATGAGTGCTGAGAATCCCCACCTGCAGTTGAAGCCACTCTCCAGCTTTGTGGAAAACATCAGTGACAACACTGACCAAGAGAGAAACAGAGACATCCATAGTGTGATACCTGTGGAAGAAAGGCATCATTGTTCAGGGATTTACAATGGTGTATTTTATAAATAGTGTAACAGAGAAATCTGCTTTACAAAACCACCCTCACTCTAAAGAATAAAATGACAAAAACGAGGAAAAGATTACTTATATAAATCTCAACAATTGCACTGGCATCCAGTGCACCTGTTATACAAATGCATCTCATGTATGAGAAGGCCAGTGATGTCTTCATCAACCAGAAGCCCTGTGTCTTCCCATATCCCCCAGAACACCTGGCCAGGTGAGCTCACCCAGCCGCAGTACCAGCAGATCTTCAAGTTCCAGAAACGCCAGTTGTACGGAGGGCTCACCAGATGACTAACAAAACGGAGGGGTGACTTAATCAAAGACTTCCCTTTCCTACTGGCTGAGGTTTTCTCAATCCATTTCTCCACTTATTTTGTTCCGGAGCGAGTTCTTTTAGTGCTTGGAACTATACTGACTGAATAATGTATCAGGCATGCACGTCCAAATGGGTTATGTTCCTGTATCAGGAAATACACGACACGTATACACTCTTTGTATTACATCAATGCTTGAATTTTTTCTGTATCGTTTTAGTAAAGTAGCATTTCCTCATTACTTTCACTAGGAAATAACAGTATCCTTTTACTTAAAACTGTTATGTGTGGAAGGGATTTGGAATGTCTTATATAGGCTGAGATAATTTAGAACTACAAGGGAATAGCCATATTTTATAAACGTAACATGCTAAAAGCCATCTTTGGATTCTAGTCTAGAAGGTCCTGATTCTCATCATGAGCATTTTTCCTGTTTTCAATTATGAGATGGGGTTTTCCATCTTGCCAGCCTTGGGTGCAAATTCTACCCACTATAGAGACAGGCAGTCGGTTTGAAGTCTTCAAGGCAGTGACTTACAAGCCTTGTAAGGACTGGCCTGGGTCCTCCTTGCCCTGCAGCAATGTGGCTGTGTGCCTCAGAACAGTGGCTTCAGTGCTGTGTGCATGACTAGCTAGCTCATTCTCCATATTCCTGTGACAGAAAGAGGCAGGAGGGATTCAGACCAGCAAACAGCCTACTGTTGCCAGACCCTGAGCTACTGCCAGATGCCTTTGTACAGCTGCAGGGGGTGTGTCAATTCCATTGACAACTGAGGTCTAGGAAGTGAAGTCATCGCCTGAAGCCTACACCATGGTCAGGCAGAGTCAGGATCGAGCCCGTGTTTGCCTGTGGTCTTGCATTGAGCTGTGCTTCCCCTCCAGCCTGCAGAGGCTGCCACGGTCCCTGCTGCACCTGCTTCCTGCTGGCACTGCCCGGGAGCTGCTTGCTTGCTGCCCTCTAGCCTGAGCACCTGCTCTCTGCAACACCTTCACCTGGCTTCTTGGTCACCTTCTGCCTCAACAATGTCAACCCCCTCAGGATATTTCCTGCACCTTCTCCTGCCCTCCCTTTCTTTTATTTCCCTTTCTTCCTTCAGATCGCCACCTTTCAGAAAGAGCAAAAGTCACTTCCAACAGCGACAAAATGCAAAGATGGCATCACCAATCATCAGTTACTACAATTCCATAAACAGTGATCCTAAGTCAGGCTGACACAGGATCCTCTTCCGGAAGTTGCCCAGGCTCTTGACCAGGGTTTCCAGGAAAGTCTTCGAGTATCGTGGAGCTTTTCTGGAGCAGGGAATTCCTGAGCCAGAGAAGCAAGGAAGGAGAAAGGAGAGGAAGCCCGTGTGCTGCTTTACGTCCCCTCACAGCCTCCACCACCCCTAGGCTTGGTCCTCTGCCGCCTCCCCAGCAAAATTTCCCTCCCCTCTCGGTTTTTGATGGTTCCATACAGTCTTCTTAAGGAATAATGGTTATATGCAATTCAGATGCAGAACACCCTGGTCCAACCATATGTAACCAAGAAGACCACAAGGCCTATAGGGAAGAGGTACTACTCAAAGATCTTGCAGAAAATCCAGCTAGCAACTGTTTGTTGATGACAAAAATTTCTCACGGACTGGAGTGATTGGTGTGCTGAAGGCCGCATGTCCCTTGATATACTCCCAGCCTCTCTTGCTGATGTGGGGTCTCCCTCTCTCCCCACTGGCAATATCCAAGAAGCATACAAGGAATAATTTTCTTTCCCACCTTTCCAGGGCCAATGTTATTCAGCAAACGATTCAGTGATTCCTGAGCACTGCCAGGCCAGTACCGGTCTCACAAGGGCACCACGAGTGGAATTGGGGCCTTGTGACTCAGAGCCAAGTGCTGACTCTGGTTCCGATGCATTCAACTTTCATTCCATCATCACTTCACACCAGCACCAGACAGAATTTCAGGCCATATTGTCTTTGTCACAAAAGGGACAATGAAAACGTATGATTGAATTTGAAATAGAAATGATAATTTAAGTAACTGCACAACTGATGATGTGTTCAAAATATCGATGCTGCTTGTTTTCTAACGCAGAGAGATTGTGTGACTGTAACTGGATAGGCTCCAGGTTCTCTGTATTTTGCCTAAGTCAGGTTATGAAACCAGATTCTCAACTCCAGTAAGATTAACTAGGATCATTTCAGTGGAGGAGTTTATGCTTACCTTAGATTCCCTAAATCAAAACTGACTATAATAAGCTGTGTATGGGCACAGAAGTGACTTAGAAAAGGCTGTTGAAACTCATACTGTAGCTCTTCAGAGACTGCTTGGCCCTTCAAACATCAAATTTCTATCAAATTAATGAGTCACATTCTTTGAAAATAAAGGAATCCATTTCCTGTGATTTAGGAGAAATTATGCCATCCTGTAACTGCATGCATGAAAAGAATCGTGGCAGAGATACCGAAGTAAATAAAACCGCAGAGTAAACAGAACCCTGTGCTCACTCACGCCATTCTGTGACAGTCTCAATGAAAATGACCATTCAGGAACCATCTAGAAGGGCCACAGCACCCTGTTCCCCTCTCAGGAATGAGCAGGGAAGTTCAAAACTGAATGTAGTTGCTCTCATTACCAGGTTTCCATGTGTTTTTGTTCTGCTTGGGCTCAGTGGGCATTGTGATGCACCTGTGGGTCTCAGGATAGCAGAGGCTGCTGGGTGTCCATGGGGAGGAGAGGGACCCAGGCCTCCAGAGTTAGCTGCTGCCCTCTCCACCATCTGTAGCTTAAGTCGATTTCTAAAACTCTCAGGAAGAAAAACCTCTGTAGAGCAGAGAACGCTACATTTAGAATGCTGTGATTCTGAAAGCCAACTTCATTGAACAGAGAGGTGGGGAGCATGCCTGGCAGGGCAGGAGAATGAATGGGAAAATGAGAGAATTAATCCATACAGCTTAGATTCAATCACTTGTATTATGCACTTACTGCAGACTTATGACTTCGTTATGTGTATAACTTATATTTTAGGCCATTACCTAGCTCAACTAAATTAAATATTTATTTTCAGATGAGAACTGTTAGATGAATATTTAATATGATGGGAGTTTTATTACTGAAAATTAGCATTTCATTTTTGATCACCACTGATGTTTTAGCTTCATATCAATTACATTTTCTCATTATTTTGGTATCAATAAGAAACATTATATATCATTTTTATATTCACATAGCATATATTAAATTGAAAATTTTAGGTGTTCATAATCTTAATAGTGGTTTTATTGTTATTTTCTTTCTTTTAAAATATTTATTTTATTTTTTTGAAAGGCAGCGTTACAGAGAGAGAAGGAGAAACTAAGATAGCTCTTCCATCCACTGATTCACTCCCCAAGTGGTCGCAATGCCCCAGGCTGGGTCAGGTGGAAGCCAGGAGCTTCTTCCAGGTCTCTCACTTGGGTGACAGGGCCCAAGAACCTGGACCATCTTCCACTGCTTTCGCAGGTACATTAGCAGGGAGCTGGAGCAGAAGTCAAGCAGCCAGGGTCACAGACAGTGGCCCCAAAGAATTTTTTAAAAATATAATTCAAGATCATGTAAATGATCCTTCATAATTTTCCAAATTCATATACAATATATACTAAACAAGTAATACAAATATTTTAGGTTAAATTAAAACTTATTCTTAAAGATTAAGCAAATTCAATTATAATGATAATTTAGAAAAATGGATTTAAGTTATACAAATTTCATGCATTTCATATGTACAGATTTAGGAACCTAGTGATACTTCCCTCCCTCCCACCTATGCTGCAACCCTTCTTCATCCTCCTTCTCCCATTCCCACCCTTAATTTTTACAGAGATCGATTTTCAGTTTACTTAATGATCGTAAGGTTAATCCTACACTGAGTAAAAGAGTTCAACAAGTAGTGTGAAGAATGAAACACTGTTCCTCAACAGAAGAGACAAGGGCTGTAAAGAATCATCGCATCTCAGTGTCAGTTACACTCCTGTAGATTACCTTTTAGGTACTCAATCCACAGATCAGGGAGAACATATGGTGTTCGTGTTTTGGGGACTGGCTTATTTCACAGTGGTTTACAGTTGCATATATTTCATTGCAAATTACAGTATTTCATTTTTTTACAGCTAGTACTGCTCCATAGTGTGTGTGTGTGTGTGTGCATATATACATATATGTGTGTGTGTGTGTGTGTGTATATCGTAATTTCTTTATCCAGTCTTCAGTTGATAGACATCTGGATTGATTCCATATCTTACCTAATGTGAATTGAGCTACAGTGAACTTGGGGATACAGATAATGATAATTTTTAAAAATAGTGTTTTAGTTAACCCTTACTGTAGAACTGGTATGCAAGTAACAAGAATTCTTGCCAATAATGATATTGGCCTAAATCACTTTTGTCCTTGGAAAATGAAATTATGGAATTTTGAAAGCTGAGAAAGTACAATTCACAAATTTGTTGAATTGGGTTTAATTGAATGAAATAATTTACCTCAAGTTTTTTGTGTGAATGAATGAAAGAAAAACGTTATAAGAAAAATAAGTGGTAACTACTTTTGTTCATTTTTTCTAGTTCCATTGGTGTGTTGATTTTATATTCTAAGCTCAAAAGTTAAATTCTTTAGAGTCTCTAAAAATTATTCTTGTGCTGGTCAAAGAGTGTTGATTTTAAAACAGTTTGACTGTATTATATACATTGTTAATGGGTAATGGACAGATAGCTTTACTGACTGGCTAAGATATTCTAAAGGTTAGATGTTTACCATATGTGGGTTTTTTAAGAAGTGATAACAAACCTAACTTGTCAGTTGACTGTTCTGTAGTCCAAGGGATAAGATCATATTAATGGATCACATTCAGATTTTTACACAAATAGTATTCCTGGGCCAGCGCCACGGCTCACTAGGCTAATCCTCCGCCTGCGGTGCCAGAACCCCAGGTTCTAGTCCTGGTTGGGGTGCCAGATTCTATCCTGGTTGCTCCTCTTCCAGTCCAGCTCTCTGCTGTGGCCCAGGAGGGCAGTGGAGGATGGCCCAAGAGCTTGGGCCTCTGCACCCACATGGGAGACCAGGAGGAAGCACCTGGCTCCTGGCTTCAGATCGGCGCAGTGCTGGCCGTGGCGGCCATTTGGGGGGTGAACCAACGGAAAACAAAGACCTTTCTCTCTGTCTCTCTCTCTCTCGCTGACTTAACTCTGCCTGTCAAAACAAAACAAAAGAAATAGTATTCCTGGAGAACAGCATGTTACTATTCATTGTTTGCCTACTAGCCGTGTTCATGTTTATCAGATTGGGTCCTAGTACATTGAAATACTGGAATTAGAGAATCAGAGGTCATCTAGTCCAAAGCGTAACTATCCATCACAGGATCATTCTTACAAACTGCTGTCTCACAGGTAATCTGTTACAGTTTAAGCAACTTACAGTGTGAGTGACATTCTGCTGAGTCAAAATGTATCTCCCGGTGATGTCAAAGAGTTGTTTTTATTCTATCTCTTTGAAGCATCTCAAATAAGCTACTTTGGTTTATTGGCTCAGAGTTCAGTATCAGTTTCTAGAGTGTGCCTGTTATTTGAATAAATGAGAATATCACAGGCCTGAAAATATTTCAAAATAGCTCTTCTACTTCGCAGATATTAAGCTAAGAAGTTCTTATTTCCCTCCTAAAACACGTGCCAATGGAGTCCCAGAGCAGGTAAGGAAACATTGCCAAGAACACAGAACGCTGACTCCTTTGCATTCCTGACCTTGGCCTTCTTGACTTCTTGCATGAGGTGATGACTGTAAAAAAGACAGCCTTCGTCAGGAGAGGACTTCTCGTTGGCTCCTGGGACAAACACAGCAGCTGACCGCTCCCCCCAACATGCTCCTCTTCTTTTATGCTGACTCAGCCAACGTAGATTTTGTTCAGGTGCCTGCTCAGGATGTGCTCTGGGGAGATTTCCAGGGAGTGAATCTAATGTAGTTCACCATTGCTCAGCGATCTCATTGCTCTTCCTGTGGTCTGTTTGAGGATGGGTGGGTGCCTTGTTCTGCGCAGTAGATTTGGGCGAATTCTGCTGCACCACCTCCACTTGAATAGAAAATATCCCAGCAGTAAAACCCTTCTGTGTTCACCCTTTCCTATCAAGAATGCTGTCGTGTGAGCATATGACACCTGGAGTTGTAAGGGTTAGTGTGTTCCCACGAGGTGACAGGTTTAGGGGACAAGCATCAGGATGCCAAGAGTGGAGGAGCAAGAGACAACTGCCCTGGGCATCTGGGACCTCCTGGAGCCCCCTCTTGCCTCCACACTGCTCCTTGGGTGAGGCAACCGGCTGCTTCAATTGCTAAGTCACGGATGGTCAGGGACCTGCTCCCTTGCAGCGAAAGCTGTCTTCACTACTGGTGCCCTTTTCGCATCCCATAAGGCAGGCCTGGGGCCAGAACTAAGGGCTTCGTTTAGTTCCAAGGACAGAAAAAGAACATGAAGAATAAGAAGCAGAAAGCCCCAAACTGGACAGTATGGCAGAAGAAAGGAGAAAGAACTAGAGGGAACCCAGGAGGGATGGCTGGCTGTCTTGGGCTAGTGCCTCGGCAGTGGGAGGCCGAGGTTGGAAAGCTCAGGACGTGTGTAGTCAGCATTCAGCAGTGGAATGGGAGGGATGCTGCGCGGAGTGTGCGCTCAGGACACAGTGCGTGTCTGCGTCACAGGAGCATCAGCAGTGCGGAGTGGGTAGGCCAGGGACAGGCATAGCTGGCGAGCACTGCCCCACACGCGGGCAGAACCCAGAGCTACTTAATGCCGCTGAGCGCCAGGAGGCCTTGCAGAGGGCTGAGGTGAGAACTGGTCACAGGCAGAGTTGCCCTGGCCCTGGGTCCTGGAAAATAACCAGCGAGAGCTGATGGGTGTCCTGGAACTTGACAAGAGTGATCACAGGTGCGAAGTCCGCCATCCACTGAGGAGCGCTGAGCAGTGCGTGATCTGCTTCCCTCCCGTTTCTCCTAGACGCCACTTTGGTGAGGTTTGGGAACGAGGCAGGATCCTGAAAGGCAGCTTCAGCCTCTTAGCTCAGAGCTTGGGTTGCACAAAAAGGTTGTTAGGGTGCCGACTGATCACGCCCAACCAAATCTCCTTCCTCCCTCTGCAGCATGGATGGGGCTTTGTGACAAGCTCAAGGAACTTACAGGAAAATAAAGATGCTGCATGCATCGGGTGCCAGGGGAGTGTGGCATGGCTGTGAGCGTCTTTTCCAGGGTACGTTGCCCCCAAGAGCTCCACACAGCAAAGAGCCTGGACTGACGGTCCTGCCTGGCCGGTTCTACAGTGCCTGCCATTCTCCCCTTAGATTCTCAGCGTCCTCTCTAAAAGTTAGCTTCTAAAAACAAAAAAATGCACCTTACTATAATCAAGTCTAGCTTTCACTTACTCTCATTAATCATTTTACAATTAGCTGTATTTTAATTAGTTTTAGTTTCTGTCTCCCAGTATTATTTAATTGAAATTTATATCCCATCCAGTTCCAAGAGAGCTGGGATTATCTTTTTAATTAAGCACTATTTAAAGTAGAACAACTGGGGGACTGACATCACCTCACTAATTCTTCCTGGGCATTGGGTGGGGCATGAATCAATTGTCAGTCAATTAAGAAGCAGAAAAGCTCTAGTTGGTTCAAGAAATCAGGCAACTCCCCAGTCAGAGAGGCAACACGTGTCACAGCAAAAATGCACGGCGGAGTGAAATGTCCTGACTCGGGAGAGTTCCAGTGGTCTGACAGCTAAGACGGGAGGGACCTTTCCCTGGGGGCTTCCATTAGTGTACTTCTATGAGAATTTATGGATCTTTGGCTAATTCTAAATGATCGTCCTTTAAACTCTTGACAGGAAATGTTGCAGACCCTGGAGTGTTTTCGGCCAGTAATCACTTGGTTGAAGGGTTGGGTGGAAGCAGTGCCTCTTTTGCATCTTGTGGCAGTGTATTTGGTAAGAAATAAGCCCAGCTCCTCATTTCTTAACCCACATGCCTGTGACTATTTGCTTTTTTGGTCCTCAGAGTCTGTTCTTAAACTGTGGGCTCTGAAAGAAGTCTCAGCACCAGGCCAAATGCAAAAATCATTAGACAAATCCCATTTGCACTTTTGTTCAGACAAAATTTGCGGAAACACTAACTTCAAGACCCCATAGATGAAAAAGGCTAAATATTGTCTGACTTAAGGATATTGTACTCCTAGGAAAGAAAAACATACTGGAAGGTTCCAAGTGAAAGAAGTCATCTGATGGGTTGTGGGGGAAGCATTGGGATAATCTGAACTCTTGAATACACTCACACTTATGATTCTTACTGTCACGCTTCAGTCCTTTATCCATTAACATTTCCAATGAAACAGCATTGAAAGAAGGTAAAGAAAGCTAATAACCACCTATGAAAATAATAGACAATAATAGTCTCTTGATAAAAGAAACCTCTGACTTAGATTTGGCAAATTTTATCTAAAATAGACATAATTGTATAAAGTATTTTCAAATTTAAGGGCTAAGTATAATCCATAGTTTTTCATGTAAGAAAAGTATATATCCATCATGTAATGGTAAACCGTCCATTGTAAGAGTAGATACTTCACTTGGGGGGGTGTTTGTCCTGGTGAAGACACTGTTTGGGATGCCCGCATTCCATATGAAAGTGCCTGGGCTCCAATTCCCATTCTGCTTCCAATTCCAACGTTCGTGCTAATGCAGATCCTCAGTCCCCAGGTTATGGCCCAAGGAGTCGGGTCTCTACTGCCTATGTGGGGACCCAGATTGAGTTCTGTTGCTTCTGGCCCCAGCCTGACCCAGTCCTGAATGCTATAGGCATTTGAGGAGCAGAAAGTAGAAGATACCTTCTCCCCCAACCCTGCCTCTGCCTTTCCAAAATAAATAAATAAATAAAAACCGTGCAGAGTAGATACTTCGCACACTAATGAAACCTGCCATAAAACCGTTTGAATCAACACTGTACAGCTGCCAAGCCTGATATTGATTTTCTGTTTTAATCCAGCTGTGATTAAAATTTCTAAGTTTTTTTTTTTAAGATAAGCCCTCCATTTATGGGATCTGAGGAATGATACGTGTAGAAGGATAACCAGTTCTCCCATAGCAGTGGTCACAGATCTTTCTTGTGTGTATTAGTTATTAAACTGTAATGCAATAATGCGTGTCTAGTTTAAGATTGCCTTTTTTATTCTTTAAGCCTGCTGAGCACAAAAACATCTCCTGTGTTTCCCAGTAACCATGTCAATACAGCCAGTCTAGATAGAGTTGCCACATGAACCACATGTGGCATGTGGAGGTTATTTAATCTAAGGCAATCGGTCACAAGAACCTAGCAACCTTCAGTGGCCACAGTCACAGCCACCACCTTGCACAGAATCAGAGCTAAGAGAAGTTGGTTTCAGAGAAAGCAAGCTGTGTCTCATTGAGGAAAGTTCCCTTGATTCTTCATTTGAAATGCCATGTATTACTTTGACAGTGTTTTTATTTAATTAACGTTCTTGTATGAAAATGTAGTCACTATTTACCTATGCATTCAAACATTCTATAAAAAGCACACTGTTTAGAAATTCTGTTTCATATTTATGTAAATTATCACACTTTTAATGTAATGAATGACAGAATAAGCCTGGATCAGTTAGAATGAGTTACTAAGAAAATATTTTTTTTCTTCTTTTAATATTTATTTATTTATTTATTTGAAAGATGGAGTTACAGAGAGGCAGAGGCAGAGAGAGAGAGAGATAGGTCTTCCATCTGCTGGTTCACTCCCCAAGTGGCTGCAATGGCCAGAGCTGTGCTGAGCCGAAGCCAGGAGCCAGGAGCGTCTTCCAGGTCTCCCACGCGGGTGCAGGGGCCCAAGGACTTGGGCCATCTTCTACTGCTTTCCCAGGCCATAGCAGAGAGCTGGACCATAAGTGGAGCAGCCGAGTCTCAAAGCAGTGCCCAAATGGGATGCTGGCACTGAAGGCGGAGGCTTTACCCACTACGCCGCAGCACGAGCCCTGAAGATACGTTTTTAAAAATGTCTCACTTAACCCTCCCAGTCCCTAAATGTTGTTTGGCAATAGGGGAGAGTAACTGGGATTAAATGTGTTATGGTCAGTTCACAGGGTGAGAATGGGTGCCCAGAGGGAGGCCGAGAGGAGTCCTAGAGAGAGACGGTGAGCGCTGGTTCTGCAGGCACAGGGATGCGGTTGGGTGGATACGTGGGCGAGAGGGGGTTGGGGATTAGGCTGCCATTCCAGACGGGCACAGGGCAGGTGTGCAGGTCTAGAAATGGAGGTGAGACATCGGGGATCCCTTAGTACAGAGGCACTAGAGGGTTCCAAAGACAGCTGCCACAGAGACAGGGGCTGGGGAAGAGGGCGGGGCAGTAAGCAGAGCCCGGGCCATGTTGGCAGGAACAAGGGGTGTTTGGACCTGGGTGGGTGGTGGAGTGCAAAGGAGGACGAGTACAAGTCTAGGTCAGCGGTGCCCCAGCCAGCTTAGGAAGCAGGGGCGATCTGGCCCACATGGGTATTCAGTACCACTCAGATGTGTCGCTTGCGAGAGACCAGCCTTTGTGGTTGTGGTTCCATTTGGAAGGGAAGTACGGATTACATAGGCCTGAAGATATGCATAACTACTGCAGGCGGCAGCATTCAATGTGCTAGTTAAAAAAAAAAAAAAAATTTCTGAAGTCTTCCATTTATAACACAAAATCTGCAACTCTGACCATGGACAAAAGGCTCATGCATTTGAACTTATATTTAAGAATGTACTATTGGGGCCGGCGCCGCAGCTCAATAGGCTAATCCTCTGCCTGCGGCGCTGGCACCCCAGGTTCTAGCCTGGTCGGGGCCCCGGATTCTGTCCCGGTTGCCCCTCTTCCAGGCCAGCTCTCTGCTGTGGCCCGGGAGTGCAGTGGAGGATGGCCCAAGTGCTTGGGCCCTGCACCCGCATGCAAGACTAGGAGAAGCACCTGACTCCTGGCTTCGGATCAGCGCGATGCGCCAGCCGTGGCGGCCATTGGAGGATGAACCAACGGAAAAGAAAGACCTTTCTCTCTCTCTCTCTCTCTCTCTCTCTCTCTCTCTCCCCCGTCTACTCTGCCTGTCAAAAAAATAAATTAAAAAAATAAAAACAAAGTAAAACTAACGTATTATTGGGCCGGCACTGTGGTATAGTGGGCTAAGCCTCCACCCGCACCATCAGAATCCCATATGGGCATCAGTTCAAGTCCCAGATGCTCCTCTTCCGATCCAGATCTCTGCTATGGCTTGGGAAAGCAGTTGATGGCCAAAATGCTTGGGCCCTTGCACCCACATGGGAGACCTGGAGGAAGCTCCTGGCTCCTGGTTTCAGATGGGCGCAGCTCCAGCCATTGCAGCCATCTGGGGAGTGAACCAGTGGATGGAAGACCTTTCTGTCTCTCCCTCTCTCTGTAACTCTGTCAAGTAAATAAATAATTCTTTAAAGTATTACTTAAAAAAATCCTAGCAGTGACAAACTCCAATAACCCCAGCACACCTATTCTGTGAAATTTGCTCTTCATCTTCCTCTCCTTAATCCTGGTGTGCACAGCTGACGACAGGAGTGGCTGTCCTGGCACTCACTGGGTTCACTGCACCCACCCCTTTCCTGCTGTCAGGACCCAGCATGTCATGTCCCGCCAGCTCAGTGGTGTTCCCCACCATAGTCTTGCACGTGGTGTGTGACTAGAACTCACTGTGTCTGATGCCATCTTCTCTTGATTTAAAACCATCCCCAGAGGCTGGCGCTGTGGTGTAGTGAGTAAAGCTGCCTCCTGCAGCACCAGCATCCATGTGGGTGCCAGTTCTAGTCCCAGTGCCCCACTTCCAAGCCAGCTCCCTGCTAATGGCCTGGGAAAGCAGTAGAAGATGGCCCAAGTGCTTGGGCCTCTGCACCTGCCGGGGAGACTTGGAAGAAGCTCCTGACTCCTGACTTTGGATCAGTGCAGCTCCAGCCATTTGGGGAGAGAACCAGCGGATGGAAGACCTTCCCCTTCCCCCTCTCTGCCTCTGCCTCTCTCTAACTCTGCCTTTTAAATAAATAAAAAATAAACCTTTTTTTTTTTAAAAAAAAAAAAAGGAATTGAGATCAAACTTAAAAAAAAAAAACCCACCCCAGATGGTACTTTCTGGAGATAACCTGTCCTCCTGGACACATCTAGTTTACTACTGTGTCTTCAGACTTTGACCTCGTGTGTGTGTTTGTCCTCTGTTCGATCAGTCAGGTGGGATTGGTCGCAGTGGCTGCTCAGTCCTGCAGAGATCTTGCGGTGCTAGAATGTGAAGTCCTGCTGAGGCTGGAAGCAGGCAGGGAGGGACGGCCAGCATGTCAGCGGAACCTCCTGCAGGCCTGAGAAGATTCCTTGGAGATCGAGTTCCAGTCCAACAATCGTGGTTTGTTAGTTGTTCTCTCTCAGAAAGAGGAAGGCCTCTCCCTTTCTCCACTCGTTCACTCTGGCACATCCTTAGAAAGGACACGTTTCGTGTTTTTGCAAATTTCAGGTAACAGTGAACAAGAGAAGCAAAGTCTCTTGCCCTTATGGAACAGACCTAACGGGGAAACACAAACCACACTAGCCCCAGAAGATCTGTGTGTTTCTGCTAGGCTGTCATGGCATACTGTGGATACAATGTCTTTCTTACATCATACTAAACAAGATAATACTTGCTACTAAATAGATCAAATTTAAGGTACTTTTTCAGTATAGTTTAATTTTATTACACTTACACATTTTTTATTGGTTGCAATTAATTTTTCCCCTTGATTTATAAAAATTGATTAAAGTCACTGCCTGGGGCTGGTGCTGTGGCGCAGCGGCTAACATCCCAGCCTGAAGCACCAGCATCCCCTATGGGCGCTGGTTCAAGTCACGGCTGCTCCTCTTCCAATCCAGCTCTCTGCTATGGCCTGGGAAATCAGTAGAAGATGGCCCTAGTGCTTGGGTCGCTACACCATGTGGGAGACCTGGAAGAAGCTCCTGGCTCCTGGCTTTGGATCAATGCAGCTCTGGCCATTGCAGCCATCTGGGGACTGAACCAGCAGATGGAAGACCTCTCTCTCTCTGTCTCTACCTCTCTCTGTAACTCTGTCTTTTAAATAAATAAAATAAAATAAATCTTAAAAAAAAGTCACTGCCTTTTCCTGGCATAGGTGGTATAAACATTTGAAAGATCCTTAGAACAATTGGTCTGTATTTCTTATTTTAAAGATAAGTTAACTCAAGCTCAGAGGAACTTTACAAGGGTGTACAGTTAATATCTGAGATCAAACAAAACTTAGTTTGTTAAGGAAATTATTACGAAACTACTGGCAGTGATTATCACAATGTGTGGACTAACAGTAGCAATGAGCTTGATGTATTTTCAGATTCAAAAAATTGAAACCATGACTCAAACAGTGGGAGGTGGCTTAAAAATGTACGCCAAGCCACCTGGATAAAGTAATGAGGGTGGAATTGGACAGAAGCACAAAGGGACTTTGAGAAGTTCATGGAGAATGAAATTTAACAGTGTTTGTTTTGTGCAGAAATTGTTGAAAGTCATGCTCACAGTCTTCAAAAAGATCATAAAATAAACCAGGCATGGTTTCAGACCATTTTGCACCAAAATAAACGCGTTTGTAAAACCTGTTTCTCACAACTTCTGGAAGTATTCACCTGGTCGGCAGGCCATCCCTTGTCCCTCAAAGCACACTGTTGCCCAGTTTGAGAATGTAACAAAGTTACACCTCGATTGAGTACGTTGAGGGAGGACCCAAGAGAGTGCAAGAGCCTCAGTTCCTCACTGCGCCTAAGCTCGGTGAGGGGCCCCTTCCTGGGGCCTCTCCCGGCAGCACAGCCTGAGCACAAGTCTGCCGGTGTGACTCACCGCCTTTCAGATCCCATTCTCCCAGCAAGAGCGGAGGAATCGATCTCACAAGGCTGTGTCTGGGCTGGAGACTGGGTGGTCATTAACCTGTTCTTACTCCTCACGCTGCTCATGGAAGGAATCCCAGCATCTCGGTGGATTTTGGAAAAGGGCCGGTAACGTCCGTCTCAACGGCACCAAGTGGGCTTTTGCAAGGGGCTTGTTCGAAAACAACAGCGCCGTGTCCTCACAGGCTAAGAGCCCTGCATTCCAGCAAGCCACCAGAAGCCCAAGTTAAAGACGAGTCTGTGAAATATTTACTCTTGGTTTGCCACTAGAGAAATGATTCACCCAATAAGCAGAGCAAATGGGATCTCGCAGAGGCGTGGGGCCAGCCTTCTGCGCTGGGTGAGGAAGAAGACGAATGCATTCGTGTTTCTGCAAGTCGCTTCGATGCTCTACAGTCTGAACTGCAGAGGAGTGCCCGAGTGGGCTGGAAGGGTTAACTCCGCTCCTAGGAGTCCTAAGCTGCCTGTGGCTGGATGAATTGTGTATTCCCAGACTCTGGTTCAATAAAAATGTAAATGTTATCTGGGTACACAAAACATATTTCACGGTGATAATGAATCTGTTGACATACCGTTCATACTTGATTATATACATTTTAGTAATGTATCTGCCAGAGAGAAAAGTGAATGTGCAGCGAAACAGTCCGTGCTTAGTTGTCTGCCCCGGCGTGGCTGGCACATTCTCCCTCTGCCCTCGGTGAGCTCTGCCCGCCTGCCTTTGTTTAATCAATCAGGGCCCTGTGGACGCTGGGAGGAACACGATAGCATTCGTATTGACTGAGCCAATCTAACTGGATTTGAAATAGGAGCTAGAAGATGGGTTATTTTTAAAGCAAAACCCGTTGATGCATAAGCCCTTCCTGCAGGCTGATTACTTAGCTAGGAGTCGATCAGGTGAGTCCTAGTGTGTTCACGGGCTGGCAAAGATGACCACAGAGGAGGGACGAGCGGCCTGGAGTCCCTGCAGCAGAAGCCTCGTTCTAGGGTGGGCACTGCGTAGGCTGGGCAGGTAGGGGAGAGATAGGGAGGCTGTGTGATGTGACGTGCTAGCAGGACTGGCTTTCCCGTTTGCAGGGTTGAGGGTTTGGTGCAAAATGCAGTCTTTTGTTGAAAAGTCATTGAGAATTTCCAGGTGGGGACAGCAGCAGCTTACCCAGTGAACACCCCGAAGCCTGCGTGCCTGCTGGGTTAGGGCAGAAGGCTGCCCTCTAGCGTTGCAGGGGACGGGACTCCTTGGAGAGCTTGCTTTTCTTTGTTGGCTTTTACTTCCTGGGGAGAAGCTGCCAGGCAGAGCTCTCACAGGTGGTGTCTGTATGCACTTTGCCACAGGTGAGTTGATGGGGAGTGGATTTATGGGAGGATCTTCTGCTCTCTGTGCTTCCCCCTGAGAGCAGCCCCACTACCTAGAGGTGCAGAAACGACCTGGCGAGTCCTTGGGGCTTTCCGGTGGGTGGGTCTGTATTGCAGGGCCCCGGCTTGGTACTAAAGTTCATCTTTCAGTGCAGTTAAGGCTGCGTGCGAGGTTTGCTGTGTTTCTTTCTCTCCTTTACCACCTTTCTGCATAGAAAATGATGTGAACTTTGAGGAAGGTTGGAGCCCTGATTCTAAAACACTGATAGAGCAACTGTCAGAGTGATTTGTATTGCTTTACTTTAATTTTTTTTTTTTTATTTGAAAGACAAAGTTAGGGACTGAGAGCGGGAGAGGGAGATCTTCCATTGGCTGGTTTACATCCAGTGCCCAGGGCTGGGTCAGGTTCTAGGAGCCTGGCGCTCCATCTGGGTCTCCCTTGTAGGTGGCAGGGGTCCAAGTACTTGGGCTGTCTTCTGCTTATTTCTCAGGGGTAGTAGCAGAGCAGCCGGGCTTCGACAGGCACGGTACAGGGTGTCGACGATCCACGCTGCAGCTTTACTGGCTGCGCCACAGCTACAGCCCCTGATAGACTTTTTTTTTTAAAATTAAACGTAAAGCAATGCAGAGACCCCCATAAAATAAGCACACAATACAAAACTAAACAAAACCAACACAGTCTGGGAGAAGGCTGACAGTTACTTGAGCCTTACCTTCCTGCTACCACCTTGGTCTGTGATGACTCGGCAGCGGGGCCGTGGGGAGCAGCCACGGAAGTGTGGCTTTTTTGCAGCCAGAGTATTGAGGTACGCTGGAAACTCCTACAAGAGCCCAAGGGTCCCTGTCCTTTCTTCCTCCTCCTCCCCATCCTCCTCTTCCTCTCCTTGTCCTCCTTTTCCCCAGTGCATCTGGTTCACGGCATGCACAAAGTAAATATTTATTAAATGAATGAAGCTATGCATGTTTAAACACTCTGTTAAGGGGTCAACACATCATCTGCACCCAGAGTCTCTGATTATACTCCGCCATCATCTCCCACCAGTGTGGCCACAAGTCCTTTCCCTGCGGGGGGACCGCAAGGACAGGGCAGGGCAGGTCCTGGGTGTTAAAACCACTGTAGCTCCCACGGGAGAGGAGACAGTAGCTCCACATTTGCTTTCTCCACATACATCTTTTTCTATAAACCTAAAATACGGTTTATTCATTTTTCGTTTCCCTACAATCCATGGGTGGAAGAAGGAAGAATGAATGGGTGAGAGGGTGAAAGACCAGAACGTGGCGGCCCAACCTGCAAGACCCTGGACCTAGCAGAGAGAGGAGAGAGCTAACAGGACAAGACCCTGGCCAGCCGGGGGTCCCCTGCGGGGGGCCCCGGATTCTGCGCCTGTGGCATCAGCGGTGGCAGGCGGCTCCCAGACCCTCGGACGAACTGATCCCCCCCCCCCGGGGGGGTGTGTGTGTTAGCAGTCCCGTTCCACACTCCATGCCTCGCACCCCTAGCAGAGGCTGCACTTGAATGACCGGGGCTACCGTCCAGTGGACGGGTCGCGGATTGGAGGGGAGCACCCGCAGGGCGGGAGATGGGCCTTGGGGCCACCGGCAGATGAGAGGGGACCCATCCCAGCCACTGCACCCTCCCTCTTCACTCCAGGTCCCGGCAGCGGGGAACTGGCCAGGACGGGGGAGGGGGTCCTCGGCCACGCCCCCGAGTCCAGACATGGCCGCTGGGTCTCTGAGATCCCCAGCAGAGCCCATAACCGCGCTACAATGAACCCCGGTGACTGGGCAGGGCCTGGGTCCTGAGCTCGCGCGTCCCACAGCGACGTGTCCTTCGCGAGGGCAGCAGGACAGCTGGACAAAGTTCCCTTAGTGATGGGCAGCGCCGAGGACTGAGGGTCCCTGGGCTCCCGAGCGCGGACGGTCTCCTGGAAAAAACGCTTTGAAAGGCACGAGCATGCCCCCTGAGCTGCTGGCAGGCAGGGGGCAGCGCCTCCTGGGTCCCTTAGGCGAAGGCTTGGCAGCGCAGGTGGAGGGGAGGGGTCTCTGGGCCGGGGGACCCTCGAGTAGCCTGGGCTGCTCTGGCGGTCAGCGAGGAGGCGCCCTGGCACCCAGGACGCAGACTAGCAGCCTCCAACCCCGGGTCGTACCGGGAGCGGGCGCTGTCCCCGCACGGACGCCTGCGGGGCAAGGCTGGGGCTCGGCGTCGCGCGCCCAGGGCCCCAAGGCGGCGCGCAAGGAGCGCATCCTAGAGCCGACCCGCCCGGGCTGAGCTCCCTGGCGCATCCTGGCTGCCGTCGCCACCGGGCAGGGGGGCTGGGCAGGGACCGAGGCCAGCCGGAGGGCGCCCCATAAATCTCTGTCAGCGACAGCCACCGCCCATTGGGCACCTCCAAAGTGTCCCTGAAGCCGCGAGCACGGGAGCTGCCCACGCCAGGGCTGGAAGGGTGGACAACTGGGCTCCCTCCCCAATCGCGCAGCCCTGCCGCCTGCCCTCGCGGGGAAGCCCCCCGCACTCCGAGAGTGGGGAGCAGCGTGGGAGCCCCAGTCCCGCGGCGCGGCGGGGAGCAGAGCCGGACGGGAAGCCCTGCCCACTGCGGGGAGCCGGGGAGCCAAGGGGATCCCCGTCCTCGGCGCTCCGGGAGCCTGCAGCGGGGAAGTCCCCAGCGGGCCTCTGAGTCGCTGACCTTGGAGGGGTGTGGGGACCCTCTTAACCCACTAAGGGGTTGGGGAACGGGACGGTGATAGAGCTAGCGGAGAGCGGGCTGGGAGCCGCCGGGATCCTCTGAGCCAGGTGGCAGTGGGGAGGGCTGGATAGGGGTGATGCCTCGGCCTCCAGCCCCCGCCTCGGCCGCAGGAGAGCGGGGATCCCCGCCGCACCCAAGCTGCGCTCAGGATAGGACCGAGGAGGCGCGACCCTGTGGCTAAGTGTGCGCGCGCCGCGGGCGAGGACGCCCCGGGCCCCGCGCGCCCGTGCCCCCTCCCGCTCCCCGCTCCATCCGCGCGCCCCAGGCCTCTCCCCGCCCGCAGCCCCGCCGTCGGGGGGCGGTGGCGGGTGGGGGCCGGCTCCGCCCCTGCGCCGAGGCCGGCTGCGCGCGGGGAGGGGAGAGGCGGGCCGAGGGGCCCCTGCGGAACCGCCCCCTCCCGCGCTGTGGCGGCGGCGGCGGCGGCGGCGCCGGGAGCTGCCCCAGAGGCCGCCGCCCGGCCCCCGCCCGCGCGTCAGCGCGCCCAGCCCGGGGCGCCGAGCTCCGCCCGCGCCGGAGGCCCCAGCGCGCAGCTCCGCGGCGGCCGGGGTGGGACGCGGGCGGAGGCGGTGAGCGGCGCTGCCCCGGCCGGGCGCGCACGGCGGGCGCCCCGCGAGCCGCCCCGATGTGGCAGGAGGCGATGCGGCGCCGCCGCTACCTGCGGGACCGCGCCGAGGCGGCGGCGGCGGCGGCGGCGGCGGGCGGCGGCGAGGGGCTGCAGCGGTCCCGGGACTGGCTGTACGAGTCCTACTACTGCATGAGCCAGCAGCACCCGCTCATCGTCTTCCTGCTGCTCATCGTCATGGGCGCCTGCCTCGCCCTGCTCGCCGTCTTCTTCGCGCTCGGGCTGGTGAGTGGCCTCCCCACGCGTGCGGCCCCGCGCTCTCCCGGTGCCCGAGAAGGGGGACCTGGCTCGCCGAGCCGCGTCCTGCCCGGGGCTGCCCCTCGGCCCGCAGCTCCCAGCCCCGCCCGCCCACCCGCGGCCGGCCGGGCTCGGGCAGGAGAAAGTTTCCCGGGGACGCCTGGCCCAAAATAAAGTTGCCGGGATGCTCGCCAGGTGCACGCGCAGGGCGGGAGGCGGCTTCTCCGGGTGTGCGCCCCGCGGGCAAACTCCGCTGCCCGCGGCGTCCGCGCGCGGAGGTCTCGCCCGCGTGAGCCCGCGGTCTGCGGGGCGCCGTGCCGCGTCCTCTGGCACAGCCCCGGGCCGGCGGTTAGGTTCCGATCGGGCATTACTTGACACTGTCAAAAGCCTGCTTGGGAAAGTGGTTGAGGGCAAGAAAATCGGGGGAGGGGGGAAGGAGACGCATCTTTGCCTTTCAGCGTGTGGGTGTGTGCAGCCCCGCGTTCAGGGGGCTCTGGAAGCGGACCCTCGGAGGACCGTGCGGTGGACGGGCCCGGGCAGCCTTGTTTCTGGGGGGAGTTAAGGTGGTTTCATCACCGGGAGCATCCTGAGGCTCCACAGCTGATGTCGCTTTTGCCAGGATTTTTTTTTTTCCAGGCAGAAATCCTTGGCTCCCTCTCTGAGCTGGGAGAGGAAATCTGTAGATGGCGGTAACTTCCTGCGGCCCAGCTCGCCCTCCGAGTGTGGGCTTCAAACTTTTGCCCCGCCTCGCCGTGCCTGTGCGCCCCGGGGCGCGCGAGGCTCGCGCGGGCGGTGGTGGACATGGGGAAGGCTGCCCTGGGTGCCGCCTGTGGCCCTCAGCGCCGACGTGCGCTCACGTGTGTCTGTCCTAGAGCAAAGGAGTTTCAGGCGCCTCTCATCAAGCGTAGGCAACAGCTGTCCTCGGTGTTTCATGATTGGGTATCCCGAGCCGTAGGTCCTCAAATATTACCCACGGGAAGAGTTGGATGTTTTCAAGTAATAACCAGTTTCCCCGGCTCTCCCCACTACTCGGGGTGCTGTCTTCTGATTGAGTTCACTGAGGAAGAGCGAATCCCAGGCAGGAGGCGGGGACGGCGGGGCTGACACTCATTCTTGCAGACAGGGGCTGGAGCAGCCAGCGCCTTGGGATGGCTGTGCTCCAGCGTGGACGGCCGGCAGCTCGACCCCCTCTGCGCAGAGGCAGCCTGCATGGGTGTTTACCTCTCGGTTACTTTTAGGACTGAAGAGGGCTTGGACATTGAATTCTGCCCAGGCTCATTGGCAAGCACGGTCTCTAAGGACAACTCTTTCTTTTCCAAGCAGGGAAGAAAAAAAAACCCAAAAACCTGTTCCAGTTTTCTTTCGGAAATCAGTTTTTGCCGGGCATGTCTGCTTGTGACTCTTTGAGCCTGTAATTCAAACCCATTCTGGCTTCTGTGTGTAAATGGGAAGGAGGAACAGGTGATGGCCTATTTATAGCACCGATAATACAGTTAAAGACAAGGTGGAGGTTCATGGGCTCACTGTGCACACACCGCTTCTCTGTGGCAGAGCACTCGAAGTTCTTAACCTTGTTGATGGAGATGCCTGTGAACAGGTGATTTAACATCCTCTGGCTGAAAGAACTCTCCTGTGAGATATCTGTGTTTTGGGTACTTGTGTTCCTTTTAAAAAGATTTATTTAGTTGGGAGGCAGAGTTACAGACACAGGTCTTCCATTCACTGGGTCACTCCCCAAATGGCCACAGTGGCCGGAGCCCGGCTGATCCAAAGCCAGGATCAAGGAGTTTTATCCAAGTCTCCCACGTGGGTGAAGGGGTCCAAGAACTTGGGCCATCTTCCACGGCTTTTCCAGGCCATTAGCAGGGAGCTGGATGGGAAGTGGAGCAGCCGAGACTTGAACCAGCGCCCATATAGGATGCCCATGCTGCAGGTGGAGGTTTATCCTACTAAGCCACAGCATTGGCCCCCTATTTGTAGCCCTTTTTAAAAAATATTTTATTTATTGGAAAGGTAGAGACAGAGAGACAGAGAGAGAGATCGAGAGATCTCCCATTTGCTGGTTCTCTCTCTGAAACTCAGCATAGCTAGGGCCAGGCCAGCCTGAAGCCAGGAGCTGAAAACTCACTTCTGTTCTCCCACACATGGGAACATGGACCCAAGTACTTGAGCTGTCACCAGCTGCCTCCCATGAGCACATTAGCAAGAAGGTGAAATTGAAGGAAGAGCCAAGACTCGAACCTAGGCCCTGTGAAATGGGATGTGGGCGTTCCAAGCGGTGTCTTGAACCGCACCAGTGTTTGCATTTCTTGACACAGCTCCTTTATAGTCTATTTCCTGGATGAAAGTCTAGAATGGTATCCTTTCAAAACCTCCATGGGGACGGTGTTGTGGTGTAGTGGGTAAAGCTGTTGTCTGCAATGCTTGTATTCCATATGGGCACCATTTCAACTTCCTGCTGCTTTGCTGATGTGTCTGGGAAGGCAGCAGAGGACGACCCAAATGCCTGGGCCCCTGCCACTCATATGAGAGAGCGGGAAGACGCTCCTGGCTCCTAGCTTCAGGCCAGCTCCAGCCACTGCAGGCGTTTGGGGAGTGAACCCGTGGAGCAAAGTGCGTGCACGCGCTCTCTCTCTCTCCTTTCCAATAAATAAATCTTTAAAAAAAAAAAAACACTTTACCCAGACATCTTTACTTTTCCTTGACAAATTAATCATCTCCACATTTACTCTGCATGCAGCTAAATCATTGTCATCGCAGTGTGGGCATTCCCATGGCATGGCTGCACCTAGGGTGAGGAGCAGGGACAGTGATGTGGGTCCTGTTCTCTTCTCTACCTGGTGCACGGTCTCATGCCTGCCATGCACAGCGTGGCTGTGATGAGCTGTGTGTGGAAACAGGCTCAATTAGAATCAGGGAGGGTGGACCCCTGGTAGAGATGGTACCATTGGGTGGAGTGCGGGGCTCCAGGGCCAGCTCTAGGAGTGATGGGCGCTGTCTTCTGAAAGGGGACCTTGGGAGGGTTGGGGAGGGTGCTGAGCTGCCAGCGGCTCAGCCCTAACGTTGCTTTCCATAACAGGGTCAGCCGTTTCCACCTCCCAACAAGATGTGCTCTCTGCAGAGAGTGGAAGTCGGACGGTTGTGCTGGGAACATGGAAGACAGAGGCGTGCTCACGTGGGTGGGATGAGTTCATTGCTAAGACAGCAGGCTTGGCTTCTGAGAGGTCCCCCTCCCTGCCCTGGGGAGCGAGGTGCTGCTGGGCGGCCCTGCTCAGGTTTCCACCTCAGAGCACTTTACTCTGATAGCTGGCTGGCGCACAGTTCAGGAGCAAAGCAGATCTATTTTTGCTGCCTGAGATCTTGGACAGGTTCCTTCCTTGCCCTAAATCTGCCTGATTTTGATTCCATCAGTTCCTGTAGTCGAAAAAGTCTGGCAGTTTCCTGAGTGCACATTCCTAGTCTCCTAGAACATTTGGACTACGAAATGATCTTAGCAGAACCCAAGTGCTTAGAGATTTCTCTCTGTACGTAGTTACTTTCATGAGGTGATTTGCAATATATACATATTTTAAAAAAGCTTTTTTTCTGAGTTATTGTACCTTCAGCTGACACTGTTCCCCAAATGATTTTACTTAATTTCAATCAATGGGTGACCCACAATTCTGCAGTGTTGGCCATGAAATTAAGGTCATCTTCAAAAATTAAAAAAACAAAACACTAAGTCCTGAGTTAAAACTTCACAGTCTTGTTTTAATTGGCTATTCTCTACGTAGAAATGAGTAGACAGCTTTAACCCCATAGTTGTGAAGAACTGTCTGAAGATGTCAAACAGAGTGAATGGCACATGATGGCATGTTTTGAATTTTAATATTACAATTAATAATATGAGAAATAGATTCTACATATTCTGGTATCTATAATAGACGGCAGTAATGACAAATCTCATTTATAAATTCCAACATTATTTGTTGCATCTCTGCCAACTGCCAGGCTGAGAGCTGGGCTTGAAGAGCAAAATAAACTGGACTCCTTGGCTCAGGAAACCAATGAGACCAAACTTTTAAATGTTTTTTTTTTTCAGACTTTTAAGTTGTCTTATTGCGTCACTTTGTGCTTTGCAGCTGTCTCTCATTACAGCGTGCATGAAAACCCTCTTGCAGAATGAAGTTCTCTCATTCGTTTTGTCCAAAACCAGACCGTTGTTTTGTTTTTAAATTTGCTTATCACTGCTAGGAAAGGTTGATATAAGCCTTTTATTTTTTTCGAAATACCAGCTGGCTCCAGTCTGAATTGGTTTGTCTAAAGTTTATGATTAGGAAGAGTCAGTATTTCAATTTGAATGGAAACATTTTGTTTCCATAAATTCTGGATACTCAGATACTGTAATAAATGTTTTTTTCAGCATGCTGCTGGAGAGTGTACACTTTTATTAAATACACATAAGTCATATATATGACTCACTTGTATCCTTTTATGGTGTTTTTAAAACAAGAACCATTAGTGCTTTTCTTGAGAAATCCATATTCCAGCAGCAGATATTATCTCATGGTAGATCCATCAGAATATTTGCTTCCTGTGCATTGAGGAAGAATCTTTATCTTCTAAAAGTGATAAACAGACCACTCACTAGTGGAGGGAAGTGGACTTTGCTATCCCAGTAGTTCAGTGCCCCCTCCCTTAGGGGTTGCAGCTGGGCAGAAGGAGATTCTGTGCACATCTGCTCTCGTCTCACTTCTAGGGGTGGAGGAGAGTATGGCAGATTCCTAGGGATTGGAGTCAAGATGGCCAAAGGTACAGCTCTGTGTGCCGGGCCGCTTCCTCAGCAGGTGCGTGTAATTTTGCAGCCAGTAATTCACTAGGTGATTTTAGTTACGTTACCTGTGGGATCAACAAAGGCCAAGGAAAAAGCTGTGTGCAGTTTAGAGGACGAGACAGCCTTGGGACATCAAAGTGTGTGATTAAACGCAGCCCTGACACTCCCTTGCCTTCCGCGCTTTAACAGGCACTGGACAGTTGCACTGAAGAACATCTACCTGTGTTGGCATTTTGACCTTGTCTCTTTACACTTCTGTGTGGCCCTAGGCGAATGGCTTAACTTGTCCGTATATCAATTTCCATGTTTGTAAAATGGAATGGTGCCCGCCATTCTAGGGTAATGGTCCCAATTACTGCATGTATGGCCCTTAGGACAGTGCCTAGCATACGGCCAGCCCTAGGAGCTGTTGGCCGTCACTAGGTCTTTCGTAGTTGGGTTTTCACTGCTGCTATGAAAGCCACATTGTGTTCGAGCTAGTGTGTTGCCCATTCTACAGAAGAGAAAACTGAGTCTTGGGGCAGTAAGGTCATTTCTTCAAGGTCATGCAGCTGCAGGACTGGGGCCAGGTTGGAGGGCACCGACTTTGCTAGATGCCTTTGCTGAAGACCACTGCGGCTGTAGAAGTCCCAGCTCCAGTGCCGGCACGGTGCCGGTTGACTTGGCGAAGCCTCTTGCTCAGCTGATTATTCTTGATTTTCAGTCTGTGTCAGTGGTAAAGGCGTTTGGGTAGAGAGGTGTTTTACTCGTTGAATTGGCATGACGTCATTTATTTTCATTATGCTAAGTGTTCCCAGTGTCATCCCCAGCCAGCACAGTCCACCCGTGGCTTCCCTTCTGTTGTTGGAGCGGTCCCTGGCATGGACAGTGTGGCATGTAACAGCCTTTCCTGTTGGGGGCGATGCTTCCTGGTATTCTCAGATAAACTTTTGTACTGGAAGTGTCTCTCCACTGTTGGCGTCGGTATGTTGCTCTGTGACAGCTGTTGTATGGTTGTGCCAATCATTGGCTACATCTGGTTGGCAGTGGGCGGTGATAGACTCCAAGCTGGATGTCTGGGCACAACCCCCTGTTTGACTGGTCAGTGCTCTACTTAGTACTGACATGGAGAACTGGACTCATTTCCTCCCTCACCAAGTATTTCCACCTGCGAGCTGGGATTGTGATTGGCATCACCCTGGGTGGTGTTCCGGCATTAAGGTCTCATCTCTGATGCACGATGTGCTCCCTCACACTACTGGCTATCTGAGGGGTCTCCCAGTCTGGACCCTGTGGGTGGAGGGCAACAAGGGTGGCGCCCTCAGCCTGAAGCCGCTGCCTCCGCCTCTCCGCCTGGCCAGCTGCAGCCTCGCAGGCTGGGCTTAAGCAGTGCAGCCTGTGCTGCTCATGCCTGCCTGGCCTGACTTCTTTCTGTGATGGCCCACAATGCTCGTGCACTACGCGGCGTCATTCACCCTCCACCTTACTGGCGTCTGAAGTTCAGAATAGTTCTGTGAGTTGGCCTTGTCTCCTTAACTGTTAGTTCCTCCAGGAAGAAACTGTGCCTTCGCTGTGTTAAACATGGCACCAATCACATTGCTGGTGCTTAATTAACATATGCAGAGTGCACCAGGGTACCCCCTAGATCAGTTTTCCTCAGCAGCCGCGTTCTCACTGGCCAATAGCTCCAACTTCGTTGATAAACCGGGATCTCAATTCTCTCACTTACTGTTTGTTCCAGACAAGTTAATGTATGTGTCCTTTCTTCTGCGAGTACAATGAGTAAGAGAACGGGCTCCTAGATCTTGCTGGGAGTTAGGCAAGACAGACCATGCGCACATTCAGCACGTGCCGGGCAAACCAATGGGTGTGTTGGCTGCTGTTGTGTTTGTGCCACACACAGATGGCTGCTTTGTCAAGGTCTCTTGTAGATAGATTTCAGGCCAAACACTAGATGAGTACTAGGATTTTTAATTCTGAGTAGGAAAGAGCACTGGATGTGTTTCTACTTTTGAGACAAATGTTGTGCATGTAAGATTGAGCTATTAAAAAACCAGCAGAGACCAGGACAAGCATACCTGGTTTAATTAAAATTCAGACTTTGAAATAGCTTAATATTGGCCAATGCTGAAACTCTTCCAAATGGACACTCCTATAGGCTTTCATTCTTGCCAGTGTTTGTTCGTTTTGGATAGTTTTATGTCAAGTTACCAAGAGCACTAAGGTTGATATTTCCCATGTGGTTCTGTGATGTCAAGCTAGGAAGTAGCCACACACCTGGTAATTCTGGCTTGCAGCCACCAGGTGTGCTTGGGGGACAGCAAAGGATGATGGAGTCATCCATCATGGATGATGGAGTGTTTGATTTATCTGACAAACTCAGGCCCACACTGCTACCTCGCTGTCCTTGTTGTGTGAGCACGCAATAAAAAACCAGGAAGGAATGAGAGCTTTGGAGGAAGACCTCACTGGCCCAGCTGTTTTTGGCAAGGTTTCAGATAATTCTCTTTGCTCCTTCTTTTCGCTTGGGCTTACTCTTCTATCTCCAGGAGTCAGGCTCAGGTGAGAGCAGTGGACACAATGAGAAGAGTCAAAAAAGTGTTGAGAGTGGCTTTGCTGGTTGGTTTTCTGACTGTTCAGATGTCTGGAATGACAGTGCCAAAGCGGAGAGGCTGGGAGTGTAGATCTGCCATGGCTATTAGTGATGCACAAGGCATCAGGACGCTCTTGAAAAACTGGCTGCTTCAGCTCTCAGTTATTAAGGCAATTAAAATATTTTCAGTGAATAATTTATTGCAGTTGAAACACACAGATAGGGTATAATAGTTTCATTTCAGAACTTTGAAATTCTCAAGATTCTTTCTTAAGATGGGCACTGTCGTCAAGGAGAATCCTGGGAATAAGTCAAGTTTCTTGGGTCTTGGCCCCATGGAAGGTCAAGGGCGGGGAAAGCAGTAGATCAGCAGTGTTGTAGCTGGGAGCCCTGCTGCAAGGTCTTGGAATTGGGAATTTTTTTTTTTTTTTAACATCAGCATCCCTTGTTGTCCCTCCAATGTCATGGCGCCAGGATAGTCCACCCAGGACAAGCCAGAGCTAAAGTGCCGCCCTTTGTTCCTATGTATTTCCTGCTAAAACTGCATCGTGTGTGTGTGCTTGCTGGTGTATTTTATTGTTTGTTAAAGTTATGTAAGGAATAAAGGGCAACATAACTAAGATTTCAAGACACTGGTGATCTTGGACATTATAAAGGAAAGTAAACTTTAGTGCAGTGCTAGAACTAATAAAAGTCATTGATGTTCAATAAAGACATCAAGTGAATGTCGATGGAGCAGAGAGTGAAGACACGTTCACACGGCTCGGACATCTCATGGACCCCGTGTCTAACTCTTCCCCATCATTGACTTCCAATTAATTCAAACACATGGCACCCAGGTCTTCCATGTCTTTTGGAATTGGACTTGAAGTGCTTAATGGCACTAGTCATTTGGTTCATCTTTGATTCCAAGTCACAATTCTCCTTGATCTGTAGCTGGATCACTTTCACATTAAAATGAATAACCTTGAATCCAGCCTGAACTAGAAAATCTGCCATAATATGTAAGTATCTTCATGTACGACCTATCCCATTCTCCTGTCTACTCTCAGATGTCAACTTCATATTGAAATTGGGTTTTATCATCTTTTTTGATCATTTTATCACATGCACACATGTGTGCACACACATTATATATCTACGTAGATGTAAATGACACATATGTGTGGCATGAGGTAGAAACTGAGATCTACTTATGTATTTTTTTCCATCGTGGAGAACTGACTTTTTCTGGCCCAGTTACTCTCTCCCCACATCTGTAATGTATCGAAATTCCAGCAGCAGGGATCTAGCGGAGCAGTGAATGCCCGTGTCCCACATCGGAGTGCCTGAAATGCTGCCTCCAGCCCCTGACTCTGGCCTCCTGCCGATGCAGACCCCGGGAGGCAGTGGTGATGGCTGTTGTGGTTGAGTTCCTGCCGTCTGGGGCCAGGATTGAATTCTTGATTCCTGACTCAGGCCGGGCTCAGCCTCAGCTGCTGTGGGCATCTGGGAAGTGAACCAGCTCGCTGTCTCTCAGATACATAAATCAACATTTAAATTCCATATGTAAGTTTTTTGGTTTGTTTATCTGTGTAATACTGCCTCCCCCCAACATAACAGAATTATTGAAACTTCAAAAGTATTTTTGTTGGGTAAAGCAAGTAAAATCTTTTTCCCAACTCCTTCAGGTGTGCCTGATTTATTCTGATTTTATTCTCCATAGGAACTTCACAGCCAACTGATGTCAGCCTCCATGTGAAAACCCTGTTGGGTTTCTATAGTGTCACGTGGAATCTCTTGATGCCTGGCTGATAGTGAAGTGATATTTTACGATATTGAATTTTTCTATTCCCAACATGGGCCATTGTACCATCAGTTCTGTACCTCAGGAAAGTTTTAAACGTTTCCATTTGCTATACTTGCTGCTCAAGCTGAAAACATTTTGTAGCTTGTTGTGTGCTGCAAGTAGCACTTTTCACATGATGGTTTCCATTATTTTGTTGCTAGTGCAAAGTCATACAATTGAGTTATGGATGTGGGTCCTATATCCATGCATGTTGCTAGTCTGTCCCATTATCACAACTAACAACATTGAAGATTCTTTCCGTTGTCCTATATACATAGCTATATTGTCAGCAATATGAATTCTATCTCTTCTTTTAATGTTCTAAGACCTTTGTTTTTCTTCTATTATGATGTTGACTGGTAACTAGTGTGATAGCAGTAGAACTGGTAATTAAGGGTAACTTTGCCTTCTTCATAATTTGAAAGGGAATTCATTCATAGTTTATCTTTTTAGGATGATATTGGTTGTAGGTTTTTGTGGGTATCCTCTGACATTCCCTTTTAGTCTGATTTTTTTTTTTTTTAAGATTTATTTATTTGAAGGGCAGAGTTACAGAGACACAGAGGCAGAAAGAGAGAGAGAAAGAGAGAAAGAAAGAGAGGTCTTCCATCCTTGGGTTCACTCCTCAGGTGCCCACAACGGCTGGAGCCGTGCCAATCCAAAGCCAGGAGCCAGGAACCACCTCCGGTCTCCCACGCAGGTGCAGGGGCCCAAAAACTTGGGCCTTCTTCCACTGCTTTATCAGGCCATAGCAGAGAGCTGGATCTGAAGTGGAGCAGCCGGAACTTGAACTGACGTCCGCATGGGATGCCAGCAGTGCAGGCAGCGGCTTACCCCGCCATGCCATGGCACCAGCCCCGTTATTCTGATTTACAAACAAATTTAGAAGAGTTGGATATGGAATTTTACCAAACTGAGATGATCATGTGCATTTTTTTTAAAATCTGTTGATGTAACAGATAATGATGACACATTTTCTAATATGAAACAATTTTAATATTCTCGAGCCAAACTCAGTTTTCATGCTATTGCTGTCTCTTACAAAAATGTTGAAATGGTGTGATAACATCTTGTTTGAGAGTTTTACAACTAGGTTCTTTGGTGAAATGAGTGTGGAATATTCCTTTCACAAACTGGAATTTTTAAAAGTTAAACTTCTGCTAGTCTTATAACATAGGCCGGGACTGTGCCTCCTTTTTGATTTCCGACAAAGTTTTTATCTAGTTTGGAAAGAGTTGATGGGATTTGCCTGGAAGGACACATGAGCTTGTTGCTTTCTCTGTAGGGAGATTCAAAAACTTCGGGTAGCGAGTATGTTCAATAGTATCAGGACTTTTTATTATTTCTCGTTTTGTTTCTTGAGTCAGTTTCAGGAAGAACTTTTTCTGGGAACTTTTAAATTTCATCCAACTCTTCACATTTGTTGGCATGCATTTGATAACACCGTTCTCAGTTTTGAAAAAGATGGATTTATGTATTTGAAAGAATCGTGGAGAAAGGAGGTGAGAGAGAGAAAGAGAGAGAAAGATTGATGGATCTTCCAATTGCTGGTTCACTCCCCAGATGGCTGCAGTGGCTGGGCCGGGCCAGGCTGAAGCAGGCAGCTAGGAACTCCGTCCAGGTCTCCCATGTGGGTGACGGGGTCCAAATACTTAGGCCGTCTTCTGCTGCTTTCCCAGGTGCATTAGGAGGGAGCTGGATCAGAAGTGGAGGAGCTGGGATTAAACTGGTAATGGGAAGCCAGCATTGCAGGGGGCAGCTTAACCAGCTGTGCCACTGTGCCAGCCCCCAGAGGTCTGCTTTAGCATTTTCAAGAACCACACTTTCTCTTATCCTGTTACATATATTACTGACTTCTACCTACATCTTTTTAATGTCCTGTTATTCTAGGCAGAACATACTAGATTATGCTATCGAAACAAAAAGCCCAAAATCTTGGTGGTTCTAACTCAGCAAAGGTTCATATCTTTGCTCAAACTCTACAGTAGATGTGACTTTTACCTCAGGGATTCTGTCAGTGGTCACCCAGAATTCAGAAAGAGTAAGGTTATGACAGAACATACAGGGGAGGTGATGGAAAAATGAAAGTAAATTAAATTTTTTTTGCTGCAAAAAATTTGAAATCAAGCCATAGATTTCTTAAAATATGAATTTTCTGTCAATTTTTAGAAGATCTCTTGCATTTTCTTTCTCAGTAGTTGCACCAGGGATAAAAGAACGCTTTGCTGTCTCATTGTTGACTGTTAGCATGCAACACACTGAAGTGACACCTTACTTTTCATTCCTTTTTCATTGCTCCAAGTTTTATAGTTATTTTTTGTTGCACGAAAAAATGCAAAAAACGGAGTGACACTCAGCCACAGCATCGTGTTTCCTCCTGAATCTGCACTTTGGGCAGGGGCGGCAGGGCCCATCTCTGCTCCGTGTGTCGGCTGGGGTGGCCAAGGGCCAGGCTGACCTTGCTTCAGGCTGGTGTGGGCTGGGGTGGCCTGCAGACCCTGGCCGGCCTTGCTTCAGGCTGCTCACTTGCCTTTCTGGTGGTCGCTGCTGGCTAGCGGCTGAGATCCAGTGGGGGCTGTTGCCTGGAACATGTCCATGTGGTCTCACCGCTAGATTATGTGGCTTCCTCACAGTGTGGTGGCTGGATTCCAAGACTGATCCTCCTACAAGAGCAAGGTGGAAGTCACCACATTCTGATGACGCTGTGTCTGATGGCAGAGGAGACTGGTTCCAGGTTCTCTGTTGGTCGAGGCATCGCAGAGACCCACCCAGGTCCAGTGGAAGAGGACGCAGAGCCTTACCGGATGAGAAGAGTGTCTCCCAAGGTGGTTGGGAAGCAGTGTGGCCCCGTGTGTGGAAGATGCAATCTGCCTTTCAGCCTTCCACGGCCATGTCAGACTTCCGTGTGCCTGCAAGGAGGGTGTCCCCACCAGCTGTGTCTAGCAAACCAAATCTTCACAGGTTGAGCTGCTCTGGTGTAGCTCATGGCTCTGTGGGCCAGTTTCCTCTGATCCAAGTTGATCTCTGCTGCTCTATCTCAGGTTTCTGTGGTTAGCTGGCAGGTTAGTTAGCAGGCATGTGTGGCCAGCGGGCGGGTTGTCAGCCTTGGGTGCTGGAAGGGGTGACGGTCACTGGCACCGTGTGTCCTTTTACTCAGCAGGCCAGCCCGAGCCTCTCTGCATGGAGTCAGAAGGTTCGAAGAGCAGCCAGGGAAATGGCGAGTGTCTATACCCAGCATCCTAAGTCTTTGCTTACCTCGGCTTGGCAGAGTCGCATGGCCAGGGCCAGACTCCGTGTGAGGGGATTACACTGGGGCGCAGATGTAGGGAAGGGAACTACCGCAGCCAATTTGCTGACAAAGTCGTAACAGAGAGGTGAACTAATGTCATTCTGACCATTACCACGGTCCAGGCTGGCCACGAGACACTCAGTTTACTCCCATGTTGAGAAAGTGAACCTACCGCCCTCTCAGCAGACAGCCTCTAATGCCAGCCACTGTGGCAGCTCTTTCTCAACCTTGGGTCTCTGAGTGTTTGTTCAGAGGGAAGAAAGGCGTCATTTACACCTCAGCCGGGATGTAGCTCCTCTTGGGCTGTAGACCTTTGGAGTCCAGAGGCTTGTTCACGACTGTCCACCCAGCTGCCTCGTACGCAGAGGCAAACAGCGACAACCCTGGCATCTTCCCAGGGGAAGGTGACACACGCAGTCTCTGGGCAGGCAGCGTGAGGGTCCCTGGCCCTGAGCTGGGGGTTGCTTCTTCATCAGCCACAGATGTTTGTCCTGGAGATGGGAAGGCACCCTCTTGACCCTTGTTTTCTGCGGCTTCTGTCTTCCCTCTGGGAGGTTCTTGTCTCGACCACGTCTGAATGCAGTGCTGGGGATATTCTCTTTGTGCACAATGAGCGGCGTTCTCAGTCCGTTTCCTGTTGTAGGTGGACAGAACCAGTTGAAGTCTGGAGCACCCATCATTCAGGTTGGGGTTTCTCTGGACACTCAAATCTCTCCAACTTCTTACCTGTTTCATTTCAATAGTGTCCGTGGTCAGAGCCGGAGCTCTTTCTTGAGACAAACTTCCTGGATTTGCTGTATTTCTCTGCCTTCGCATCTCCTGTTCCTCTTTTTATTTTTTCCTTTTTAGCCTGCATGGGAAATGTACCTTTTTGGTTTCTGTTTTTCCTATGCCATTTTGTCCAATGGAAACTAGGAACTTGACCAGGAATTATTTTTATCCATTCAGTTTCAACAGTGGGTTGCCTATGGGTCCCCCAAACCCTGTAGCAGGGGCAGCTCAGAGCACATGGGGACTCTGGCCTGTGGCCAGTGTCCAGTCCCTCCTACAGTGTGGGAATGAGGCGACTGTCGCCATCACTCAGAGTCTTCCTGAAGCGTGGGTGTGGGTGGCAGGTGGGAGCGCTCAAGGAAGTCCATGGAGACAAACCCGGCTGGTCAGACAGAGGGCAGCCAAGGTGGGGGAGCCCAGCTCCACATCTGTTCAGCAGAGCCGGGAACAAGAGCAGCAAGTGGTGCAGGGGAGACCCAGGACGGATGGCGCGCTCCTGGCCTTTGTGAGAGCCCAGAGTTGTCCCTGACTGCGAGGACTTCCTCCCGAGTCTGACACAGATCCCTCCTTCATTCAGCTCTGAACAGGCACCGTAGAAGGAAGGGGTCCTGGGAAGAGTGACACTGGCAAAGCCAAGTCAACACCAGGACTGCGCACGCCACAGGTTGATGTGGCCATTATGAACACTCATGCTGTGGTTTCTTTATTGGCCAAAGCATAGCTAAAATTGTGCTTTTTGTCGTGGATATATGGTTATTTTTAATTTATGTTTTTATTTTAAATTTCTAATTTAAGCTCTGAACAATGTTCTTTGAAATTTTTTGCAACTTGCCAATATATGATTTTTTAAACAAGATTTATTTATTTATTTGGAAGTGGAGTTACACAGAGAGAGAGAGATTCACCTTCCATATGCTGGTTCACTTCCCAAATGGCCACAATGGCCAGGGCTGATACAAAGCCAGAAGCCAGAAGCTTCTTCCAGGTCCCCCACATAGGGGCCCAGAAACTTGGGCCATCCTCCACAGCTCTCCCAGGCATATTAGCAGGGAACTGGATCCAAAGTGGAGCAGCTGGGACTCTAACCAGCACCCATATGGGATGCTGGCACTGCAGACAGCAGCTTCACACCACAGCACTGGCTCTGGATACATGATTTTTATAAATATTTCTTGTGCACTTGAGAAGGTACTGTTCTGCTTGCTGGTGAGACGTGGAATTGTGCCAGGCTTGCTAACTACAATATTCACATATTTTTCATCTGCTTATTTGTTTTCCTTTCTGTTTCTTTTGCTTGGCCTATCAGTACCTACATAGAGGTCCTGAGGTCTTCCACTCCTGATCCATTAATTTACTTTTCCCTCTGACTGGGCCCATTTTTGCTTTTTGCACTTTGAGGCTATTGTGGTAGTTTTATAAATGTTTTATTATAATCGCCTCTGTATTCCTTTTTTTCCCAGTAAAAAGGGAATATGAAGAGATTTATAGATATGAAACATTTCTCTTTATATATGCAAAAGTATATCTTCCCATGCACAGCTGTGTCGAGGGTATGTCATAGCTAACGACGGATTCATTTTTCCCGATGATGCTGTCACTTTGCGGTGCACCTGTGCCATGTGAGGCACCCAGCAGCCGAAGTCGGTATCGTGTGTGTGCAAGGACGTCAGCTCACAGTCCCTCAGTTTCTCACCCGAGCTATGCAGCAGGGAGTCATGCCACCGCAGCGTGCTTTGTTAAAATATCTTTTTATTCAACAGAGAAGCAGTGTGTGTTCTTTATCACATCAGTGAAAAATAATAATTTTTAATAAAATGCACATGGAAAAGAAGGAAAATGCAGATAAAATGGTGTCCTGTGGAAGAGGTTTTGAGACACAAAGGAGTTGTCACATCATAAATAAAAGTGATGGGTATTTAATAGGCAGAGCAATTAGAAGGTGTCCAAAATTACCAGGAAATGCATGAAAACGAAAAGGATAAATAGCTGAAGAGCGTAGTAGGGACCCATTATCATCACAGTAGTTGATGCAATGCTAAAAATCTGCTTTTAAAAAGGCATTTTAGCGCCTTTAATTTACTATGCATTGTATACCATTATTTTCCCTTTTAAAGGCATTTTAGTACCAGGAATGGCGTTTTAGTACATGTTATCTACCTGGCATCATATGGTAACTTTTTCCACAAAGAGAGAAGGTTGGAATGTATGTAAATACCTAATTTAGATTGACAATGCTTTCGATGTTTAATTTGCCTAGTTTAAGCGACTCTGTTTTGTTCTCTGAAGTTTGGAAAGAACTCAGAAGAGAACCACCACAGGAGTTGCTTGTGTAGCATCAGCACCGGTGGCCCAGAGGGAGGAGCTGAGTGACCCCGGCTTGGGGGAGGAGAGCCCTGAGATCCCAGTTCCGGGGCTTTCCCTGTGTCCTTTACTGAGCCTTGGGAACACATGGTGCCAGCAGGGAGGCCAGGGACCGAGGTGGCTCCTCAGCTAAGAGGTCTTCAGTGAGCACGTTGCTTTTCTCCTTGAAGTTGTTACAAGAGACTCACTGGTGGTCAAGTCTGTGTGGAACGTGTTCAGAGGCAGCTGCAGGCTCTGTTCAGGATTACTGTCTCCTGAAGAGTCCCTGTTTCCCAAAGGGCCTAGCTTGGGGGCACCGCCCCCTGGAGCAGCTGGCCACCTCACCCACCATCACCCCCAAGCCTGGGGGCCCTGTTGGACCCTGCACTCTTCCTCAGATGTGCAGAATCCCCCAGGGGATGGCAGACGCTCTCCCACCTGGGGAGCAAGAGTGCACCGCCGGCCACCTAGGATCCCACTAGAGGGGCTTGCGTGGGCTCCTCCCTCCCTGAAAATATTCTGCAACTGAGAGTTTGCAATAAACACATGTTCTCTTTGGCCCTGAAAGCTTATGTTCCCTTTGTTGTCATTTTAAAAGAAATGAAAACATTCTTTGTGGTTCCCTGGGAGGGTTGTGGATCCCGGGGACTGTGCCCACTGTGACTAATGGAGAAGCTGCCTGCAGCCCGGGCACACTGCTTCTCCGTGACCTGATCTGAGAATTGAGAGACATTCCAATATTTAAACCCAAAGCAAGCTCGTTTCATCTGCTGTATCCAGCAAGATAAGACACTGGGCCTTAGTCTTATTATAGATCCATCTTTTTATTTGATTTTTAAAAATCTATTTTATTTATTTAAGAGCATAGAGTGTGTTTGAGAGAGAGAGTTCCCCTCCTCGGCTTTACTCCCCAAATGCCAGCAACGGCCAGGGCTGGGAACTTAGCTGGGTCCCCCATGCGGGAGGCAGGCACTCCAATACTTGCGCCATCCCTGCTGCCTCCCAGAGCTTGCATTAACAGGAAGCTGGAATTATCAGCGATGGGACTCGAACCCAGGCACTTGGATAGCGCATGTGGGGGTCCCAAGCTGAGTCTTAACTGCCACACTGAACACCCTCTCCAGATCAGTGTTTTCAAACAGGGGGAGCAGCAGAAGCTCACAGCGTCATTCGCTTTGTCGCCTGCCTCCTGGAAGGGCCGTACCACCATCTTTCTGTGCCTGTAGCGACTTCTTTTCCCACTGTAGTCAAGCACATGATCACACCCATGTCCAGTGTCCCTGGAGAAACAGGAACTGGCAAAGTTAATAATTGCTGCTCCACTGGGTTAGTGAAGAGCATGAAAATCACCCTGGGAAAACAACGTCCCTGGTTACTGAGAGGAGTTTTCCACCCTCAGCTCAAGTACTTCACTGGGGGAAGTTAATGATACAATCCGTTTTCATGGCCGCATGCGTGTGCGGTGAAATCCTCAGGTGGCTGCTGTCCTGCCTCACATGGACATCCATTCATGGTTCTGAGTGCAAGGAGCGCTTGTGGGCTGCTGGGGGCCTAATGCCCACGGTGATGACTGCAACACGCGGCCGAGGGGCAGAATAACTTGCGCTTGTCATCGCGGACAGAAATAGCAATGGAGGAGGGACGGAGGCCTCTGAGCCTCCTGCTGTCTGCCGGTTCTGGGGCACACGTGCTCGGACGGGCCCCTGGGCGAGGGCGTGGCCCCAGGCTATATGCCTCATCAGCGCCGCAGCACGTGGCGGCCCTCCTCCATGCCTCGGTTCTCCCAGCCACAGAGTGGTGCTAATGCTGGTGACCCGGTGGGGTTGCTGTAAGGGTGAAAGATGTTTCAATAAGTGAGGTTTCTTAGCACAGAAAATCGCACTTCTTAGCATTTGCTGCTCTTGGTGTCTCTTCCCAGGGGTCATTTAATGCACGTGCAGTTGTGATGGGAAGGGAAATGAAGTCATCTGAGGGGTGGTCTGGACGCCACGTGGTTGTTGGCTGAGCTGCCCAGCTTCCCATCTCCCTTTGTGTTTCATTCCTCGGTAGTTGTGTGCAGCTGTCTCTGGCATGAAGTCAGGGCTGCTGATGGAACAGAGTGGACCCTATGCCCAGCAGGAAGGGTCAGGGGTCACCAGGTTCTAGCATTTGGAAGACAGCTGCTCCTTAAGTCACAGATTTATTCTGAAATGTCAGTTGGAGTTTTTAGTGTCCTGGGCAACTGGGTTTTTCAGTTTAGCCTCTATGAATGTCTCAGTAACTGCACATACATAGGTGAGGGTTAAAGGCCTTATCACACTGTACTGTGTCTCATTGTGCTCACAGCAAGTTTCCAGAAAAGGACTTTGCACTAGCTACAGACTCAATCCATGCTTCCCCCTTACCACACCCCCCGACCCCTTTTCTTTGAAATGCAGTGAGACAGAAGTAGAGACAGAGACAGAGGGATCATCTATTCCCTGGTTCACTCCCCAAATGCCTGCAACAGTCAGAGGTGAACCAAACTGAAGCCAGGAGCCCAGACTTAATCCCTGTCTCCCATGTAAGAGACAGAGAACCAAATACTTGAGTTATCCACTGCCTCCCAGGGTGCACATTGGCAAGAAGCTAGAATTGGGAGAATAACTGATACTTGGGCCCAGACACTCTGCTATGGAATGTGGGTATTCCAAGTAGTGTCTTTTTTTTTTTTTTAAAGATTTATTTTATTTATTTGAAAGAGTTACAGAGCGAGGTAGAGACAGAGAGAGAGGTCTTCCATCCACTGGTTCACTCCCCAGATGGCTGCAACAGCTGGAGCTGTGCTGATCTGAAGCCAGGAGCCAGGAGCTTCTTGCAGGTCTCCCCGGCAGGTGCAGGGGCCCAAGCACTTGGGCCATGTTCCACTGCTTTCCCAGGCCATAGCAGAGAGCTGGATCGGAAGTGGAGCAGCCAGGACTCGAACCAGCGCCCATGTGGGCTTCAAGCCAGGGCGTTAACCCTGCTGAGCCACAGCACTGCCCCCCCCACCCCGCCCTGTAGTGTCTTAAGTGCTTGCAATTGTCCACCAACACCTAACCTGTGACCTGTGACCTGTGCTTCTGTGGTCAGAGGAGCTGTGCTGTCCATTGCTTGGTGCTGAAATTGTGCAAACTGAAAGCAGGTGCCTTTTTTGTGGCTAGAGAGAGAGAAATAGAAAGTGTTAGCATGCAAAAATGAATTCAGAAAAGTGCATTAGCAGGAGGCGGAACGTAAATGCTTATTTTCTCTTTGCTGTTGGAGCCCTGTAGAGGTGGGGGAGGTACAAAAGCAAACACAGCGAGCTCTCCTGAGCACTTCCCTCTCCCTCATCTTCTATATTTAGCATTTTCCGACCCTTTTCTATTAACCTCTGATTCCATTAAATATTAATGGCCATGCATTAAAATTAAAGCTCATCACTTCAGAGGCTGAAATAGTTTGAAAAACGTATTTTTTCATGAACTGTTTCAAATCCATTAGGAGGGCTTGATTTCCTAGGCCGGCATGCTTAGGATCCTCTGATACTGTCTGGGAAGGTGGATGTCTTGCCTTCTAGCATGACTGTCTTGCCCCTGCTTTGCTTGGGTTCACTTCTGAGTGAGATACATTTCTCCATGGATTCGGGAAAATGTGAATACAATGGTAAAGTGCTTTGCGTCATTGACGTAGCCAATGTGGGATTATCCCAGCAGAAAAGAAACATCATGGTTTATATGAAGATACATTTTTAAAAGTTGTAACTGTTTGACTTTTGAAATAGTTCTTACACCCCAGATCTTTTGACATTGTTGAGTGGTGGTGACATTGTAAGAACTAAGGCTCTGGTCTCCCAGTGTGTGTTGGTTGTAACTTCTCAATGTTTTCCTTCCTCTCCCTAGGAAGTGGAGGACCATGTGGCGTTTTTGATCACAGTCCCCACCGCCCTGGCGATTTTCTTTGCCATATTCATCCTGGTGTGCGTCGAGGCTGTGTTTAAGAAGCTGCTGCGCCTCTTCTCCTTGGTGATATGGATGTGCCTGGTGGCCATGGGGTTCCTGTTCATGTGCTTTGGAGGCACTGTCTCTCCCTGGGACCAGGTAAGGAGTGAATACGTTTTTTTTCACTATTTCCTTCCCGTGCTGTGATTTGCGACATACTTCATTCTGTAAACTTGGCCCTAAACTGTAAACAGGAGACCTGTAACTGGGAGAAAAAAAATCTTTCTTCAAACAAGTACATATTTTTAACTTTATTTTAATTGGCAGAAATAATTTGTATATATTTGTGCTATATTGATGTATGTCTACATTACAGAAGGATTAAATCGAGCTAATGTGTCCAGCACCTCAACTGCATGTCATTTGTTTTGGTGAGCACATTTACAATATACTCCTAGCAGTTTTGAAGTATACAATCCATTGTTATTAACTACGGCCTGCGTGCTGTGGAGCAGATGTCTCAAACCGCCATGTTGGTGGTGCCTCAGTACCCAAAGGTCAGCCCTGCTGGCTGGCAGCCAGAGCTCTGACCTGGGCCTCGTGTGGCTGCTCGTCTGGAGAAATGAGCTTCTACTGCTAATCTCACACTGCAGTCTTGGTGACTGTTGTGTCTCACAAGTCCCCCTCTAGTTTTCCTGTTCCTGCAGAATCATTCTGGGAGCTGAGTCCTAACCATGTTCTTCTCTCCAAGCACTGGTTGTTACCCTTGAATTTGTGTTCAGTTACCAGAATCTGTCTGCTGCTAGAAACAAACTCTGGGTGACACGGTTTTTCTATCCTCACGATCACATCCCATCAAGAGGATTGCTTCATATACCTGTTGAGAGCCTCTTGCTTCCCTTTGCAGCTGGTGAGGCTACCAGCTTAGAAAATGCCCCCATCACAGCGTTAGGAGAGCGTGGTCTAACAGATGCGTCTGTCTCTCTTGGTGCTGCCACTTGCGTGTTTCTTCCGTGTCTGCCTGTGTGACAGCTGATTGAAGGCATAGGTGTGGACTGGAGATTGGCATCCATGAGCTGTCAGCTTAGAGCATGTTATTGAAGCAATGGGATTGTGTGACTGTCCAGGGACAGCGTGGATTGGGCGGCCGTGGGAGCCACCTGCAGGGCTGGCAAACACACAAAGACCAGGGATGAGAGAAGAGCAGGATGAAGAATTGGGCAGGCATGAGCCACTGTGGAGAGACCAGAGCAGGGGAGAATTGAGAGGCCAGCAGAGAAGTGAGGAGCAGATAGAAGGCTCACGTGCCAAGCCCAGGGACAGAATGTTATCTTACGCCAACAGCTGGGACAAATTCTGGCTGGGTGCCAAGGTGAGCTTTCCAGCGTGGCCCATCCGTAAGTGGCTGCCTGACCTCAGCTGAACCTCAGTTTCTTCCGGAGAGGGCGAGGGCTGGGCTGAGTGAACGCAACTCATTCTGGCCCCAATATGGCACCATTGTACTGGGTGGCTCCAGCCTTCCCCCACACACCCCCTTGCTCTGGCCAGCCCCTGCCTCGTCGCAGCTCCTGGTTCTCTTCTTCACCCCCGAGCTCCTGTCTTCCACAACTGTCTGCAATGCATGGGAGCCTGAGTACCCTCCGGCCTTCATGCCCATTCACAGGTAGCATAAACAGAGCCGTCAGCAGCTGCTCCACGGTGCGGACCTACGAGTCGCTTCTGGCTCTGATGCACCTGTTTTCATGTCACAGCTCTATAGGGAGCCCTGCTCTCTGGAAGGACGAATACCTCTGTCTGTTCTCTGTTTATCTTCTGCTCAGTCTTATCTGCTTGCTTTTCAATGTTACAGAATCAATTTGTCATTTTCAATGAAAAGTCCATTTTGATCTGGGCTTAATTTATATTGAATCTCTGAACTTTTGCTTTGAATGATAAAGCACAGGAATTAATAAAATATTATAAAACACGTGTTGATAACCCAGTTCTTGAGACTCTATCGCCTTCAAGGGAGGCCTAGATTGAGTTCCTGCTCCTGGCTTTAGCCTCAGTTCCAGCTGTTGATGAGAGATCTCTTTCTTTTTCTCTTTCTCTCTTTGTACCTTTCAAATAAATAAAAATAATTAAAATTTCCTTTAAAATTCCCAAGCATTTTAAAATTTGTATTGGGTCTTTCCATCTAATGAAATGACCTAGTTCATTCAAATAAGGACCTCCTGTGTGTCTAGAATCTTCTTCCACAGGTTACATGTCTTTCCCTGACTCTAACAGGCAGCGTCCATTAGCCTCCTTCAGTTTTCCCATTGCACCATGGGGACTTAGAGCACCTCCAGTGACGTCACACTGCCCTCTCTGCTGATTGTCTCCCTTTCTAGTGTCATAGCCTCACACTCAGGAGAAGCCGCCCACCAGGACATAGCCAATAGCTGCTTGTTTGAAGAGTTTGTTACTGGATGGCCAAATCACTCAGCTTTTAACCCATTCAACCAAACACCAGGCATAGACTACTTACGAAGGGGTTAGCTCACAGTTTTGGAGTTTCCAAGTGCAGACTGCATGGTGTGGGCTTGGGAATGGCTATCCCTTGGCCACATCCCTGTGCTGTGGATAGTAGCATGGGGCCAATAGCCAGGTGCGGAGAGGAGAGAGACCACGCTCATGCTTTGATAACATCCCTCTCTGAAGAAATCGAAGGGTCACATGAGGACTGCTTTGTGAGAACATACCTGCAGGGAGCCAGGGGCCTCCCACCAGGCCCCTGCTCCCGAAGGCTGCATAGACCTCCTCCTCCCTGGGAACCACACCTGTAGTCACAGTGGACCCATGGGGGACACTCAGACCACACCCAAGCCACAGTAGTAAGCATACTTTGTCCAATCTCTGGGTTTCTTACTGTTGATATCCGTTGTATCCGCTTGTTCTGTTCTTAGCTATTTTGATTTTACAACATGCATTTTGGTTTTATTGATGCTATCTATCTGCTTATAAAAGTATCTCGAAGGATCTTAAACATGCTTATTTCATAGTCGCTTTACTTCCACTTTCTGGAGACTGATTTCCGTCAGGTCTTGAATTTCCTGGCCAGGTTTCTTGGCACGGGCGCTCCCCGTGTACTCTGATATCTGTGTTTCCGGCTGCTCTTGAGTTGGAGTGTTTTTCCCTCTGCCCCTTCACATAGCCCCAGCCGTTGTATGGTTGTTTTTCCAAAGGTCTGGCTTCTGTGTGGAAGTCCAGCCAAGTGCCCTGTTGTGCCCTTTTTGATCTTGTGGGTAGGCTAACTCTCCCGGTGGCCTGGGGTTCCCCTTGAGCATAGCTGTGTCTGCTCATTCCTCTGACCTGGGCACGATGCTCAGCAAAGGCCATGGTTGAGCTTCGTGGCTGCAGCTGTTTTGGCCCCCTGATCCTGAGCTGGGAGCTGTGGCAGGGGCCTGCCTGGCCCTGCAGCCTGCTCCACCCTTTGTCATAGGAGGGTCCCTTTGAGCCCCTTTCCTTTACTGGAGCTTGAAACTCTGCCTTCCCTGTCTCCTTCAAAGGGAATGGGGATTTGCATGGAACTGTGTAATATTAACCCAAAGTCTTCTATTGCACCTTTTAATAGGGGCAGCATAGATGTTGGCTCCTCATGACGTAAGTCATCAAGAGGTTTCGTGATAGATTCACTGTACCCGGTGTTGTTGGGAAGTAGTACAGGAGTGACCTCTGCACAGGTAGCCAGAACAGCCCTTGTGGTACTACCTCCGGGGGTGGTGCCCACAACTACACTGAGGTTGGATATTTGATGGTAGAGCACAAAGAACTCATGAGAACTGACCTGCTCTGGGTTATGGGTTGTTACATGGGAAGCCCAAATGAACATAAGCCCAGGGAAGGGTATAGGGAAATCACTGGGGGACTCCCATTGTGCTCTCTCTGTGGAGTCGTGGGCAGTACCATGCCCTTGACAATGATGTGTGGCAGTCGGCATGGAGCACTATAAACCCTAGAAGCTCTTGGTGTCAGAGCTTTTACTGGGGCTCAGTCACAAACTGTCCTCTTGAGGCAGCCTGATGTTGGGGGGCCGTGAGACCCCTTCACAAATCACATTTGGGCATTCACTAAACCCCAGGCAAACAGAGGTACTCTTTATTTATTTTTATTTATTTTTGACAGGCAGAGTGGACAGTGTGAGAGAGAGACAGAGAGAAAGGTCTTCCTTTGCCGTTGGTTCACCCTCCAATGGCCACCACGGCCAGCACGCTGTGGCCGGCGCACCGTGCTGATCCGAAGCCAGGAGCCAAATGCCTCCTCCTGGTCTCCCGTGGGGTGCAGGGCCCAAGCACTTGGGCCATCCTCCACTGCACTCCGGGGCCACAGCAGAGATCTGGCCTGGAAGAGGGGCAACCGGGACAGAATCTGATGCCCTGACCGGGACTAGAACCCGGTGTGCTGGCGCCACAAAGCGGAGGATTAGCCTAGTGAGCCATGGCGCCGGCCAGAGGTACTCTTATGAGACCTCACATTGCAAGAGATGAGATAACTTCCCAGCCACTCATGGCAAGGCCAGACCACTCTTTGGGTCAAGTTAAGTGTTCACTTCATGGTGGTTGAAGGGTAGCTCATGGTCATGGGCATCTCTAGAGCAGCAAACGAAACAGAGATAGTGGTCAGCCAGCAGGTACGTGGTCTGGACCCTGAGCACTTTCCTTACATAACTCCATCCAATCCCCACATACTGGAAACCTTCCTACCCCAGCTCTGCAGGGGCAGAAACAGAGTTAGAGGTGGTGTGATGCACTCTGCCCATGGCCAAGCTTCTGGTGAGTCGGAGAGAGATGCACGAAGGAGTCTGACTTCAGAGGTCAGCTCCTACTCACGAGACCATTGGTTCTTGTCTGGAGTAGCTTCACCTGCAGGGGCAGTTGGCCATGTCTGGACACATCTTTGATTTGTCACAGCCTGGGTGGGACTATTGCTGTTGTCATCTGGTGGGCAGGTACCAAGGATGGACAGCCTGCACCTTAAGTCTCTAGTTCTAACTGTTAGGAACCCTGGTTTTGAGAAGTCCTGGGTAGTAGGACTGTGCCCCTCCACGATGCCTTTTAGAGACAGTCCTTTACTCCTCAGCAGGTGGAACTGGGTGCAGTTGCCAGGGCATGACTGAAGAGTGATGTTGATCATTTTGACCAGGCAGAAAAAGTGATTTGCAGCAAGTAGCAGAGTACAGGGGTGTGCAAGGTTGACAGGCTTGGAAGTTGGTGACATAAGGAAAGTGGTAAAGGAACCAAAACCTTCGCAAGCCTTGGCTGCAAGTGGGATCGTCCCCACACTGTGATTTTAATCCCACCTACTGTGTGCTGCTGGCACCAACCCCGCTGATTCCAGTTCCACACAGTTGCCTCCTGGATGAGAAATATTTTAAAATTTATCCTGTTGGTGGCTCCCAAATTCTCAGCGAAGGCCCAGCTGTAAGCTGCGGAGGTCTCGGCTCTGGCTGTTTAGGGACCACATTTGCATCTACATGGAAGTTGTTTCCACTGCCTTGCTGATGGAGCAGATAAAGAGGCCAGGAAGGCAATGCTGTGGTTGTGTTTTGTCTTGTTTGTTTCCTGAATGATTTAAAGATACTTGAGAGTCATCTTAAGCTCACAATTAGTAGAGGAGAAGGTAAGATGTTCTGTCTGTCCTGTGAGGTCCAGGCACCAGCAAGATTTTTGCTTCTCAGAACTCAGTGGCGATGTATAGGATGCATCTCTTCTCTGGCCCAGAATGCTCAGCACAGCAATGATGGATCCCTACCCACAGCTGCTATCATGGAATGGAGACGGGGTGGGGGGTCTTGGATGTAGACACCCAGATAGTTCTTCCAGAAGGGGCTTCCTCACCCTTGACAAATGGTGTCCAGAAAGAATTCTGTACTCAGAAGCACCGAGGGACCAACCAGGGGAACCAGGGGGGGAGAGGAGACTGGAAATAAGAGAACGTGCTGGTTGGAGGCAGGCCACTGCTTTGAAAAGAGCGGCGACTTGTCCCACAGGTGGATGTGGGAACCGTGTCCTAGGGCTGTGGGAGCAAAGCATCATGCAACCTGCATCCTGCACAAGCTCTAGGGGAGGAACCCTCTGAGCGTCTTCTGGCTTCTGCGTGTTGCCTGCGGGCCTTGGCACCTCTTACCTTGTAGACCTGGCTCGTCAGTCTCTGCCTCCCCCTCTCCTGGTGTCCTGCTGTGTGTACTGTCTGTGTCTCCCCTCTCCTCTCCCGATTAGGGTACCAGCACTGTGGATTATGAGCTTCTTAATGTCCTCATCTTAATTACATCTTTAACGACCCAACTTCCAAATAGGGTCTAAATAAAGTTGTGTTTGCTTGTGCTGGGGGTTAGGGCTTGAGCATGTGTTTTAGGGGGACACAGGCAGGAGAGCTGCTGCTCCTTGTGATCCTCACATAGCAGGACAGACACTTGGGTCTGTGCCCGGTTGCTCTAATGCTCACTCTTCTCTCATTCCGTGACTGGTGTTGGCCTTGCTCTCAAACTCCAAATCCATGTAGAAGTGATACATGTGCCCTGGAAGTTTCGAGGCTTTTCCAGCAAGTGTCTATCAGGAATTAGAGATCTTCTCATGGGTCAAGGTCGTGTTGAATTAAAATCCTACTCATGAATATAAAGAGAAAGTAACTTGCCCCATCGTATTACTATGCAAAGAAGCAGAACGTTACGGGTGTGTGTGTGTGTGCATGCGTGTATGTATGTGGTGTGTGTGTTGTGTTGCCCCTGGCCGTCTCAGTTAGGGTAGGACTTATTTGTGCTCCTCCTTGCTCGATACGTTCTTGAACCCTCTTCTGTTCACCTTGTGAATCCGAAGCTTTCACGTGATCTGTTAGTTGACAACCTGCCGGCGAGATTGGATCCATTTCATCTGAACAGAGAACGGCTGACTTAGGACCCTTCTTGCCAGCTGCTATTTTGAGAGGAAGACACTGTGCTGGAGGTCAAAGGGCAGGAGGAGTGACAGCACTTCCAAAACCGCATGGCGGTTTTGGTGTTTGAAATCTGTGCCTTAGTGTTTGCATAATACACGTGTTCTGTGATCCTTCTAAAGACCTCTCCTACATAGCACGAGCTGGGCTGGGGACTGTCATGTGTGTAAGACAGCCCAGCCCTTTTGCCTGTAGCTGCATTTCTCTGTATGTCTCCCCTACTAAGAGCTCATCGAGTAGAGTTGAATAGAAGTTCCCTTCCTGACACCCCCATTGCAGCCTTGGCCGGGAGACCACCTTGAAGTGATTGTGTAGATGTTAAACCACCGCCGACTCAAAAGGCCACCGGTTTGCTCCAGAGAGAGGAGACTTTGTGCTATAAAAACTTGACAAGCTGTCAAACACTGAGCATAGTCAGCATGTGCAAATGTGGGTTTCGGTTTTTTTTAAACAAAATGGGAATCAATGTGCAAACATCTTTTTTTATGGAAAATGGATGAAAATGAAAAAGTAAAGACCTCTTTTAGCTTGGAAACGGTGCAGGATCAGTTTGGTTTTCCTTTGTGCAGTTCCTTGGAATGCTGCACACTGCTGGGAGAACCTGGGGGCAGGAAGGAGAGGCAGCAAAAGCCGCTGGAGGAGTCGTGGCACCTGGGGACACATCCGTCCCAGCTGTCCGAGCCAGGGCCATTTCGTGGGGGCATTTTGAACTCAGTGAGAAGTACAAGCCTGATGAAATGAAAAAGTAGTCAAAGATTATTACATTTGCAACAACTATTTTTATCTTTATTGCAAAGCATGTGCTGATGAGATGTGAGCTTCTAGGACACAGCCGGCCGCAGGTCCTCCTGGGACCCCTGCACGTTTCTGGCTGTTGGGGCAGTGATGGTGTTTCTGAGTCCTCCCCGTGGCCGGGTCACAACCAGACTGCTGAAAATCATCCAGGGCTGCTCAGCGAGCGGGGGCTCATCAAGACCCTCTCTCAGGCCTTCGTAGATATGCTGCTGCCAGAGTTGACTCTTCCGTGGATGTTTCTGGAACAGCAGCTCTGCAGCCTCTTTGTTCTCCATTCTGTGCTCTGTCAGCAGGAGCCCCGGCCCAGTCCTGTAGACTGACATCTTAATTAAACTGTTCCTAGGGCACGGCTTGGGCTTGGCTCCCTCCCCTGCATACGTGCCTGGGTGATTGTTAAGTGGTAGGGACAGAGCACTGTTGGGAACTCCGTATTGTTCTGTCTGAACCACTTCTGTGTTGGGGAGGCAACTGTCCAGAGAGGTTCCATTCAGAGGGCCAGAAACGCGGCACTGTTGCTGTTTTGGATTGCCAGAAGATATTCCCACCTGGAGGCATCCTCACTCCTCAGGTAGTTGGAGACGGAGCTGTGAGTTTTTGGCACAAGGAGCAAGAAACTGCTTACATGTGTGTGTGTGTACACATATATAAACACACGTATGTATGTATCTGTATGTATATACAGTAATATTTTGGGGGAATTTGTTTCTTTTACATTGAGGCCAGAATTTCACTGCCCCATATCAAATTTGCTATAAATAGAGTCCTTAAAATTTCACCCCTGTATGTCGATTTCCTCTCTGGATCTGTCTTAACTCCTGTGTGCTGTAATCGGCCCAGTTCCTCCCTATGGAAAACCCTGCCGGTTGCAGAGGGTGCTGGCAGGGTGGCGTCCAGCCTCTCCCGTGGGGCCTGCGCTGGGTGCTGCCTGTGGCCTCCCTCCCAGCCTGCACAGTTCTGCTCACTGTGGTAGAGCGTGAGTCCTGCGTGTGCAGCTCTCAGGACGTGTGGAGGCACGTGGCAGGAACGCCGACACGGTGGCGAATGGCGGCTTCGTGACAGTGGTCTGGAGTCGGTGGTGTTCTCCTGAGAGCTGAGTTTTGCAAGGTGGCAGGAGTATTTCCTGAGCTTATGAACCTTCTGCTCTTGCGTCGCGTTGTCCCCAAGTGATTCTGTAAAGGTCGTGTTTGTCCCGGAATCCAACTCCTCTTGCGTTGAATCTGAGATAGTGCTCTGTTAGAGTCCAGGAAAGATACTCAGGAGAATGGGTGGCTGCCACAGCTCTGTCTCTGTCTGCTCAGGGCTGTGTGTGTGTGCTCGTGCATGGGGGCCAGAAGTGACCAGGTTAGAGGAAGTGAACTCCAGACACCAGGCAAGAGCGGCGACTTCTCGGGAGAAATAAATCTGGAGTTTAAGTCATTTTCGACTAAGAGTTGCTAATCAACACCTGCCTTCACTTCTCCGGTATCCTGTATTTCAAATTTCCTTTTCTCAGCACCCTACTCAGAGGCAGGAGCAAAGGACGCCTCCAAGCCCAGTCCCTACCCGCACGGAGGGGAGCGAGCACCCCGCTTGTCTCCGGCAGTGGCTGGAGGCGACACTCATCATCACCGCGGTCGTTTCCCTCCTCCCTGCTTGTGCAGTGCCTCCTTAGGGGGTGTTTCTCATCGGAACCCCAATGTTCTCATCTGTAGGATGGATTCAGATGTTAACAGACGCTGAGCGTGCAAATGAACTGGTGCGATTGTCAGCTCCCTCCGGCCGGGGCTTTACACGCTCACACTTATAAACCCCACGCGTCCAACCTGCAGCCACAGAAAGTGTGATGAACCCAGAGGGAGGGCGCGGACCCTGGGGAAGAGTGGCAGCAGAGGGAAGGCGTGGCAGGCGGCTTATGTGTTCTTTTGAGTCCTTTTATACACTCTGGCCAGGCAGAACCTGCCTTCCCCATCTTGGTTGGAGGGGGTGACCCGAATACAAGATTTGCCTGAGGTTAGCGCTGGGTGCATTTCAACCTCTGTCCTGTCCTGCTGCTGTGATGAAACACCCAGATGGGGTGATTGATGAGCAACCGAGGTTCATGCATCACAGCTCTGAAGGCTGGAAGACCATGGTGCGGCACGGGGGGGTCCCGGGCCTGGGGCACAGTGTGGCACGGGAGGGTCTGGACCTGGGGCACAAAGTGGCACGGGGAGGGTCCTAGGCCTGGGGCACAGTGCGGCATGGAGGGGTCCCGGGCCTGGGGAAGGTGTGGCACAGGGGGGTCCCGGGCCTGGGGAAGGTGTGGCACAGGGGGGTCCCGGGCCTAGGGAAGGTGTGGCACAGGGGGGTCCCGGGCCTGGGGAAGGTATGGCTCTTCTTCCAAGGGGGTGATTCTTGCTGGATCCTCACCTGGGAGAATTTGCAAGGGTGGGGTTGGGGGGATGACATGTCATCCTGAGGAGAAGAGAGGGAGGGCCAGATCCTTTTACAAGAGAGCTGCCTTCATGCGGGAGGAGTTCTTAAGGCCCCGTTCCCTCCCCAAGGCCCCACCTCCGAGCGCTGTCGCATTGGGCATGAAGGTGCAACATGGGTTCTGGAAGGAACACACGCAAAAGCCTTAGCAGTCTCGGAATGGAGTTTGTGAGCTCGTAGTCACGCGTCCGGATCTTAGCTTCACCACCAGGAAGGTGCAGACCCCGCTGTTGCCTGCACAGACCTTCCGAGAGGCCTGGAGCCGCTGGCCCCGGATGCCGCCTCTGGAAGGCACTTGGAAGTCAGCTTCCTTTTGACTTCTCTACAGGTTGTGCCCAGTGCACAGGGACGTGGCGTTTAGGAGACGAGCCCTGCCCGGCGGGCTGAGCTGAGCGAGGGCCCTGCGTCAGCTGCTTTGCAACAGTGGTGTCCTGTGCATGGTAGTGTCCACCCTGAGAGTGGTGGACTTCCAGCGGCACACACTGACTGACCCTCCTGGACTCAGACGTGTGAGGCCAGGGCCGTGCTCCCTCTAGGTCACAGGGAATGCATCTTTGCTTCTTCCCAGCCTTCTGTGGTGTGCTGACGACAAAACCGTTCTAAGCAAAAGGTGGAGTCTTTTCACCAAATTCATGTCTCGGTGCTGTGACACATGCCTTATGATCGCTTTCATTTGCTTGCTTTCATTCAGTTTTTTATTTTAGAGGTAAGCTCTAGTTCCTGAAGGTTCATTTAATTATTTTGGCAATTTTATCACTCAATAAATCCAAAACATAAATTAATGACTAGTTTTTGAATACCAGTGATGTGATGATGTCCTCCCGAAGTAGGCAGTGTTTTGAATGTCCACATCCCAACTAGGTGAAGTAGGAGGTGCCGGGTTTGGTCTCCACCCTAACTGAAAAACAGGATCAAATATGAAGGGCTGTCAAAATGTTTGTGGAACATGAACGTGTATTACTAAAAACTATGCTTGGATTTCAGATTTTTTTACATAAAAATAAGCTTTCTGTAATTCAATTTACACAAGCTTTTGAAGTCCTATCCATACGTGAACCTGCGATGTTAAGACACTGGGCAAAGGGCACTACAGGAAATTGACCCTAGTGAGAATGCAAGAGAGAGGTGACCTCTGTCTGGGATGGCCCAGCAATCTCACTGAGTCAAAGAAACAGTCTGGGGAATTGGAAGGCAAAGGTGCTGGGATTCTGAGGTCAGAGTACTGGAGGGGGCGGGGCCTGTGGAGGTGAAGAACTCTCTGCCCACACTGCCTCCCAGTGGTGCTCAGCTCGGTCCTGGGAGGAAGGCAGCATGTACAGAGATGCAGAGACGACAGGGGAACGGGCACAGTCCAGGGCCCGCCCATCTCGAATACTCCTGCCTCTAATAAAAGACATGCAAAATACACGATGTAATAATCCCCGGTTTTACTGACAGATTTCATCTCAATAACTGATGGGTCAATAAGAAAAAATAAATACAGGATATTTGGAAAGTACTCCAAGTTCACCTAACTGATGTTTACAGAACACCCCACCTAACAGTGCAGAATGTGTGTTCTGTCAAGTGCGTGTGGACTATTTACCAGCATAGGCCGTATCCCAGGCCATAAAATTTCAGTGTGTTTGAAAGGACTGTCATCACACAAAGTGTGTTCTTTGGCCTTGATGGACTTCAGTTAGACGTGAATAACATAAAGAAATCTGGAAAGGCAAGAAACAATTAGAAACTAAGCAGCGTACTTCCGAGTAACCGGTGAATCCCAGAAGAAATATGAGGGAAATTAGAAAGTGTGTCGGAGTCGATGAAATTAACATACCAGGATGGATCGCAGTTTGTGGGGTGCACCAAAAGCTGGGCTACACAGGCAAATCGATAGCATTCAGTGTTGACACTAAAAAAGTAAGGCTCAAATAACGAACGTGGGCTTCCACCATGAGAAATTAGAAAAGGAATGCAAATTAGCAGAAAAAGGAAATTAAAAGCAGAAAACAATGAAACTGTAAACAGAACAATAATAATCAGTGCAACCAAAGTTGGTTGAGAGGCGCAATAAAATTGATGAAACTCCAGCTAGACTGAGAGCGAGCAGAGACAGACTACAAAGTGATCACTGTTGAGGATATCTTGTCCTGCTGACTTTGAAAGTGTGAGATGGAAATGTTATGAACACCTTTTTCAACAAATTCTGCAGTTTAGATAAAATGAACCAATTTCTTGAAAAGGAAACTAGCAAAAATGAAGAAGAAATAGATAATCCAAATACTTTGAGTAGACAGTTCACTATTCTCCAACAAAGGAGCTCCAGGCTCACATGGATTTCCTGGTGAAATTTAAGGATCAAAACTTAAGGGTTAAGTAACCCCAATACTACCCAAATGTTCCTACATAAAATAACACTTTCTGATCCATGATATGATACTACCAGGATGCTGAGAGCAAGTGCAGAGATATTCCAAGGAAAGCACACTATAGACCAACAGCTTCCATGAATGTAGAGAAATTCTAAACAAAATTTAATCCAAATCTATGGACAGATTAACAAAATGTAGCAACACACACGAGTACTTCAAAAACTCATAGGAAACTAGATTACTATATAAAATTTTAAAATTTTGGAAAATTTGAAGTGTTTTTCATAATACCATTTCTGTGAACTTTTTGAACCACACTTGCATGCATGGATTGGGCTGTTGTGCTAAAATAATCTTTAATTTCATTTTTCCATGGACTTTTTGAAGTCCCCTTGAATGTACATACATATATATATATATATGGTATATATAATAGAGTATGAAATTCTCTTAACATAGTTGATTTAATATTTAAAAAATAATTATGTGACTTACCACCTTAACAAGTCAGTCAAGCACTCATCATCTGACTTACCACCTTAACGAGTGTTTCAGTGGAGCCCATCCACTTCAGCAGATGCTGAGAAGACATTTGCAATGTTCAGCTCTCCGAGGAGGAAACTCCGCTCACTCTCCGAGGCACCGAGAACCAGCTCAGACGATGAGGCTCAGCTGCAAAAAGCTACAAGTTCACAGCTGAACGCTGTCACCTAAGACTCGGGATGCAATAAGGATGCTGTCGCTCACTGCTTCTGTTCAGCATCACAGGGGACGTGCTGAACTGTGCCCAAACAGGGAAATAAGAGCCATCTGGGTGACAGATTGAGAGTCAATTGTCCATTGTGAGAGCTACTCGCTGCACGTGGCTGCTGAGTGTTTTGCATGTCATGTTCTACACTGAGATGCGTTCTATGTGTAAACACGTTTGAAGACAGTGGATGAAAAATGTAAACTTTTCATTCATATGCTTTTTACTAACCACATGATGAAACAGAATGGTTGAATTTAGTTTTTTATACCTTTAATGTGCCTGCTAGAAAATATAAAGTTATCACTTCGTATTGGACTGTGTGGGTCTATGTTGACAACTTAGGGGACCAGAAAAAAATGAAACCATAGAAATAGGAAGTGGATTTAGTGATGTCACAGTTTACAGTATTGAGAGATAGAAATAAATAGTGTTCTTGACATCAGATTTCACAGTTAAAAATGGAAAAACACCCTTTAATAATTTAATCAAATCGAAAAATACTTAGGAGTGAATGTGAGAGATGCATGCAGCTCGTTTGCAAAGTAAAGCATGAAACATTGTCGAGAGAACTTAGACCTCACTGGAGGGGTTTGTCATGAATCCGAAGGTTGAAGTGAAGACATGTCAGTTCTCCCCTAGACTCATCACGTGGTGATTCAGTGCAATCCCAACCCAAGATCCAGTGATTGTTTTATAGAAATTAACAAGTCGGTTCTAAAATATATGCTACAATACAAAATAATACCTAGAATAAACCAAAAACTTGACGAAGAAGAGCATGATGATCTTATTTTACTAGATTTCATTATTCACTATAAAACTGCAGTAATCAAGGTAACATGGTATTTGGGTAAAGATAGACAATTAGAGCGATAGGCTATGCTTGATTCTGGAGGCAGATCATTCGTGTATGGTCAGTTTATTTTTGAAAGTGTTCCACGTCGGGGCCAGTGCTGTGGCGCAGTGGGTTAATACCTTGGCCTGTGGCACCAGCATCCCATATGGGTGTCAGTTTGAGACCCGGCTGCTCCACTTCCAATCCAGCTCTCTGCCATGGCCTGGGAAAGCAGTGGAAGATGGCCAAGTCCTAGGGCCCCTGCACCCGTGTGGGAAACCTGGAGTAACCTCCCGTCTCTTGGCTTTGGATCAGCGTAGCTCCAGTCATTGTGGCCAATTGGGGAGTGAACCAGCAGATGAAAGACCTCTCTCTCTGCCTCTCCTCTCTGTGTAACTCTGACTTTCAAATAAATAAATAAATAAGTCTTTAAAAACAAAAAAAGAGAGAAAGTGTTCCATGTCAACCCAATGGAGAATGTATAAGCTTTTTGATACTTGCTGCTGGAAAAAATTGGATGACCTTGTAAAAACACCAAGTTTCTGCACTTCGCTCACATAATCTAAGAATATAAAACTTACAGCCAATGAATAAGACTTACATGTTAGATTTAAAACTACTAAGCATCTGAAGGAAACATGAGGGAAGGTCTTAGTACCCTTTAATTAGAAAACTATTTTAAAATAGAACACCCCACACATGAAATTCAAAAAAATCCTGATAAATACATTTTTAAAAAAGTCATTTTGATTTAACCAAAATTAGAAACGTTAATAATCCAAAGGCACTGTTATGAAAATGACATTGCAAGCCACAGGCTGGGATAAGTACTTAGAAAACATATGCCTGAAAAGACTTGTACTTAGAATATATAACAGATTCTGACAACTTAATAATAAGACAAGCAATAATAAAAAAAAAAACTAACAAAATCTTTGCAAAACACTTCACCATGAGAGACAGATGGATGACAAATATGCTCATGAAAATATGCCATTAGGGAAATGCAGATTCGTAGCTCAGTGGGTACCATGGCATAGCCCAGGTTTGCTGAAGATCAAATTGCACCAGTGTTGGGAGGGGCAGCATGATAAGGGGAGCGAGCGCTGGACCTCAGGATGCCTCTGGTGGTGACGGTTGCACGGGTGTCTGTGTAGGTCGGAGCTCATCCAGTTGTCCACTTTGAGTATGCGCAGTTTGCCGTGCCGTGGTCCCTCCTCATCCACAGTGTGCTTTGCGTGATTTCGGTTATCTGCAGTTAACTTGCTCTGAAAATAGTACATGGAAAATTCCAGAAGTAAGCAATTCATGAACTTAGGTAACTTATTACAGGATATTATTATAATTTTTCTATATTGTTAATCTATTACTATGCATCATTTATAAATTATGTGTGGGGATATGTCGAACCCTCGCCAGCGAAGGTCCAACGGAATCACGACACGACCGCTGTTGATCGGTTCTCGAGGAACTTTTATTTTTAGTGATAGCAGAAGGAAAGGAGAGAAAGAAAGAGAAGAAAGAGCAGAAGCAGCTGAGAGAAAGAAGGAGAAAGACTGAAGAGGCTGCCCCCCTTTCCCGCCCCTATTCCAGTCTTTTATCTATTCCTGGTCCCCTAGGGCAAGCAGTCCATGGATCAGATCAAAGGGCATGCATATCCTCAGGTTGAAGGTGTATCTCTTGCATGTCTAGCAGTCAGTACTTCCTTGACTTTGTTATGCTCAGCAGGTTAAGGCAGATTGCAATGAGGAGGTCCCCACAGGTGGCCGGCCTGGCCTGCGGTTCCCCACAGGGATACACAGGACTGTGCATATGGGAAAACACTGGAATATATGTGGTTCAGTATTATCCCAGGTTAGGTACCCACTGCAGGCAAGGAGGGGAAGGGATCACTGTTTACTGATTACACCTCATTACAACAGGGTGTAGGGTTTTGTAGCACACAGAAGCTTTGCACATTTTCTGTTTCAGGTTACTGCTACATTTCCTCAAATGAAAGGTATCTTTAACATTTCAAAGATGAAGCAAGGGCTCTGGCTCACTTGGTTAATCCTCCACCTGCAGCGCCAGCATCCCATATGGGCACTGGATTCTGTCCTTGTTAATTCTCTTCCAGTCCAGCTCTCTGCTGTAGCCCGGGAAGGCAGTGGAGGATGGCTCAAGTGCTTAGGCCCCTGCATCCGCATGTGAGACCAAGAGGAAGCACCTGGCTCCTGGCTTCAGAGCAGCACAGTGCCAGCCGTGGTGGCCATTTGGGGAGCGAACCAACAGAAGGAAGGCCTTTCTCTCTGTCTCTCTATCTCTTACTGTCTATAACTCTACCTGTCAAATAAATAAATAAAAAAGATGAAGCAGAACAAAACTAAGAGTTTGTGACTTGCCCCAAACACTAGCAGGTGAGGGCTGCAACCCGCTGCTCCTTCCTCCTTTCTTTCCAGATCTGCTCAGTTCTGTCCCCTCCTTGCCTTTGGAAAGACGGGGGCCCATGAAGGAGAGCAAAGGAACTGAGGGACCTCAGAGGATTGTGGGATCATCCCGATCGCATGAGCAAAACTTACTGCCTATTGATTTTTTAAAAGATTGGTAAATAAACTGTGAGTCATTTAAGATTTAATGTTTATTTTGTCTCTTAAAATAACTTTTGGAAACTGTGTTGTATATACACACAACCACACACACACACAATGCCTAGGTGACCCAGCCAGCTAAAATTTCTTCAGTGCTCCTTAAATGCAAAAATTACTTTGTAACACTTTTTACCTCCTGAGGGAGGACTTAGCTGAAGAACAAGACACACTAAGAATAAAACCACAGAATGCAGGACTCTAACCATTGTGAAACTATTGCATAATTTCTGCTTTTGTGGACAGCTTCATTTCCTGGGTCAGGGAAACAAATATGGGATTTGCTTAATAAATAATAATAAAATCAAGCTGTGTCATATTTACCCAGATGTAGATGAACAGAATGGAGAGCTCATGTTTTCTGTGGCACAGTGGGGCTGGGGTGGACCATTCAGTAAGTGAAGAAGTAAAGGTTAAGAGAACAAGGGGTCTGTCTTGGTGAAAATCTCAGATTCCTGCTTCAATCTAGATAAAAGCTCTACATGAATTAAAGTCCCTGAGGGAAGCAGGCCATTCAGATCCTTATCAAAATATAGGAGGAGAACTCTTCATGGCATCATTATAGGAACGGGCTCTGTAAATAACCCCCCAAAACTGGCAAAAATTGTAAAAATAGAAAAATGATAAATGGATGTGAAGGTAGCTCTGTTTCCCTGCAGATATTCTATGCCCTTGCGTGCACACAGGGGCGTGGAGAAAGAACTGTCCTCTTGTTTGCATTATTTATTCTGGGAAGAAAAAGAAATTAGCCTAAATGGTAATCAATTGGGAACTGGATAAAACAATTCCGGTATTTTATTCAAGGAGATATGATGTGCAGGTCAGATAAATAAAGTAAATCTGTGTAAATCGGAATGGAGCAGAGCCTCTGCAGGAGTGGGCTGCTTTTCTGCAGCTGACACTTCGTGCTGTGCCCACACTCAGTGTGTGACATTCCATTTAGTCCTCCCCTAGCCGACGTGTCTCAAGGGATTGATACGAGTATGGCTGTGACAGGGGACACTCACGTCTTTCCCTGTTGAAGATTCAGAGCTGCCAGCCCACCGTGGGGACACGTGCCAAGGCTGGAAGTGCCCCCTGACACAGGCGCCTGCCTTTGCCGTCGGGAGGTGTCCAGCTGCCAGTTTCCAGTGTGGCTGCTCGGAGCCTGTGGGTTGTCACAGAGAAGTACAGAGACTCGAGGCTCTGCAGGGGAGTGGGATCCTCCGACGTTGTGTCTCCCACATTGTGGTTATAAAGAGCAGAATGTCTCAGCCAAGCTCCCCCAGCGTCTGTCCTGTGGGAGGTCTGCGTGGGTCCCGCATGTCTTTTGTAGCTTCGTAGGGATGTGGGACTGTGGAGAGCTAGTTCACTCTCCTCTGGAATGCCGATTTATGGTTTGGTTGCTGTGAAGAGAATACTCTCCTCTGCTATCCAAAATACCTTCTTTCTGGTGTCAGGTCGCCTGGGAAACCTACTTGGCTGGGTGTGTGTTAAGGACCAGGGCAGAACCAAGGGGATCAGGGACGCTCCTGACAGGACGCTCCTGTCCAGGCTGTGACAGAGGCAGAGGAGTCTCGCTTGTGGGCTGTGAGGTCACTGGTTTGGCAGGTCGTTGGCCCACGGTCTTGGGCTATGTTGCCAGGAGATTCTGCAGGAGTGGAATGCACAACCCGCTCATATCTCAGGTGAAACCAGTTGACGCTGTCCTGGGTTAGAGTGTGGCCTAGGGTAGGGGGTGAGTGCTTTGATGTTCCCCCGTTTGTGGAAAACCTGGGCTTGATGGCAGGGGGTGCCTTCTCTTCTTGATGCCCCTTCACTCGTGAGTTTAAGATCTGCCACTGTGGGATCCCGTCCTTGAGTTGCAGGACAGGATCAGAATTGCCAGCGGACAGGGGTCGAGATCGAGCAGGGACAGTTCAGGGCAAAAGAGCCACTGCCATCCGCTGTTAATTACCGGAATGCGGGTTGCCTTGAGTCCCGAGAGATTTAGAATTCGTTCCACTTGAAAAATCATGGCCCCGGGAGCAGTCAGAGAATGTGTTGCTGACTAAGGGAGCAGCTCAGGTTTCCTCCTCATGTTGAGCCAAACTCTATTTTGAGTAAGGGACCTTTCCATGTGTGTCCACAGGAGGCCCAAGAGGGCCTCCAGCTCCACGCTGGATACGGGGAAGTTTATATGCACCATCGTTTAACAGCAGAGGCGTGGGCATTTAGGACCCTCAGACAGGAGCCCGGTTCTCTTCCCCCCAGTGAGTGATGGTGGACTTGAGTAGCAGGAACCCACTGTCACCGTTTCAGATGTCCCTGGAAACGTTCACGCTCTTATCTCCCTCTTTAAGGAGAGGCACGTGGAGCGGAAATGATGGCAGCCCCCATGGTTTGCTGGGCGTTTCGATTTGCAGGCTCTCTGCAGCTTGCTTGTAATTCCAGAACCACTTCTTGGAGTCATATCCCTACACAAAGTGGGGAAAAACGGAGCTGCTAGAAATTCATGTCCCCAGTTGAGGCTGAGCACGGCGACGCTCTGCTTTCCTGTTTCAGCCCCGCGCTGTCAAGTGGCCTTTTCGCAGTCTACTTGGTGCCGCGTTGTGTGCATCTTGTGCTGAGGAGCCCTGCAGTGCTCTGACGCTGAAGAGGCCGTGCTGTGCTCAGGGAGGCAATGCATGCGTGAGACGGTGCCCTGCAGGCGTGAGTCAAAGGGGCTTCCGTGGTGGAGAATCCACAGTATGGTATCCCATAAGGGATTTGTTCTGTTTTATTGATTTTTATCTTGTTCAAGGTATACAGATTTCATGTGTTCCATATGTACAGGTTTAGGAACCTAGTGACAGGTCCCATCCTTCCCTCCCTGTTCCCTCCCCTCTCCCTCTCCCATCCCCACTCTTAATTTTTACAATGACCTGCTTTACATATAAACGGAGTTACACAGGGATGCAAACGTGAGCAGGATGGCCCAGGAGCAAACCCTGTTCTTACTTAATGGCTCAGTGTTTGCGGACCTGGTATTTGTGGCAACTCCGTGGATAGATAAACTGTGGCAAGAAGCAAGGATTGACTGTACCTTGTCTTGGAAGGAGTGAACTGTAACAGTATCAACACGATACACTCTGGGGAGGGTGGTGAATGCTGATCTCACACCTGGGGCTGCACCTTTTCCATCTCCACATCTGATGGCCTGAAATAATATGGGCCGTGGCTCTGATAGTTCCGCGAGTTGTATTCTTGTGTCCCCCATCCCCCCCGGCATGTGTAATAAACCCAGGACGGTTTAGAAAACCAGAAGAACAGGTCCCTGGGAAAGCTTCAGGAATCCCAGGATTGAACTCCTGAAACCAAGGCCCTAAGTCAGCCTGTCTTTGATCCATGACCTCAGGGCCGTGGTGACATCTTCACTCCACAGCAGCTGTTCCTTGGGCAAGGGACTGAGCACAGGTGGCTGATCCGGGGGCACGCTGTGCCTGCTTGCTCTCCTGGGCTCCTGGAGACAAGTGTGCGAGGGGGAACTCCAGCACCACACAGCAGGCGTGTGCAGCCCGTGAGGGGACACTTCTGTGGTGAGGGGAGGTCCGAATCGTCCGGGGAACTCTGAGGAAGTCCCTTGGCATGGGACCAGTGAGTGTCTCTGCCATGCTCACTGGGATGAGTCAGCTGCACCTTCTCAAGGGACCGTTTCCGTCTCTCGTGTGATTTGTAAAGAGGAAAGGGTCCCTGTACCAGGGCTGTTGGCGCTGGCCACACCCGTTTGCAGGCCCCGGCTGTGGGACTTCTGCCGACCTCCCGCACACAGATAGACGGCTACAGGGTCTCAGGCCAGGAGAGTCAGGAGAACATATTGGGGCAGGACCTTGACAAAATGCTGGCCCTCCAGAGCAGCCTGCACGCAACCCCAGGGGTGGGCTTATGGGCTCTCAGCCTCCCAGGGCATTGATCAGTGGGTTCCAGGTGTTCCAGAGCTAAGCAAGAGCTCATGCATACAGCCCGCCCTCGTAGGAGGATGGGACTGCCTGCACCAGTGGCGCTGAGGCCCCGGCTGTGAGGGGTTGAACAGTGTGCAGAATGGGATGGAGTGCACAGAACGGGGCCAGTGCAGGCTCCCTGTGTACACACCGCCAGGCCCTATCAGGGGAGATGTCCTCAGCATCCTCATTACTGCATTAGAATCCGAGTAGCAGCAGCTCAGAGGGCCATGTGGGGAGGGGCCTTGCTAGGTGGCTCCCCGCACAGTGCCTGGTGCGCGGTGACAGGTGCTCGGGGCTCAGGAGGAGGTAACTGTGACCCTGGTAACTCCCGGCTTCCCCAGGGTCTTTTCCTGAACCCAGACTGAGGCACAGGTCCTTTGAATGTCAGAGTCACTGGTGCCGGTGGCCTGCACTGCACGTGTGTTAATTTTAGTGACCATCTTGAGCAGTGCCTCTTCTGACGGTAGTTTTAAAGGATGCTGACATCCCAGGAGGTGTCTTAACTGCCATGCCAAATGCTGACCCCTAGTCAATCGATACACAGAGAAGTATTCTTAATCCTCTGGTTTACCCTCCAAATTGCCTTCAGCAGCCAGGGCTAAGCCAGGCCAAAGCCTGGGGTCCTGGGACTCCATCTAGTTCTCCCATGTGGTACCTGCTGTCTCCCAGGATGCACCTTGGCAGGAAGCTGCATCAGAAACAGAACTAGAACCACGGCTGGGACACCCAGGTATTTCAATATGGGCATCCCAAGCAGCGTCTTAACTGTGGAGCCAAATGCCTGCCCCTTGGTGACTTTCCTGCGCCCGAAGCAGCAAGCGCTGGGAGGGGCTGAGCTCTCGCGGTGGTGGGGGTGCAGATCCCTCCCTGATTCTTCTGACGTCGATGCCAGGATTATTCTGCTCTTGTGCTCTGAACACCCTTCCGTGGGCTCGCCCCCGTGCCACGGCCACCTTGAGGAGAAAGAAAGCAGGGATGTAGCATCTCCACATTTCCATGTGTGGTAGCCTGGTTGGCTGGCAGCTTTTCTGGGGTCTTCATGAATGTCTGATCTAGGCTGGCCAAGACTGGAGGGTTCTGAGCAGGAGGGCAATTGACAAGAGCTTGTGAGAGCTTCGGAAGTGACTCTTCCGTGCTGTGTTGCGATACTGTGCTTACCCCGATGCGCGTTTCGGTTGGACAGGTACTGGTAGAGTGTCTGATTCTGGCCCTGGGCCTAGAGCATGGAACAGAAGCAGCAAAGCCTGTTGACAGCGTGGAGCTGACTCTCTGGTGGGTGGAAGAGCTGGCATGGTAGGCAGCACCTGGATAGGTTACATGCATATCTCATTAGGAGGTGGCGAGTATGGTGGGGTGAAAGAGAGAAGATGATGAGATGACAGCGCTAGGCTGGCGGTTGCAGCGGCCAGTCGGGTGAGCAGGGTGCCGGAGGGCCCTGTACAGAGAGGGGTGCTGCCAATGTGCGCTGTCTGGGGGAACAGCAAGGTGGCAGGAATGCGAGGAGCACTGAGCTCTGAGTGACTTAATTTCTTTGAGCCCGAGTTTCTGCCTGCGTTCCCTGGGGGTGGTGATGCTTCATAGGTCAGTTTTCAGAAGAGAGCCTCTGGTACTTCTCGTGTCAAAGTGAATGCTGGGTGAACAGCTGGAGGCCCGGGAGGAGCAGCAGGGGGAGTCGGACGTGTCTGGTTCTGCCCGGTGGTGAACCTGGCTGGCTGAAGGGGCTCCACAGGGCTCTTCTGGTAGAGAGCAGTGCCGGCAGGACATGGCAGGGCGGGCGGGTCCCTTTGGCCAGTTCCCCTGGGGAGCTGTTCAGAACGTTTCCATTTCTTCTTCCCCTCCTGCTGGACTACAGACTATACCAGTGCCTGCGTGCTGTAGTGTATTCCTCTATTGTTCCGGCCAGACCACAGAAGGACATCAGACTTAGAGAGACACAGGGCAGTGTGCTGGAATTTCATATATATAATGCTTTTAAAAATATTTCATAAAAGTATACATTGGGTTAAGGTGCTTACACACACACAAGTATACACATATATTGCACGTATGACCTCATTAAATATTCTTTATTGAAAGGCTGATAATGCGCTATGTTCACACAAAACAAGCTGAAGTAATTGTGTCTCCTGTTCATCGGAAAGTGCTGTAGAGAGTTCCAGGACTTTTTATGAGAGCTTGCAGAAGAATCCATGGCACTGCGCATCATCGACGAAGGTGAGGGAGCCATCTGGGAGCCTGGACTGGCTGCAGCCTTCAACCTGGCAGGACGAGGCAGGGACAGGAAACAGGACACCCTGCTGGGTGTGAAAAAAGCCCCACTCTCCTAGGGTAGAAATCTGGGAGACAAACAAGAGGCTGGAGGTCAAGAGAAAGTTTAAAACAGAGAAGTTCAAGTTCCTATCGAGTCTGTGTCATTAGATAAGAAAGTAGCAGGAGGTGGTGGCCGTGTCCTAGGTGTCACCAGGACCAAAGATGGAGGGATGAGGGGAGATGGAACAGGGGCTCAAGCAGGGGCTGTGCGCACTTGGCTGTCAAATGCAGACTGAAACGGGGTGAGCCGCCGTGCGGCCAAGAGGAGGTTGTCAGCCTGCGCTGCTTTTTATTTACTTAAAAATGAGCCCCCTCTTAGGGACGGCGTTAAACTCATTTAGCAAAGGATGTTGATTTTCTTCTGCAGAGAGATCCGTGGTGATTCATTGAACACATGCACTCTGTGGGCACAACTTTTGTGAGGACATCCTAAAATGTTTCATTACAGAAGCCTTTCAGGCATCAAGTGTCCCAGCCTTTCGTTTAGCTTCTCAGAGTGGAAGCACACATTTTTAATGATTCATTATGCTCCAAGCCTGTTTTAACCTTTTGGGCCCCGTCCTCCTGCACTGCGGTTTCTTGGTGCAGCTTTCTTGGTGCCTCCTCCATTCCTATTCAGATGCTCTTGCAGGGGCCCTGGAGTGCCATCACGTTACTTTAAAAGAGGACCTACCATGGCCAGCGCCATGGCTCACTGGGCTAATCCTCCGCCTGTGGCGCTGGCACCCCAGGTTCTAGTCCCAGTCGGGGAGCTGGATTCTGTCCCGGTTGCTCCTCTTCCAGTCTACTTCTCTGCTGTGGCCCAGGAGTGCAGTGGAGGATGGCCCAAGTCCTTGGGCCCTGTACCCACATGGGAGACATGGAGAGGCACCTGGCTCCTGGCTTCGGATCAGCGCAGTGCCACAGCACACTGGCCACGGCGGCCATTGGGGGTGAACCAACGGCAAAGAAAGACCTTTTTCTCTGTCTCTCTCACTGTCCACTCAGCCTGTCTAAAAAAAAAAAAGAGGACCTACTGTGACCACTCTGTTGATGAGAGTTAAAGATTCCAGTGACCTTTCATTGCGAGAAATTTATCAGAGACAAGAAAAGTCTTAAGAAGCTAGATATCTTTCTCCAAAATGTCACACAGATTTTATGATACGAAAAAAAGTCAATCCCTGTAGACTTGGATCCATGTTGGGTAAACCAGGAAGAAGATCTGTTGTACCTGTGGAGCCTGAGCAGATGGAGGAGCTGGCTGGTGTTTTAATAGCCCCTCAAGTTGGAAGATGCTGCTGGCCCCAGGTCACAGATGGGGAGACAGAGCCACAGCTGTGTGGGGTGGGGCTGCCTGGCTGGGAGTGGAGCCCCAGGGGTTGAAGGTGGCTATGTGAGCTCTGCCAGAGTCTCAGATCAAGGTGGAAAGAGCAGAGCATTTTGGGAAGACATGCTGTTGATAAGACAGGATGCTAAATGTTCTGAAAAAAAAAAAAATCAAGTGACCAGGAACAGACATGAACTTGTTGATTTCTAGAAGCTTCTAAGCTTTGGAGTTGAGGCATCCAGCAGTGTCTGAGCTACTATTTATAGGGAACAATCTGGGGAGACCGGTGCATGGGAGAAAAGGGGTTGAGATTACATTATCAGGTGTGTTGCTGACAGCTTGCTGATAGCTGGAATTCCCAAACTGGGGAGTCTTAATTAGCATTGATCAGTGCCTATGCATGAAGATGCTTAAATAGTGATGCTGCATGAAGAATTGGGAGCATTCAATGTCTTTTTTTTAAGGTTTATTTATCTGAAAGAGTTACAGAGAGGCAGAGACAGAGAGCTTCCATCCACTGGTTCACTCCCCACATGGCTGCAACAGCCAGAGCTGAGCCAATCTGAAGCCAAGAGCCAGGAGCCAGGACTTGGGCCATCTTCTACTGCCTTCCCAGGCCACAGCAGAGAGCTGGATCAGAAGTGGAGCAGCTGGGTCTTGAACCAGTGTCCATTTGGGATGTCAGCACCAACTGTGCAGTCCCTGTTCAATGTCATTAAAGGTTATCTTTGAAAGAAAATGACAATCAGCTGGTCAGTTTATGAATGAATGAGCATGTCTCCCCATATTCTTGAATTGATAAAGGATGATGAGATCAACAGCATGTTGGATGGTAAACTACATTTTAGAAAAAAACAGAAGCCTCGATTCCTAGTGCGTGTTGATGTGCAAGGGATGAAAACAGCATTGTGGGCCGGCGCCACGGCTCAACAGGCTGATCCTCCGCCTAGCGGTGCCGGCACACCGGGTTCTAGTCCCGGTTTCTGTCCCGGTTGCCCTTCTTCCAGGCCAGCTCTCTGCTGTGGCCTGGGAATGCAGTGGAGGATGGCCCAAGTCCTTGGGCCCTGCACCCCATGGGAGACCAGGAGAAGCACCTGGCTCCTGGCTTTGGATCAGTGTGGTGTGCCGGCCGCAGGGTGAACCAACGGCAAAGGAAGACCTTTCTCTCTGTCTCTCTCTCTCTCTCACTGTCCACTCTGCCTCTCAAAAAGAAAAAAAGAAAAAAGAAAAAAAAACCAAGGCTTACGGAGGCAGGAACCTTCTGTCCCAAGCCTGCAGCCTCAGCTCCTGCCTGCCCATGAATTTCAGACATGCCAGCCTATGATGGCATGAGTGATGGGTGCACCCCTCCCCTCCCCACTCTCATACATGATGTCCTGCTGGTTCTGTTTCTGTGATGAGACTCTGGATGATGTATAGCTATCACATTGTATAAAATTAACCATGTTTTCTTGCTATGTATGCCATTCTATGTTCAGAGCGCCCCAGTTGTCTCAAAACCGTCTTTTTCTTTGCTTGCAATCAGACTGTACATGGGATACTCGAATTTCATTAGGTTATTGTGTTCCATATGGCTTTTCATCCAGTGGCCTTCCTGCTCTTGTTTCTGATAGCTTTACATTGTTTGGGGCGTGCAGTCTTTAGGCACATGGAAAACCTCATAGCCTGGATCTGTGTGTCGGCTGCATGCTTCCACTGTTTGGCTTGCATCTGTACTGAACTGGAAGTCGCCTCTGAAGCCTCTGTTAGATTCAGGTTCTGCTTCTGTGTTTCGAAGGAGCAGGCTAGACGCGGTGCCTACTGGTGTTTCCCATGGTGTGTTTGTGTTCTGGCGTTGCTGGCACTGAGATGGGTCTGGATTCAGAGGTGACGGCCGGGTCCCTTTGCTGGGTCCTTTCCCATCCCCTTGGATTTCATAGTTCTCATCCTCTTACTCACCTTGGAGTGGAACCACTATGTCGTTTGCTTCCCCAGTTTTAACGTTCCTGATACTCTCCTATGAAGAACTTTCAGCCTTGAAGTAGGGCTAATTATTTTATCTGAAACGAACAAAAAACCTATGTTAGTGGGAAAGGAAGAATTGATAATTAATTTTATGTCAGCTGCCAACTTTCAGAGTGGGCGATCTGTGCTGTTATTACTATAGGGGATGAAGGAGCTCTTTGGGGATATCACATAAACTCTTGGATTCATACTTCTGATGCTATCAGAAATATCCTTATTTATTTGGTGTACTTCAGTTCATTACAGACATTTCTTTTAAGTTAATTTATTTGAACACACACACACAGTGTGTGTGCGTGGGGGGAGATCCTCCACCCACTGGTTCACTCCCTAAATGGCTGCAACAGCTGGAGCTGGGCTGATCCAAAGCCAGGAGCCAGGAGCTTCCCCTGGGTCCCCCAGACGTACCATAAATGTTGCCTTCTCTTCACCGGAGTAGAAATGGTGTTCATGGAAGGCTCATTGTTCCTTAACATATTTTCCAGGTGTTTTATGCAACAGAACTAGAAACTGTGTTTTGAAATGAGCCAAAGTGTATAGTGGGGCTGGTGCTGTGGCGTAATGGGTTAAGCTACCACCTTCAGTGCTGGCAACCCATGTGGGGGCCGGTTCAAGTCCCAGCTGCTCCGCTTCTGATCCAGCTCTCTGCTATGGCCTGGGAAGGCAGTAGAAGATGGCCCAAGTCCTTGGGCCCCTGCACCCACGTGGGAGACCTGGAGGAAGCTCCTGGTTCCTGACTTCGGATTGGCTCAGCTCCAGCCATTGCGGCCAACTGGGGAGTGAACAAGTGAATGGAAGACCTCTCTCTGCCTCTCCTTCTCTCTCTGGGTAGCTCTAACTTTCAAATAAATAAATAAATAAATCTTTAAAAAAATAAGTATATAGTGACATATTTTATTTACATTTAAAATTACAGGGTTGTTATTTTGATTTTATGCATATATACACACTCAACACTTAAAATACACATAACAATCTTAAATAATATGGCTTTATGGTATAATATGGCTATATGGTTTTATTATGGAGTATATGTAAATATTTTAAAAATACCAGAATTAACATTAATAATCAGACCATGGATAAATTTTAAGTTTCCTGTGAAGCTCTCTCCATCCTAAGTATGTTCCAGTAAGTGCAATCCCCTTGAGATAGATATTTTCTCTGTGTGTTTATGATTATATGGGATGTACACTTGGCTTAAGTTTTTTCCAGTTTTAGAGATATCTATTTTGTAAAATTTAATTTCATCTTTTTTGATGATGATAAATGCATAATTATAAAGATAAACTGTGATATAGGGGAATTTCAAGAAGAGCATTGGAAATTAAATCATGCATTTCCCACGAGGTAACTTTCTGAAGTTCTCTGTGTGTGTGTGTGTGTGTGTGTGTGAGCATGCATGTGTTGAGGTGCATGTATGCACATGTGTGTGTACATCTGAGTATGTCTAAAATCTCCAGGCAATTTCAGAGTTGCCCTTCTCAGACCGTTGTTTTTACCCTGTTCTCTTTTTACTCCTTTCAGTAAACATTCCTGCTGGTTTTGTTTATTATTTTTTCAGTTACTCTCTCTCCTCCCCTCCCTCAAATAGTTAACAGTCTGCACACAGAACTCTCTTCTGCTCCACGTTATGTGTATCATTTGTTAACCATTCCCGTATTGATTGCCTTTGGAGTGACTGTCAGCCTTTCACTGTTAGAAACGAGGCCACTGAGTGCCTGCGTCCCTCTGTGTCCGTGTGTTTGGGGTGGTCTCCTAGAAGCAGGGTTTTGGGGGCAAAGCTGAGCATTGTCCCCTGGGCTAAGGGCGCTTTGTTCCCGCAGTGATGAGTGGGAGCAGCTGCTTTGCTAGCCGATGCTCAGCAGTGTTGTCCCCTGCTTAGAGAAGTGGTCTCTCGAGACAGTTTATTTTGCTTTGCATTTCTTATGCATGAACTTGAGCAGTTTCCATGTGTTCAGGGGATAGTTTAATTTCGTTTTCTCTTGATTTTTTTGGACATTTGCGCATTTTTACAAGAGGGTGTGCCGCCCATTTGTATCAGTCCTTTGTTCAGCAAGGATATAGCTTGCAAGTATCTTCCCCAGTTTTCCCCTTGTTTTTGAATTTTTCTTAGGCTTTCCCTGCAAAAGCTTGATTGTAAATTTTCTTGGTCTGGTTGAATTGACATGTTCTCGTTATTTGGGTGCGTATTTAGAATCCCCCTCCCGGATTATGGAGAAGCACACTCTCATGAGTTCACGGTTAGACTTAGACTGCTGATCCGTGCGACATTTACTCCAGTATGCCAGTGGAACATCTGACCTGCAGTGCCAGTTTTTCCTTTGCCCAAGTGGGTGCCCGGTTGGCCCAGTATCGCATAGTGAAAGGTCGCCGCTGTTTTCCTGTGCTTGAATCTCCAGCGTGCACCCAGGCCTGTTTTTCAACTGTGTTCTCCTCCATTACTCTCCATGTGGCAGAACCACTGTTTTAATTTCGGAGGCTTTATCATATTTTTAATATAATTAACCTTTCCAGCTCCTGGAAAAAAATAAAAAACATTTTGATATATTTAGTGGAATTGCATTAAAATTATAAGTGGACCTAGAGAGAATTGATGACTCTGTGATCTTATGTAGGAGCATGGGGCACTTCCCACTGATCCATGTCTACGTTTCTTATTCAGGAGCCTCTTACGGTTTTCATGTAGGATTTGCACACATCTTACTCATGTGCCTTGATATGGCAATTTTGTCATTAATTCATTCAGCTATTTGTTATAAATAGGATACTTTCCCCAGTGTTTCTTCTTTTTTTTTTTTTTTTGCACATTTTGTCATAACTAAGATTTATAGATTTTTTCTGAGAAATTTGTATCTTGCTATTTGCTAAATTCTGTTACTCTTTGTAAGAGTAATAACAAGTTTTGCATCTGTGGACAGATTTATCTGAGTAGAAAGATTACTTTGTGTCTTTTCTCCCTGAATTCTCCCATCTGTGATTCTTTCCCTTGTTGCATTGCATTGTCTCCTCCATGCGCTGCCACATTTGATGGTCTGGTGCGGTTGGCATCTACCATTTTTCTCTCTCTAGAAGGAATAACCCCCGTGTTTCCTCATCAAGCAGGGGCCTTTATATTTACATAACTACTTTCCCTGCTAACATCTATCAATTTTGGTTTTACTCAATGTTTCCCTAAAAATTATGTAATTTTGTTAAATTCCTTTCTGTCATTTTTGGAAAAGAATTCTGTGGCTCTGTTGGTGTAATTAGGGGCATTTCAGGATTTGGGTAGTTCAGTGTAGTCTCTGGCACCATGACGCACCTGCGTTTGTGTGCTTCTGAGTAACCGTCCAGAGTCTCACCGTGTCAGATATCAAAATTGTACCCACAGATTCAATTTGATTGCTTTTGTCTGCCAGGTCCTTCACATCCTCTTATTTTTAAACTTTCTGGGGGGGGGGTGTTGATGGTCTCTCGTGGGTGGACTGGAATTTTTGTTTTGTACCTGTTAGATCTCTTTATAAATAGGTAAGCTAGCCCCTGTGCATTTATTGATTAGCCCTGTATCCTGGGCCCCAGCTGTGCCCTGGGTGTGCACACGAGTAGACCCAGACACGTACGCACACAGCCCAGAGGCACCGCCTTGCTGTGTGGTCCCTTGGCTTTGCTCTTGCAGAATCTATTTATGTTTGCAGGGGAGGTGACTGCTTTTGGCACCTATGAAAAACTGTGCTTCTGTCTTGCTCCCATCCAGGAATACTATTCAACAGTGCCGTCAGCCCTGTCTCTGATAGGACTTTTGGTTTCCCATTCCCGAAAGTGCTAAGAGACTTCAGCTGTGGCTCTGGACTGCCTCATCAATAGAGACTGCCCGACCTGTCCCAGAGGGGTTGTCAGGAGGATAAAACAGATGCAGAAGGACTCAGAGTGGCCAGAGGGGTCTGGCTTTGCCTCTTGTGCGCACGGAGACGCTCCACCCAGGTCTTCTGTGCGCTGCGCGGCTCTGCCTCAGCTCCTGGTATTGAACAGATCCATTCTTTCTTGACTGTTATCTTCTCGAGTTCGGGAACTCCAGGAACAAATCCTTCTATCATTCTTTGTATCCACAAGCTGCCAAGTCATCTTCTCCTTTAAAATACTACCCCTTCACCACCAATAGACTGAAATGCAAACCCATCTCTTTTTTTGAGATGAGTTCTGTACTTCAAATGCATTTTCAGTGACTTTGGTACAGTTTTTAACATCTGGGCTTCTGAACATGTACGCTGTTTCACCGTTTCAGATGCAAGGTTAGCAGGACGGTATCGAAAGCAAATCAGAAGAGAACACCAGACAGGTGCCAACTTCACTCACAGGCTCTGTTACTGAACATGAATAACAAATAAACAAAAAGAAAATGGAAGAGGTTTATTCCCCCATTGAGATACATAATAACGGATTATAGGAGCTAGGAGGAAAAGCTAACTGACTTTCCACTTTGCAAATGGCCACTTCAATGGAGAGTATGTAGTGTGCAGTTCCTGATGCAGAAAATGGGCCTCACAGGTTGCAACATTTCAGGTGTGCATTTCCCATTCCTGTCTTGCTGCCTCACCCCTAGGGGTTTCTATCCACTGCCTCCAAATATGGGTGCATGTTTCTATTCTCATATAATCTAGCAAGACGTGTATGGAGGAGAGGTGTTCATTCATGCAATGTTGTAAAATAATGATTTGTTACAAAATTGTACGATGGAATTACATGAACAAGCCATGAAGAAAACAGAATTGGCAGTAACGCCAGCTTGCAGAGCAGTGTTCCTCTGCACTGGGGCTCACGTTCCAGCCTTTTCCCCGTGTGTTTCTTCATAAGCATTCCAGTTACTGCACAATGTACCAACCTCTTCTGTTCTTAGGTATTGAGGTTCTTCCTAATTTCATCCTTATAATAAATCTCCCTGTTGCATAGAGCAACTTTTTGTGTGGTTTTTATAGTCATTTCTCAGTTTCAGTTACAAAACAGTGACATTGCTGGCCCCAAGGAGTTATTTGTGAAGTCCTAGAGTATGTGCCCACACAGTCTGCAGAGAGGTTTCAGCAGCCGACACACCGCCAGTGACATACAAGTGGCTCCTTTTTGCTACCCTGGGGACCTTAGCCTGCATCTGTCCCCACTCTCTTGGTGGGGTTCCTACGTCAGGAAGTTTTGCTTGAGAGTAGTTATGGAGGGCCAGCCCTGGCTGAGCTATTGCAGTTAGGCTTACACTTCTGTCCCAGAGCCGTTTGGCTAGTGAGGAGCCTGCGCCTTCTGGGTGTGTAGAAATGAGTTAGCTTGAGATTTGAAGTCTGTTGGAATCAGAGACCATTGATCGCCAACTTACATTTGTGAAGCAGCTGATGAAAATGCCCTTACTCATTACTACATGCAATTAAAACCGTGAAGTCACCCAGTCCGTGAAAACCATAATCACAAACCTACTTCATGTACGAGTTTTTTAGAAGATTTTATGCTACATGTAGCATAATAATGTACATGAGGAGGCTTCAAAAAAAGCATGAGGAACATGGAATTGTAGATAAGTGCATTTTTGGTGCAAATGTTTTTGAAAACCAAGCATTGTTTGTAATATACATTTCCTATGCACATTTTGAGGGTCCTTGTATACATGAATTTTAAAATTTGTTTCACCAAAGTAAACTTTTTTTTTTGACAGGCAGAGTTAGAGAGAGAGAGAGAGACAGACAGACAGAGAGAGAGAAAGGTCTCCCTTCCATTGGTTCACCCCCCAAAATGGCCACTACAGCTGGTGCGCTGTGCTGATCCAAAGTGGGGAGCCAGGTGCTTCCTGCTGGTCTCCCGTGTGCAGGGCCCAAGGACCTGGGCCATCCTCCACTGCACTCCCAGGCCACAGCAGAGAACTGGACTGGAAGAAGAGGAGCAACCGGGACAGAATCTGGCACCCCAACCGGGACTAGAATCCGGGGAGCTGGTGCCGCAGGTGGAGGATTAGCCTAGTGAGCCATGGCGCCAGCCCAAAGTAAACTTTTTAAAAGACAGATTTAGAGGCCGGCGCCGTGGCTCAACAGGCTAATCCTCCGCCTTGTAGTGCCGGCACACTGGGTTCTAGTCCTAGTAGGGGCGCCGGATTCTGTCCCGGTTGCCCCTCTTGCAGGCCAGCTCTCTGCTGTGGCCCGGGAGTGCAGTGGAGGACGGCCCAAGTGCTTGGACCCTGCACCCCATGGGAGACCAGGAGAAGCACCTGGCTCCTGCCATCAGGTAGGCGAGGTGCGCCGGCTGCAGCGCGCCGGCCACAGAGGCCATTGGAGGATGAACCAGCGGCAAAGGAAGATCTTTCTTTCTGTATCTCTCGCTCGCTGTCCACTCTGCCTGTCAAAAATAAAAAAAAAAATAAAACCCAGATTTAGGGGGCTGGGTCTACAGTAAGAAGATGGCCCAAGTGCTTGAGCCCCTGCACCCACGTGGGAGACTCAAAGGAGGCTCCTAGCTCCTGGCTTCAGATTGGCACCAGCTGTTGAAGCCAACTGGGCAGTGAACCAGTGGATGGAAGACCTCTCTCTCTCTCTGCCTCTCTGTAACTCTGCCTTTCATTAAATAAATGAATCTTTAAAAAAAACCAATTAGTATATCTATGTGAAAGAGTTAGAGGGAAAGAGGGGCTAGGGGAAGAGAGAAATTGGTTTACTCCCCAGATGGCTGCAAGCCAGGATTTCAGATCTGCTTCTGGGTCGCCCACATGGGTGCAGGGGCCCAAAGCCTTTGGCTGTCTTCCACTGCCTTCCCAGGTGCATTAGCAAGGAGCTGGATCGGAAGTAGAACAGCCAGGACTCAAATTGGTGCCCATATGGGATGCCTACATCACAGGCAGTGGCTTAACCAGCTATACTACTATGCCAGCCCCCAGAATGAAAAACTTCTAATTTCATTTCTATGAATGTTCTGAAACAAACTTGCATATAATATCTAATACTACCTTAAAATATATTTTTTCATGTAATATATAATTCATATAAAACATGATCTTGTAGTTATGATTTGTATGTAATATATGATATTTTAGTTATATGCACTACCATACACTATAAATGTAATAGCATTAATATTATATATGTTATATATGTTACTACAAAGCATTCAGTAGAAATGTAAAATAAATGCAAATTTTATCTACTCTATCATGTCTAATAAATAAGGGATAAAACAGTGTTTCTGTGGGAAGAGGAGGAATCCTATTACGTGAAGACAGTATTTGCTTTAAAATTATTAGATATATTTATAGTTTCTAAAATAATGAAAGTGGGCAAGCATTGTGGCACGGTGGGTTAAGCCACTATATGGGACACCCACATCCCATGTTGGAGTGCCTCGGGTAGTCTCGGCTCTGTTTCCACTCCGGTTTCCTGCTAACGTGCCCAGGAGGCAGCAGACGAGGCTCAAGTACTTGGTTTCCTGCCACACAAGTGGGAGGCCTGAATGGAGCTCTTGCTTCATGGCTTAAGCTAGGTCCAGCTCCAGCTGTTGTAGACACTGGGAGAATAAACCTCTGGATGGAAGACCTCTATCTCTGAGTCTTCCTGCCTCTCTTACTCTGCCTTCCAGAAATAAAGAAAGGAAACTTAAAAAAATGAAATTCAAATTTTCCTAAAATTGGATTATCAGTCAGCACTTTGAAATGAAAATAGAATAAAGTCATGTTTATTTCTAAGTCGTTTTCTAAGTCTACATTATGGCATTGGTTTAAGCGAGTGAATCAAGCCTTGATGTGTTGTGGGTTTGCAGGGATTCAGCCTACAGTAACGACCTGTTAGACACAGAGGCTGCAGAGATGGACAGCTTTGTGTGCCTGGCAAAAAGTCAGGAGCCTCTGCCAGTAGAACTCAGAGCTTCAGAGAGTTCAAATTTATTCAAGCTGTTGAAGAAAGACATTTGAAATGAAAATGCATATGCTCCATAAACCGCGGACTGCAGCGACACTATGAATAATATCTGAAATATTATTGCAGTCAGGCCCAAGGAAACACTCTGCCTGATGTGGTTTTCAAAACTTGGATACAAAACAGCATATGGGAGCAGTGTTATTCCTGCTGTAATACTTAGTAAGACTCATATTCCTTATTCTGTTAAGAATATCTTAATATTAAATACAGCCATAAATTGCTGCAGTGTGGATAATTCATAAAGTTTTGCTGGCCCCAGGTAGAATAATTAGTTTCTTTTTTTCAATTTTAATGTTCTGTGTGCTCGACATGTCTGCGTAATAAATACAGCTCCTCTTTATTTTGAAATCTGATAGGATTTCCTTGGCTAATTGGATTTTAAAAACCCTGTGTTCTAACTTAGTGCCATTAATATTCTTTAAGGGCGCCTTGTTTGTAATTCACCTGTTTGTTTAAATCATGATTCTCAGCATGTGGTACTCACACTGAGGTCATCAACACAGCTTGGGCACTTGTTGACAAGGCTGATCCTCAGTCCTCAACCAGAGCAGTTGAATCGGGAACTTCAGAGGTGACCTTGTGTTTGATAGGCTCCCCGGGTAACTCAGAGGCACCGTCCAGGCTGAGCCACAACTATCAGATTGCTTTGGGACACATCCTCCATGGTGACACCTCCTGCTGTTGGGAACTAGATTGTGTCTGCGGGTTTGGGTGCAGAGCTGGTATCAGTCAATTTTGGGGGTGGAGTAAGCCAGCCGAGAATTTCATGGCTTAAAACAAGCATATGGACCTTACCAGATGGCTCCTCTGGTGTTGCCTGGACTTCCCCGCGTGTCTGTGCTGTGCGGCTGGGAGCAGGATGATTGGAGTTGGGCTTGCCTTTGGGTCCTTGTCTGTCCCATCTATGGTTTCTGCACCTGCAGCAGCTGCTCCATGCGCCTCCCCAGGGTCCCTACAGTGTCCCTTTTGTCATGCTCCCTCGACTGCCAGCCCAGCTTCAGGGGGTGGGGAGGGACCCTCCACATGTTCCAGGGAGCATTCCGGATCTCCCTGAAGGGGAGAAGGTCCAGAGAGGATAACATTTTTGCGAACAGCCTGCACACCTAAGATCTGGATCAAGGCGGATAACTTGGCTAAGGAGTTCCAGCCCAGAGCAGTGTGGGGCAGAGGCTCTCTGACTTCTCTGAAGCTGCAAAGTAAGATGGGAGCCTCAGAGAATGCAGAGTGTTTACAGGCATCAGGTTACCCTGTATTCTGCAAGACTTCATGTTTGCAAAATCAGACATACCTCAAAAGCAATGATTTTAGTAACATCAGAAGGCTCTTCAAAAAAGTCTGTGGAGAGTGGAATTGGAAGATGCTTATTTTGGGTGAAAACTTTTAAAATCAATGCAGATGAGAAATGTTCAAAAAGTTTGTGAAAATACATGAAGAAAACTGCATCCATTTCAAATTTTTTGCCATCAAAATGAAGTTTAAGAAGGGTGGGGGGCAGATGGGAGGGAGGATAGGGTGAGAAGAATCACTGTGTCCCTAAATTTGTGTTTAGGAAATGCATTAAGGTTGTTTACCTTAAATAAAAGGTTCCTAGGTAACAACAACAACAAAAACCCTTAGTCTTTTGCAGGCAAAAAAAAAAACTTTAAAAATTTCACTGTTGTGTGAACTTTTTGAAGTACCCTTATATTGAGCAAGCAAGAAACAAAAATAAGCATTTTATTTTGAGCATAGTTTCCATACTTTTAACCCTAATTTGCCATCTGATTCCTAACACATCATCTAAATTCTGATCTGCATGCTGTGCATGGAAGTCCCTTGGCCCAACACAGGTGGCCCTGGGGCTGTGAGGATGGACATAATAGCCACGGACATGGTTTTAGGATGAAAACATGCCAACGTAAACCTGCTTGTGTTATGGCAATGTTTGCAGTAAGTGCAAGAATGGAAAGAGTAGGAAAACAATAATGTTCTGGTTAATAAGGTAATCCTTTATCTTGTTTACAAAGTTTAGCAGCTTTGAATAGTTCATGTTATACTTAAATAACTAATGGCAGTAATGAACGGTCTTGAACCATAATATGTGAAGAAGCAATATTTACTTGGATTTTTCGGATAATTTGATGATATGAGAGCAGTTGTTTCCAAATCGTGATCAGTTGTATTCAACTAGCATATAATTTGTAATTTTAGAGACACTCTTCTGTTTTTTTCCCATTGTAGGTTTAGGAAAATGAAGACATGTATTCTGTGGTATGATTGCTCACCTGCCGTCTGATTCACAACTTCTAGATCTTTCCAGCCGGCAAGCGTTCAGGACGTTTCTAACTCGGGCTCTGCGAGAAGGGCACAGCCATGCACCCTGTATTGGTGGGTGCATGTCCTGAGAAGTGTGGTGTTAGGTTATTTGGTCATTGTTCAACCCTGAATGAATGCGTTCACACAAACCTAGATGGTGGGGGTCAGTGACTTGACGTGACCTGAGGTTTTTGAGGCCACTGCTCTTGTCCCACACAAGCAGTCGTCCAAGCAGCTTGTTCTGTACGTATAGGGGGCACATTGTAAAAGAACTGCAGAACAGCAAACGTGAGGACAGGGGCAGTTTGTTCCTGTTGTCAGTGTTATGCCCTGTGCACAGTTGTATGCGCTGTACATTTCTGTACTGACAATGTAGTGGGTGTGGAGCGCCAGATCGCCACATGCGTGTGAGTGCTGCTTTGTGCTGTAACGTGACGATGGCTCTGAAATCCTCTCATCGATAAGAATGTTTCAGCTCCATTGTAACCTTACGGGATCCCTGTCGCATGGATGGCCTGTGGTTGGCCACGTGCATTGTGTGGTACGTGACTGTGTAGGAAAATGTCTGTTCTCTTAGGGAGCTTGGTAAGGCACCACATGATCACCACAGTACCGAGTATTAAGCACTGACAGAGCAAAGACTTGACCTAGGCCTTGATGGCCCGCAACTTGGGAGTTGGGTGGGGTGGTTTTGAGGTGAAGTGAAAAGAAGTGTTGAGACCAAAGAGACAACACTCAGTACCATAAGGCTAACTGAGGGCCACTCATTAGGTTGGCTGCTCCAGGGCTCGACCAGCACCCACTCTGGGTCATGTATCATTCAGCTACCACCACAGCAATATTGTACAGCAAACCATCCCCAAGGTCAGTGGCTCACCTCCTGAAGACATCTGCCACTCAGGGCTGCGGGCTGACTGGGCTTTTGTGTGTCCCAGCTGAGTCTGGCTGCAGGATCCAGGCGGGTACATGTCTATCTGCATTCTCTGTGGGTCAGGAATGTTAGGGGAAGTAAGTTGAAAACTCTAGACATGGGGCATAACATAATAAGTCACATAACTTGAATATACTCTCTATAGCGGTTTAAAACACAAATTTTCTTTGAAAATTGAAGATATAATTCCATTACACTTTTTACAAATATTTATTTATTTATTTGAGAGTCAGAGTTATACAGAGAAGGAGAGGCAGAGAGAGAGAGAGAGAGAGAGAGGTCTTACATCCGCTGGTTCACCCCCCAGATGGCCACAATGGAAGCCAGGAGCTAGGAGCTTCTTCCTGGTCTCCCACCAGATGCAGGGGCCCAAGGACTTGGGCCATCTCCCACTGCTTTCTCAGGCCATAGCAGAGAGCTGGATCAGAAGAGGAGCAGCTAGGACTCAAATTGGTGCCCATATGGGATGCTGGCATTGTAGGCAGTGGGTTTACTCACTACACCACAGTGCTGGCCCCTCCATTGCATTTGTGAACTTTCTGTGCGTTCCAAAAATTCTTTTAGCACAGTTGATTGGCAGGGACCTTCACAAGAAAGCATTACGATGCTAGAAGCTGCACTCAGCTCTTGTAGTATAATTTTCTCCATTTTAAACCTACAACTGTAAATATAAATGTTCAGCATTATCATAATTAGGGCTCTTGAGTTGTAATCTTTAGAAGTTTACAGTTAATATCCTGGGGGCATGATAGTTAAGTAATCCTGGTGGGCTAGTTTCTTACAAGCTATGTTCAAAAGAATCTGATCACTTCTCAACATTTTGGCTGTGATCATGTGCAAAAGAATCTAAATGCAGGTTCCATTGAGGTTGATTTTTTTCTTTTTGTACGCTGAATGTTTTACCCTGATTAAATTTTACTTTTTATTGCAGGTATGGCCTCTCATACCTGAGCACTAATTTCTTACAGGTCTGTGTAGGAACTATTGTAACGTTGCTAGCCTCTCTTCCCTCGACAGGAGGAGACACCAGCTTGTTAGCAGTTGGGCATGGTAAGGGCGTGGTCTAGCAGGGCAGAGGGCGTGATCTAACAGGATGATGGGTGTGTTCTGCCTGCGTGATGGGCGTGGCCTCGCTGGGTGATGGGCGTGGCCTCGCTGGGTGATGGGCGTCGACTAGCTGAGCAATTGCCTAGCTGGTGATGGGTGTGCCCTAGGAGGCCGACGGACATTTCAAATTCTTTCCTCCTGTGTTGCAGGTATCATTTAAGATTAGACTCCACTGCACTTAAGAAAGAATCCCCAGTATGGTTGTTGATACAGGAGAGACATTTATCTCTGTGACTGCAGAGCTGGCCGGATGCTCCTTGCTCCTGGCTGCATGCATCCACACTGGGTTCTCGGCACCACCACCAGAAGAACATAAGCTTCCTTGCTTTCCAAAGAGGCTTGCAGGGATTGTGGGATACTTGGAATGTAGTTAACCTGGTCACGGCTTAGCCAGGATGGGTCCCTCAGCTGGGTGGGCAGAGGCCCTTCTGCCTTTATGAGGAGGCCACAGCTGGGACGGGGCTGCCTGTCAGGGCACAGTGCTGTGTGTCCTTAGAGGACATTCGAATGTTTAGCTGTGGGCACCCCGTGGTATGCATGAAGTCCCAGCATGGTGTGTTACTTTCAGAGTAGCAGAATAATCAAATGTAATATTTTGCCTTCCCATAGCGTTTGTTTATCTGTTGCCTGGAAGCTATGCGTACATTTCCACATATGTGCTGTTGGCACATCTTCGGATTAGATACAGCTTCCAAGCCGATCAAATGATAGTTTGAAAAAGGGCTGAGGATTTAGTTGAGTTACTCCTTTGTTTGTGGTTTTTGTGGAAAAATTAAACTTGGAATTAAAGGAAAGTTTCCTTACAGTTTTGGAGTAGGAATTTGTTCGTTCAATACTTCGATTTATCATTGTGGACCTGTTTGATTATTGCTGGTAATGCTCTCCAAGCGAGTTTGCAGCATGTTTCCGCATTATTTCTAAGTTCACATTTGAAGCAGTATTTGGCATCTGTTTTTTTAAAGATTTATTTATTTATGTGAAAGAGTTACAAAGAGAGAGAAGGAGAGGCAGAGAGGGAGAGAGAGAGGTCTTCTATCTGCTGGTTCATTCCCAGATGGTCACAACAGCTGGAGCTGTGCCGATCTGAAGCCAGGAGCCAGGAAATTCTTCCAGGTCTCCCACGTGGGTGCAGGGGCCCAAGGGCTTGGGCCATCTTCTGCCGCTTTTCCAGGCCATAGCAGAGAGCTGGATGGAAGTAGAGCAGCCAGGACTCAAACCAGTGCCCATATGGGATGCTGGTGCTGCAGGCAGTGGCTTTACCCACTATGCCATAGTGCTGTCCCCAGTATTTAGTATCTATTATAATAAAACCCATGGAGTAGAAAATCGATGATTCTTACACACTGGGAACGTGGTTGGTCTCCCAGAGAAGGTGTCGGGAAGCCAGCTGTCTGCAGATCGTGTGATCTCTGGAGAGAAGCGAGGATGGGTTCTCGAGGTGAAAATGCGTTTCCTGTTTGTACGCTTTGATGCCAGTTCTCACCATTCCCAGATTCTCCTTTAACAGGGAGAGTTGAACATGGAGTTGTCTACAGAGTACCACCCGAGTATTCGATTAGGCCCAATGTGTCCTAATTACCCACAGTGTAAGAATCCAAACCCTGTATAACCCTATCATTTCCAAGTAGCAGCTGAATAACACTTGGAAGAGAGTCACAAATCTCACAGACTAATTAATGAAACTGTTTAAAAATACTGGCAGATGAAAGGAACAAACATGTCAGTCCCCAAATTGTGTTTTTCAGCTGCTGATAGATAACACTAGGTCAGTCGCCAAGTTGTAATTTCTTGATGAAATGACGTTCTGAATATTGTTGTTTTAGTCACACTTACTAAAGGTAACTGGTAAAGTATTTGACACTTTCTATACCTTATCATAAATATTTCCCTTTATTATTAAAAAATGCAAGCATAGCTACCAAAAATCTGATTTGAGATTTTATTAATGAAAACCTTGAAGACTATAATAGTAACTGGTGGTAGTTATTAGTCAGAATACCTAAAAATTCTGAAGTGCCTTTTGAATTGTCAAATTGGTGGAATTATTTGGTGTATTTTTGGTACGTGCTTTATCTTAGTTCTTTTTGGTATCAAGTGCTCCTTTGTTGTACATGGTGATTCTCCACAAAGCAGGTGTCTGTTGGGTCGGGTACATGGGTTGGCATGTGTGGCCCTTCTCATTGGTGGGCCGTGTGCCCATCAAGGGGCGGCCGCAGTGGTCCAGGTGGTGACTGGAACCATAGGCCAAAGAGGAAGTGCTCGGGTGCAGGCATCCACGTGCACAGAGGGTCTCGGATCCCAGAGACGTGTCAGGAGTGCTGAGTGGCTTTGTGAAGCCATGACCCCAGGATACAGACTCCGGATTTTCTTTGGCATTGGCTGGTGTTTCTCTTAAAAATGCTGTTTTTAAATCAAACATTATTTGGTAAATATTTTCATGTAACAGGATTTTGAAACCAAGCATGGCACTTACAGGTGTTCCCCACGATGTGCCGTCTTGGGTCTCCTCGCCCTACATGGGGATCGCCAAAGGTATTGCGGTGTTAACGCTGTCACTGGGTCCCCACTAATCCTGCACCTCTGTTGGGTGCAGGTTCCTTCAGTGTCTGTGGCACTTCAGAGAAGGTGACGGAGAGAGCGGCCGTTGCATGGTACACATGACATGGTGAGCTCTGCACACTGTGCCTGGGCTGTCTCTCTCCTTCACCCGCATGAAGCAGTGGCTGCCATCCCCTCATTCATTACACGTGAGGATGCTGCCATCCAAACACACAGACACCCCAAAACACACACCCCCAAACACAGAAACCCCAACACAGATGCCCCCAAACACACAGATGCCCCCAAACACGCCCCCAGACACCCCAAACACACAGATGCCCCCAAACACAGACACCCCCAAACACAGACACCCCCAAACAGATGTCCCATACACCCCCAAACACAGACACCCCCAAACACACAGATGCCCCTAAACCAGACACCCCCAAACACACAGATGCCCCCAAACACAGACACCCCCAAACACACAGATGCCCCTAAACCAGACACCCCCAAACACACAGAAACCCCAAACACACAGATGTCCCCAAACACACAGACGCCCCCAAACACACAGAAACCCCAAACACATGCCTCCAAACACAGAACCCCCAAATACAGATGCCCCCAAACACACAGATGCCCCCAAACATGTGCCCCCCAGACACCCCCAAATACACAGATGCCCCCAAACACGCGCCCCGCAACAGACACCCCATACGCACAGCTCTCTGTTGCTGGAGCCCAGATGTGGATGCAGATGTGTGTGATTCCACAGCTCTGGCGTTTTCACGTGGAAGCTGTCCTGTTGTTCTAGTCCATCACATGGAAGACCTTATGACGGGAGCACGAGGAGCTGGGTGCAGGAAGAATGAGAGGCTGGGAAGGAATGTCCTGGCTATAAATCTCTCTATTTTAGCAGTGAAGAGAGGACGATTCTTTACCCCCATCTCCCTGATATTTCCACGGGGCTCAGCTGAGGGAGAGACTGTGTGTTAGGTTGAATGATCAGAACCATTTCCTGGAGACGGCGCCTTCAAGGGCAGGATGGGACTGAGAGGGCTGACAAATGCCGGAGTTAGAAACCTGAGAGAAGTAGAAAGGGAAGCGTGGATGGGGAGGGCGGGGGTGGGTCTCCAGCTCTCCACTTTGACACGGCACCAGGATGAGCTTGCATTTTATGTAGAGAAGCTGCGGCGATTTTGAGCAGAGAAATGACACAGACAGACCATTTTTAAAGAAAGTTTGTTCAAGCTGGTCTTTAATTTTGTTTTCTCTGTGGTACTCCCTGAGAAGATCCCACATGAGTGTTGTCTGTCTGCTCCTCTGGAACACAAGTTGTGTGAGGGCTGAGCTGGGTCAGAGCAGCCACACCGCTGCGTCTTTGCATGGCACCCTCTCTCTCAGAGCCATGGGTCACTCCTTAAGCTGTGTGACTGCCCTGGGCCACGCCCCCATCCCAGCTGAGTCCCGCCTCCCGGGCATCCCTATTGGGTACCAGTCCTGTGAGTGAGGCTGTCTGGAACCATCCAGACCAGCGCGACCTCTAGATGGATGCCATCAGCTGACCTCAGGCAACTTCCCTTAGAATGAAAAGAATCTCCCATCTTCGCCCTGGCCAATTCCTAACCAATAAAGCTCTGAGATAAAATAATTCCTCTCTGTGGTGGAGCCGTTCAGAGCAGGTGTCGCTTGTCCTGCAGGTAACTGGGATGGAGAGCATCGGTTCCCCTCGGCTTGGGGAATGGTTGGAGTCCGGTGAGGTACAGGACTCTCTGTCATACTTACATTCCGTAATAAAAGTAGCTGATCTTGCATTTGACTTAACCAAGTCAAGATCACCGTCTCCAAGGGATGGGAGTAGGTTGTACTAAGTCCGGGTGTCGGGATTTGAGGGAAGATTGCGTTGGTGATACTTTCTCAGGTCTCCCTTTGGGTGTCCAGTATCCCAAGATGGAACTCAAGGTCTCCCTCCAGTGGGAAGCTCCCTCCATACCATGTTCTCCATTTCTCATGACGTCAGCTCGGGGGGGGGGGGGGGAAGCTGTGTGCCAGGTGCCTCGGAGCCCTCCCTGATGGATCTTTTGCCTCACACTCCGTGTGATGCCTCTGCAGATGCAGTGAGCTCCACCATCCGTCTGCTGTGTGTTCACAGTCACCCTTTCCCGGCTGTTAGCTTCACTCTCTCCTCTCACGAGAGTCCCCTGGGGCCTTTCTCTGCTTTGTTATCTGCAGTGAGTGCACAGGTCTCTGCAGACCAGGTACCCGTCTCCTGCATTGTGCAAGTCCATGGGAGTATAGACACCTACAGTTTTATAGAAACTATGTGAATCCTTTATGCACGTTTTTCTCTTTTATTGTGATATTGCAACAGTGGGTGAATGCCGGGATGACAGTTTCACGTGTGTGCATTTATAAACACAGATATTGACACGTTCTAAATTTCTTTAGGAAACACCTACTTTCTTTTATCTTGCTTTCTGTGTGATGGGGATGGTACTGAGCTGACTTAACCCAGGAAGTTTCTTTGAAGAGGAGGTATTAAATATTTATAGTTTTTAAAAAGGGCTTTTAGAAAGGGTTGCATGGGGCCAGCGCTGTGGTGTAGTGGGTGAAGCCACCACCTGCAGCGCCAGCATCCCATTTGGGCACCGGTTCAAGTCTTGGCTGCTCCACTTCCACGCCAGCTCTCTGCTATGGCCTGGGAAAGCAGTGGAAGATGGCCTGAGTGCTTGGGCCCCTGCACCCATGTGGGAGACGTGGAAGAAGCTCCTGGCTCTGGCATCAGATGGGCCCAGCTCCAGCCATTGTAGCTATTTGGGAAGTGAATCAATGGATGGAAGACCTCTCTCTCTCTCTCTCTCTCTCTGCCTCTCTCTGCCTCTCTGTAACCCTTCCTTTCTAATTAATCAATTAATTAAAAACAAAGGGTTGCATAATTTGAAGAGGATCCTGGACCCCTGGACAGTCTTCATTGCTACCATATTGGACAAATAAAGCTTAGCAAATTACGGCCCATTCCTAGCCTTCCATATTATTCCAAATATGTGAGTACTACTGCTTTAAATTAGCTTATCCTCCTCTGAAAATTAAAAATGCCTACTGCATATAATTAATCAGAGTAAACTGATTAAGATGCAATTCATTATTATTGAGACTATGATAAATTATTATTAATAATGGGTAAATGTTTATCTGTGACTACCTTGAGTGTTTTAGTCTGATTTTATGTTTGGGTAAGAAAGTCCTCAGGATATACTCCCAGTTTTATTTCCAATGTGTTCTAATGTGGCAGCCTGTGGATTATTATTTTTATTTTTATTCGTGGGGTCCCAGACTGGTCTCACAGAGACAGCCCCTGTTAAATCTCTTACATTAGCTTATTTATTCTAGTCCACAGCTCTCCTGTGCAAGGTGATTGCCATCCTGTTTGCACAGGTAAAACAGAGGCACAGAGATGTTAATTGCCTTTCAAAGACCACAGAGCCAGAAAGGGGCAGAGTGTGTGAGGCCTGGAGGCCCTTGCCACAGCCCATGCCCCTACTCCCACGTCCCAGAGGCCCACAGCCTGGCTTCCGAAGCCCATCTTTTACGTGAGCTGACAGACTGGACATGAGTGATGGGAATTTCTCTAAACTGTGTTTCCTAGGAAAAAAACTAAATATTACAGCCCACATCATTTCAAGTGTAATCACAGCCAGCCACGTTTAAGGAACAAAATAATGGCAAGAAGCACATACAGAGCACTTGGTGTGTGCCTGTGGAGTGTCCATGAGCATTTCCCCTTGTGTAATCCTTGCACCCACACCGTGAAGAGGGGCAGGCACACATTTGTCACCCAGAAAACAGCCAGTTATTGGCAGAACCAGGCACACATGTGTGCATTCAGCCACTCAGCTGTGCTCCTATCCCGCTCAAAACAACACCAACACACACGTTGGCAACTTTCCGGGAAGCGGAGGTCCCTGGAAGGGTCAGCCATCCTCTGTTTTCAATCCATCCCCCTCCTCTCCAACCCCAGGCAGGTGCCCCTTCCCCACGGGGTGCCTTGCACCTGACCAGTGCTGTGTGTCCAGGAAGCTGAGGTTGGTGCAGCCAGCACTGTTAGCCATGGGGAAGTGTCACCAGGCAGCCATGGACCGGCAGGCTATCCTGGTGCAAATCAGACTCGGTGCTAACCAGTCTTCAAAGGACCCACTGTGGTTTCTGTCCAGCTAAGGAATCCTTAGATTTCTGCCTCAGGAAAGGATTCTGAGATTTTGCAATTTTTCTTGATAAATGACTTTTGTTCCTGCTGGAGAAGAAAGATATGATTTATAAGGGCTTCCAACAAAAATAAGTTGAAGTTTCAGAGGAGCCGTTTCTGGTTCCTACATCCTCTCGGGTGAAACATTTCTCGAGAGCAGTGTGTCTTCCTCTTACTCTGTGATCACTCACAGAGCTCACGATGAGATACATCATGACATTATGGACATTTGCTTAATGATGCTCTCCTGGGAGCAGTGGGAAGCAGGCTTCCGAAACCTTGCCTTGACACCTCAGTTGGCTGAATCATAGCACCAAGTGCAGTGGAGAAGTCTGGGTGCGAATAAGTGTGGGTTAACGAGAATATTGCCACTTCATGAGAATCAAAGGGAAGGAAAAACTCTTCATTTACCCATGATTATTTCCATAACGAGAGTGGTCAAGTGGACTCCATTTCCTTTAGACGTTAGAAGAATCTCCCTGAGTGATCTGTGTGTGGTAGTGATCACTGTGGAGTCGATGCTTGGGCTTGAGACAGGCAGAAAACTCCATTCCCTTCTGCGTAAGTGGCCGGGTCGCAGATGAACCACGGATTGGCCTGAGCCTACATACAAGCCCCTCACTGGGCAGCCTTGTGAAGAGTGTAGTAGGAGGGACCCCATTCCATGAGCTAGGAGGAGACCTGGTTTTAAAACTGGAGACAGGATGTGAGAATCTTAGAGAAGTGGACCGGGGGCCGATGCTGTGGCATAGTAGGCTAAGCTTCCGCCTGTGGCGCCGACATCCCACATGGGTGCTGGTTTGTGTCCCAGATGCTCCTCTTCCGATCCAGCTCTCTGCTTTTACCTAGGAAAGCAGTGGAAGATGGCCCGAGTGCTTGGGCCCCTGCACCCATGTGAGAGACCCGGAAGAAGCTCCTGGCTTCAGATAGGCCCAGCTGAGGATTTGTGACCATTTGGGGAATGAACCATCAAATGGAAGACCTTTCTCTCTGTCTCTCTGTCTGTCACTCTACCTCTCAAATAAATAAATAAAATCTTAAAAGAAGTGGATTGCAGGAGTCTGAATCTCCATGCTTGTGAGACCCTCTCTGATGAAAGTACAGCGACAGATACGGTGGACCAGGGGGTTGCCAATGAGAAGCTGCTTCCTAGACGAGAAGCAGCAGCACGTCTGGCAGATTTCATGTAAGTGACAGGGCAAATGCATGTATTTGTACGGCCTGGGGAAGTGTGGTCTTACAGTTGTGTCAGTTGTGTGCAATGGTGTTTTTATTCTCTTTTTGCTGTTATGAGATTTTCCACTTTTGAAAGAAAAATATTATGTCACCAGTAAGAAGAGATGGGAAGAGATTAGTGGGATTGCAGGTGGTAGATTATTCCTGTGCGTTTGTATCTTGTCGCCTTGCTGGAATATTCCTTTTGGGGGCCGATACTGTGGGTTAAGCCGCCTCCTGTGAAACCACTATCCCATATAGGCAAACGGGTTCATGACCTGGCTGTTCCACCTTTGATCCATTTTCCTGCTAATCCTCCTGGGAAAGCAGAGGAAGGTGGCCAAGGCACTGGGCCCCTGGGAGACCCAGGTGAAGTACATGGGAATACTTGTATATGAAGTTCAAGTACGTGGGACACCCGGATGGAACTGCTGGCTCTTGGCTTCTGCTGGGCCCAGCCCTGGCTGTTTTGACTATTTAGGGAGTGAACCAGGAGATAGAAAATCAATCAATCTCTCTCTCTCTCTCTCTCTCTCTCTCTCTCTCTCTTTCTCTCTTTCCTTCTCTCTTTGTCTCTCTCTGTAACTCTACCTTTCAAATCAATCAATATTTTTTTTAAAATCAGTTAAGTAAAATTTTGATAAATCAGTAAGTAGAATGTTCCTGCTTGCTTACCAGGTTTAGAAGTTAGCACCAAAGACCAAGACCCAGAGCCACGGCCGTGGAGACTGCACTGCAGAAACGGTATTACTGTGCAACGTGATACCAGACACGTTGGAAACCAGATGCCAGAATGGCTTTCAATAAATATCACCTCCAAAAATACTTGGGCAATTCATGTCCATGAAAGGTTATATAATTTTTAAGCAGCTGTGTAAATACGTGCCAAACCCCTGTCGGCCTGAGTATTTGCCCAGCACATGACGTCCTCTTGAGGTCGTGGCAGAACAGTGGGCAAGGTGCCTTCTTCACTCCCTCGGGATAAGGTGGCCCAGGTGACTGGTTTCTTTCATGACCAAATTGAAATTTTGGGGGAATTTTAAGAAATACTTTTCATTTCTTTCCTGATTCCAAAACCTTCAATGCTTTTTGTAGAAAAATTTAACCTAATCAAAAAGGAAGGATTAAAAAAAAATGCTGTCAGCCAGCCAGCCATCATAAGCACTGTTGAATTTTGGATGCTAAGACTGGGCAGTTTCTGCTTCATATGTGTGTGTGGGGGGGTATACGTTTATTTTCATAGATTTATAAAAGTGTCATAGGTCTAGCTTAGCATTAATGTCATATCTTTTCAATTTTTTCATTTTCATTAATTTGTAGCAGATTCAGTATGGTTGTAGATGCAAGTCTGAGAACATAATGATCTCCCTCCCTCTCTCCCTCCCCCCCCTCCCCCCCTCCCTGCCTGTCTCCCTCATCCTTCTACCTTTACTGCTTGTTGTCCACGATGCACCTAGTGGTCCTCTAGCAGTAGTTGCTGCAGTTTTCCCACTCGGTCATTGTTTGTCGGTTACTGAGGATTCACCCAAGTGCCCTTTCTAAGACAAAGAGAAGGCACATTTGTTTAAGCTTTGGCTTTAGTTATATTTCATTTTTCCTACTTTGAGTTTCAACAGTTCAGATACTTTCTCGTTATTCCATTATTATATGTTTCTTTGCCCGTTCATTCAAGTTTATGGACCGCTAGAGAAGCATTTTTCCATGAATTCTTTTATGAGTTTTTTCAAAAAGATTTATTTTGTTCATTTGGAGGGAAGAGTGAACATAGAATGATCTTCCATCTGTGGGTTAGCATTGCATAGCATTTATGAACTGATCTGGGAGTAATTTGGGAACAATAGATTTATGATAATAATTCTCCCTATAGAGAATATAGTATGTACAATATTTATATATTAAGGTCATCTTTTCTGGTTTTGGTGAGACTTTTTCATTTTCTACATACAGTTTCTGTACAGTGCAACTTATTCTTGAAGTTTTCATGAGGATACTTTAAATTTTCCATGTCACTAATAATATATATGCAGTTTATTAATTTTGTGAATATTTTAAATAGTTGGCCAACTTAACTATTGATTTTAATATTTGTTCCCTTATTTTGATCTTTTGTCCACAAAAATAATGCTTCATTTATTTTCTGATAGTTATATCTTGTAAGTTTTTTATCCTCTAATTGCTTTGGTTAGACCTTAGAAAACAGAGACACAATAGCTAGTGCTGGTAATATCTTGTGGTAACATTAGAGACATACCTCTAGAATGTCACTGAATGAAACTAAGACCACGTTTGTAAATTAATATAGAAAATCTCTATTATCTTGTCTCTCTTGACTCACCTTTTTACTTGTCCATGGTTCTCTTCACCTTTTTTCGCTTGTTTAACTGAAGAGCTAGATGGAAAGGGTGACATCTGAGACTCGAACCCGTGCCCATATGGGACACCGGCACTGCAGGTGGCGGCTTTACCTGCCACGCAACAGCGCCAGCCACCCCCCTTCTTATTCACGGAACTTCATTGAGCACGCAGGAGGCTAGGTGCAGAGCTCCATGGCAGAGATACCACAGAGACTTGGCTCTGCCTCCAGGGTGCTCACAACCCACCAGGAGGGCAGGCCATCCATGTCAGAACATAAAGAGATAATGAAATGACAGGATTTGCATGGTGCCGTGATAGGAGTTGAGAAGGATCTGATGTGTGGGCCACAGAGGGTGCTGGTCTCTTGGAAGAGGCAAAGAGGAGCTGGGGCCCAGAGGCGTGGCTGTGGCCACGCTGGGGGAGGATTTGGAGAAAGCTTGCCAGGCTGAGTAAAGTCCACGGAACTCAGGGTGAAGCCTGCTACAGGGCCTGATGAGACAGCTTGAGCCTGTGGGGAAGGGGCTGCTAAGGTGGGTGGAGGACAGGGCCTGGGAGGAGGGCAGCGAACATTAATTCTAAGTGCCTTGGCAAGTGGCTACCTGGTTGGCAGGGGTCACAGCAGGAAGCCGATGGAACACAGTAGTGGGCAGTGGGGAGAAGTCCAAGTTCACAAGGTCTAGGCCAGGCGAAGGGAAATCAAGCTGGGATGGAGAAGCGCCCAGGCCAGCCCCGTGGGGAACCGTTGTCACCTGGCAAAGTGAGCGTCAGGGCCTGCGGCGCTGGGGAGCTCCAAGGAGCCCCGGCTTTGATGCTGGGAGGATGGCCTCCCACCTCCTGCCTTGGCTCCCACTGGGAGCACCTGCTGGGAGCCACCAGGGAAGGAGCCCACTGACCGGGTCTCCCAGGTCTGCTTCTTGGGCGCAGGGTGGGGAGAGGGTTGACAGTGGCCATGTAAGAGGAAGTGGAGTGGCATGCATGAGAGGAGCAGGGCCAGTGGCTTCCTCCAGAGGCTGCCCCCCTGTGCCGTGGGGAACAGACAGGGGGAAGTGAGGCTGAGCAGTGAGAGCCACCCACAGCTCCTCGGCAGGGTGACGGGGACTTGTCCATCAAGTAGGACGGGGCTTCAAGTTGGCGGTCTGAGGCAAGGTCAGGAGCAGCTCCCAGGCATGGTGGCTGGTGCTCTTGTCTGAGCTGGGAGGGCAGTGCCAGCACAGAGTCTTGGAGGATCTGAAGTGATGGCTCCCAGACCGTAAGCCCGCGACCGTGCTGAGATGGCCACATGGCGATGTCACTCGGAAAGTCGTGATGCCAACATGTCTGTTCTCATGGGAAATCCTCTGTCATGTGACTGGCATGTCTGAGAAGGGCAGGCTTTTGAATTCCCCGTGTTTACTTTGCAGTGGGATGAGAGAGGAGCTGGCAGACTGGAGTGGTGTGGAAGAGCCACCACGTCTCCTTTTCCTGAGATGCGGCCACTGTCGCTGAGTCCACGGGACTTAACAAGGACGACTTGAGAACCGTGGAGTCTTAGCTCTGCTAATAATTTTTCCTGGTTCCAAGTGTCTGGGAAAGCTAGCTCCACACTTAACGTTGCCTCTCTCCTGTTCTTTTAATTTATCTCGGCTTGCTCCTCTGTTTCTTTTACCAGGATGATGGGTTATAAAAAACTTAGGAGCTTTGCACAGTGGAGACTGGATGTTTCCTCCAAGGAGAGCCCCATGAAAAGAGCCAGGCCAAATTGAGAGGCAGAGAACATTGAATTACTTCTTAGAAAAGCTATTTGGTATCCGTAGCCGCAGCCTGCTTTCCCATACGCCTTCTCTGTTTGCTTCAGGGCATTGTCTGCGTGATTCCGGCTCTGTGAGCTTTAAGGAAATAAGCATACAGCCTGCTGCTTTTATTTCTGTTCCACTCGCCCAATTCTCAACCTTGAGCGGAGGTCTAATCAGGAATACAGGCTGCTTCTCTGGTTCCCTGGGTGTTTGTGCTGTCAGTCACGACGCAGGTGTCGTGAGCTCAGCACCCACAGCACGTCTCTCACCTCCCGTGTGCCGGGGAAGCACGGGCTGTTGGGGAGCACGTGCTGTTGGGGAGCACCAGCTGTTGGGGAGCACCAGCTGTCGGGGAGCACCAGCTGTTGGGGAGCATGGGCTGTTCATGCAGACCCGGGCACAGCTTTGCTCCAGAGAGCTTCTACAGGTGTATCTGCTCTTTCTGTGTTTTTAGATTTAAGAGCCTCTGGGTAAAGCATCAGTCAAGGCCCATTCAGAATCCAGGACACAGTCTCTGGTCCCAGAGACCGGGCTGTGTGTGACATGAGCTGACCCATTTGGGGGCACAACCCTCTCTCCTCACTGTGTAGTTCGTCCACTCTTAACGTCTGGTGACGGAAGTAAGCCGGCAGCACTGCTCAGCTCCGTCTGTTAGGTGTGTGTACCCCAGCAGACCGGGACTGCCTTTTGAGACTGTACGTGGCTGAACGTTGACATCACTGAGTTGACTTTATTGAGTCTGTTGCGGCTCCTGGGTCTGGGAGATGGAGCGCAGCCCGAATGTCTCGGCTAGAGTGTGAGTGACAGGGCTGTGGTGGTTCCCTGACTTGGTTTTGCTTTGTCAGCACCACCGGCCCAGGTCCTTTTCCTCTCCTTCTGGGGTCTGGGCGTGACCAGAAGCTGCTGCTTCTAGGTGAGAGACGTTGCCCTGATAATGAGCTCGCTCTCTCAACAGTTGGGTGGCCTCCAGGGCTAGTTGACTGACAATAAAATGATGAATGAGAATCTAGGTTCTGCTAAAACAGAAGGCTTAGACAAACATGGAAGCAGTCATCAACCAGCATATGCAGTGGGGGGAATATCCAAGGACATACTGGTCCATGGAGGAATAGTGTCACTTTTCCCACTAATTCCTTGTGTGTGTCCTTATATATGTGTACATCATGGGGGGGATATATGTCATCTTAATAGTTGTAGAATGTATTTAAACATACCAGAAACTCAAATATTTGCTGAAGGGATGGTGTGTCTTTGTGGCTCAACAAATATTTATCGAGCTGTTTGAATGAAAATGGAAACACATCTGATAAGGTGATACTGTTTTCTCAGCTAATGTTTTACAGTAAGGCCGATCTTTGAAAGCACACAGAAGCACCTCTGTTTGTGCAGGACTGTTAAACACGGCGTACTTTGAGGCTGCTTTGTGAAGGCAGAGTCCCTGGGCTACAGTGAATTTGGCACCAAAGTGTTGTTATTTAGCAACGGTGACACATTAGAGCAATGCAAAAGGAGGGGCGATTTTATGTCGTGCACTGAGGGGCTGTGGACAGCATAACCCTCAGCTGCGTGACCACAGCTCCGTTCAGCACCCGGCTCGGGTGCATGCATGTTTTTAAGTTCATCTAGAAGATGCTACCTGCATTTATAATTACTGGAGTCTCAGAGAATTCCATATAAACCTCTCGCTTGGTAATTTCATGCTTTTAATTTTTATGTAATAGTCAGGGTTTGATTGATGAAATGAGAGTAGAGACCGTGATTTGACTTAGACTGCCTTATCGGTGACATCCCCGGAACCTAACGTGGGTTACTGTTTTATTGCTCCATGAATGAACTTCATGCATTGGTGCTTTTAGTGGTTCAAATGCTGCGCGAGAGGATGTGAACAGAAGTGCCGCTGAAGACCGGCATGTTTGAAGGGGGCAGGATTACAAACAAGCGTGATGTGTCAGACAAATTGGGGTGGCTTAGAGGTTCAGGCGCTGGGATCATAAGGTTATTTACTCATGTGTGATGATCAAATCCAACTCCCACCGCATGAGTCATCTACGTTTAGCTCCAATCTCACAGCTTAGTCTGTTCCAGCAATGACAGTCATCTCATTTATTGCTATGATGGCTCAACCACTACAGAAAGTTTTAAATGCAGTTCCAGGAGTCATGATTTAAGATAAATTATTATAGCTGTACGTTTGTTAATGTGTGCATTTCCTCTTCCATTCAGAAATAGGAAAAGATTTGAATCTTCTAGAAAGTTCTCATAGACGGCAAGGCTGTAACTGAAGAAAGCACAGTTTAGGTGATTCCTTAGGGCTTGCGCTAGCTCTTCAGTGATTGAAAACTGCAGGACATTTAAAGAAAAAAGTGTTCTATCTCCGGAGGGCCTGGGTGCTGAACGTGTTCTCTGCCGTAAGTCACACTCAGGCTGTCAGGGCTGCTGCTGCTGGAGGCCGTGTGCTTTGGAAGCTGGTCTTCATCGGTTCTGTGTCCCTGCTCCTGTGCCCTCGGGATCTGCCGCACATGGAGCCCAGGGCAGTGGGGAGGCGTGGAGCTGCTGAGAGAAAGGTCCTGGGAGGCGCTGGCCAGCAGATATTTCCAACTCAGTGCACGGCTGGCCTCAGCACCATGGCACTGGCGCCCTTGTTCCTCCTCCCCCTCCGCGTACAAATGGCCTCCTGCTGCCTCGTTGCAGCTCCAAATCCTGAGCCATAGGCAGGGACCCTTTCTGTGTCTTTCACTCCATCCAGCAGTTCTCTCTCTCTTAAATAATAACAATTACCACTTGCACATTCCCGGAGAATTTACGGATTTTTCTGTGCAGGATCTCAAGTGAACATCCATAGACCTCGGTGGGGCGGGTTTTATCCGTCAGAAGTGAGCCAATCCAGGTTTCAAGCAGTTGTGTGATGCTGCTGTCGGGCGCCATTATTCACTCTCCATCCACCTGCTCATGAAGGAAATTTACCTTCCTCCTGATAAAATGTAATTCCAAGTCAATTACAATATCCCCCAATTTAATTCCACTTACACACTACTGAATTGAAACCATGCCTCTTAAAGCGCTGAGAAGTCTCCTAAGTGTAACCAGCTAAACATCCAGCATTCTGGGTTTATTTATGAGCATAATCTAATAATAGCCAATTAGAAGATGGGTTAGGGGAAATAATCCAATTTATAGAATCTGCAAAACTACCAAGCTTTTAAGCAATAAACTTGGTAACAAATGTGCATCACTTTGCACAGAAAATAGCGAAATTGTTTGAGGTCCCCCATGGACCTCAAAGAAGAGCAGCGGTGTGCTCCCGTGGGGACACCCCAAACTCTCCTCTTCACTGCGGTTGAAAGACAAAAGGACTGCGGCCCCCTCCTCCCCTACCACCCTCTCAGCCTGCTGACAGCCCCGCTGCCCCTCCTGTGACACTGGGAAGTCGTAAGGGACCGGAAGCCCTCTGCGCGCTGGCCGTGTCTCTCTGCCGTCAGGAGCTGTGACTTGTCGGCCTTCAGTCCTGCGTGCCGGCTTCCGGGTGTTCTCGGGTACCTGCGGGTATTTCCAGCAATGTCCCCCTTTCTCTCCTGCACCCTCACCTACACCCACACAGTCTCTTCCTGCAGCGTACACTTCCCTGCTAAGCCTCACACTTGGAAGACTTGACCCCTTGCCCGTAGCCAGTGATCCCGTTCCTCTGTGCATTTAGGATGAAACTGGCAAGAGTTGTCTGTACTCCCTGCTCAGGGTTTCCTGCCCACTGCACCAGTCCGAAGTGAATGAGAGAGTAAGCAAGTGCTAGCAGCCGGAGGTGAGCAGAGGCCTGCGGTCAGCTCCTTCGCTAGCTGTGCTGTTACTCGGGTCACCTCGCCGGGGTCACCAGGAACCTCAGTGGTCAGGGCTCGAGCCAGTGGTCAGCACTCAGCCCTCCTTCTGTGTGCTCTGCACCTTGGATTCCTTCCTCCCTCCGAAATTTGGAGAGACGTGGCTGCACATACATTTAGCACTCCCACAAGTCTATGAAGAAAACACAAGCCTGTACAGCAAAGGACTTAGAAAGTAAGCTAGAAGCTGGGAAAAGTACTTAAAATTACCTAGGAGGCAACCGATGCATGTGTTTTGGCACATAGAGGGTTTCTGCTGTTGGACAGAAAAATCAAAACCCAGAAGAGTAATGGACGATGATAGGAATGAACGTTCACAGAACAAATAATCCATGAGAAGCAGTAAGTTCAGGCTCAACGCAGATAAATAAATTCAACCTAACACGTCAGGGATGTGACATTTTCAAAACAGATAGCAAAAGCAGGAACGCAAAACAACAAAGACGCACACGCACACGCACACGCACACGTACACGCACACGCACACGCACACGCACACGCTGCCGGGGGGCACAGGCTGCTGCACGTCCATGACGGGCTTTCAGCAAATGTTTCCTCTACGTCCGAAAGCAGGCGTTTCCTTTGACACGTCAGTTTCACATCTGGTAAACTGTCCTAGAACATATTTACATAAATGCACAAAATATGTAGCCCAGTGATCAGAGAGGCTTCAGTGTGGAAAAACACTTGATTTAAAAATATCTGTGATGCATCAGTAAAAACTGTAGCACAAAGATTTATTAACTTCCTACTCATATTTTGTCATGATTGAATAAACCGCGTAGTACAGTCCTACTTTTGTTCTTTCTCTTAGAAGAAAGAGAAGAATAAATACCCAGGTCACAGGAATGGGTGTTAGAGACGGTTATGGGGATCTCCCCCATTTGAATCTTCTATCATTTACTCTAATGAACATCAATTACGAAGAAAGTAAAATGATAAAGTACAAAAGATAGGGGAGTTATCTAATTTAAATTCTAAGGTTATAACCAAGATGGAAATACATGTGGTTCTGTCCACTGGCAGCACACCAGGTGTGAGAAGGGTAATGACTTCCTGGGATCACACTGCCCCCGTGGGCAGGCATCACTCCGGTTTCAGAGCCGACTTTCTCCATGGCTTTGCAATGGTGCTGTTGTAAAGTGTGGACGTTCGTGAAGTATTGCGATAGCCAAAACGTGTATCTGCACACATATGCCCATACATTTATGCATATATGAATACGCACATACTTGTACATATGATCGAATCCTTATGTATATTAGAATTGACATGCATATACATACAAGAGTGCGACAAGAAATTCATAGAAAGTAGATTGAAAAGATAAGTTTATTCCCTGGTGTAGACATTTTTGAAATCTGTGCAGTTTTTTCATAATATGCACTTTCCCTGAATGTTTGGGAGGTCTTTCATATGTACAGATTTCAAATTTTTTTTGCCTCACCATCAACTTTTTTTTCTTCTATTTTCATGAACTTCTTGAGTGTGCTAGAACGTAGATAGAACCATCTGCTACCTAACGATGTTTTATTCAGCGATGGACCACGTGTTCTCACTCATCCAACAGTGGCCCTCAAAGGCTAATGGAGCTGAAAAATCTCTAGCCCCTGGTGACACCAGCGTCGTTGTCTCCTACAGTGGATCACGTGTGTGCGATGATGCTGTTGTGCTGCTCGTCAAATATTGGTGGCATGTACTTATTTTTTTTTTTTTTTGACAGGCAGAGTGGACAGTGAGAGAGAGAGACAGATAGAAAGGTCTTCCTTTTGCTGTTGGTTCGCCCTCCAATGGCTGCCGCGGTCGGCGCGCTGCGGCCGGCGCAGCGCGCTCATCTGATGGCAGGAGCCAGGTGCTAGGTGCTTTTTCCTGGTCTCCCATGGGGTGCAGGGCCCAAGCACTTGGGCCATCCTCCACTGCACTCCTGGGCCACAGCAGAGGGCTGGCCTGGAAGAGGGGCAACCGGGACAGAATCCGGTGCCCCGACCGGGACTAGAACCCGGTGTGCCGGCGCTGCAAGGCGGAGGATTAGCCTGTTGAGCCACGGCGCCGGCCGGTGGCATGTACTTATGTGAAGTGTGCACACGTGACAGTGGCGCTACACAACGTGACGGTGGCGCTACACAACGATGTTGCTGCCTGATGTGTGTCCTGTGCTATACTCTGTATCATTATTTTAGACTAGATTCTTTCTACTGATAAAAGTGTTTCCTGCCGGCGCCACGGCTCACTAGGCTAATCCTCCACCTTGCAGCGCTGGCACACCGGGTTCTAGTCCCAGTTGGGGCACCGGATTCTGTCCCGGTTGCCTCTCTTCCAGGCCAGCTCTCTGCTGTGGCCCGGGAGTGCAGTGGAGGATGGCCCAAGTGCTTGGGCCCTGCACCCCGTGGGAGACTAGGAGAAGCACCTGGCTCCTGGCTTCAGATAAGCGCGGTGCGCCGGCTACGGCTGCAACGCGCCGGCCACGGCGGCCATTGGAGGGTGAACTAATGGCAAAGGAAGACCTTTCTCTCTGTCTCTCTCTCTCACTGTCCACTCTGCCTGTCAAAAAAAAGTGTTTGCTGTCAAACTGCTGTGTCCCACCAGCAGCACCTCATGTCTTGTTTGCTGCATCCATTGATTGCATCAGTGACCTGTCCATGCAGCTTTGTAAGCGCTCACCGGCCGTGCACACCGCGGCGCACTTTGCAGGCTGGGTCCCGTCAGCCAGCAGTTTGTGCTGTACAGACATCTTTATTCCAGTCTCTGACACAGCCCTGCTACTTGCTTTACAAGCTTTCTACGTGAGTTTTTCAAAGTTGTTCTAAAAATTAAACTTTCAGGAAAGTGAAAAAAAAAAAGAGCTATTGTGTTAAAAGCTGAGTGTTTCAGACAATATTTATTTAAGGAAGGGTAACACCCCTCTCACGCAGCCGGCAGCTGCCTGAGCCACCGCAGATGTCTGCGACACCTCCAGCTGATGGTTACTGTGGAAACAGACCCTGCTCTGTGGGGATCGGGGCAGGGCACCTCAGTCATCGCGCTCGGCTTCTCCTCTTCCAGCGTGACATCACCAGCCCTGTGTCCACTTGGGCTCTAACATTCCAAAGAATTCTTTAGAAAAACAGCGCCTTTGGTGAACCTACTACTATACAGTAAACAGACCTGCACGTGTAAACCTTGGGTGTGAGCTGAGATTGACAGCTGGTTCCTGACCATGACCCACGCTTGTCCCAGGGAGGTGGGTCGAAGTGAAGCAGTTCTCATAGTGTGGAAAAATGACATGTGCAAAGGGGCAGTGGTCATGGGCATGAGCTTCCTCTGAGTGCGATTTATGTATGTATGCATTCAAAAGAGAGACACAGGGACACACACAAGCACACAAGCACACACATTTCTTCAGTCTGCTGCTTCACTCCCCAAATGGCTGCAATGACCAAGGGAGGGCCCAGGCCAAAGCCAGAAGCTTGGACTCCATCTAGATCTCCTACATGGGTGGCAGATACTCGAGCTCTTGGGTCATCTTCCCCTGCTTTCCCAGGTGCACTAGCAGGGAGCTGGATCAGACGCAGAGCATTTGGGACTCAAACTGGCGCTCTGACATGGGGTGCTGGCATCATAAGCGGCAGCTAACCTGCCGTGCACACGGCTGGCCCCTCTGTGAGTGGGTTTTGAGGGTTGGTGCTCCTCCCTGGAGGAAGTTGCCCTTCACGTATCTCTAAAAGGCCCTGGGTGAGCAGATGTGCGTGGGCCTTTAGGAAAGCATCAGAGTCTACCCTGGAGTCAGCGTGTGCGCACCCACATGCAGCCTCAGACTGCCCCCTCGTCTGCCAGTCCCTCATGGCCATGCACATGCTCACCTCCAGGGCCCACATGGCACTGGCTGCCCCCAGGACCTGGACTGCGCCTGCCTTCTCTCCCCACTGTCCACACCTCAGTCAGTTCTCATTCTGCAGGGTAGACCTGCCCCGTTCCCAGGGAAGCCTGCTCTGAGGTGGGCCCCCAGCATCACCCCCACACACCAACCACACCACACACCAAGTGTTCCCTTCCCAAGGCTGTCGGTTCCTGTGGTGTAGTTTTCTTCCCAGGAGCCTCACTGTGGACATGTAAGCTATCTCTTTGCTAATTATCTGCTGAAAATAAAACCCCTCCTCCTCGTGTGCAGGAAGGCAGAAGTGGCCTGTGTGTTTCCACCTCGTGCCTGAGGGGGCGTGACACAGGTGGGACGCCTGATGCCGTGTGCCAGTGGGGAGGCTTAGGCTATCCTCTACTGCTTTCTTAGGCCATAGCAGAGAGCTGAACTGGAAGAGGAGCAACCAGGACCAGAACTGGTGCCCATTTAGGATGTCGGCCCCTCAGGCCAGGGCTTTAACCCGCTGTGCCACAGCGCTGGCCCCAAGATTCATTTTAATTAGCCTTATATGCAGAAGATCAACTTAGTATATACTAAATAAAATTTCAGCAGTTTGCACCCACACAGACACACAAAGTATAAAGTACTGTTTGAGTACTAGTTTTACCATTAATTCTCATAGTACAACACATTAAGGACAGAGATCCTACATGGGGAGTAAGTGCACAGTGACTCCTGTTGTTGATTTAACAATTGACACTCTTGTTTATGACGTTGGTAATCACCCGAGGCTCTTGTCATGAGCTGCCAAGGCCATGGAAGCCAACTGTGATGGGGACGAGGAGTAAGAGGAAGTAAGTCCTTCAAGAAGATGCTAGGAGAGTGAACAAGAGAGCCGGGACAGGTCTGGTCCATCCGTGCTTTTACTTAGATGGGAGGAGACGTGAACTTGTTTTTCAGAGGATTGGAAGGATCTCGGTGTGGCTCAAGCCTGGGTGGATGAGAGATAAAAAGTAGAAGATGCTGTGGTTTGGAACATGTGTTACCCCCAGGGGTCCATGTGTTGGCGATGCAGTCCCCATTGTGGGTGGTGCAGGAGGCATAGGACCTTTAGCAGGTAGGATGGACTGGTCAGCGGAGAGTG